>JALXJV020000014.1:19744770-20344770 GCA_024633595.2 Lepomis macrochirus | reverse complement strand
TCCACTATTTCTGATCCATCCTCTCATCTGCTTTGAAGTTATTACAGCAATGCTCCTCCTGGTTTGTGCTTCAAATTTCTAGACACAGAGAGCTGCACAGCTTGATTAGCAGATACACTTTGGTTTTGAAGTGTCTTACATAATGCTGCTTTGTGCCAAAGGTGACATATTGTTTGAGTCAGAGTGCATTACCAATGAAAGCCCATCATTGACTGGTACTGTGGTGCAATAGGCTAGCTTTAATGACCATACAGTATGTAACTGTAGTAATCTACACATAATATACTCTGCAATGACACTACAAAGATAACATGGTCTAAAATGATGGCTGTTCCTACTTGTTTTGACTTTTCAAGCTATTTTGGGTTAAATTAATGTGACATATCTTTCTTCAGTACAGTGATGACAGTTGAGAATGAAACCTGAGACAGAACAACTTTCATTTATTTTGACAAAGCCACTCTGTGTGGGCTTCAGTTTTACATTTAGTTTCATCTTTGTACCCTATCCATGGGCAGTGCACATACAATTGATGTTAGGAGTGAATGATGTAATGTCTGAGAACATGGAAAACAATACCTGAATGCAATGCTCTTTGTCTGTAGCACTTCACATGGAGGCTCAAGTCTAGACAACACAAAGTGCAGCACCAGACTGAATTCATTCAAAGGGAAAATTGCTTGTAATGTAGAGTTGTTTCTGGGTGGATAAATCCTTATGTGATTTCCTCAGTCCAAACCTGGCAAAGTTAGATTTCAGTAACCACTGAGTATATCCAAAGAAAAAAGGGGAAATTCTCAAACGGATGGAAACGGTTAGTGTTTAGTTTTAAACACTAAAACACTAAACACTTAAACACTATTAGAAATAGTGTTTAAAATTGTCTGACTTTGTGGCTGTGTTTTTTAGTGAGTTAAACAGCCACACTCTTTAAAAGTAATAGCTGGCAGGACATTTAATCACCTGTTATTTCTTGAAAGATGACCTTTCAGATTCCAATGTGTTGTATGCTCACTTTCATGTTGCGTAATCGGGCGTGCATCAACACCCATATGTTGCACATAAAATATTGTCCTATGTCACAAATGGCTGCAGCTGCTTTCCACTTCTGTATAGTTTCTCCTCATCTGGCATGCATCAGCACTCACATCCTTCCTGGTGTGAAGGCGGGAACTTTTCTTGGCCACCATGCTTGGTCCAAACAAGTGGGTGCAGAAGGCCATAGCACTTATTTAAATGCTTACTCAATGGCAATGCTCTCAACTGGTGGCTCAGCTTTTACCAGAAATGTAATAGGTTTTTGAAGGCTCACTGCTTCACATAGAAGTACACAGTTTAAAGGTCCTCGAGGTGTGAGGCACAGTTAAAACTGCTGTAGGTAGGCATAATAAAAGGTGTTACTATCCAGTGAAATCAGCCTTTGCCTCAGGGAGCTATCTTTTGTGTTCCAAGTATTGCAAAAAAGGACAAGGAGGTGGGACTAGTTCAAATGATTACCATGATACAATAAGCCTGCTGATGTCCACAGGGTCTTGACTCTGCAGCTTTCTCTGCAGTATAGTGAACTTCATGTTGGGTTAGTTAATAATTTATTTTTTATTTATAATAATTTAATCATTCTAAAAGAAATAACATGATTTCCTTAAAGAACAGTTTCCCTTGAGACGTTATACACCTTTTCACTTTCAGATTAACTTGGCCTACATGACATTGGTCTACTGGGCAGGTTGACAGAGCTGTGCTGTAAGTATTAAACCCCTTTACACAATCTTAACTACATGCCTTAAATCACCTTGCCATCTCCATGGTATAGGCATTAGGGGGATAGAGCTGAGTGGGTTATGGACAATGGAGGCGTAATCATTTAATGTATACTAGCCCGTCTTTATTAACAACTTAAAGAGATCTTTTTTTCTCATTTAGTAAGTAAAATTATATTAATAGTAGAAGCTATTTGAAACAAGTTTGTGACATTAGGTTATTAGGTGAACCACGATGGAAAGTGTTTACAAGACACAGGCAGGGAGTCACTTTAACCACATTTCATTTGGGTCCTAATTTCCTATGGTGTAGCCCCCCCCTCAGAGCCACAGTGTCCCGTCTTTACTGGTTTATTTCAAAGACTTCCTCTCTTCACTTTGTCTTATAGAGCCGTTATTAACCACATGTGAAGTATGTAACTGCCAAAACACTATTATTAGAAGATTAAAAATAATTATCTCGCACTTTGTACGTCTATGCACTTGTGAAATTACTTACATTAATGGACTGAGGTATACAATGTATTAATTTAGACCACCACACCCCTCTCTGATCTAACAAAGGTTACAACAAACACTATGAGGCTCTATCCACCTGTTTAAACAAAAGCAGAAGATCAGGACAATGTATCACACAATGGGCAGATAACATTAACGCCTGCTGCATTAGGGGGCCCAAGTAGACAATGATGTCACCATCACTGGCATCAGTTTTAATGAAAACCCTGAAGAATATTAAGGCTATGCTATCGTCAAAAGAACTGAGGCAAGAATGACTTCACTTGGCTTGGAAAACAAATAATAAACACTGTATGAAACTTTTAATTTAATATTCCTAGTGTGAAACAGAGAAAGTGCCCATTAGGCACATTATTTCGAGGCAGGGTTGCAGTCAGTAGGCTTGGGCAATTAGTAGTGGCATAAGTCACCATTCAAACATGCATGAATGAGAAATTACAACAGTGTGGGGTGCAATTACCTCTCCCAAATCAATGCGTGTCAGATGACATTATCTCGCAGGCTGAGAGACATTACTGAACTGAGGTTTTCTAGCCCCAGAAGGAGAGGTCAACTACTGTGGGGGGAACAGACCATTTGGTCCCTGCCTGTGACATGAGGACATCTCTATGGCGTCAGATGACCTCAAATGTTCTAAACATACAAGGCATGAAGCATTTAGGGATTCATTTCTGTTTGCCAACTGGTTTTCATTACATAGATGATGTTCATGTAGGGACTGTTAAAAGTGTACAATACTGAACTGATAGCAGCATGCATAGTTGTTGAAATGGCACAAGAGATAATTTATTTTTCTGCAGGTAACTGGCGAAATGTATTAGGTGACCATAGGTAATGTGTGTTATGTAATCTTTGCCATTTGTACAACATCTTTGGAAGAAAGTAAAATTAGATTTCCTTTTATGATGTTTTTACTTGCCAAAGAGGGTCAGCAGATTATGGGTGCTGGTTGTGTTGTGTTTTAGATTCCACAGCAGGGCTGGGCTGCACAGAAGAGTGACAGTAGCCTCCTACAGGATCAGGCAACTCCAGGGCTACTTTGCTCATGTGTCTAGGTTATTAATAATCATGTGAGTGGTTTAATTGTGAATTGAAATTGCGTTCAGTGGACCTGCATCATACATGTGTCACCTGAAGTGGCATAACACAGCTTGAATACCAATCACAGGTCAGATTGAAATAACATTTAACACTGAACCAGGAAAATCAACACAGTCATTACTATGTAAGTGGATGTAGGCATGCTTAGAGGACTGGTCTGTCATCAAGGACTTAAGAGAGTTATCATGCATGTCCGTATGTGGGTCTGTATGTTCTTTTCTAGTTTGATCAAGACACTGCTCACAAATCACAAATATGCAGGAATGGAGAATCATTTTTTAAAGCTGAATCACAAATTAGATGAGATAAACATTTCACTCAATCAGGAAAGACATTTAAGAGTATCTGGGGGGTCTTCATAGTGTGTGACTGGTGCAGCTATGCATGCATTTGATTGTAA
Source organism: Lepomis macrochirus (assembly GCA_024633595.2). Taxonomy (NCBI): domain Eukaryota; kingdom Metazoa; phylum Chordata; class Actinopteri; order Centrarchiformes; family Centrarchidae; genus Lepomis; species Lepomis macrochirus. The sequence continues at coordinate 20,340,990 of JALXJV020000014.1, read as the reverse complement.
TGAACAGAGAGGACGAATAATGGGGCCACTGACTCGTCTCTGTCATTGATTAGTCAAGGGAGACCCCTGAAACAAAGTGGCCAATGGCCCCATTGCCCCTTGTGCCTGTCTGATCAGTCTATTCATCCACTGAGGGAGCTTTTGTCTATATTTTTTCTCACTAGTGACTCATTGACTGACTGGAGATCAAACTAAAAGAAAATTTGAGAGATATTGAAAAGATTAATTCCTCAGTAGTCTGTTTTGGACAGAGCCCTGTACCATGCAGTATATCAAATTTCAGTAATTACAACTGTAATACCATTACCTGTACCAAAAGATCACCGACATCATGTGATGTCTAATGATGTTTGTATGAGCTTGATTTATCGGCTTGTTGGTATCTTAAGGAGTAAACAGCATATCAGTCAATAATGTGGCACCTAAGTGGAAGCTGTGTGCTGTAAAAAATACTGATGTTAAGCAGTAATAGTTGTGAACATGCAATATGCCCAAATGCAAGCTACCAATTGTAATATTATATGACTTATATGACCAGAGGCGCTATTATTGAGGTATGATAATTTCACACAGCATCCTAATTAACTATGGGACATTGCACTTATTTGTGATAGGCTCTAAGTCCTGCACACATTTCACATTAACGTCTGTTGGTAAGTCATCGCTCGTATTTTGGATGATTTAATGCAGAAAAGGGAACATTAGTTCGTAGTAGTTTGTCCCGCCCCCCCACCCAAAAAAAGGAGCGAGGGCGCTCCCATCTTCCCAAGTCGGAGTCGGGGCATAAACTTTACGCACAAGTTTCCTTTAGGAGCACACCAGCACTGCAAGGTCAGAGACGCAAGGTAAGCAGCGAGACTTTCATGGTTAAAAACAACCGCTGTGAGTGCACGATTTGATTTAGCTTATTGAGCATTTTGATTTTTACTTAATGAGTCCCACTGGACATCAATTGAGCACAAATAGGCTATTTCGATTTATAACAATACGGTAATTTTTATCCAACCGTGTGGTTTTATTTGAGAGGTAATTTATCGCAGCCTAAATGTTGCTGGTTATATGATAACCCGAAGAATTAACGATGTTATAATCCTAGGCTATAGGTTTTATTTAATGTTTACCTACAGATACGTCAGTGAAGTTCAAATGTTAAATTCATCTCCAAGGCTACGTCCTGAGAAATCATTTAGGGAATTGATCACCGCTAAGAGTCTGCTGCTGAAGTCCTCAATTTGAGAGCGAATTCAAAGTGTGTAGTCTACTTTCAAATAATCTTCCATAAATAAGTCAATTCTTGTGTCGAATATTGGAATATTTCAGTGGACTGACGTTTCATGGTGTTTACTCGTGGGTTGAGGAATTAGTAGATGCGGAGAAACAGTGTTTGCACGTGAGTGTTTGCGTGAGCGCGCGGGTCTCAGTGAGCAAAGGGATAAAGGTCAATTTTAGGCTACTGGGATGGAAGGCGCACAGTCTCTGTGTGAAATGCTTTGTAGGACATTCCCTGAACTGATAGCTAAACAAACAACCCAACAGACTATTTTTCATTCACAGAAAAAAACCTATCAGGGTATTTAGATGTACAGCCAGATGTTCATGTCATGCTCATTCCCATCTGATTTCCTTATCACCAAGTGGCATTCTTTCCTGTGTTAAATATCTCTCTTCACTTTCTATGAATAAGCAAACACACAGAGTTGGGGTTTTGGTGCTTTTAGGACTGAGTTCAGCACATCACATCAGTGTACCAGATCTGGTAAAAATTATTTTGTACCTGCAGCACACAAAGACATCATTGATTTTCTAAAGTGAGCTGCAATCCACTTGTTCTATGGCTTTGCCTGAGTTATGAAGAAAGATAGAGCTACAGATGGTGTGTTAATTTTGAGGACCCCTTCATGATCTTGAAGGCCTCCAAATAGCATTTATTCATTTTAAATTGATGCACTGCATATTTTGCTCAGCACACACGGGCTGGAATTAGATTTCCCAATAACAATGCACAGTCAGACAGGTGCAATTGAAATAATCAGGTTCCCACATGTCCTTTTATTTCCTAAAAAGATCAAGAGTTATAAGTTGTACCATATGTACTTGTCCACAATGTATGTTACTGCAGGATACTGATGCAGTTCCAAGAGCAAGTACAGGCTCTTTCTATTGAAGAAAAAGTCATCTTTAAACATCTTTCCTTTGCTTTCTGTAGCTTTGCTTTCCTCATTTGGTGGGAACCTATTCCAAGGATGTTCAGTGTGGGAAAAATGTGATAACAAAATATGCTACGAAGAGAACCACTGAAATTGGTTAGAAACATTCCAGCAGGAAATGTCTAAAGAAGTTTGTCTTGCAGAATGATTTGTTCTTAATCTCTAATTTTGAACCAGAGTATGCATAAGATATCACATAAGTCTTTTGTGACTGGCACAAATGCAAGTTGCGAGGAAAAACAGGAAAAGTAAAATAGAAAACACCTGGTTTTCAATATGCTCTCTGATTTGAAGTCACATCTCTTACTTACAGGATCAAGCCTGTCACATTCTGACTTTGTGCAGCTACTCTGTGTCTGTACAGAAGTAAAAACCAAATCCAGTTGTTTCAACGCTTATATTATTTTATTTATTACAATATGTCAATTTTTCTCATATTAGTACTTCTGCTAGTTTAGACAGTATTAGTTGTGCGTTATCCCTGCTACAGCCCAGCTTGCTGAAACAGTTCATGCTCCACCTGCTATTATAGGCAGAAATGAACAATGGACTCAAATGACTGCAAAGTATTTGCGCAACATCATCACCATATTCCGGGGAGGCAAAACAATTTTATGAGAGTAAAATAACATGTGCTGCAAAAACTTTGATAAGCAGTTCTCTGTGTAATACAATTGACACACTGTTATTTTGTGACAAACTATAACATTGTCATAGAAAGTTTTGTTATTTCAGCATTGTTTTTTCAACAACTGATGTTTTTCGTTAGGTTTTTATTGAACATATGTACCTCAGTCAACCTTAACTTCAGCCAAATGTGCAACCAAATATAAACCACAGTTTTCATCCCCTGTGGTGCCAAAAGAGTAGGATGGAAAAATTTACAGTTGGCATTAGATCAAATTAAAGCAGACAGGTTATTCCATTAAAACATGTGTTTTTGATAACAGCTGTAAAAACAGACCAAAAATAATAGCACAGTGATTGTTATCAAGCTATCAGAGAACTATAAATATATCATTAACCACTGTTTACTTCTACAGGCTAAAAGACACAAAATTCTTTCTCATCTGGAATAAAATCTAGCCTGAAAAGACGCTAACTTTGAAGAACTGACTCTTTTTTTGACAAAATGAACATTCAGAAGGAAGTGTTGTTTATATGTTGGATTATTCTGTGCATGGACACCTGTCTAAGCCAGGAAGACTGCACAGGTGTGGACTGTCCTGTTCTGCAGAACTGCATCGAAACGGTTTTAGAGAAAGGTGCCTGCTGCCCCACATGTAAACTAATGGGCTGCACCTGTGAACGTTACCAGTACTACGACTGCATCCAAGCAGGCTTCCGGAAAGGGAAAGTCCCCGAGGGGGAATCTTACTTTGTGGATTTCGGAAGCACTGAATGCTCCTGTCCCCAGGGAGGAGGGAAAATAAGCTGCCGTTTTATTCCGTGCCCTGAAATTCCTCCCAACTGCATTGATATTTTACAACCTGCAGATGGATGTCCTCAATGTGAGCGAATTGGCTGTACCCAACACAACAAGAAGTATGAGGCAGGACACTCCTATCAGATAGACCCATGCCAGGTTTGCCACTGTCCAAATGAAGGTGGAAGGCTAATGTGCTCACCTATCCCTGGTTGTGACCTTCGTAGTTCTAATAAACCCATGTGGGTTACAACTACTGAGAACAACAACCCTTTGAGAGACATTAGCAGCAGTCATGACAGCCGCCAAATGAGTCCTATGGAACTATTTTCCAAGCTGGCACTGGGAAACACTCTACCACTGTATAAGCAGGACCCACCCAGTTTTGGCACAGAGGATTATGACTATACACTGGCAGGGCCAACGTCTTCCACTATCCATGATTTGGCCCAACCACTGGAATCTACTACAGCACCACCAGTTTACCAAGAGTCAAGCTACACTTCCTTCAGCTCCCATGATGACAGTAGACAAGACCTGAGAAAGACACAAAAAAGCCCTGATCCAGAGAAGAGCAGTGAGGCTGAGGTCACACATAAAACGGATCCAACCACTGCAGAGACTCAGAGCGAAACATCAACATCCCTAACACCAGCAACCACACAGACCACAGAGAACCGCAGGCCGCCCCAGGAAACTGGCGAAAGGACCATTAGACATAACAGTGACAGAAACAGAGTGATACAGGAAACTTTAAAAGACACAGCATACACTGCCCATGCAAACAAGGGTGGGAGGCATTCTGGCACTCACAAACATAGTCAGGGCAGTCGCACACGGAGTCATGGCGGCTCCCACTCTGTCGGACATAAGGAACAAGAAAAAGTGTCAGTGGAGCACAGGCAGCTGCTCGGTAAAGAGGAGTGGAGCTCACACCCCACAATACAGTTCAGTCCTACCAGCAGAGCTCCAGTCAGGATGCGGGAGGATGGAGAGCAGCCTCAAAGACAACCCCAAACTCTCAACAACTACCACTCTCAGGATGGTGAGGGAGACACAGAACGTAAGTTAGTATAACAGTATCCCAACTCTTCTAAAGTAATTGAAAGCAGCTAAATTTAAAATAAATCTTAAAAAAATGATTTGTTCAATGCATAGATCAGAATGCATCATTTATTTAATGATGATGATGATGATGATGATGATGATGATGATGATGATGATGATTTAATTTATGGCCTAGTAATGACAGTGTTAGGCTGTTAGTTTTTTACATACATCTTCCTTTTCCTTCTCTCACATCCTGTCTTTTGAGGAGGAATTCATAATCACTCTATTCAAGCTGGCAACAGTCCAGGAAAAACAATTGTCCATGGAAAGTCTGTTCTCCCTAGATAGCATTTATACCTTACTCAGTAGACAAAAGAACTATACTTAGCATGTACTAATTTTCATGCATTCAAGTTTAGTGAATGCTATATTTATATCTCTAGAGGTTTGTAAATAGTGAATGAAACCAAGTGTGGTGCTATATCTAGATTATTATACTTCTAATATATATGATAAAACCTGTAATCTGTGAAATTGCAATTTCCCTCTCTACTTTGCTGCAGTGTAAGTCATGGGGTTGTGCCTCCTGCCTGTATCCTTCATGTGATTATCAGCATGTTCTCAAATAGATCAGCCTTAAGGGCATGTAGACCAATCTGCTGGCACTAGGAGAGAAAGCAGGTGATGAAGTGGTTACAAGGATGTCTAGATGATGAGTTCCACTGCACAGAAATACATAACATATGACGTCTTATTAAAAATGTGAAGTTAGGTTACATATAAAAAAATAGTAATGCAAATTTGTGTTGCTTTAGATTTTATGCAATTACATATGGGTTTATGATTCCTTTTTAACCTGCTAGCCAAGGAAAGCCTAATTTAACATATATTATGGCTGTATGACGCCGGTAGTCTCACTATAGCCTATTACAAGACTTCCCTATGAAGAGGGTTGCTAAACTAAATTATGAATGAGTGAAATGTATTAGACTTTTCATTTCATCCTTATAACGACTTCAATGACAGAATTACTAAAGAAATAGGTTCTGAGAACGCTTTCTTATTACTAGTGTTTTGTCCAGCAAACCGCAATCTAGAGGTGTATGGTTAACCTACTTTACAGCAGTATGATGTTTGTTGAGACCTGTCAGGACTTTTCTTTCCTTTCAGCACCTGGCCTCCATAGGTATGTATAGTATATGCTGAATGCATCTGCGAGGTGTTTCTGTGGGAGTGAACTCCAGAGGTACCTGTCAAGTTAATTTACCAGCATAAAGTTGCAGAATACAGGTTAAAAATTGACCGTTAGCTGCTGTTTGCCATGACACATTTTGGCTCCAAACTCAGGTCAAGTCTGGGTAAAATGTGAAACTCTGTGTGGACATCTGTGAGCCAACATAGAAATACTTTTGTTCACTAAGGGAAAGAAATGATATTTGCTTTGACAGACGTCCTCAAAGGTTTTCCACACTGGCCATAAGTGCATTAGGATAAAGTCCAGCTATTCAATTGTGAATTATAGCTTCATGGAAGATAGTTTGAGTTGAAAGTCAAAGCAGGATGGCTTTTTCTCCTGGGATAAGGAGCTCGAGCTAACTGGCCCAGCCACTCAGTTTGGGGGATGGAATGACACTGTTAGGGTTCACTAGTGAAGGTCATTGGACATGTTAAAGCACAGACAGGAAAAACCCAGCTGATAAGAGTCTTGACAAATGCCTGTTATCAATGCCATTAGCGGAGGATGCCAAGGTATTTGGAGAGGAAAAAAGAAAGCATGAATAACAAGAACGCAACCTTTTTTCTCTAAACATAAATGGGCTGCCTTTGGCGTAGGACACGGCCCAAAATAAATGTTTTTTTTATTTCAGTCAATAACTCCTGCCCATTTGCCCTCTCTCTTTCCAACCAAATGAGTTTGTGCTTAGAAGGGGGATGGGATTGTTTAGGCAGTGCTGGGCTGGACCTGGTGTAGGATTTCTTGGGGGTTGTACCTGTGAGCTGCATAATACCCATGTGATGAATGAGACCACTGTTGTGGCTTGATTGCCAGACGCTATTCACTGGTCCCTCATGAGCCGGTGTGATTACCTGTCTCACGTGAAGCTGCTGGTTTCCCAATCTTCTTAGTAATAGCCTCATCTGAAGCATACCTCCACACATTTTTCTCTCAGTAACGTATCTTCCTAATTTACCAAGCACCAACCTTAACGTTGAACTAAGCCTGAAGAAAATTAGACATGGAGAAGTTGAGAAAACTGAAGCATGAAAAGCATCTGAGTGCTTGTTTTCATCCACAGAACTGTAACAACATGCTGCATATAGGAGTGGGCTGAGCAGATGTATAATTTTCCTTAGGATGAAAAGATGGGTGAATTCCACTACTGTGAAGATCAGTTTGGAGAAGATAGCTCACTACTCCATACTGAAAAACCGCCTTATCCACATGTCACCCATGCTCATAAATAAAACAAAACATATGCTCCAGATGCAGGAAATCACTCTGAGACTGGTAGTGAATTGTAACACATTAACAGATCAAATGCAGAAAATAGTCATACTTCTGATGGAACTTATACCAACAAATTAAGTAATATTACTCCTCACTGTTATTTTTGTCCATCAGGTCCAAAAGCAGGATTTGGACGGATTTCCTCTGGCAAGAAATGAGCAAATTTCCTGTGTTCTGGTTTGTGAACACACCTTGGAATATATAAGACATAATAAGGCAATGGGAAACAGGTTCAGATTACAAGACTGTGGAGAGTATTATGTCAGAGATGTGCAGTAGAATATACAGTACTTACCCAATTTAAAATGCAAAAAGTATCTCTAATACTTATGTTGCATGGCAGAGACTTTACAAAACACCATGGACATGCACATGCCTGGGTGTGTCAAGGACATGGTTGGTATCTTCAGGAAACACAAACTATAAGTCACAATAATTAAATGCACCATTAGTGACAAGTACTGGCATTGTGTATTTTAGTGTTTCTTTCAGGCTTTCATCATTTCAGGTTACAAAGAGGTGTCACTTGTTTGGAGATTATGGTGCGAAATCTTCAAAGACTAAGACAAGCCCTCTGGGTTTGCATCAACTAACTTTAATCCTGACTAAGACTACAAAAAGATGGATCACACAATTGTTGGATCACAGTCTTAGAGAGATTAAGATATAAGTTGTCGCATATAAGTTGTAATTGGAACCTGAATTGGCCAGGAGATGAAGTCATAGTGACAGCAGGAGAGCCCTCCCTGTTATGTCACAACCAGCTGTTCTTGGACAGTGTTTATGTGTTTCAAAAGGCACTGTATCTCTGCAAGTACTCGTCGTTTAGGTGTGAAGAACATCGTGTCACTTCCTCCTGAGCTTTACGCAGATCCTGAATACACACTTACACACACGCACACATGCACACAGACATGCTTTTAAGCTTTCAGCATCTGACATGTACTACTGCATGAATTGGTATGTCATGGACCCTCGGCATGTGCTGTTATTCACATTGTCGGTTCTGTTGACTCAAGCCCACCTGTATAGTAAATCACTGCCAAGTCCACAAAAGAAAAGACACATGAGACTTGATTAGTGGCAGCGCACTGCTTTATGACACATCTAGACATGTTGCAAGTTGCCCTTTTTGGTTGTTATTCTTGCTTCATATTTTCAGAGGGTGTGATGTCACAAGTTTTGGATTTGGACAAGAGCAAAGCATCTGGTGTTAATCTGGTGTTAGTCTAATGACCAGATATAATGACAGGCCTGGAACACAGAGATGCTCCTCAGACACCTTTCAAGTGAATATTCTATAGAGCTCCATTGTGCAAGCCCAATAAATCAACTTAGCTAATTATTGCACTGCTGAATGGAACAAGTTGCGATACAGGCTTAATTAGAAGATCTGTCAAAAAGACAGGAAGAAACCTTGTTAGTCTCAGATGTAGCTTCCCGCAAATAGTTTATCATTGCTTTTCTCCAGCTATTTTGGTGAAATGCAATCTCTATCCAAAGTCATTTCATCCACTAAATCCTTTGTAAACATGGTACATATTTTAACTCTGTATACATCCCACATTCTGGATGTACACATGGAGCAAATTTGTGTCATACTCTTAATGGGTGAACTGAATCCACCTGGAGAAAATGAATAGGAGGCAAAAGAAAGAGGATGAATAATTATGTTCTCTGTCTTTTAATATACATCCACTTAGGTTCAAAGGGACTTGTTTAACTGCATGGCTGGCACAGATACTGTAGTTATATATCAAAGAGTCATTGTGCCTTTCAAGGTTTAGATTTTCTCATTTTCAAACCTTTAAATTATGCACACTGCAGCACTTACTGCCTCTATTCTGAGTAATTGTTTTGGTCTTATTATGTATAGGTAAGTCAAGAAGAAGAAGCTTGAAAACAAATAAAGTGGATGTGGAAGTTTAAATGCTAGAATGACCTTGGCCACTCTCAGACGTCTGTGCTGAGCTTCATCTATAATTGTAATGAGATTTTTGCTTGGTCTTTCGTCTGCATGACCTCCATCGTCATTTGAAGCTTAAATTGGAGCAGACCATGCTACGAGACCAATTAAAGCTGACGGAAGGTTGTTCATATAAATTTTTGCCACACTAGCAGGGTGGCTCTAGGGATGGCAGTGTCGGCAAATATATGATATGGCTGTCATCAAATTTTGAATATTCACAGTCCCCTGGAACTTCCTTACTGTGGTGATCTCCTTTTCTTTAGCACCACCATGACGTTCACATTTTTTTTGTTAGTGAAATGTCAATATTCAATGCATTGCCATGAAATTTGGTACAAACATTCATATTCCCCACAGGATGAATTGTAATCCCTGATCTTCTCTCAGGATTTCCTGACTTCATCTAGTGCCATCATCTAATCAAATTTGCCCAATACTTTGGTTTTTGAAGAAATACCTGTTAAACTAAGCTGATGACATCCCCGTCAGCCTCTGCTGTATTTTGTTTAGAGCTAATTGTTGCTCTAACATGCAAAACTCTGAGAGTGGTAAACATTACCTGCTAAAGATCAGTATGTTAGCATCGTCATTGTGCACATATTAGCACCCTGATATTAGCATTTAACTCAGAGCACAGTTCCTCACAGCGCTGCCAGCATGACTTTAGACTGTGGTTATAATCTGTTTTCTGAAATTGATTTGCATTTGTGTTATAGCTGGAAAGACAACACCCACTTGCAACATATCTACACTATCAACCTCTAAATACAAAAATACACCTACACTGTATATAGTCTGTAGCTACCATCCCTCTATTCTACTCTACATAATTGTGATAATCATAAATCCAGTGAGGGCCAGTGTCAACACATAAAACAAAATTATAAATGGAACATGTCACATAAAAATTTCAGAAGTTTATTTCTGGTTCTGATTAGACGGGATTAGTTAATTTAAAATGAAAACACACACTCTGTTAAAACTCTCAATGGCAAAAAAACATTTTGTGTTTTTTATATTTCCAGATTGTCAAATGTTTTGTCCTATATGGTGTGACTGTCTGTGAAGGCATGAATGTCATGAGATGTGTCTCCTACAGCAGTGCAAGAGTCACAAATCAAAGCTGGAATGCACTGCCCTGTTATTGAAGGAACACGTATACATTTTCCCTGTAAACTGGAAAATGTGTTTTTGCTCTCTGTTGCCTGACCCAGTTTGAAATGAAGTGCTAATGTGTTACTCTTTCATTCTGCTTCTGCTCTGATTAGCCAAGATGTAACCATACAGTACATTTTTACTCTGAAGGTAATTTTACAGAGTCTTGAGTTTCATACTTCTCCCTGCCAATGAAAGTGAGAGCAGAGTCAAGGAGTCTGAGAGGAAAAACACAGATTGTACTTGCTTTTCTCAGCGTAAAGTCACTATAACTAGTTCTAAATCTGTTTCACAAAAGATAAAATTCAAATATCCTGTAACCAGATTTTGCAGCATCATACTGATGAAATTCTACGGCAGTAAATGTTAACCATCCTGTTCCAGCTGAATTCACATTGTAACCTTTATTTCATGTGATTCCTCTGAAACACTGGCTGCACTGAGAGGGATAAATCTGGAGCCGGGTGTTTGTGTTTCATTATAGTGTCTGCCAAAGAGCTGGTGAAGACCTGCTGTGAGACAGGGGAGAAATGGGCTTCAGCTAATGGTCACTGCAACAACATGGACCTACCCACAAAAGATAGCCACTCCATCTGCTGGTAAGGCCATTATTAAACGCACTTTCATGTCATTTAGCTCTGAACACTGTAAATCATCTTAAATAGCCTTCTGTGGAAACGTAGGCTGTTTATCTACTTCACCGGACTCATCAACAATGTGAATGTGAAGATAGATTAGTGACATAATGACAAAACATTTTCACATTTAAGATGGTAAATTATTAAGATCTAATTCAGTTTTAACTTGAAAACACATTTCAGTCAGCTGTGTAGCAGCACTTGTGGGAAGAACGGCCCACTCGTTGCTGCAGGGCCACCGTTTCAGTCCAAACACCTTTGCAGTCCTTTCCTCTGTGTGCTTTTCTCTGCCAGGACTGCCCAACAACAGTGCTGCCTCAGTTCCCTGAGAGAAAGTCGGTGTTTGGTTGGAATGGATGCAGCCAGAGCAGGGAATATGTGTCAAGAGGACACCGGCAATAAATGTAGGATCGATTCCTACAAGGCAAGTATATGTGACCAAATGCCACAGCAAAGGGCACACACAGTTCACTGGGTTCACAGTCAAACTTAATGACATTGTAAATTTCAAATTAAGCCTAATGCAGTCTGAATTAGCAATTGATTAATGCATTAGTCACAGTAGAATTGAAAACATGTGAAGATGGTACTAGTCTGGAGCCAGTAAAAGTCTCTATGCCGTGTTTGAGTAACTTTATTCATGATATCTCTTCTGAGCATTACTGCTGTGGTGCCAATTCAATTACTTTATTTAATTTAGACAAAATGGTTTAGGGCCAATTACAACTGAAGATTCTTACAGTCCTACATCTTTACAATCATCAAAGCAGGCCTCAGCAATTAAAAATGTCATAAGCCAATTGTTTGGCCTCTCTGAAATGTTGAAACACTGATAATTGATACGGTGAAACAGTAGCAGTGGTAGATAGCTATTATGGCGATTAATGAGGGTCAAGTCATGGGCACTGTGTAACTCTATCACGTTCGGCCAGGTTCCCAAAGCCACTCATTTACCGCTTGACCTCTGTGTTGAAGGATACTTACTCACCTGCTCATAGGCCCTTGAGCAACATGGAGCCATTATTGACTCTATGCTGCAGTGCAGCTGTTAAATATTGGCTTTCACCACCTTTCTGTAGACCCCTGTAGATTTAGTAATATTATGCCATCTACAGCCACTGTACATCACAGTGGTCATTACTTCAGTTTTATGTTTCACTATGCCCCCATGCACTCTTAAGTAGTGATCTTGCTGAGAGGTACAGGGAAACAGAGTGAGAGGCTGTGAGTAAGAGAAGAGTTGGTCCAAAAATAATGCTTGTAACTATCAAAGTTCAGTTCAACAATATTAATAGTCTGTAGCCACTCTTTGAGGCTATTTAGACACAGAGGTGCTAAATGCCAACTTCAGCATGCTAACATGCACACAATAACTATGCAAACATGATGATGTTCAGCAAGTAATGTTTACAGTGTTCACCATAGTGCTGGCAGGCTAGCATTTTCTAATAAGAACTAAATACAGAGTATAGCTAAGAATAATGGGAATGTATTTTTTTGCAGGTTAGACCTAATGGTGGCACTAAAGGAAAAGTCAAAGGCTCACCAAAGGCATTAGGATTCATCTTCTGGGCACCATGGATATCTATCAAATTTCATGACAATCCATCCAATATTTTGATATTTCACCCCCAAAAAAGTTTCTCATAAAAGTAATCCTAAGCAGATGATGTCAGTACAAATTTTAACAGCTATTTTAGTCCTGACTGAAGTGCTCAGACTGCCCATCCTTAGAACTGTGCCGCTAGCGTGACTACAAACAAACCTTGCATACAGTATGGACCACTGCATGTGTAGGCTTTGTCATAAAAATGGATTTTAAAATGTTAAGTACATTAGCTACTCTAAAAAGCAACATGATCTATGACTACATTGACTGTGTGACCTACAGGAGTGCTGTGATTGCTGCTCTCTGGGGCTGCAGTTCCGCAGTGAGGGGCATCACTGTGAAGCCCACTCTTACCTGGGTTTCCACTGCAGACACATATTTCTAACCTGCTGCGAGGGGGAGGACAGCAGAGCTGGGAATCAGGATGACTGGCACTCTGTCAGAGAGAGGCCTGCTCTCAACCCCACTCCAACACCAAAAAAAGGTACTGTCAACAAATATTGCACAAGCAAATACACATACATTGCATGTTCCATGTCAAGGGAGGGGATGTTGTTAGGTGGGGGCCTGTAATAGACACTGATGCACTGCCAGAGAAAAGTACTGTTTTAAACCAAAGACAATAAATTTTCTTTATACTAGCTGTTGAAAGGAAGCATTATAGTAAGGTTCCCAAACCCTGCTGAAAAATGGTGTGCCTCACTGGCCTCCCAGAACAAAGTATAATAGCCCATATCCTGTAATGTAACTCTAAGAGATCTAGTGCCTGTCTGCTGGCCTGGCTTTGCATTCAATTCTTGTCAGTAAACCACAATGTTGTTAGTAGAATTCTTGCACTGATTTGGTTTGGCTACTACAAGGTGGAGAACTTGACCATCCATGTTGCAGTAAAAGCTGTGTGGCTGTAGATGATCAGGTGCCATTCATTATGTTTTCTTCTGTTAGGGTTCATTAGTCAGTTAGGTAATTTTTGTTTCCACATCATGACAAACATTTGGCCCATCCCATTTGGCATGTGACTGCTGCAGCTCTGGTAACACAAAGCAAAAAGAAAAACATTAATCATAATATTATATGTACACTTACATGGTTCTTTTATTGCAACTGCAGGTGTATTTTTAAGAGCCCATCTAAGGAAGGGCGATGCAAACTTGTTTAGGATGTGAATAATGTGGTATGTGGCAGTGGTTGATGCTGTGTATTTATCTCTGCAAAAATAAAAATTACAATAAAAAAGCATTATTGTGGCCTTGGTGTCCTTTCTGTAATTATTATATTTAAAATATGTTTTCCTTTAAGGAAAAGTGATAAAAACAATTTTAAACTTTGAATGCAGTTTTATATCATTATACAGTTTTATTGCCTGCGGGAACAACAAACACTCTCTCTGTTTGCTGTAGTATCTGACAGCCCGTATCCTAAAGAGGCCTTCTCCATTGGTGAGGAGCAGGATGGGGAGAATGCGGTGGAGGGTCCTGTTGAAGTGGAGGACATGGATGAGTGCCTGATATATGAGGGCAACATCTGCCACCACAGATGTGTCAACATGCCAGGCTCTTTCCGGTGTGAGTGCTTCCCTGGATACGTGCTGCAAGAGGACGCTGTCACTTGTGCGCAAGGTAAAGTGAAGACCACCAATCTTATTTTGTCACATAATACTAGCAGACATTTCCAGTGATGCCAGTACACAGGAAAGTGACTCTCTGTGCCATTTGCTCTTTGAAATATGATGTACAGTCTGCATTCCTGTCAGGAAGATCCCATTTGTCCTAATTTGTCTACACATTTGTTGTGTATTATTTTCCTGGTCTCTTTGAGTTCCTTCCTGTCTGCAAGGTCTGATACTGCCTAATAATAGTTATTTTAATCACACGCTAACATCCCTTTCCTGGACTGACAGCAACGCTCAACTAATCACATCTCTGCTGTTGTCGAAAAGCTTTTCAGATGAAAACGAAAGCATTTTCACTATTTGAAAATCATTCTTTGCACAAACTGAAGGTCTGCTCAGGTGCACTGTTCAGAAGTATTTTCAGGTAATGCTGTACGATGTGTACCAGACTTTAATCAACAGTGTCTTTCACCAACACAAGCTTGTCTCAACAGGATCCTAATGCCAGAGCTCTCAGCAAATTACAGTGAGGGATGAGGCTCACTAATAAAACCAAATGTTTGTCTGCAGGCAATGTTTTTTCCTGTCTCACCTTCACTGCTATTACAACTTTCATCTGTAGCAACTAGCCTCATATCGTTGGATGAAGATGCAGGAATTGCACAAGGTTCAAGCCTCTAACTAAGACCGGAGTAAATGAAGAGGTGGAATTTTTAATTACAGTGTGATGAGACTCGTGTTTCTGCAGATAAGGAGAACGGACTGAAGGAGACTGACAGAGCGGCAGCGGAGCCTACTTCCCCACCTCTGCCTCCCACCGAGCCCCGTGTCCCACTCAACCCGTGTGAAGGTTAGAAACCTAAAGCTTAATGAGGGGAAAAGGTGCTGCAGGCCCACACAGAGCACTTTCATTCATCCTTACGTCTTAATCAGAGAATGGAACATGTGTCTCAATGTAGTCAAATATGTGTAGAAGAGAAGCGAGCGCAGGCTGCCACATGTTATTATTTCAAACTTAACCTTTCCATGAAAATTGTGCTGCAAATGTGAAAACACAAGTGGCGAGATGGTATCAAAGGTTAGTTTGTTTTCAGCATCAGCCACCCATTCTCATGGGTTCTCCATATCATAATCTGTGCAGGGCCACATTTTGTTTGTCTTGTTTGGTTTCCATGACACCAGGGTGGAGGTCTACCACACTGTGCGCCAAAAGTAGGAAATACAATACGACCAATAGGTCAGGGATCAACCTGGAAAAAAGAAGTGAGCAAACGGCAATACTGTAAATATTGTGTTCTTGTCTCCCACCCAGAGCCACAAAACTTCTCTCTGTTTCACCCTGAATGCTGCTGTGTGGAGTTTGTAGTACAGTATAATTCCCATAATGTATTTGACCGTACAGTATTATTGTCAGGAAACAACCCATGTGAGCAACACTGCACCTCAGTGGGTGGAAGGCCACAATGCTCCTGCTTCCCAGGATTCTCCCTCATGGCCGATGGACGCTCTTGTGAGGGTAAGGACCTAAAACTTGGTTGAAATGCTGAAAACATTTTCTTGCATCACACCAGGGTAACATGTGGAAATGTTGTGCAATCATAGATGTGAAAAATAACTCTTAATGTCAGCCCTCATTTCAGTTCTTCTTTTCAGCCAGGAGGAGTTTGGTTCCAGTTGAGGAGAGTTTCTTGGCAAGACTGTCTGCCACTGATGTGTCTTTTTCTCTAATCAGCACCTCTAGATTTGGAGATACAGCACTAATCCCCCTCACTCTTAGCAACACACTGTGATGCAGACAAAAAAAAAGATGTTCTTTTCATCTTGTTCCTGATGTGGGTCTCTAACAGACTATCCATGCATTATCACTAACTCACAAACTGCATCCCATAAACCTATCTACCCTTAATTTCCACTCAGATTGGTGATGCACTGTGTGTTTTATCCTAAGGCAGATCAGCTATTGCTATAGGTTTCTAAACTGTCTCCCTGGGCATGTACTGTATCTTTAAGTTAAGCCATACCCACTGGTCTGTCTCCTGTTTGACAGCAGCAAACCATGGCAGTGACACAGAGAGCAGTTCGGTATGGTGACAAGTTTCTCATTGTGTGGATGTTATGACCAGTGCCTTGTCCCTAATCTCTGTCCCAGAGGAGGGTCCAACCTGTCTTTTTAATGGGCTTCTAACTGCCGCCTGTTAAACACAGATCACGGCTTAGTAGATGGTGTTTTGTATATCCTGTACTGTTTGATTTTTCCAAACCTATTCATCCAGCTTCTTCTACTGTGCAATTATTTATTCTTTCATCACACGGACACATTTGTCTTTTATTCTTTTTTTTTAACTTCCAGACATAAATGAGTGTTTGTCCGCACGTGCCTGCCAGCTGAACGAGCGCTGTGTGAACACTGCAGGGAGTTACATCTGTCAGAGACTGATCACCTGTCCCCCAGGATACCAGATCAACAATGACATTTGTGAAGGTACACCACACCTTATTAGTGTCAAGGTGTTCACTTTCACCCTCAGTGAATATGTTGTAAATAACAGCAGGAGAACATTTGTATTACTGTATGTTCACAAAGTAAAGAAGGCACATTGTTCAGGCAAAACAACCCTTGAAAGTAAGTATTGAAAAAGAGATTTTTTTTAATTCTCCACATCCAGTGATTGTGTAATTTCACATGTTAGCACGCAGACAGAAGGGAATAATAAGAAATATTACTTCAGAGAGCCACGTCCATAGTCTTTGCTTGCCCTTAACTCTTAGTATGAAAGCTAGTTGGTGTGTCTTTGTGGGTGGTGCCCAACTTTAAGAGGAAGTAGTAAACCTCCCAATATGTCTCATTATTTCCATGCACCATAAATTGGACCTGTGCAGAGGTCTCATTCATAAAGCAGCAGCAATGTTCAGGAAGAAGGACCACTAAGATGAGTTTTAGATGTGCTGTAGGGGCTGTTTAACACTGCAGATGGGATACTCTGCCAATATGCAGCTCCTTAAAGAATGTTCAATCAGGCAAAATGAGCATTTAACAAGAAAGTATGTTTAAAAGTAAGCCTCCAAACAGCTGCCACTTCAGGCCTTTGGCATAAGTGCAAACTGAAAAAACAAGTTTGTGTTGCGCTACCTATTCCCTATTTATGGCTTACTGAGAGACTGAAATGAAACCCTCCTTTTTCCTCCTCTGACAAATGAAGCAAACTCTTCACACTGGGAAAAACTAAATTGTGTCCCTCACCCTTCTCTAAACAGAATGACTCAGATAAGATTATGAATTAAATATGCAGTCTTGCATTAATATTCACTGTCTTCCTGACCCAGTGTGTTCAACAGCCTTAGCATCAGATTGACACACTTTGTGCCAAAAATCACCCTTTGTTTTTGATGTTATAACTCAATCACACCAGAATGTTTAGATGTCACACATGTATTACTTAAATCAGTACAACTTACTTTTTCCAGTTTCATTTTCTTGTTTAAGATTATGGCACATAATCAACAAATTTAGACTTTTTTAACCATCAAAAACCATCAGCGCAAACATGAATTGCTTGTAGCCAATGCAGCATGAATTTCTATCCTGCAGATTTGGCAAAATGTTAACAGTCTCAGGCGCAAAAGGGGGCTCAGGTGTGGCCTACAGCTAACTGAGTAACTCATGGCAGCATTACACTTCCTGTTTACATCCAAAGCATAGTGGGCATATTAGGGTCAAAACTTCTTAATCATAAATGGAAATAAAAATAACAGAAGTGACAAGGAGTGGCTTTTTCATGTTTTACACAATGAGGCAAATAATGTCACTGTGGTTGTTATATCCATGGAACACCAAATGTATGGCAATCCATCCAATAGTTGGTGTGCTATTTCACTCAAAACCACAAATCTCAAAGTCATGGTGGTGCTAGAGGAAAAGTCAGAGGGTCACAAAAGTCATTAGGATTTATTGACTAGGAATCAAAAAGTCCTGTAATTTCATAGCAATAGCTGATATTTCCATCTGGACTGAAGTGGTGGACTAACCGTTGTGCCATTGGCTACATTTTTTAAAATTAAACTGTGTAAAGCTTTTCTATTCATAAAATATTCATTCCTTGCACATGCATATTAACATATTATCTTCTTAAGTCAAATTCATTGGAATTTGGAAATAACAATACTCACTAACATATGCAATGACTATGCCATAACCCTGTAAATACAGGGAGTGAAAACAGTCAAAAAAAAAACAACCAAGTGTTCAAGGGGATAAATTCTCACGTACGGCACATAGACTCTTTGACCTTGTAGGTTTCTTGTGCTCATTGCCTTCAGGGAGGCCACTGCCAATCACTCACACATTTATCCTGCTTCCTGGCTTTCCTGTCTCTGCCTCCGCCAGTGCTGGGCTCACTCAGCTCTTGCCGACTCTGCTGGGCTTGGGTCAGGAGCAAGATGCTCAATCACTATCTGCTGTTTAGACACCTACCCTACAGTATATCAGCATGGCTGCCTGCCAGAGCTGGTTTAGGCCTCACTACAGCAATTACAGTGGTGAAATCCAGTGGTAGCAAGCCTACCTGAAAACTCAAGACACTCATGCATTATGCACACACACACACGCACACACATATGCACCACATTTTGTGTTCTTTTGAGATTTCCCTCCAGCTTTGGGTTATACTGTGGCAGATGTGGAAGGCTGATTGACAGGAGATAAGTCCCTTAGTAGACAGGTGTTAGAGTACTATAGGGGAATAAACCATAATGTTAATTCACACGCTGCTCAAGAAGACTACTGCATGTGACTTCCGTTGATTTGACTCATTAGATGTATTCATTTAGTTGAAATAATAAACTATCATTCAGGCCATTCTAGTCTTAACAAGACCTATTAGTATAGATGATGATATAGAAGATGTTGTAATACAATTATTTTAGTCTTGATTAACCTCTAGAGTTTTGACAAGGAAAGCGTTATGATAGATGAACCGCAGTACAAGTGAATACCTGTACAATCTGCCATTTAACCACAGTGCCATCCAGTGGTGAAATGTGACATTACATGTATGTGTCTGGTAGCACGCACTGTATAGTTAATGCATGTAATGGATTATTAGCCTCAAACAAATAATGGTTGAGGTGCGCTTTATTTGCAATTAACAATGTATTCAGTCCTCATTAGCGCATTTGTTTATTTTATTCCTCAGATATCAATGAGTGTGTGCAGCGGACCCATAACTGTGGACTTGGCTTTGAGTGTGTGAACACAGAGGGCTCCTTCAGGTGCAACCCCATACCTCAATCTCGATGTCCAGTGGGCTTTAACTGGGACGCACAGGGCAAATGTATAGGTAAAGGAATTCACTTTCTTTCTGAGATGATGATAAGTCATTTACAGTGAGGTTTGCAATTGTACCCTGTCTTGGGCAAGCGAGGGGGGGGGGGGTATGTAAGTTTTCATTCAATTTCTCATCCTTTTTCTGGTTTTAATTGCGCTAACAGAGTAAATAAACTGAGAAAGTGTTGGGTTGGGGGGAAAATAAAAAGATTCAGTATTAATTTGTGTCACTGCATGAGGGTTTAACAAGCAATTAAGGGTCTTCTGCGTGGTTTTACATACCAGTCAGTATTGTTTTTGTTTTTAGAGATCCACAATCTTGTTCCCACGCACACGAGTGGACCACGCCAACCACAAAATTTCCCCACAGGTGAATCATAGTCCACATACACGCACGGCAATACGACATGCAGGTGAATCAGCGAGGCTGCAGTGACAGAGGGGTTAAATGCCACACAGACAGGAGATCAGAGAGGTTGCTGTTAGGGGTTGCAGAGGGGTGGATAAAAGCCAGTCCTCTGTCCTCCTACAGTACAAACTGATGCTGTGGAATTAGCCCCCAGGGGCAGGAACTGGGGCAAGTCGAGGCAGCCGACGCCCCTGTAAAAGAACTGTAAAAGAAGTGCTCTAAGAAATGACAAAATTGAGAAAATGTCAGACATCACACACAACAAAGTTATCCATGGGAATGCAACTGTGCGATGTGTGTTTACTTTGATATCACAGTGTGGCTAAAGTGCGTGCCTTTGTGCCTTTAGGTCTCCTCACTTCTTCTGTCTTTCTTTTTCTTCTTCATCCCTCACCGTCTTTCTCTCTCTCTCTTTTTATAACAGACATTGATGAGTGTGGCGCATTGGCACAGCCATGTAGCCAGGATTTTAACTGCATCAACACAGTGGGATCCTACATGTGCCAGAGGAAGATAATATGTAGCCGTGGCTATCATGCCAGTCCTGATGGATCCAGATGTATTGGTATGATTTGTAGTTACACATGAACAAACGACATTGATTCATGAAGTGGGGGCTGCTGAATGTTATCATTGTCATTTAATTGATTTTTCCATCTCTTGTGTGCCTTGTAGATGTGGACGAGTGTCAAAGCAGTCTGCATCGATGTGGAGAGGGCCAGCTGTGCCACAATCTGCCTGGTTCCTATCGTTGTGAATGCCAAACAGGCTATCAGTATGATTCATTCAGGAGGATGTGTGTAGGTATGCTGGACATAATACACTTTATCATGTAGAATTAGCACACTTGCTACATTTTGAGAGAAACAAGTGGAGCATTATACATTTTGCCTTAACCCTCTTTTCTCTCAGTTTCCTACTTATACTGTTCTCTGTTTACGTTTTTTGCCCTTCATCACTTTATCACTCCTTTGCACTACTTTACAGCCACACCTCTTCATTGTCTGCCCATTGTGCTGCTCCTGTTTATTATTCTGTGGTGGGAGAGCTGCTGCTGTTTCCCAGGCTCTGCTACTGCCTCCTGCAGTAGCCACTGGGACGATCACGTCTCCTGCTGCAGAGGACTCTGTTCTGCTCCTTTTACTTGCTTGCTTGCTGCTGCTGCTCCCTCTATTTGTGATTCACTGTGTTGTGACTCTCATGATAATGGACTCTGCTCAAGTGTTTAGACTATGAGCAGGCAGCTGGTCCCCTCACACCGCACTCGCGTTGACATGCACACAAATGCACATAGGCATTCACATGTACATGGTCATGGAGGGCAACAAACACCTGCACCCACTTGGTTGCACACATGCACTTGAACACATGGGCGCAAATACATAAATGCAATACACACTTACAGAGGTATGATGACACTGCTTCTTCTTCTCAGATGTAAATGAGTGCTGGCGCTATCCAGGCCGCCTGTGTGCCCAGACCTGTGAGAACACCCCGGGCTCCTATGAATGCTCCTGTACCTCTGGCTTCCGCTTATCCAGCAATGGGAAGAACTGTGAAGGTGTGTGTGTATGAGTGTCTGCCTGCGTGGGTGTGAGAGAGTGCATGCATGTGTACGTGTTGGTGCATGTGGTTGTATGTTTTGGTGAATCTGCTCGTGAAAATATGCCTGTATAGGTCTGTCTGTGTTTGTTGGTGTGCCAGGTCTGTGTGTGTGTGTGTGTGTGTGTGTGTGTGTGTGTGTGTGTGTGTGTGTGTGTGTGTGTGTGTGTGTGTGTGTGTGTGTGTGTGTGTGCTTGTGTGTGTGCGTTATTCCTAGACTGAGCAGATATTAAAGCTGGCCACTGTACAGTATATTGCTGAAGAGGGATGGCAGTTAGAGGTATTAGTGTATTATACTGTATGTCATACCATGCCTCCAAGCACAAAACAGTAAAAATATAATTGGCTTAATCACAACATGTTGTTTATATGTTAGGATAAAAACATTGAAAACCCTTTGATCAAGTCAATTGTGACAGTAATGAGCCCTAACCTCTAATCTCCAGATGTGAATGAGTGTTTGGCCAGCCCATGCAGTCAGGAGTGTGCCAACATCTATGGTTCCTACCAGTGCTACTGCAGACAGGGCTACCACCTCAGGGAGGATGGGCACACCTGTGAAGGTGGGGCACAGTCTATTACACACCACAAATACCATATTTATACCAAACTAATGTTCAGACAGGTTTATGAATCAATCTCACATGATTTACTTCCTCCTTTTTGCCCAGACATCAACGAGTGTTCCCAGAGCATCGGCCATCTGTGCACCTATAAGTGTGTGAATGTTCCTGGCAGTTACCAGTGCGCCTGTCCAGAATATGGATACACCATGTCTCCAAATGGACGTTCTTGCAGAGGTGAACACCCATCTAAAAAACAAAACCAACAAAATGCATACACTCACTGTACTGTAGCTGCTTCATTACATGTGCACCTCATTGACTTCTGCTCTGGAACAGATTTTTAAAATGTCTCTGCACCCATTTAACTCTACTTGGAGTGTAATGTTCTGCCCAGATAAATATAATTGGTACTTTTACAGTGGCTCAGTAATTAAACAGGCTATAAAACTTTATTGTACTAAAAATCTTGTCTAGCTAATTTGAATTTTTTTTACTTGAGCAGTTTTTTTTTCCTCACAAGGACTAGTTTTGTCCGACATGTTTCAGCAATGAGGCTTTTCCTCAATGTCGAACTGTAAGTAGCACCCGTTTCCTTGGCTCCAGGCAGTAAACCAGCCCTTGTGCATTAACTGTGTGTTCTAGATATCGATGAGTGTGCTACAGGCGCCCACAACTGCTCTCTAGCCGAGACCTGCTACAACATCCAAGGAGGGTACCGCTGCCTTTCTTTCACCTGCCCACCAAACTACCGCAAGGTGTCTGACACGTGAGTGAAACAATCTGTTTAAAAGCCATACCAATGTTCAATATGATGCCTCATTGATCTTTCAAAAGGCTGATATTCTGTTATGTAGTTAGTGGTACATTTGAGGTTAGATCCATTTAAAGTGGATAAGGACAACTCGTAAAACAGCAGATGACAGTCAGTTTCACTGTTGGGCAATTTGAGGGGGGGTTCCGTCTTTATTGGACAGTGTGAAAGTATAAGTATTCAGTAAGAATTAATGTATATGAAACTGATTTAATAATAATTCAGTTGTAAAATGATGCTTTTTTATCTTATCTTATTATTTTATATTTTCTCTTAACAACTCTGACCTTCCCTATAAGACAATAAATCTTGTCTTAACACGTTTTATGTCTTTTGTAAAGCACTTAGAATTGCATTGTTGTTGTGCTATACAAAGTGCTATACAAAGAAAGTTGCCTTACCTTGCTTTGCCTTTCCTGTGTCCCCTGTAGGCGCTGTGAGCGGATCAGCTGTCCAAACTACCTGGAGTGTCAAAACTCTCCTCTGAGGATCACCTACTATTACCTCAGCTTCCAGTCCAACATCGTCATCCCTGCGCAGATCTTCCGCATTGGACCCTCCCCTGCCTACTCGGGAGACAACGTTATCGTCAGCATCACGCAGGGCAATGAGGAAAATTACTTCAGCACCCGGAAGCTGAATGCCTATACGGGTGCTGTGTACTTACATCGACAGGTTGCGGGTCCAAGGGATTTCTTAATCAATGTGGAGATGAAGCTTTGGAGACAGGGGACATTTACCACATTCCATGCCAGGATCTACGTCTTCATCACAGCCAACCCGCTCTAACAGTTAGAGATGTGCAGTGGCCACTATGGACCTTAATTCAGTTCCCGAAGACTTTTCATATCACTATTTAACAATGTCATAAAGTATTCCACTGTCTGTCACAATTGGTTTTACTAGTTAATCTTGCTTATGTCCAGTTGAAGTTAATATTTAAACATTGTTGTAAGAGTTGTGGAATATTCAGAAAGAAACTGTCTGCTTTGTGCCCATTTGTTTTCACAGCAATTGCATGAAAACCCTGTAATGGCAAGTTATCTTTTTTTCATCTTTCACTTGAATTATACATGTAAGTAATTTACATTAGGCAAAATACATTCTAGATTTTTAAAAACCCATTAATATCTGAATCCAAAATAATAACTTTCAAGATACAAAGATATTTATTGTACCTCCAGAATGAAATGATTTGCCATTGTTTTGATGATCTTAACCTGATGTGAGTAAAGCATAAAAATGATAACAGGCAATCTCAAGCTTCTTCCCCGCTCTTTTTTTATAATAAGAGACTTAGTGCTCATATCATCCTGTTATAAGATGACGATGTGTAATTTGACAACACTGTGACAAAAAGCAGCAGATGAGTTTCCATTACAGTGCCTAAACTACTATGTCTCTTTTCTTTTACCCTTCGCATTTTATATAATATCCTTTCATATTATTCTCAATGGTGTATTTTTTGTATCAGACACATTATGGATGGATGTATCATATTTTTATGCTAGATTCATAAGCTGCAGTATTTTACTAAAATACTAAAAAATAATAAACACCCATGTGATTTGGTGAGTACTGGCTACTTTCATTTATGGATATTAATTATTGAGTGTATATTTTTGTTTCAGAGTCTTTCCACAGCAATTTCCACTTGACAAACTGGTTTAATTATGCACTTTTGTATATAGTGAACATTATTGCTCAGTGATGCTGTTAAAGTATATAATCCATTCTTGTCGGGGCATGTCACACAGTAAATATCCATGCCTATTTACATGCCTATCCACACCTTGCAAGTGAGCACAACATGAGCGTCATCCTTCAACACACGCCTGCTTGACGCACACACATTTTATGGCATCTAATAAAAGCAATGATCATGTAGTGTTTAAAATCTGACATAAAATTTATATTTATTTATATTTATGTTATAGGTTCCAAAAAAGTTCTACCCATCTACTGTAGGTTTTAACATAGAAAGAGTTACACTCCCACCTACAGGGTGAGTGCAGTCCTACACCTGGAAATTTTGGCTTTCCTCCAAGGCAACAGTAGGTTTTTAAACAATAAAAATATAATTGTGAAGAAATATGAACTAATTAAATTCTAAAACATCTATAAACAAAGGAGTTAAGATGATTTTATTTTTAATAAGCTCTACGTAAAGCTATATTCTCATCTCAGTTCAGCGAACCTCCTGGACCTGCTGTAATCATCAGGAAAGGGTGTGTGTGTCTCTGTGACAGCTGTATTAATGCATGTTGCACATCCAAACACGGCCGCTTGCCAGTTTTCTGGTCTGTGAGATGAGTTATACTGTTGAAGGTCATTTCAACAAAAGAGACTGATTTCTCTGAATTTTGCACTAATTTTAGTCCCTTACTTCTTGCTTGCTTGGTGAAAATGATAATACAGTAGTTGGTTAGTCGCAAAAGAATCAAGGAAGCATTCAGTAGAGCTTTCTCATTCTTTGAGTGTAAGACACTCCTCCTAACATAACTCATAATAATGTGTGTACAACTGACTCAAGCACACCCAGAGACTGAGATGCCACTCTTGGTATGTACAATACATAACCAGCCCTAGAGCTGTGATTGATGTCTCTTTCCCCTAATTAGCTTTATCTGCTATTCAAGATTAGGTGGTGCTGTGTCTCAGGGACAGTGAATCACGCATCCCAGACAGGGGAAGATACACACATCTATCAGGGGTTTAGAGACACTGACTGGAAGTTACGAAATATACTGGACAAAAGAAGAGGGAACTGTACTGAACTGTACTAAAGATCATTAGGCTTGCTATGTAGTCTCAGTGTTATAGTTGACAATATATATATACTGATACTGATATATACTGCTGCTCCTTTAAAACAAATCTTGAGTAAAGTAAATAATAGACAGGCCTTTAATGAAATGATTCTATAGAATTTCTGCATTGAATTCTTTCGTCAAATCTAAGGGACAATCTGTGAGAATCTTGGTTAGGAAAACGAACAGGGAATGTTCTCCCTTCAGTCAGCAGTAAATGATGACATTCCCTTGAGCAAGCCACTCAACTCACATTGCTCCAGTGGAGATGCTTTTTTAGCTGAAAACAGAAGACTGTGTTCACAAGTTGGGTCAATATAGCTTCAACGCAATATGAGTTAATTTCACCCAACATGGGTAGAAAACCACACAAAACTATGGGTTGTTTTAACCTAGTGTGAGAGTTATTTTTATCTTATTGGTGGGCCATTTGCCCAAACGTTGCAAACTGTTCTAATATACTCTAGCTATTTTTACTTGAACTTGCTTGTCAGTATGTGTTACTCATTGTAAATAATATGCGTTTCATTTGCAGTTTTGAACATCATGCACATTATGTGCTGCTACATTTGTGACAGTTTGAAGGTAAGACTGTCTGGGTCAAATACATGTTGCTTGGCTAAATAACCCATCAGTAATATAAAAATAAAAAATTAGGAATGCGTCTAAAGAACATGTTGGCAAAGTTAACGAATCACTTCAGACAAGAAATAGGTCAATTTTGACCCAGCCTGTTCAAGTGCGACTGTGGCCTTTTGTAGCATGTCAGTCCCCATGTCTCTCTCTGCTTTGTTTCCTGTCATCTTTCTTCTTTACACTAATTAATAAAAGGCACAAAATGGACCAAAAAAAACAAAGTTTCACAAATTTGCCTGCAGGGCCTTTACAATCTGTCCAGCATATGACACCATGTATTGTTAGACCCTGGATGGTTGATGAAAACAGAAGAAGCCTCAGGAAGAGCAACAGAGGACGGATATATTGCAGACAGACAGACATATATGTCAAGAAAGTAAGAAGAATGTTCAATTTTTTTTCTCACAAACCGACAAAACCAAATAAAATCAAAACTAGTTGCATAGCTAGAGACCACATGAGGTGAGCGGGATGGTAAAAATATAATTTTAATGAAGTGACCCTTTAATGTGAATAGCATATTGCCATACATTCATAAATATGATGACAACGATGATGATAATGTTATATTAACTCTAACTACTCTCAAATGCCACTTTTGGAGGGAAATAAAACAACTGCAAGGTATTGTGCAAGCGACTGTACAGCGCGTGTCTTGGTAGAGGTCGAAGCGAAGGTGGGGATGTGGTGTGATGAGAAGAGGAGGAGGGGGAGGGTGGTGTTACAGACACGGTTGTCTTTGATAGCTCAGGTGGTCATCACCTGAGGGGGAAAAGAGCATTAATGGGCATTCTCAGCAGCAGACAAGCACAGGCTAGCGCTCCCTCTACCCTGGCTGCCATAAACAGGGGGAAGTATGCATCATTAGATTAGGCTGAGGCTAACTACCTGCAGTCAAGCCCACTTCATACAGTAGCTGTCTCAAGCTCCAGCCTCCTACTGCTCAGTATGATTGGCTGGTTAGGATGTGGGTCTTGAAGCTCAAAAGTGTGATTGGTCAATTTGTGGAGTGATTACTTGCACCACAGAAAGACTTATTATTGGAGATTATGTTGTGTGTCAACATTTCTATTATAAGCAATTATATTGACAATAGGGTATGATGATTGATCATTGACATAACACCTTAATTACATTAGGAGACAATAGAGATGCCTCTGTGAGCCCAGCTTGTGAAAAACCCAATAGCTGAGTTTATTAAAAGGTAAAACAACCCTGCAGCGAATATGATTTCCATGGGTGGGTCACCTTTATCTGGCCTGTGATCTGGGTGAGCACAGAGAAAGTATCAGTAAGGTTAAACCTCAGCAGGTTCAAATTAAACAAAAAAATCTGGATAGAAAAGCACAGAGTGATATATTATGTTTGTCCCCTATGGAAAAGAAAAAAAAGAGCAAAGAAAAGAGAAGAGTTGAGAAACACAGAAAGGAAGACCGCGAGAGAGGAATTTGCCTGAGAGGAAAATGAAAGAAGGTATGTAAGGTTGCCAGTCACTTTGAGGCGCCAGATAGCTCTGCCTAGGTGTCATCTTATCATACTTCAGCAGATATTGCACCATATCCCTAAAATTTCATCTTTTAGGAAGGAATCGATCTCACAGAAAAATCTAACCAAGCCCTTGAAAGCGACATTTTGCCTCCAGTCTGACCTGTGAGAAGGCCAGAGGGAATATCCAGTTTAGAGTATGAGATTTATCCCAGAGGGCAGATACAGAGAAAAGTGAGGCTCATCCCTGCAGGAGCGGATTGTCCTGAGGGGAAGCTCTTTTCCAAGGCTCCCTGGGTGGGAAGATTTACTGGAGTCTTAATCACAGGTCGACACCTCTGCAACAGGTTCTCTGACCAAATGGAGACGAGCCACAGATGATACGCTGCCTTGTTAACTGCCATTTTGACAGAATGTAATGCCAGACATCTTTGGCATGTTTGACTTTTGACACCACAAATCATGTTTTTTTTTACTTTCTGGATGCACTTCATTGACTCACTCAAAATTAGGCTTACATTTGTTGGACTGTACAGTATGAAATGTGTCAAAGAAATACTTTTCTCGCTAGTGGTGTGCAGCCATGCTGATAGTTTGGGTTGTAGTAGAGAAATGTAAATGCTATGTATAATGTTACTTTGTGGTGTTCACAAATTCAGCAACTGAAAATGATTACATTCAGTGGTAACCATTTTCATCGAAGAAATACTCCCCCTGAAAACTGTTGACAGTGTGTTTTGCGGATCATTCAGAATAACAGGGATTTTGCTGTTTTTAGAAAAAATAAAATGTAATAACTGTTTTCCATGTTTAGGTCACACAATGTCTATTCTCCAACAAGCTCCACT
Source organism: Lepomis macrochirus (assembly GCA_024633595.2). Lineage (NCBI taxonomy): Eukaryota > Metazoa > Chordata > Actinopteri > Centrarchiformes > Centrarchidae > Lepomis > Lepomis macrochirus. Next base: position 20,312,325 of record JALXJV020000014.1, on the reverse strand, counting down.
GAGGGATGCAGTAAGATTCTGAGAAAAAAAGCTTGTAAGTGGAGTGTAAGCGTCTTTAAGATTACTGTTTGCAAGAACAAGTATGACTTTTCTAGCTCAACTTAATTTTTGAAAGTTTCAGTGCAGTATATCTTAAAAGCTAGGTAATTAAAAGCAAAACTATCATGGATAAACCATAATAGATGTATATGAGAAATGTGTTTTTGGCCAGCGGTGTGGCTCTACAAGGGCAATGTTGGTCTGTCTGTTGGCAGGTCCACTACTTAGTCCAGAGTAAAATATTCCAACAATTATTTGATGTTGAAGTGCCATGAAATTTGGTAAATAAATTCATGGTGCCAAGAAGGACAATCCTAATGCAATTTCCTGACTTTACCTCTCACACCAGTCAAAGTTTTCACTTGTTCAGTGAAATATCTACATCTAGCTACATTTTGCATTTTGCAAGGTACTGGATAAAAAAGGTTTTGTGTCAGAGCATTTGATTTAATGATTGCTGTCGGAATACAAAGAATAAATGAGGAGGAAGAACTAAGATGTGAGAAGACAAAAAATGTGTTGCTTACCCTAACTTTAATTTCACTAACAAGGTCCACGCCAATATCAGGTATAGAAGTTTAGTTTATTGAGAAGTATTTATGGTGGATGAAGGGATCGAGGGAAGAGGGATGAAGGGGTCGAGGGAAGAGGGATGAAGGGGTCGAGAATGGGAGGGATGAAGGAGGTTGTTTAGGGTTTGGTGGCCGGAGCGGCAGGAACCCGGGGGGTTGAGACTCAGGGTGGGGGCTCGTCTCGATAAGCGGCGTGCTTATGAACCCCCCTTGTGGTTCCTGTTGTAGAAAAGACAAAAGGATTAATTGGCAGAAATAAGTATTTTAGCTTGCATGTCTTTCATGGTGGGAGGAAGCCGGAGAACCCGGGGGAAACCCATGCAAACACGGGGAGAACATGCAAACTCTGCACAGAAAGGCCTGGGCTGAGCGAAGTCTAACCCGGAACCTTCTTGCTGTGAGGCCGCAGTGCTGTCCACTGGGCCACCGTGCTGCCCATTAAAGAGGTGAAAACAGGGTTTGGGTGGGGGGTGGGGGGGTGTGAGAACTGAGAAACGGGAGAGAAAGTGGTTAGACAGGCTTATATACGTGAGTGCATGTGATTGGATTGGAGGGACACAGGTGGATGAATGAAGCGTGGATGGTTGATTGGAGGAATTAGATGAGGCGCAGGTGGTCGAATTAGGGAGAGAGAGGCATGGTCCTGTTCCTGAACTTAGTTTTATAGTTATATAACCCCATTTGCAGATATGGAACCAGTGTTAAATGTATGAAGCCCAGTTGACCAATACAATTAAGTTTAAAAATCAGGCATACTGTATTGATTATAACAGTAGAAGAAAGCAAGCATGTCTATATTTATACAGAATGTACACTTTCTTTCCAATTGATATTTGCCAGATTTCACAAAATATTTGGTGCCATTTTACAGTCGTAACCATGTATACACCATAGTTATATATTTATGCTGTCTCTTTGATGATTAAGTTACTGATAAGGAGGATGATGATGCATCAGTCAACTAGTGTACATTAGTAGATGTACACGTCTGTAATCCAAATCATTTATGTTCATCTAATTGTACCACCAATCCATTTTGTTGTGATAAAAAAGGGCCTCCCCAATTTAAGCATTGAAATTTCACAATATTCAGAGATGAATTTGCAAGATGCAACAGGTACTGCACTGCTTTCATGACTGTCTGCATACCAATGTGACCACAGTCTAACTATTACTCTCTTTATCTCTGCCCCCTCCGGCACCAGGGTAGCAAACCCTGTGTTCTCTTTCCAGAAAAGCCTCTTATTTAAATCTGCTGTGGCATATGTACATTTGTTTGTGTTTACCCCTACAGCAAAGTATTTTATGACAGGTCTGTCATTTATAGGAAGAAAAATGGAGAACAAAGGATGCGGAAAATTTGTATTAAGACAGTTCTGCCTATTCTTGAATGTTTTGATATGAAACCATAAGTATACCTGCTGCTGTACTAAAGACAACATTCTCACTCAGGAGTGTTCCCTTGCCCACCACATAAGTGTTGGCAGTGTTTTGTTGGAAAGACTGATGCCTGTGTGTTTATCTGGTGTAAACCATGTTGTCTGTGGCAGTGTGAAGTTTCATTCTGACAGACAGCGGCTCAATATTCTTACTCATAAACACAAGCAGCAATCAGCATAAATCATGTCATTCACTGCACTTTATACGCTTCAAGAAATATTTTTTTAACGACAGGTTGATTTGTTGTTATTTCTGTCTAATTGTCTAACTTGTCACTGATGCACACGCTTATGACTCACAAGCAAACACGCCCAGATAATGGTCTTGTTGCAGTGGGAAATTTCCCTAACTCTTCATAATAACTTGCGGGTAGCTTAGAGGACTGTAAGGATGCCCATTTGCACTTACGGAGTTTAAGATATTTCCAGATCCATTGTGGAAAACAGCTCCATCTGAAATGGAGAGCCATTTTTCTGTCTGAAAGGGGGAAAAAAACTACAGTGCGACAGTGGAAAGTCTTTTCATGCTGAAACAATGTCACTGCAAAGGTATGACAGAGAATGAATTCTGAGTGTGGACAATGACATCAGATGCCGTTTGTGTGTACTATTGAAAATAAATCATAATGATGTAGAATAAATACAAAACCTCGGTTTACCCAAATGACAATGACAGGGTCCTCACTTACCCCTGTAGTGACTACATGCATAGATAAGAACAAGAGGTTTTGCAAAATAAAATACTTTGATCAGCATATTGAAAGATGGCAGGACTCCAACATACAAACCCACCCACCATCTGTGTTTAAAACCACTGAGTCACAGTTCCTGCTCTCTCTGTTTGTGTCCTCACCCCCTTCTATCTAACCCACCTGCCAGATAACTCTAAGTTACAGGTGTGCTTTCTCACAACTTTGACATATCACCGTCCACCTGACACATCTGACCTTGAAGTCAACCATAAAAGGCAGATCCAGTGCACAACTGTGCCACAGAAAACAAAAAGAGCACGGATCATTCCCAAGCAAAGATGAAGACTTCCATGGTCTTCTCGCTGGCACTGATACTCTGCCATCTTTGCAAAGCTCAGGAACACAGCACTGACATACATATCTTGCTTAAAGCTGTCGGGAGCGGGGAAGAGAAGGCTCAGATACTGAGGTCTGGCACTGAATGTGGGAGGTGAAAAAGAGCTGGTGCTTCAGTCTGACATCTGGGCTGAACTGAGACATCTGAGAGACATGGTGGTGGAGCAGAGAGTGGAGCTGAAGCACCTCACGGCCAGAGTAACAACTGCTGAAGGTCTAGTGGAGGCCTTGCAGAAGCAGAATACAGGTATACACTATAATAAATGACTCACTTTCTAAGAAAAATAGATGTAGCTGAGCTTACATGAGAACTCTTGTTGTAGCCACCGAGGCCAGGATCACCGCTGCTGAAAGCTTGGCAGAGGAATTGCAGATGGAGAATGACGGTCAACACTGTGCTATGCTTTGACATTGTACCATAACATAAAATAGGTCTTTTTTTCTCTGACTTGTAAACCTTTTATGTTGCTTCAGCTCAAGCTACAGAGCTTGCAGTCACTCAGCAGAAGCTCAGCTCTCTGCAGCAAAGATTGACAGTCAGTGAACGCCGTGTGGAGGAGCTGGAGGAACAACAGGAAGGTAAAGGTTGAGGGTCATGTTTTGTGTGATGAATTGTATGCAATTGTGTGGCTATGAATTTGTGTCCCATGATTTCAGGACAGAAGGCGGCAGTGCAGGAACTTCAAAATAGCAATAAAGGTACATAATTTTTACATGCACATTTATGTACATGCATGTGTGAGTATTCATGTACATAAAGTACAGAAAATAAATCAGAAATATTTGTGCGTTATTCCTTAACAGTGAGAAAACTGGCCTTTTCTGCCTCCCTTCTGGCATCTGGTGAAGGTAACACAGACAATGAAGACGTTGTTCCACTCATCTACAAAAATGTCTTTACCAACATTGGAAACCACTACAACCCAAACACAGGTAGTCTGATTAGGCTTCTTTTGTTTGAGAAATTGGCCTATTGGTTTCAACATTTCACTTCCATGAGTTGCGCCTGTTCTTTTCTGTATGTGTTTTAGGTTACTTCACTGCACCAGTAAGAGGAGTGTATTACTTCAGATTTACTGGTCATGCAGCACTCTCGGGTTCAATTATGAGAATGGAACTTGTCAGGAACGAACATCTCATAGTTACTGCAGGTGACAGAGAAACCATATCCGTAGATCTTGAGGACAATGCGTCCAATGGTGCAGTGGTAGAGTTGGAAGTGGGAGATGTTGTCTCGGTACAACATGCAGGAGAGGTTTGGGATGACCAGTACCACAGAACAACCTTTAGTGGCTTTCTGCTCTTTCATTTGTAAGATATAATTATATATGGATGAGAGCTATACTAAGAACCCAATTTGTGTAATTTCACCAATAATTTATAAAAAGTATGTTGATAACAGCAAAAAATGACAAATTCCAGATATACAAGTTTGCCCCTATTTTTAAAATAATTTTAAATGAAGCTGTCATTTTTCTTGCAATTTGTATTCCTGGAAACTTGTCACACCCTCTGGACCATGATCCTGTCTGGTGGCAGTATATGTGTACGAGTGGCTTTTGATTTGTTTTTGCCTTTTGGGCGTTTGCTGTGTGTGTGGTGGGTTTTTGGTTTGGTCTGTCTTCTCTTCAATGTTTCCCTAGAGCTGGTGGGCATGGTCTCCCGTTCGCCACGGCTGTGACACACCTGTTCCCCTTCATGATCAAGCACCTGTATGGCATTGCTTCATCGCCACTTCCTACTTAACCTTGGCCAGCTCTCCAGTCCTTGCCGGATTGTTGTGTTACCATAGTACGCTTCACATCAGCCTTTGATCACAGTTAAGTCTAAGTCTAGTTGTTCTGTATTTCCTGTTTGTTCGCTGACCCATTCTGTTTTGCCTTCAGGAGATTCGCCCTGTTTCCCTTGGATCACCTGTCCACCCCGCCAGCCTGCACAGTCGTCAGGAGTAACCCCACTTCGCCTCGCCTACCAGAACCCACACTTATCCCTCCTCAATGGAACCTGGACCTTGCCCCGATCCCCCTCAGCTCACTCTTTCCCTCTGGTTGTTCTCAATAAACCTTTTTAATTCACATTTGGCTCCAGTCTGCTCTTGGGTTCTGTTACGAGTCCTGAAAAAACTTTATAGTTAGTTAAACTAACAAACTGCAGTCAGATTTATAGCTGAATTTTCAGTGAAGCAACAGATATCATGCATGTGGGGTAAAACAGACAAAAAAAAGCATGCATAGAAAGTTAGAAATAATTCAGCAAAATGAACCTGGACTCCAGAGCAGAGAAATACAAAGTAAAGAATAAAGTGATTTAAGGACAGATATTTTACTGTCATTGTCTTTTGAGAAGTCTTTTAAAGCCCTACCCACAGCCAGATTACTTTACCAGAGGGCTCCAGAGCAAGGGTAACGGGTTATCCAACTTTGGCCCCACAGTGCCACTTTACCAGACAGCATTGTAAGTTACATCTAACCTGCCCATGTAATCAAATCTGTTATATAAGTGTTTTTTGAGGTTTCAGTAATTGGACACATTAAAAAAAGGTGCCACAGTATTTATCAGAAGAAGTGTACATTGAGTCCTACAAGACACACACAAGACAGTGCGACCATCCAACCATGTCCAAAAACTTAAATTAAAAAACCAATGCTGTTTCTCTGGAGAGAACTGTCTCTTACCTCTACTTTCCACTGCAATGTAAAAAGAAGTACTGTCATTCCCTTGTTGTGTGTGTGTGTGTCTGTGTGTCTGTGTGTCTCTCTGTGTGTGTGTACTGCAATGTAAGAGCATCAAAACACTTTGGCCCTAAAAAGGTACTTTTAAGCTGTTGCAGTCTCAATTAATTTATAATTAATTAAAACTCCCCTTCAGATATTTTTAAAACAAACTTACTTAAATCCTCTATACATCTATAAATATGCAAATATTGTTACTGCTACTGAAAGTCAATTTTCAGTGTATGTTCACTGGAGGATTCGCACTTGGTTTCCAACATTTTTGCCTCAGATTTAAGGTTAGCGATCAATGCGAAAATACCATCATGCACAGGAAAGGTCAAACATCCATACATTAAGTAGAGTAACAATAAGAAAAGACACATTCTTCTGAGTGGAGGGGAATTTGAACCAAGAAAAGGTTAATTTTCTGCACAATTCTCATATATTAAGCTATGAGTCTCTCACACTCAAATCTGTGTACATGAAACACTGCAGGGCCTATGCACTGTACATAACTACAGTGCATGTATATGTAAGGATGGATGCTACTGTAGAGTCAACTGACCTGCACCTTATTAGAGAGAATGAGGTCAAGCTTTTTCAAACAGAGCCTCCTAACAAAGGCCCACTTTGGATAAGGTGGACATATTACGTTATGAAAAAAGGAAGAAAAAAAAACTCAACAAATTCCTCAGATAAAAGTGGAAGAAAATGACATCTCATGAATGTGATCATTGTTTCCTTTCCTTTGGTGTTTCACATCATAAACCTCCCGGAATGCAGCAGCATCAGCGTTGGAGCTTTGACTAAATCCATTGAGACTCTTTGTTGTGCAGTCACTCAGATCGCGCAGGCACACACACGCATGCACACACATACACACACATACACACACCCACCCAGACACACACCTACACTTACACAACACCACACCTCAGTTATCAGTCATCTACTATGGCTCTGATGATAACCATGATCAACACACAACACAGAGCCACGCTAGCAGCTCCATTCACTGCCAGTGTCTGTGGTGGATTCTTTCTCTCTCTCTCTCTCTTTCTTTCGCTGCTCTCTACTTTCCCTGTTATTTCCCACAATGCACAGAGAACACTATCAGCTGCAACTGATCACGCTATCAGATGCCCTCACAAGTTTCACACCCTTGCTGGGAGATATAACGGTGACACTGTGAAACACACTGTGGGCAGCATTATTCTATATCCACCTCTGTCAGGTTTGGTGGTTGCTAAGACTCCTGCTGTCTGAAAGAAAAATGGAGGCCAGTATCAAACAAGGGCACTCAAAGGAATAATTCAGCTGTGTTTATGGAAAGAGCCTGGAGTGCATTGGAGACGCGGTGTCTCCTTTGAATATGATGAGGAGTTTAGATCAGACCTGCAGCTATGGTACGACTAAGGAGTGCTGTTAGTCTGATCAAACAGCTGCCAATATGAAAAGGACTGCCATATCCTCTTAGCACCTGGGGCTGTGTGAAATGAATACAGCTTCCCTGGTTTCCCTCTCACAGGCACCTCTTGTGTTGGAAACATTTTTTCATAATTGCATTTAATTCTATGTTAGGTGTCCCCACAGTGCCACTATTAAGGTTAAGGCTAAGCTGAAGAAGCTTTTCAACCTTTGTCATCAGGGCTTTTAGTAGGTAGCATCATTGATCCGACTCTAAGAACACAAGAAAACCGACATCATATTAAGTTGTATCCCTGTTATTTTCAATATTCCTATTATTCCCATGAGCACTGTGCATTTTAATTGACTCTGTGTGTGATATTGTGAAATCCCCCTATATTTTGGCATTTGTTTTGGTAGCTGATGAATCAGACAGTTTGGGAAATGAATCTTAGTTAAGAATCTTTAATGAGAAAGGGTATTCCCAATCTGAAAACCTTAGTCATTGTTTCGTTAAAGTAGTCTTTCATTGGATTTTTTCTCCCTGGGAAGCTTAAAGTGTGAGGGCTCATTAAAGCCATGAATGTTGCGTGCCTCCTTTTTCTTACTTGTAGCTTTTGCAAGAGGATTTATGAAAGTGTGAATGTTTTGGTTAGGACAGAGTTCACCAGAAAAGGCTGTGTGAAGTATCTCTGATATAATTTGTGGGCATCTTCTTGGTAGGTCAGGACTTAAAAGTCACATAAAATCACAAAGAAAACTGGCCAAAATCACATGTTAGAAAAATTGGTGAAAGTGTACAGACACACTCATGCCTCCACTTGTACGCATGTGTTCTCCAACACACACACACACACACACAGACAATAGGGAATGACAGTACTTCTTTTTACTTGAAAATTAAAGGACAGATTCATTATAGGATTATAACGTCAGCTCTGGAAAAAAAGTATGGGAATTTTGTGAGATTAGTATCAAAATCTTCACAGAGTAGAACTAATTATGGGGTAATTTATGACACTAACATTGTGGTAATTGCAGAGTAAATTTATATTTGAGTAGAATGTCCTCTTAACACACATTTCTATACATTCAGATGTGAGACAAAGTAGTTTAAAAGTAAGGCCAATATGATTATAGTACATTTTGCTTGGTCTATCGCTTTTATTAGCACATTTCAGGCATTACTATTTGCAATTTGTTAATCATTTATATATGATGCTGTAAAAATACAAATTCAATCTTACAGAACTTGCAAGTATGCCATAATAGCAGTTTATGATACAGTTGTCTGCAGAGTCCCCAGTATGTGCTATTAGTCTTCTTTTCTGTACTCCAAAAACATGTTTGGTGCAGGCCAAGGCCCCAAGGTGAGCTAAGAGTAAATGTGCATTCCTTTCTGCCTGATTTAAAAGAGAAGTCTCATCTTTTTTATGCACTTAGTTGATCACAGATGAGCAGGAGGCATTCCTTGAACAAAATAATGACCATGAAGAGGTAGAAACACATTCTGCAAATGTACCTTTGGTGCTGATTTCTTGAAGTTTCATATACCCATGGGAAAGCATACAAGTGTTAAAAGATGAGCTGATTATAGATGTAGTTTAGGACCCAGCTCCGGCTAGAACATTTCTTTGGCAGCAAATAAAGCTGTTTTATATCTTATGCATGACATGTTTGCATATAGCACATATAACACTGCACTAATACAAAAGATCCTTGCACCAAATGTACAGGTCTACTTCCGCTGCCCTGTTTGCCGCTGCGCAAGTCTTGGTACAGGCAAAGTGCAAGCAACAAACACACAAAGAGCCACACGCGCAGAGACTCATGCACAAGCACAGGTATGCACACAGAGGGCAGCTCTGAGCCAACAATTCAGTGGAAATGAAGCTCTGCACCGTGGCCAGAGCCTACAGATGCATATCTACTCTGAACCCTGAAAACACCTGATTGTACTCATTCAAATACTGCACATACCTTCTACATCTCCATCTGCAGTTCTAAAATGCTGATTTTCCTTTCCCCTAGGTGGCGCTGACTGACATTTGTCAGTCCGATTAAGTCTATCATTGCCAGGAAAGTCTCTCTGTATTTCGCAGTATACTGGAGGTTTTAAATCTGGTGTCTGTCTGGCTCTCTATAAATAATATTACAGTTTTTAACAGACTTGTTAGACTTGCTGAATATGAAAAGTGCAATGAGAAAACATCTGTTATGAATTGGTGCTATATAAATAAAATTTAACTAAAATTAAATTGAACTGTGATGACATTCCCGAGCTAGCCCACTGGCAATGATTTTACATCAACTAGCAATGATTGGTTTGCCAGAATGGAAGGGAGGAGCAACCCAGAGCCATGTTGAGAACCCCACAGTCTGCCATTGCTGAAAAATAAATGGTCCAGTGGAGAGAACCTTTATTATTAAGAAATGAGAATTGTTTATTTATGTTTATTAAACAAATTGCTAAAGCAGTTACTAGGAATGTGGCAGAATCTATGGTGGAAAAACCTAAGACGCATCCAAGAAAGGTTTCTGATGCTACATTAAAAAAGAAACTTAATGTTCAGGAAGGATTCCAGTCAAAAAAAAGAAGCGATCAGTGACAAGGACAAATACAGATAAACTTGGTGTGGCTTTTCCTCATTGGACAGAACTGAGAGAAGAGAAGGGAATGAGTGACAGGATTGGCAACTAGGGTTTGAACCCACAACCTTCTTGCTGTAAGGCAACAGTGCTAACCACTGCACCACCGTGCCACCCCAAAGGGATTTATTAAAAACACAAAACTAAACACGCCTATGCTGGGAGCTCAGCGGTAACGTACAAACAAAAAGGGCACTCCAAACAAAACATAATCATCACATGTACTAATGGATTATTGTCTTGGAACTCTGAAAATGTTCCAGTGTTTTCTTTAACTATTCCTGAACACAAGCCTGCTGCAAACTTACCTGTAGGCATACGTCACAAGCACGTCTACGGTGTTTGTGTAATTACTCTCACTGCCAGAAGGGGGACATAAAGCTTCCGCACTGCAGGGTTAATATGAATGAGAGGCTTTGTGAGTTTGTGAATGTTACAACTCAGTTCTGAAAAAAAGAATAAAAGGAAAAAAGAAACGGTGACGCCATCTTATTTACTTTGGCTTGGTCCTTATCTACCTTGATGACATCTGTTTGGTGAAACACACAGTTGGGTGGCCCCAAAAGGTTTCTAAGAGTGAAAACCTGGATATAAAACTGTGACTATCTACTGCATGTCAATCTCAAGCTTTGAAGTTGCAGTTGCAGAAACATTTTGTTTGTTATCTTTTGTTAGTCAATTTCAAATCAAGTGACCTTGTTTTTTGTGAGGTGCATTCATGATGGGAATAGTTCTTTCACTATGGTTTCAACAGCTCAGTCAGATAATCTCCTCTCCATAAAAGAAGTTCTGTTTGTTCTGAATGACGGAATATCTATTGATGAAATATCTATGACCATCTCTCATCTTAAAAAGCTAAGTTGTGTTCCAGGTGCAATGGCGTAAAATTATGCATGTGCATTTTCTTCCTGTTCTGTTGACATTTAACAACGTGGCCTTCTCCCTTTTGCACGGCAGTCTATTCAACCAGTTTCAGGCTTCCGCTTTACATGAGTATCTTTACCTGCAGGGCTGTGTTTTCTGTGTTTTCACTCCACTCTGCCTCATTGACTCTAATATGGGCTTCCTGAATGGGTTATCTTCAGACTTGTTCCCACAGGAGCTGATGACTCAAAATGATTTCAAAGATGCATGATGAGAATGCAATCTTTGTGGTCTGAAACAACTGGATTTGTTGTCATTTATACTACAGAGCTTAATCAAAACTTCAAAGACTGCTAAATGCTGCAAACATGGAATACAGAGGCCTACAGAAAATGGTAGGACAGTTGTGTTTCTCTCTTATGTACTTTGTGCAGATTAGAAGCCCTGAGGTCCTGAGGCAAGTGCATTCCACACCCAGTCAACTCCCCATCATATCAGTTATGCAAACAACAAAAGCTTCTGAATATAACTGATTAGTATGCAAACTAAAATAAGAGTGACTCTTATTTTATTCTTACTGCAAAATGGCAATATCAGCAATATAATGTGGACTGGGATAGAACAGAGACATGAATACAAGGTTCTGAAGCGTAAAATGTCAAAAACAGATGCTGTTTTTAGTAATGCTAAGGGATGGCAATGTTGTTCTGTCACTCAGTCCACCACTTTTGTCCAGATGGAAATATTTCACCAACCCAGGTAGGAGCACCTACATGAAGCGCATTGAGTGTCTAAAGTGTCTAAAGTGCTATATAAAGGTAATCCATTATTATGGAGTCAGTGAACTCTTTTAAGTCCCTTCTTAAAACATGCTTTTATAGGAGAGCCTTTTCCGATTTTATATGACTTTATTTTATCTTTTTATTTTTATACATTTTAAATTTATTTTAAACATGTATTCTAGTCTTATAAGTGTTGTTATTACATGCTTGTCTTTAGCATGTAATGTAACTATTGGATGAATTGCCATGAAATTTTAAATTAGTCTCCAGAGAATGAAGCTGGTGATCCATGAGTTGATGAGTTTTGCACCACCATCAAGTTGACATTTGTTGTGAAATGTCTTAAACTGCTATATAGACTGCCTTGAAACATTTTACCTTGTGCCATCATCAGGCTATTCCCATCAACCTCAGCTGTACATTGTGGTGAGTGATAATAAAGAGATTGTTAGCATGCACAAACATAACACAAACTAAGGTGTAATGTAAACATTAGCATTGTGATTATGAGCATGTTAGCGTGGTGATGTTACCATTTAACATCTGATTAGAGAAGCTAATCAGATGTTAAATGGTAACATCATTAAATGGTAACAATTGTACAACTGAGCACAGATGGTCACAATAAATTAATGTACACATAATGTATGGTTTTGTGTCCTTTTTAATCAGCAATAATGTATTTGTGGTCAAAAGCATTGGAGGTGTGGCTACCTGACATCTCATCAGCTGGTGCAAGGCATTCCACACAAACTGCTTGGCTCTCACAGCCAACCTGCTATGGAATGCATACTGTCTACTCCACATGGATCTGAGTGAGGGTAACACATTTTCTGTGGGTGAGCAATGGGCAGAATTGTAGTATGATGAAGAGTTGAGGCTTGCCTTGGAAGAAACAATGTCACCTAAGTAATGAGCTGGCTTCAAGTGTTTGTTATTTCAAAAGGCATTTTTCTTCTTCAAGGTGCGATCGTCATACGTATGTGGACTGTGCTGTGGCACGTTGTTCTCAAAAGAAAACGTGGAAGGGGATTTGTTATTATTGTTCAAAAAATACAGGGGGGAAAAAACAATCTAAAATATTATGACTGAATATGAAGTTGTAATATAGTGATGTAGAGATTATTAGAATATAATAATAAGGTTAGCCCTGCAATCATCATAAAAATCTAGGTGCAAGAGTCCAATTATTATAGTTTTCTTGCCATCATTGTTTAGGAATATTAACACTTATTTTGGCTAGTTAGATGCTCTGTTGTGTACAAGAGACAAAATTTGGCACAATTCTGTTTGATGGATTCACCATTGCTAGACTTTAACTTACTTAAAACATGCCTGTTCCTTTTTCTGGACTTGAGTCGGATGCCTTGTTTCAAACCATGAAACAGTTTAAATTAAGATGTTCCAGCACACAAGAACAGGCAGGAATCACCACATGCGGTGAAGTTATGACATGCATATGACAACAGGTATGCCTTAAGCAAACTTGCTAACTCTGCTGTTTTCTTGAGTGAGAAGATGATAAACAATGATAAATAAACAAAGGTGTTTACCACATTTTAATTAGCAGTTGTGAATGTAATAAGTAGCTGCCAAATCCATTTGAGTCTCCCACAGTGAACAGGGGCACTTATCCTTCCCATAAAACAGAGCATAAGTCAACTTACCTAAACACCTGAGGCTATTTAAAGTACACCCCTGCATTTTGGCATATTCCCTGCAGTATATGCCTGCTGATTGTTGCCACTTGTAGATAGATATAGCAGCGTACTGGAGTTTTTGAATCTGGTGTCTGTGGCAACATTCCCAGGCTAGCGCACCAGCAATGATGCTTCAATCACAAGGCATTTTAAAAAAAGTCCTCCAACCTAAATGACAAAATAAGTAATTTGTCAGTGCCTTCCAAACACGACACATATGATTGTTTCCCTAACAGTCCAGCGACAGATGACCAGACCTTAACTATGTTCTGTAAGTCAAATGACATTAATGTTGTGAAACGGTTGCAGTTTGGTTTAGAAAATAAAACTACTTGGTTAGGTTTAGGACAACACTGTAGTTTGGTTAAAATAACTATGTTATGTAAGTCATGTAATGTAAGTCACGTGACACTAGTCAGCAATGTTATTTATCTTAAAACTAAAAATAACTCACCATTTACTTGGTGTCACATGGGACTTGAATTGTGTTCTCCTGTGTGAAAGCCCTGGGTTTGGCCTGCCCTTCCAGCCCATCTACTTCCTTACCTTGACTTTCTCTCTTTTTTTAATAAGTAACTCAACTTCCTCTGCTGCTACAATTAAATATGGGTCCTAATAACGCCCTTCAACAAACTCTTTAGTTCTTTTGGTGAGAACAGGCTGCTCAAATGTCACCACTAGACATACCCAATGCTTAAATATTAAATTGCTTGTGGAACAAATGAAAACTTGGATCTATTTTTAGAGAATAAAGGGGGGCAATATCCTCATTCCCAATAGCGTCAAATAGCTACGCTTTGTCATGTCTTTTGGCATCTGGTACCAACGTACATGGCAGCCTTTCACATCATAGTGAAGCCCTGGGTGAAGCCCTTTAGCGGCATTGTTCAATACTAAAAGTACTCATATAAATAAAAGAAAAGTCAGGTGGTTGGGGTGGGCGGGTGTGACAAAAAACTGACTTTCACTCATGAGATCGGTGTTCATTTCCCGTTAAAAACAAAAAGTCAGTATTGACTCCTTTTGGTGATAATATGTAAGATACGTAACATAATAACTTAACGTAATTTACCTCAGTTATTTTAGGCCAAACCATAATATTTTCCTAAAGCTAATCAAGTAGTTTTGTTGCCTAAAGCTAACCAATCTATAATGTTTCACAACAATTCCAACCAGACGTTGCATAGTTATTCTTGCTAACTTGACTTCATCCCTGTGGGGATCCTGTGCTAGAGGTCATTTTGACAGAGAGTGGTGTACCTACTCTGACCTGCTGGATTCTACAGCTAAGAAAATCAACAATTGCGTTGTCCACCCCTCTAGAGGCTTGATAGGCAAATTTCAAAGGGGCCCTGAGGTGCTGTATTACAATATACCTCTTTATTAGACACTAGACAACACACTTCATGAGCAATGTCAAAGTTATTGAGCGAAAGTCATTGGGCCCTATGGGACTGGGAATTTTTGGCATGGATACAATTGTAGATATTTTACCTAGAGTAGGGACTTTATGGAGATTAAAAGTGGACCTAAATCTGACAGTAAACACTGGAGCTAACTGTTCAACAAAGTGCTTGAAAACACTTCCACAAATTAAGTTCAACCAGGAAGACTATTGTTATGCTTTCAGTCATTCACAACTCTCTCTATCATACTCTCTCTCTTCCTGCTTCTCTAATCAGCGGACTATGGGCCAACCAACCAGATTTTGCCACACTCTCCATCAGCCAAACATGTAGTCATTGTCAAACTTTAGATCTGTTCTCCTCTCTGCTGCTGTCAGCTGTCATTGCGGTGTAAAGTCGCTGTGGCCCTCTTCTATCCCATTCACCTCCAGTTCATCAGAATCAGAGGTCCACTTCTCATCGCATCCAAATCTTCAGCATTCTCTTCAACCCATCACCACCTCCCAACACCAGTGTCTGGCCTCCATGGGGGGAATTCCTTGTGCACAAGTCAACAAAACTTATTCGTCCACCCAGATGAAGTCTCGCCTTTTTTGTGCATTATGGATTCTTAAAGGTCAAGGACTCTTGACAGTAATGCAGGTTTAAGGGGGGGATCACGGTAGCAACATAACATTATGCTGTAGTTCAGCAGTTTTCAAAGTCTGAGACTGTGGGCCTCCCTTCAGACGAAGTTTGGGAAACCCCCCCACATCTCCCCAACTTCTTTAGTTTACTTGGTAAGTTTTGCTCAATTCCTTGATGCCTATGGGATCGTGATTATATTATTTGATCCCATAGACACTCACACATTTGAGCAAAAATAGCCTAACATTGCTGTTTAACATAACTTCTGACTACACCAAATAATTTTTAAAAAGGTCTGTCCTAAGGCATTTATTAGTTTCTGACTCTGATGAGGGGAAAACAATTCCCACTACTGAATCTCTGAACTCTCATGTAGGCTGTTCTATGTGATCTCCTTTTGATAACTGATGCAATAAGTAATGTAATATTGTTTTACTTTCATTCACTGAGCCTCCCCTGAAACTGTTTGGAGCCCCCCCTAACGAAGTCGGCCTCACACTTTGCAAACCCCGGCTGTAGTTGTACCACACTGTGACTGCCCTTTTTTGAGGCTCCTCCCTCTCTAGTCGCCTTGATAGACCGGGCGGAGATAGACCACACTGTGGTCGGACGCCCCTAGTCTGATTAGTTGATTATAGTATGAGACACACTTCATGACTGTTTGTACAACCGGACAAGTATAAAACAACATGGTTTCTTACCATAACACACTCTGTTTACCTAAGCCAGAAAGTCATCAGGCAGTGTGTTGACTGTTTACTTTGCTTTTACCAGCAGCAAGCATTTGGAGTTTTCTTGTTAAATCATTCTGTTCTTGGGTGTTAATGTAGGAGGATTAACCTGCCATTATGGCAGCCCTTTTATTGCCGTTCTCCTACACATGAAAAGTAGCTTCCATGTGCAAATACAGTTATGCAGGTTGGCACAG
This sequence comes from Lepomis macrochirus, assembly GCA_024633595.2. NCBI lineage: Eukaryota > Metazoa > Chordata > Actinopteri > Centrarchiformes > Centrarchidae > Lepomis > Lepomis macrochirus. The sequence goes on along the minus strand of JALXJV020000014.1, from coordinate 20,296,110 downwards.
AACTCTGAAAGAATGTGCTGTTCTTCTTTTTATTAAGTGCATAAATTCAGGAAGTCCAAACATTGGCCGACAGTGCTCACTACCCAGAAGAATTCTCAGAAAACATGTTACCAAAGCGTAAATGTGTGCACTTGTTCAATCCCACTCATCGATGCTGAGACGATACCTCTATCAGTGTGGCCCTCTCAGATGGAATTACTGTCATAGTGGGCAGGATGACTCTCTTCAGGTGATAAAAGAGGTGTTGATACAGAAGCATCTGGCAGGCCTCTGAACTCCAGACAGATTCTGCTATCACCCAAATCTATCAAACCACAGACAACATCTGTTTGGGCCGTAGATTAGGCTAGTTAGCTGATATTGTGAAGTTCAATGAGCTTGTTTCTTGTGCAGAACAAAATATTGATTTTGTTGACAAGACTTAGATTAATCAAAAACGCACCCTAGAGAGAAGGGTTTAGACTCACCTACGTCATCTTCAGCATCTCCTCCACCGCGTTGATACAGCAGGGGGTTTCCTGAATATGTTGCCCAAGGCTTGTTTTCGAAAGGTTTTGATTGATTACCAGGATTTAGGGAGGAATCTTGCTCAATTTAACACAAATCATGAAAGACTAGAAGAAACCACAAGGGGGCTTGATGCCAGTGGCATTTACGGTTTTGCACAGTTACAACAGACTGCAAAAGGACGCCTGGTCTTATTTGTGATGTGCAGATATGTTAATTGAGATTTGACTAATTTTGGTTTATAAACTTTACCACCTGTTGTGTACTTTATATCAAAGAAAGACTGACAGCCATTTTAATAGCTGTCCCAGATTACACTTGTCAAGACCTTTTCCAGCATTGGTATCAAACAGACAAAAGGAGAGATGACCATTCACATATACACACAACCACTCACTGTTTCATTTATTTGTCTGTGTTTCCCATTTCTCAATTACACTCGCACACACACATACACACACAGACACCAATATATTTATATATATATTAGCACGCAAAGACAACCTCTTCTGTCTCTCAGATGTGGCCAAAACCCTGGAGGGACCAAAGCCATTTTTCATGTAATTACAGAAAACCTGCCTGACTGGCTTTGAGGCAGCTTGTGAAAGGAGGGACTAAGTCTTTCTGAACATTGTACAGTATCTAACCAGTTACTATTAGCAGAAGATAATTTCACTTGTTTCACTTTCAGTCATTTGTCCAAATTTGTCAGTACATCTAAGAGTTACACAGTGAACTGGCAAGTTTAACATTATTAGTATAAAATGTGAATGGCCAATTCCACCAACCTCCTGATGCTGTTCTCTTATATTAAGCATAATGTATGTTCTTAAACAGTTTTTTTGTAGGGGATATAGTTGAGATTTTTTTATTTGGCTTTAACAATCAGCCAAGTAGGTTTCACTTTAGCTTTGTGTCTTGTCTCCATCTTTATCCTGCACGTGTTTTCAGTTTGAGCTTTCCAACCTGCTGCTCATGCATGTGTTCACTCTGGTGGAATTTTTCCATTGTAGAAACACACAAATATATCATCATACGACCCAACACTGACAACTACAGTCTGCTGCAGAGAGGGACAGTAGTAGAAAGGAATTTCCCCCAGGACAGATCAGTACAGACTCAGTGAACTGACGCTGTCTTTGGGGTGTGCGGCAAGTCTGCAGCAGCACTGGAGGAGGGAGCACTGAGGTAATGTTTGTCTCTGTCTTTCTTCAAGATAAACCTGTCATTAGGGCTCTGACAAACCTGTCACATTCTCACTCTGTTTTCCTTTTTATTTCGTCTCAGAGAAATAGTTCCTAACTTGAAATACAGAATGTTGTGGTCCAACGTTGCAATCATTAGGAGTAGCAGAGGAGACTCTTTTTGGTACTGGTCTCTGGCTGTAGGGGGCGACACTTCCTTTACATTCTCTCATAATAGATGCGGCCAATATTTTTCTCTTCCCTGATTATCTATCATGGTGACATCAGTTGATTAAAAAGACATGAAAACAGCCTGAAGTAGCTGTTTTATCTGTTACACACCAATTATTTGATCATATACACCATATTTTCCTGAGATGCTTTGCTAAATAATTGAGTCATTGTTGTTATAGCTTGTTTGTGCCCCCAGGGTGCCTGCTCATTACCTTTAAGATTTGCAGTGCTCTTCATTGTTACTGATTTTGTATGTAAAATTGAAACATTATTTTACTGTTCATCTGCCTGGACTGCACTGACCCTGTGGGTGCTCATTACTTTACAATGCAGCTTCCCTATATGCTGTAACACAGTTGTTTGATGTCTAAAAACGTCTCCCATTGTTGCCTTTGAAGGCCTGCCACCTGCAGCAAGCTTCCACCTGTTGTAATCTGCTCTGGTGTGGACGTCTCCAGCTATATCTTGCCAAGATTCATCTTGTAAAAGTTGTATCTCTCTTGCCAATTTGTCATCAGCATGAGCATCACTTGTCTTTAGTTTATGTTTTCTTTAAGACGGCTATAATCAATATTTTATATTAAGAGGGATCATATGACCACTTGTATGTGAAAAAGGTCACCACCTCTGCTGCAACAGAGCCACCAACTCTGCTGTTCCCCTCAGCTCTATAGCTCTTCTTTGCATCTTTCAGCTCAATGTTTTGGCTTTACGTGCCACAACTTCACATATATTTCCGTCAGGAGTTGGTTAAGACCAAAAAAAAAGAGCTTAAAAGTAGGGATATCCAGATCCGATCACGAGATCCGAAATCGGATATCGGACTGTAGCAACAACATGAAGAGAGTCATACAGAGCCTGTACGTCATAGGCACGTGTTGACAGTGTTGTGTAATTACTCCCACTGTCAGAAGGGGGAGACAAAAAATCTGCACTGCAGGTTTAAAATGAGATAATAGGTGCGGTTGACTTCATGTGGTGCTTTGCAGCACTGACTTAACGTGACATATGCTGGACTTATCGTTGCCTTCACTGCAAAACGTCACCATGTCACATGACATTAAAACCTGCAGACCCAGAGTCCGGCGACTGTAGTTACTTTTCTACAGCTGCACAAAGTAAGAACCACCTTTTGATTGGTCTGTCATTGTTCCAAGCTCACAGCAAGCTCATGCAGGTGGAATGTGTCCAACTTGATACTAGTGTTTTTATACCCCACCCCTGCAGTCGCCTCCCTGCAGTCACCTGCAGCTAACGTTAGTCTATCAAGTCAGCGAAAGTCAGCCGCAATCATCTCTAACACACCTCATATGTCAATTTACAGCTGCCCCCAAGTGGTCAAAAAGTCAGTTCTTCATATTTAAAATGATTCCTTTTGGCATTTTGGCATTATTAAGGGAGAAAATGAGAATCCACTGACCTTCTAAAATATATCCAGTCCATTTGATGTTAACTGTATGTCATTTTAGATCAACATTCATATATTATTATCAATGTAAACACAGTTAAACTGGATTTGGTGGCATAAATTATCACACATTACCTACTTTTCGATTGCTATTTAACAGCATAATACACCGATGAGAGACATTTTTTCAAAATGACACAAGTGAAAATAATTATTTCCAATATTCACCATTGTGCCCATTTCCTTTTCAGCCACTGATAATGTCAGGCTGCCTCAAGATGAGAAAATCTTGACAGTTCTCGAAGAAGACCCTTGTTGGAATGCATCCTTATTCTATCAGTCTGCTATGCTGGTTTTCTTCTCAGCAGAAAACATCAGCTCAGATGCTTTGAGGCTTCTACTTCATGTGAGTTTCTGTCACAGCAGATGTCGCTTTGTTCACCCTACTCATCTTGTCACCAGACACCTATCTTTTTGAAGAGCGGTGATTTATGATGGAAGTGATCGCTGTGGTATCTGTGCCAACTGACAACGCTCCAACTGCTTTTGTTCCCTATTCAGGAGTCGCTGGTGACATCAGATCATAGTCCGGATCATGTTTATACTCCTCCTCTCATGGCAACTTTAGGCGATACACTTCCACTTCCTAGCTATGGTCCTTATAATGCAGTTTTCTCTCTACACGTCCTATACTGATATCACTGTCAGTACATGGCAGGGTCATTTCTTTGGTAGTAAAAGAGCAAAGAATCTAAAGACTTCCTGCCAGAAACCCTTCAGGGTGTTTGTCACTGTCTGGCACAGTATCAGGAGTCACTGCCTATGAGGCTTTCATTCTGGGTTTAACTAGGCCAAGAGGAGACACTCACTAATGAATGGCCAGCCAAAAAAAATGCCATTTGTATTGCCTGCGCTCAGTATTGTAAAGACAACAACAGCAATATAACATTACAAAAACCATAAATCAACTGACTGTAGACATAAAGCCTCTGTAAAATCATTGAAGGCAAGTGAAAGTGAGATTCTCTACCCTTCATCGCTCTCTTTATCCCTGTTTCCCTTTTGTCCTATTCTTTATCTCATTACCATCACTGAAGCTGACCTCAGAGCAGAGCATCCAGCTGTGTTTCCCTGCCCTACAGACAAACCACTGACCCTGCGCTGAACTGTAGGATCATCTAGCAATGTCACTGCCTCATCTAGCACTGTCACTAGATGACCTCGATGACTCTAAGGTCATTCAATGCGTTACCTACTCGGTTCAATTGCGTTTTTTAAAGTGGATTAGGAAGTTAACAGCGAATGCACATGTATTGTAGAGGAAAAAGTGATGAATGGACAAGGTGAATAGAAACAGAAAGACCTGAGACACCACCTGTCAGACATCTCTAAAGACACCTTCATCTTGTTTACAGCCAACACTGGCTATTATTTACAGGGAGCCAGAGACATACAACTTTATACAACTGGTTATTACAGTTCATGACATCAGTGACATGAACTGTGTACGCAATTAACCACATACGTTGCCCACTTTGACCTGTACACACAAAATCATTTTCTTTCAAAGTCTTTTCTAGGATATGCATTTCTATCCAGCAGAAGGGAATGAAATGAAGATAACATGATTGAAAAGGTCTGTGGCACTGACTTCAAAACACTTTTGTCACCAGCATTGTGGGATACATATCAAAAGAAGTACTTTCAGGTATCTCTTTACCTCGTTTGGGTTGAAGGTGAGGGTGTTTCCTTATCTTGGCAAAGCATGAGTGGAGAGAGGGAGAAGATTAATGATATAATAGCTCTGACCACACGGTTTAGTTATTTAAACTGGCAGCATCAGCTCAAATTGTTTCATAGCTTTCTGCAATGATACATTTGGGAGCGTGTCTGGACAGGTTATAAGATGCTAGAGGAGAGAATTCATTGCAACTCCCTCTGAACTGTTCAGCCAAGAGACAGGAGCTTGGAAGCTATGACACCATCAGTACAAGCAGAATGTTTACTTGTTTATGGACTTTTCTTTTGTTGACAGTTGACCAAAAAAAATTAAACATCAGCAATGTTGAATGCCTAATGTACAAATGTAAAAGACCATTCTGTGTTTCACTTCAGTATTTTTTATATACTCGTATAAAAGCTGTGGTGAGGTGAGTGCTTGTGAGGAAAAGATTTCATAATCAGGAAGTAAGTGAGGAGTTAAGGCTCAATAGTGATACTGCGTAACTATATAATGAACCTGCTTTCTTGTCAATCCATTAACAAAACAACAAATCAAGGATGGAAGTTGCCAGTTTCATTTTATTTAGCGGAAAGGAAGGGCTGTTAGGCTAAGAATCTGGCCGGCCGGCTGGCTGGCTGGTGACTGTCATGATGCTGGATGAAGATCAGTGATATTTCCTAAGCGTCTCTGAGTCTTACGGGGTTGTAGTGAGTTTGGTGTTTTTGTTCAAAACATCCCGTGTCAGGACGCCTGAGACGTCGGAGGATTACTGTAAGCTTAGCTCAGGTGACGTCTTCGGGCCGGGGGGAGGGAGGCAGGTATGAGGGCCCTCCATAACCCTGTTCCAAACCACTCCAAAAACAAGAAAAAGTATCATATGGGGTGCTCAGATCATTTGAAGATACAACACTCACACCATCAAAGGCAGCTTTTAACATACTCACTCAAAGTTCTCATTACCCCATTTCTCAGATGCATTACTGTTCCATGATTACATATTTCAAAAGCTTTCAAAGGCAGGTTAAGCGGGCCGGTATGTTCGCTTGAATCATTGTAAATGGCTCCTTCAAAATCCCCCCACAGAGCTGATCCAGTCTGTGTTCTTACCTTAATGCCGCTGACAATGCCTTGAAGCTATTTGAACCACTGTGTTTACCTGTAAAATCAGATAGGCCATGGGAAGTCAGATAGACCCTGTGAGGGCCAAACAGTTGTGGATCTCTCTTGTGGGGAGTGGATATTGTCTGGCTATCTCTGGCTTCCATCGCAGAGTCTCAAACAGTACGCAGTTAAGAGAGTGCATGAATGAGCTCTGCGTCCATACAGTATCGCTGGAATCACATAAAGACAACCTTGTGCTCTGCAATTTACTGTGCAGCGCTCAGGTGCTTGTGCATGTCTCAACCAGAGGAAAAACAAAAGTATGACTGACATAATCATGTGTCAGAAGATTTATGGTCAGGGAGAGCGAAGGGGAGAGAAAAACTGGAGAGCACATTTTCTCGCTCCTCCTACTCCTTTAAATTATTGTCTTTAGTGCTGTCCACTTGTTTGAGTGAAATATTGGAAGCTGTTGAAACAGAACAGTTCACACACACACACACGCACACACGCATACACACGCACGCACGCACATACACACTAAGAGCCTTGTGTTAATGAAAGCCCTGTAAAATGTATGATTTAACAACTCTTTTACTGAGGAATTGTGAGTCATTCCCTTCTTCAGTGGTGGTATTTATTCCATTTGTCTTTGGAAAAGTCAGTGCAAGATGCTATGTTTCATGTGTAACTTTAATTCTGGGAGTAGTAGTAGCTTCACAACATGAATTGGAAATAAATCCTGAATTCTATCACTGGTTTCAACAAATGCAAGCACCATCAGTTAAGTTTTAATTTCAGCTATAAATCTGATCAGTTGTGCAGTAAAGGCCGATCTAATGATAAAATTGAAAGCAGGATGGATCTTGCTTAAATACATTTTTTAAAAGACTCATTGTCGGCTTTGATGTTAATTGTTGGCTGGAGCAGCCCCCTGGGCCGCCGTGGTGTAACAGGTCATGGGAGCAGATAGGGAAGCTGTGGCAGATCTCCAGCAATAACACAAGGAGTGAGCCAGACTACCAATCATAAATCTTCAGCTACCACCAATTTCCAACTACTGCAGGTGATGGTGATGAGTGTGTGTGTGTGTGTGTGTGTGTGTGTGTGTGTGTGTGTGTGTGTGTGTGAGTGTGTGTGTGATTTCTTTTTTTTATAAACAAAACTCCAAAGAGTAATGCAACCCCACTTCAGAGCAACACTGATATTACACCCCAGAACATCTTGGCATGGGCCTGGTCCTGTTTATGGAGAAACACAGCTAAGAGTATAATTAGCATTTCAGTGATCCTGCAGGGTGTCTGTCTGACTTAGACTGCGATATCAAACAAGGTGGTATTTTATGCTTGTGACTCAATGTGGGATGAAGTGACTGTGGCCTCTGTGTGGTGGTGTTTTGCACCTGCCTGGAAAACACTGCAGGTGGATTATCTGAAACAATAGCTAAACTACATTGCAAGTTTGTTTATTGTTTTTGTTTGATTAAAAAGGCATGTTATGCTGTAAATTATTGTATCAAATGTTTAATGGTGTAAATCCTCATGATTTATCTGCATTAATGAAACCTCACGGTAACCTAAGAGCACCACATTCAAAGTATTCACACTAATCTGGGATTTTGCCCTCGTCATTCAAATGTTAGTTTACTGTAAGTGAAAGTAAATTAGTGACACAGAGGAGATGTAAGTGTTTTGTTCATGACATAATATGATGTGCGTCTTACACACAAAACCCTAGTTTAGGTTTAACCAGTGCTTTTTTAGTAGCTGCCTTTGTTATGCGTCAGTCTTTTGTATCAATATTTTGAAAGCTGAAAGCTTTTGTCAGACAGAGACAAGCCTCTGCTATTATCCCCTTCACGCCCTTTTCTCTTTATTCTGGGCAGATTATCGTTGCCAATGACACATGATACGGTTAATCTACTGTAAATTAAACCTGAATTCTCATGTGTCTCAGCTTTTTAAATGGGAAGGGGGAGGAAAAGTTTTTGGGGTTTTTTTTACAAGGAAAATGCCCATGTGGAAATATTCTAAAATACAGCACAGGTGAAAACTTTACAGGCTACATTTTTCAATCCCAGGAGATTATTGGGAGCAGGTTTTCCGTCAACACCTTGGGCCTGTCTTCCCGCTCCACTTCCAGGCCGATGGGAGCGGAATCTGTAACGACTGTGGGCTTTAGCATCGTTAACATTTCCCTGACACGTCGGCCGGCCTCTCTTGGAGACTGCCCTGCATTTTCTCTGCTGCACTGGAGTTGTTGTAGCAACTAGTGGCCCAGGAGTGAATGAAGCAGATGTGCGAGTCATCTATCACCTGACAGCTCCCACTCCCCCGACTGAGCAAGTCATCTCCATGACAGTCTGCCTAACCAGTCTCATCAATTACACTGGTACCCTACCATTAGAGCGCAAACACTTTTCTCCTCTGACACATTCAACTGCTTCCCAGTCTGCAAGATGGGTCCTCAATTAAGCCTGAATAACTTTCCCCTCTGAAAGGATGTCTCTCTTTCTGTGGCCAAGTAACGCACACATTGTACTTATAGGATAAGCACTTTGAAAACTGATTTATCTCCATGGTGACCATACATTTGAGAATTATCTGTATTTTATGACTTTAGGATTGCCTGATGATGATCAAACCACAATATAGCTACCATTAATAAAGATTTACTTTTATGTTCATTTGAATGTATAACTAATGACACTAACAGTCAATTTATTCTAATAAAATGAGCAGTTACAGTAATTTATGTCATAAAACTTCAACAACTCTACTGCTATGTTGAGTTTATGGCAAGAAAGTGTTTCTCCAGTTTCAATTTCTCTTCTTCAATTTTCAATCACTTCATACACTCATTTTTTTTACTGTTATCTAGCCAGTTACAGCAAGTTACGACTGTTCAAGTACATTTTATCCTTGCAAAACAATTGCAAAACTTCTTTGTGGGTTTTTCTCCTTATGATTTGGCATTCCCATTTGTTCTTTTGTCATGATACGAATGAGGCTTGATTTATGAGGAAGAAATAATGAAAATCATGTCTTGTTAGTATTATTCTGTTCCTGTATTCCATCAGTAGTAGTCATGAAACGCAGTAAACACAGACGGTTGAACACAGACACATATAAACAGTTTCTATCACTTACAATATACAACTATGGCAGTGACAGCAGGGGCCAACTTACATATATCAGCTTTTGTTCACAAGGATTTCAAAACAGGTGTCAGGGACTTGACAATGAATATGCAAAAGATATAAATAAGACATTCATATAAAAATAGGCTTTTACAAAATATACTCTATTAACCAATATTTACCAAAGTGGAAAATGTGCCTGTGTTTTAGATCAGCGAATAAGTCCTGTTAAGCTAAATCGGCTTGAAGTAAGCAATGCCATTGAAGACAGTCAGAGCGCACAGCCTTCTACCTCCACAAGTGGGATTCTCTAGACTAGCAGCAAACAGAGGGAAGACAAACTCATGAGAGGGTCAGAAGGTTAATGTGAGTAGCCTACAGCAGTTTCATCTGCAACATTATTCTAAAACACGACGCATTATTCCAGGCATGTTCAAATCCAGTGTGTTAACCGTGGACAAGTTTCGATTGTTTTAATAAACTAAAACTTCCCAACATTTAGTTATTGTTGATCCATAATGGACAAAATCAGCAGTTTTTTATAGAATAAATTAATATTAATTATTATCATTCTCTAAATACAGTATGTTAAATATTCCAAATGGCTGTGTCATTTCATCTGTGCACAGAGTGAGAGCTACAGCAGAGTGTCCTGCCCGGCAATCACATTCACCATAATTCATTTGCATTGGCAAAGTCAATTTCCTAAACGTCACAACATGTCCATATAGCTTAAAGTCTTGACATCTTGCTTCACAGGCTCACAGCCGTGGTCACCCAGTCCTACATGCCAGTGTGCAGTTTTTCCCTTTATGGTGTTTAGTCAACCCAACAAAGGCAACAGTCCAAGAAGAGGGGTGAAGAGCTTTGTGTGCAAAAGAATCATGATGCCCCATCTTCAGCTTACTGTATGCGCAGAACAGTAGTTCCTCATTATGTATGAGTAAAGTTTAACTGTTCCAGTTTGTCCATGAAAACACAAAGACATGCTCACAAACAAACATCACACACACACACACCATCCAATAAATATTTTCATTTGCATGTGTACACCTCTGTCCTCTCGCTGCAGGTGTTGCATTTAACATAGCAGCACCACAAGAACTTGCAGTTGCACTGCCAGACGCGGGAGTACTGGTGTGTGTTGTATCCCCGGCCACAGCACATTAAGTCACAGCCGCTGATGTGCTGCATCATAGTCTTGTTACACACCCTGCCCTGTGTTCCCAAACTCCCCGTCATAGGGTCCGCCTCACAGTAGTTAGGCGACTTGTCTATGTACACCAAGTCTGTATCCATAGGCTTCCGGTAAGAGTAAGGCTTCTTAATCTTAAGGAATTTAGGACGCTTGTTGCGGCTGGCTTTGATTGGTTCCACGTGCACAGCATGGGCATACTTCTCCTTGAGAATGTAGCCAAGCTCACGGAACTTGGGAAGTGTAGTCCAGCAGGTTTTGGTGGTGCAGGAGCCTGAGACACCATGACACTTGCATTCCAGTCGCATGTTCTTCTCCAGGATCTAGACACAAAAAAAACAACTTAGTAATGTAGTAAAGTACAACCAGTAACTATAAAAACATGCCAATGATGAGTGACTCTCGTGATAGATCAACAACAGCTGTAGTAGACTATTAAAATTTATATATATATATATATATATATATATAATACAGTTTTAGCTGTTAAAGAAATATGACTATGTTGTACATTTATATATTTTTTAGAACTTAATTGGTTAAATTGCAATTCATGCAATGTCCATATACATTCTAAAACCCTGGTGCATTTCAAACAGTGAAGCCAAATGACAAACTTGCAACTTGATAACAATGTGACTGACAAATACACTTCGGTCTGGGATTAAACACAGCCCCACCACATAGCCATGTGATACCATATACACAGAAGCCAAAATAATGTATCAGATTTCAGGCTCTGTGTGTGTAGTTACCACACACAACATATAAATGTCAAGAGTGACTGTACAAGGCGCCGAGTGACTAGGATTACTGCTAAACCCCAAACTGATGACAAAGAGAAGTGCCATTGACTGAAACTGGAACTTTCTTTAGCAACAAGGTCAATTACAATTTCCTCTTGCTATAATGCTGGGAGTTTGGTATGCGATATGGTCTCCTAAAGCCATTGACAAGATATTTATGACTCTGCGTTCTTGGCAAGTAAACTGTAACAATAAAACACAAATACGAACGTGTGAACGAGAACTGAAAAAACAACTTTTCCCTGAGCAAACCACTTCATAAAAACCTTTGGCTTCAACTCCCTAATCCATCAGTTGTTCTGTGACCAACACTTGTGACAGCCTTTGTCTGGACGTCTTCGCCCAGGGAGCCGTGAACAGCGCTCCTGCTCAGTGTCACTGCTTTTGATTAGCATAAATAAAGGAGGAGGGGGGGGGTGTAACTATCAAAACAGAGGAGTCATGTTAGCATAAAGAAGAGAAACGAAGGAAAACTGCAAAGTCTGAATCCACAATACAGTCTATTCCCTGAGAGGCAATTTAGACTTCCACATAAGCCCATTTGAATTCATGGTCATGAAACGCACGTAGAAAATGATCTACTAGGTACAATTGTGTGTGAGGAAGCTTTTCAGACTGTGTGGGGATAGACGTGTTGGTTGTGTGAATCAGGCTATTTTGGCACACTGGAGAGAGAGAGAGAGAGATAGAAGGAGAGAGAGAGAGAGAGAGAGAGGATATGGGTAAACTTGGGCAAAGCTGCTTCTCTATTCTTCAGTTACTCCTACCTCACTTTAGCTGTTTGGCACATTATTCCACTCAATCTCTAACGCCTAGACTTACTGGAGTCTCTTTGTCACTCTGCAGTGTTCTGCAGCCATGCATGCAGAAAAGCCATCAAATGAGCAGGTGAACACATCATGAATGCCCTCCTTTCCTGCTAAAGTTTATTATTATTTTACTATTGTCTGGCAGTAAGCATGGCCAATTGCATGGTATATTAAAACTGACTTTGACTTAGCCTAATGACTGAATTGAAACTGTGGATTAGCAGTCCTCCAAGTCCAGGTGGAGTGCATATATCACTACATACACTCTTCTATACAGCAGTGGAGACACATATTACCCAATGATGATCAAACCTAGTAACCAGTGGATTACGGTAACTAAGTACATTTACTGAAGTACTGTACTTAAGTACAAATTTGAGGTACTGTACTTGAGTATTTGTTTTTCATGCCATTTCTTACTCCTAGTCCACTACATCTCAGAGGAAAGTATTTTAATTTTTATTTCATTACATTTGTCTGACACCTAAAGTTACAAATGACTTTAGAAATTAAGAGTTTTACACACAAAACATATTGAAGAGTTTATAAAATATGATTCCTTGTTTTAAATAACACTACCAAACAGTTTTTACAAGTACGACGATTTGTTGACAGACCATTTCATTTTATTTCATTTAAATAATTTTTCGTGTAAAAACATTCTTCGCAAATGTGAAGATTTGCTGCTTTTTCTAAACAAAATAGTTGACAACAAAATGAGCTCCACCTCAACCAACTACAACAGTAAAATCCTGCTTTGACATTAATGCATTAGTAATAATAATATAATGATATATTATCCAATAGTACAATAGTCATGGATGACATTTATTCTGCTTATACTTATACTTATACTACTTATACTATACACTTTTACTTAAGTAATTTTTTTAATACAGTGTAGTTTTACACTGTGGTATTAATACTTTTACCTAAGTAAAGGATCTGAAAACTCCATTTACCACTGCTAGTAACCAAACAGTTAACACCTTTGCAGTGCATGGACAAGCACATTGCACCTGATGTGGGTTTATCATATTAGAGAAATAGTGGCTGGAGATTGTCATAAAGGTAACTGTATACTGTCCCAGTGGTGCAAAGCATGGGGGGACTGGGCTAATGCCTTTTTATACAGTGTCAATCTGTTTTCAGGGCAGGGATCTGGGTTGTAATCAAACCCTGCCACTTAGACAGTTCTTCCCCTAAAAGCAGCCTTTTATTCCACTGCTTGTTCAATCTTGGCCCCACTGCCCAGATCTTTGGCAAGGTTCACCCACACCACATCATGGCAGAGACTGTTAACAGTAATTGAGGCCTGCCACAATTTGTTTTCTCTTATTTTCTCACTGAATGTTTTATTTGGAAATGGGAACAAATTATGTCATCTATAAAGTCATCAGCTGAAAAAAGAGATATAATCCTATTGCTAATCACTTACCTTGCGTCCCACCTCATTATTATGGAGGTTCATGAGTGTCCTTGCATTCTGCTTGACTTCCCGGGCGTCGATAAATACTTTGGAGAAGCCCAAGCCGTAGCTGATGTCCGCCGAGCAGCCTCCCCATTTCCAGCCTTGGTCTTTACTGTAGAAACCCTGCTTCTCCTTATCACAGCTACAGTCACTCAGGTTTCCCTGTGTACAGGCGGCTGTGATGGCATGGGCCACCCCTGCTGCAATGATGGCATAGGTGAATGCAGCCTCTTTACTGCCTAGCAGAGCAGGAAAAAGAGGGTGATGAATAAAATGTTGCATGTTTACCGTGAGATTTTTTTAAATAGACAATGTCATGGTGTTTCTCCTCCAGTTTAAGGGGAATACAATAAGTACGTAACAGGATTTTAAATAGGAAACAACATTAATTATTAACAGTATGTGAGCTTAAATCACAGTCTTACTGACAAATCACTCAAGGGCTGCAGGGTTTTGAAACCTGACCTGGAAACTGTCCTGCCCGTGAACCAAAATGGCCAAAGAGAGCATAGTCAACAAAGCAGCATGAATAAGAGGGTTGTCAAGGAAGGGCTATTGATCTGCTCAGAAAATGACACATTCTGTGTAAACGCATAAGGCACTGACATCAGAATCTTCATCCTGTCGTTATCTCGAACAAGTCTAGCTAACAAATCATTTACACACACAGCAATATCGACAAATAAGTAAAGGTTAATCTGACAGGATTCATACGGACAGAACCCGATACAAAGTCCTCAAGTCAAATAATAAGCCAAGAGAAAAACACTACAGGGAGAAATTCTAATATATCTTACTCAAAGCCTTATAATGCAAACAAAGCAATCTTCTTTCCTTCAAATACAATGTGAAAACAGCCCATAATGTAATGAAGATGAATATTCATAGTAGTAGCATGATTTAATTCCCAGATCTGTTTTATTCATTATTATCATGCAAACAGGAAACTCCTGGTTATAACATGTGTAAATAAACTCATGTCTCTGTTTGTTCAATACTAACATCATCCTCCTGTTGCCTGGTTCACTATGCAAAGTGGCCATGTTTTTGATAAACATCATGGATGTGTGCACTTGCCATTGAAAAAAAAACTCATATTGAGGCATCAATTATGTGGACGTTTTTATGGACTTGATGGGCTCTGAGCCAAAAAAGAAGGTGTGTCAGTGCAGTCAGCCCGTTCTGACTGCATCGTTGTTAATTTTCCCCCTGCAGTACTGAGTGCATGGGTTCACCACAAGAGATGGTATGAATCCTCATAACCTTGTAATGAGTGGTGGAAGATATTAACAAGAGAGTAGAATTCAAAAGTCTGTAAGTAAGTTGAACTAGTAATGCCAGTTCACTGTTTGTTTCTCTTTCATGTCTACAGAGTCATCCAGCCTCTTTATATGGACCTCATCTCATTCAACTAGCGGAATTGCAAAGCTCAAGCACAAACATAGTTAAGGCCTAAAATGGCTCAAAGCTGATGCACCTTGCATTACCCATAATGCATTATGCCAGTTTGCCGGTCTTTCTTCCTTTGCTTTAAGAACAATTGCAAGCTATACAGCTCCACTCCGCCTGGGCATCAACAATGGCATTCATTTCCAACCATTGGTCCTCTTTGCTAATCTGATCAGTGAGACCAATCTATTTGGTATGGCTGTCCAGGCCGTAGACTTAAACTCCTGTCTTGGAAACACAGACCAGGACTCTTGATGAGCTAAAACCACTTATTCATAAAGGAACAGATTGTCAAACACCACTGTGTTCACTTCAACAGCATGAAGAGATAATCCTTTTTTTTCAACAGCAGCAGGCAAGCTGGCCTCAAACAGCTGGTCCAAGCTACTGACTATTGTGTATATGGGTATTTGTATTTTTTGTTTTACCTCAATAGTTCTGGCCCAGGACAAAATGAAAATGTATTAAAATTCTTTGAAGGTTTTTTTATTAAAATGGTTTTACAAATCCACCTTTAGGGTTCTCAGACTCCTTACACTTAAAGGCATCATAAGACAAAAAAATCATTATTATACATCATTATATTATACTGAAATCTTTTTACGTCTTCCTGCTACTGGAATCATCGATAGCTAACAGTCTTTAATCCACCTTCCTCATACAAGCATACAACATACAAGCCACAAAATTCCAGCCATGATTTCACTTCAGTCACTTCAGTCTCAGCGGTAGAAACATTGATTTGAACTAATTTGTTTCTCTAATTTAGTACTCTCTGGTCTTGCTTTCCTCTTGGCTTTGCACCATTGTAACTTATACCCGTGGTAAGATCTATGTCCTCACAGTGCGAGCCACAGCACCCATCACAAGACAGGATAAAGACCAGTGAAAATGTGTCTCCAGAGACTCTACCGGGCTGAAAAGAAAGGCTGCAAACATTCACAAGAGCTTTGTTACAGTGCTGGCTTCAGATACCTTTTATACATACTCAGAACAAGCCCTACTCAATGAAATGTCTGGAGCAAAACTAGGCCTGATGTAAATGACACTGGCTCCTTATACTATGGTATTAGATTATATTTCGAAAGGATGTATGTCAAGATCATGAAATAGATGCATTTTTCAGCATCAGGTCATAATTTGACTTCTTGATAGGCCTAAATCTTGCAATTCACTTTGCAAGTGTTTTGAACTTATGAGTAACCACTTTTGAAAGAAATCACAAAAGACCAAGCGCTAAAACACTACGCATCTAAGTGCCAGGTGGTTAATAAATGTGCTTACTGCTGGGTAAAACAAGTTTCAAATCGTAAGCAAACGTTAACAGACAGCAACATACCCACTTTCAACTCTTTTCCGAAGACTGTCCTCTCTCCAAGCGCAGAGCAGTTCCAGCGCCCGTTTTTGAACTGAAACTGACACTCGTTGATGCCCATTTGGGCTCCCTCTCCGATGACGATAATGGCATCGGGGCGACTCTGGCAGATAATCCGTTGTCTGGGGGCCAAACCGGGGATCTTGTTACAGATTATGCTTGCACCTAGGGCCACCACCGAGGAGAAGCCACTGTGAACGGAAGACGGATATGACTGAAAAAAGGAAGCCAACAACCATTTATTTTTTCCCCATTCTAATATACTTTGTTGTTGAAATTTATTTTTCACCTTTAAAGAGTTTACAAAACCTTTTAAAGTCAAATGCATCCCACAGTTTGAGGTAGCTATTATTATTATTATTATTATTATTATTATTATTATTATTATTATTATTATTATATAGGCTAGTAGCCTATCTGGTTGTCATAATCCAGATAGTTTATTGAATACATATTTGTGGGAAACAGACAGTTTTACTGGGATAATTGCATTTTAACAGATCACAAAAAATATTTGTTTCACTTTAAAAAGTAATTTTAAAACATGTCTGGGCTACGATGCACCACTAGATTTATTCTGTAAATAAAAGACTTAAATGCATACTTTGAATTATTATGCTAGTATGAGTTTAACTAACATTAATGCTATAATGAAGGAAATGCCATTTACTGATGAGGACGCAGTTGGACTAACTCCTTTAAAGTTTTATTTATGGTTTATCTGCTTTTGAGCAAATAGGCTATGGTATATAATCGGCGGTTTTGAAACACCACCAACATTGTCATTCGTCAGTTAGCCTATTAAAGTCTTTCGTGTTTGAGAATAACACACAACTCGCTAATCAGAAGTCAAATAAGCGCAGCTCACCCAATTTTCAAATAAACAATTCCTAAACAAAGTAAAACTCTTAAAATCCAGCGTCGTGTTCTCCGACTCATTGCGGCCCCGCTCTCAGTTTCATGCAACGATTTGCAGAGCTGATGAATAACTTGGTGCGCTTATTCTCCGATCGATCACAGCCCAGGTAACTCCAAAGGAACTCCAAAATGACGAAAAGCATTTAAAAAAAATAGCACACGCTCGGGAACTTTTACAGATTGCAGTTTAGGGTATCATCCAAACTCCCTTTACGTGGACCCCTTTCGCTGGGCCCGCTTGACATTGCGAGGGTGTCACAGGTAACCCTTGGGGTGAGCAAGTGCGATTATCTCTTTCTCACAGTTCCTCTGCTACCCGCAGGTCTTGGCTATATATCTGGCTCATCTATCTGGGGCGTGTTCACAGGAGACATGGGGCCCTGCTGAAGAATCCCGCCAGGGCTGAATCTCGAAACACACACACACGAGGGCGCGCACACACACACACACACACACACACACACACACACACACACTTCTCTGCTGTGAATTCACCTTGACTGATTGGGGCTTTTTATTTGGTTATTAAATGGGTCATGTGGTTATGTGGCCATGAGGTTATTTTTATGCAGATGTTTCCAGTTCTGCTTCACTGAAATAAAAAAAATAATAAAAAAATTCCACACTCTTCCAAAAAGTATCACAACAAGCTGCAGTAAACAATGGTAAGACAAGGATAATACACAGATTTTTCGAAAAGTAGGCTAGATGAATTTATTTCAAATTAGGCCTACCTCAGAAATAGACTCCGTCTGAATGATACAGGTGATGAAATAATACATTTATGAGATTTAATACTTTTGTGTCATTTTTTTAAATTTTCATATTCAAACTTATAAACCTACACCTAGGTTTATAATGCATCTGGTGCGCGTTACCTGCAGTACGCCTCTGACGGGTCTCTGGATCACCTGCCTTTTATAATGGCGACATCTGGTGGCTCATAAAAGCAACTGCAGACTAAAACAAACGACCCCACTTTGTCCCTAGATTCTTTCCGTAGCTTGCCCACACTAGGAACTGCAGCCACTTTGACACAACGTAGGAAGTAGTTGGTGAGGGGAGTGTTTACAGGGAGAATTTTATTATAGATGTCAGTATGGACCTTCATCACCCGCATTTGATCGGTGATTGCCTTATTCATATTTTTACATTCCTGACCGACGAAGATTTAATCAGTGCCTCCAGTGTGTGTAAGGTAAGTAAAGGAGTGTCCAACTTGCGGACGTGGGCCTAGCTAATGTGCAACAAGAGCGAGCCTGTTACAATTCAATTAAAGTATCTTGACTCGTATCTGATTACAATGGTATATTTCAGGATTGGCATGAAGCTGCAGAGACTCCCTGGTTATGGAGGTGAGTTACTTTCATTTCTGACTTTTTCAACGTCAAAGACAGTCGAGCACTTGTAAATAATATTTCAAATCAAAACATATGTAAACATCCGGGTGATTTCGCATGGTCCCCTCAGGAGGAAGTGTCTGCAGCGCTGGGGTTTCTGTAACTTTGCAGTCTTTGGGAGGGAAGACGTGAATCGTTCGTGGAAGAGATACTTACTGCGACGTTGCCACATAGAGACGAAGATGACGAAAGGGCGATCTGGAGGTTACACCTGCAAAAGTCTCAGAGGACACACGGGTATGCTGTCTCTGTCTCCATTCTCCTTTGCACGCCTTCATCATGTCTGTCGTCCCATTGTTTGTGTCTGACGTGATGTCCATCAGGCAGGGTGGTAGGGTTGGTGTACCTGCAGAGAAATTCAGCTGAGCTCCCTGACCTCTGGAACAGCAGTGCCACGGTGTGCAGCGCCTCTACTGATGGAACAGTCCGAGCATGGAACATCCAAAATGTCAGTGCAACCAAGACCTTAAGCACATCATCAATTCCCAGTGTAATCATGTTAAATGTAGACCAAATAGAAGATGTTGTCTCGTTTAGAGGCACAGAGTTTAATTGAATATTTATCTGCTTAATCAGCATTTTATTAATATTTAGGCATGTAAGGCATGCAACCTCTGACATAAAGCAATTATTATTGTTCTTTTCGTCCATCTTAAATTGATTGTATGACTTTTACACACTATTTGCAGACAGTGTCTCAGAAAACATGTAAAACTCCACATTAAGTGTCACATGCTGTGAGTCCTTATCAGTCCTTATCTAAAACGCAGATTTCCACAATCCATCGTGACAATACAAGTTTTTCTTTTTTCTTAGATCTGAGATGCCACAAAGTGATATGTAATCATGTGCCTCTGCATGCCATGGGTATGCAGGTGTCATTCCAGCTGAACACTACTGAAACAGATTTTCTCCACTAGCCCCCTTCCCTAGCTGAAAGCTGCACGCAACTGGAAGAAATGCCCTCCATGAGATATTTACCTGATGTTGCACCTTTTTTCTCCCAGGGTGAACTCCTGTGGTGCAGTCCTGCGCAGAGTCCTTTGACGGGGATTGTAAGTGATGAACAGCATGAAGTTGTGGTCACAGCAGACTCCACTGGCCTCATAAAGACCTGGCAGGGTCAGACTGGCCAGGAATTGGCCTCCTTTTCTACTGCATCTCCACACTGTACATTACTACAGTACAATGTCAGCAACATTTGGTTCCTGACTGTGAGTAAACTCAGAATTTATGGGGTTAAAATCAATCTAATATCTTTTTTTCTAGTAAAGTAACATGCGTTTCTGATTATATCCTCTTCTAGGTTGGAACCAGTCAGGGATCTGTGTGTACACTAGCTGATTCATCTTTGACTAAAAAGTCCAGTTTAATGGTGTGTGACACCTTTAAAGTCAACATACTCCTTGTTTCACCTGACAAGAAATGGATCACAGCTGGAACCAAGGACAATGATGACTTAAGTGCAAAGGTATTTCTTGTTTTCTTTGGCTGCCTGCTATTGGTGTTAATTACTGTGGGCTGTTATTGTGTGTTTTCTTTTACCTTATAACACCTCTGTGCGTAAGACAAGGTGGGAAATTTTCTAGATTTCTGTTTTTTTGTTTGTTGGCAGGTGATTTATACGGAGAGTTTGACCTCTCCGTCTGAGGGTGAAGATCCTCTTTGCCAGTCTGTGCCAGTCATTGGGTGCCAGGCTGCTGTCTTCATACCCACCCAGCCTGCCAGACTGGCCATCATCCATCACAATGAGCTCCCAAACAACAAAGCTCTCACTGTCTTCGATGTCAGCATTAAAAAGACTAAATACAAGTCAGAGATCCAGGGTGAGGATTGAGATGTTTGCAGATTGATATTAATATGCTTAAAATATGATACTGAATCTTTATCAGCCATTAGAAAACAGAGATCAGTTGGTGAATACTGGAAAGCCCACTACCAACTGTAGGTATTGTTAAGCTGCTGGTAAGGATACTGCTCAATTTAATCCATTTGTTGTTGTATATTTTGCTTATTCCTATTGATGACTGACATCCCAACACTTTAAGACATTTAGAACACAGCTACAATGAAATTAATAATGTTCACCTATCTTAAGATCAGTTTTAGGGTCAGAAATATCAATTTCACCACTGACCACTTGAATCCTGTTCAGTTTAGGGGTTTAAAAGGAGTTTTCCTAAATACTGCATTTAGGCTTCTGCTGGTGTAATTTTGAATCTCTTATTAGTCCAGCAGGTGGAGACCTTCCCCTTGCCACTGAACTCCTGGTCCTCACACATCCTTCTAGAGGCCAAGGACAGCAACTGCTTAGTGTTGGCAGCTAACCAGGAGTTGTGGGTCTACTCCCTGAAAGGATCCCTGCTTGCTAGCTTTAAAGAGCATACTATGCCTATTTCTGCTATATGTGTGGTAGGCTGGTTTTCTCATTTGGAATTCAATAAATATCCCTTTACCTTGAAAATTGTTGTTTTATACATTATAATATGCCCTCTGTATCTGAAAACGACCAATTTGTGTTTTCTTCACATATACAGGATAGCTTTCGCGTGGTGACAGCATCTCAGGACCTCTCCTTACGAGTGTTGACATGGAGAAATGACAGAGACCATGGGTTGACCCTGGAGAGCCAATACCACTTACTGGGAGGCTCTCACACAATGTCCAGGTATTATATGGTGTATGCTTTAGTATGGGTTTGCTGTATCAACAGCAGCCAAGTTAACATCAGTTACTATTAATGCAACTGCCTGAATACAGGTGGTTTCTCTTATTATTCATGCTACCTTGGCAGTCATTTCCTAATTTTGTTACTTTCTGCTTTGTTTCCTTTGTACCAGAGGGTTCACTCATGTCGCCTGTGACTACTCCAGCATTGTGGCCTCAGCAGAAGGGAAAGATGGGAAAGATGTCTTGAAAGCTTATTCTTTCACTTCCTGAGCACCACTGCCCCACATAACGGTACATACAAGCCATTTGCACAAGCCACTGGAAGGAGGAACATTTGCTTTTATTAGGAACTGTTAATCATACATGCTAACATTAGGATACTCGTTGATATGTCTGTGTTTACAGGAAACCAAATGTTATGAGAAACTATACACTATGTTATGAGAAAGGCATTCATACATTGTGTGAACAACATGCTTGTTAAGAAAATAAAAGTCTGTACATGAATGGGGATTATGTTCTGTTGTATAACTATGCTTTTGGAGGCAAGTTATGTCAGTGTTGAATGTGACCAGTCTTAAGGCATACTTTATTGCAAAATATATTTTGGTCACTTGTTCTTCAGTGTTACCTCTAATCACTACTGAGGTAAGAAACTACTGAGGCGTGTTAGTTATGTATTAGTGATAGGGCTGGGTATCGTTATCGGTAACGATACGATCGGTATCGATACCTCAACTTCGATACCGGTTCCTGAACGATACCTTTTTCGATACCAATTTTATTGGTATAAAATTTGTATATTTTCCCAACATACAGAGAACCATTGTTGTTTGTATAAAGTAACTTAATTATCACATTACTATCATTAATAGTTTATTTTAATAATTGTTCCTTTAAATAATGCTGCTGCTTGTCAGAACCAAGACATATTTTCAATGTAACATTGGCGTATATTGTGTTTTTATTCCTCTTTCTTTTGTTTTTATAATATCATTTGATTGTTTGTTAATTATATATTTTTTTATTGTTTATATGTGAATTTGTGCTCTGGCACCATTGCAGCCTAAACATTCATGGCAACAGGCCTGAGAGAGAAAGAGAGAAATCTCTCATCTCATCTCATGGAAACAAGTTTCTGCCACTACATATCAAAGTTTCCTCACTAGAGGAAGAGGTGGACAACTATCACAATAGAAAGGAAACTCAGCCGCGGTCTTTAATCCATCTGCAGCAAAGTCGACATCAGTCAAAATATCGGTACGTGATGTCACCGTCACACGGAAGCGCTTCCGCCGGCTGCACATACAGGTCCGTGTGCGGCGGTTGCGTCACTTAACTGATCCTTCAGAAACACTTGGAAAAATGCTGCGTGTGTGGAAGCTACCGCGCTGCTCTGTCAATAAAAGAGCTTTGATTTGATTCAGAAAACAGCGACGCTGCCACCAGGCTACTGAGAAATGTTGTTAAACTAGTAACGGTGCTACTTGTAGCGACGCTGCTGCCCGACGCTGCTCGTACGGTGGGCGTGTTGAAGCAGCTCGGTGGCAGCAGGGCGCTGAGACGATGATGCACCGGCTCTGTCTTGTTGCAGCAAAGACGGAGCGACTTTCTGCTCTTAGGTTTATTTCACGCACAGTCAAAGGCTTCACCAGGTTTGTCGTGTCGCCGCTCTGGGCAGCAATTATCTTATGTCGCAAATACTGCATCGCACGCTGTTGCATCAAGCCACACTGATTTTCTCCTTGTCTTTTATATCCACAAACCACGTCTCTGTGCGCAACTGGTGTGAGCTAGTGTTTACCACAGCCAATTACAATCACTTTTAGATGTGGGCACATCAAGAATGCTGCATGCTGATTGGCTCATTGGCGATAACAAGAACCTTTAGGTATCGAACTTTGGTACCGAAAGACAAGGCATTTTTTGATACTAGGTGGTATTGAAGCAATTCGATCGGTGCCTAAAAAGTATTGAACTCGATACCCAGCCCTAATTAGTGACATTACTCTGCATACCATACCAATGTCTGTATAAAGCCCAATTACCTATTAAATAATATTGTCACAAGGCACAAAATCATTCCTTTTCTCTTTCATACCTCCAAACACAGATGTACAGGCAGTGCACCTCATATAAATGACTGGTGGTATCTATGTTAAAGGAAAAGGAGACATAATCAGCTTCTCCTCTGCCTCAATGGCTGTACATCTCATGTCCTCCAGGACACACCGTAGGACTGTAGTCATGGACTCATATGTTTTGCTTCCATCCTCTGAGTTATTTTCCATCTGTTTAAAGGCAGACAAGATTCTCAGGTTGACGAATC
The DNA here is from genome assembly GCA_024633595.2 of Lepomis macrochirus. Classification (NCBI taxonomy): domain Eukaryota; kingdom Metazoa; phylum Chordata; class Actinopteri; order Centrarchiformes; family Centrarchidae; genus Lepomis; species Lepomis macrochirus. Next base: position 20,272,392 of record JALXJV020000014.1, on the reverse strand, counting down.
AAAACCAATGGCAAGGAGAAATTTAATTAAATTGTTGAAAAGAATTCCAAATAATATAATCAGATGTATTGGTTTTCTTACCCAGGTGAAAGCTTTAATAGTACGATTCAAGAATGCCTTTTCAACCTCTTCTGGTATCATCAGCATATGAGCCATACAATCCAGTATGCACTTTAATGTTTCCTTTTGGGCCTGGGAAGAGATTGACAAGGAGGGTTTATATATATATATATGTGTGTGTGTGTGTATGTGAGTAACGTATATGTAGTATTGCTGTTTCAAATGTGAATCAGCACATACCAGTATGCACTTACCTGGTCAAGTGCGTTGAGGACAGTTAGAGCATCAGTGTTGCCGGGATTGAGGGCTTTGGCTTCCTGGACGGAGATGACCGGCTCTTTAAGCTGCTCCAGCCACGCCCACATGAGACCAGTGAGGATGAAGGGATCCCGCTCCATACACAGCCTTTCCCAGCCACCTCCTTGGTTCAGTTCTGCCTGCACACATTCAGGCAGTCTTGTTAGACCCTGTCTGCTTTTATGTGACTGAGGCAACTTATTCAGACGTGCTTTTATAACAGCTATGTGTTAAATTGTTGTCATTATAGCATCTTTGAAATCGTTCAAGACATTGGGCATCTATTTTGATACTACCCTCTGGAATCACCAAAGTTCAAGCTGAAATTAATTGACATTTGTATGTCATGTAGCTGTCACTGTATGGATCAGTGTGTGTGCGTTAGGAGGTAGGTTGTTGATCTTCACTCCAAATTAGGGAAGGTCATTTTATTGTTTGTCATGCAGAAAAAATGTCATGTCAGGGATAAGGCACCAGCTAGCAGCTAACAGCTGACATAACTGACATTTTAGCATAACATCAGCTAGGGATGTCCCGATCAGGTTTTTTTGCCCTCGAGTCCGAGGCATTTGATTATGAGTATCTACCAATACCGAGTCCCGTTCCGATACTTCTATAATCCTTAAAAAAAGAATAAAGAAGAGCGAAAAAACAGATCCAGGATGTTCCTTATTTTTTATTGCGTTCTGTGACTTCATGCGCATAACCCTCTCTAGCATCTCTGCAACAAAGTGATATCATGCCGCACGCTGTTTCTGCTGTTTCTGTGTGGGGTCTACCTCTGTGCCACCGCAAAACTATAGATGTGTTAAAAAATAATGAGAATATATATACATTTATATCCGAGTCCTGATTGGGAGGTAACGTCCGATTCCGATCGAGTCTGAAACAACGTGATCGGGCCCGATTTCCGATCTCGTGATCGGATCTGGACATCCCTAACATCAGCCCTTGTGAAGGACAAACTCAAACATTTACATAAATTCGGATGCACACATGCCCTCCATTTCTACAAATACCACCACACTGGTATGCTCCATTTACCTGCCAGGACAAGACTTTGCTCTTGTGCTGCTCTTCCCCATCAAGAAAAAGGTCCACTGCCAGGGCTTGTGCTACTAGTAACCTCCTCGCATCCAGGGACAACTCTGACTGCAGGGTGATGTAGGGCACCTCTGATTTGTCTGATAGCTCCTCTTCTCTACCATGACACCTCCTCCCATTTATTACTAGCTCTTCCCTCTGCTCTGCTTTCCACCTGGACATGATGCTACCTTTTTTGTCAGATTCATTGTATCCCACAGATTCACTGCGTTGGATGGTTTTCTGCTTTATTTTCTTTAGCAGAAGGGATCCATCTTTTTGGTTTTCTACATTCTTGATTTGCCAGAGCGAGCCTGTTGAGCTGTGTGACACTTCAGATGTGTTACTATTACAACGCTGAAACTGGGTTGCAGGGAGAGTGGCCTCGGGTGGGGAAATGGACAATTCAGCATTACTCTGTGACAAGGAGCTGAGAGGCTGTGTGAGAAGGTTGAGCTGTGAGCCCAGTCGTCTCAAGTCGGACTCACTGTAGCTCAGACTTTTGCGATGGTAGAAAATCGGAGGCTCGTGGAAATGTCTGGGTAAGGTTGGCATACCTGGTAAGCGGGGCTCCTTTGCAAATAACTCAGGGCCCATCTTCTCAATGATCCTGAGGGTCATTTCTATATCATCTATATCAGGGGCCTCCAGGACATCTTCCTCTATCACCTGTCGGTTCTCTGCAATATCCAATAGCAGCCGAGACACTAGCTGAACAATCTTTGGCAGGTGCCTCAGCTCCTTCCTCTCATAGCCATGCAGTATGTGTCTCTGACGGTTCAGGTACTGGGAAAGGGTGACTGGTTTGTATCGAGGCTCAGCACAGGAAAACACACTCCTCAAAGGGGCAAGAAACTGGACAAACTGTCTGACACAACGCAGCTGACCTCGGGTCTGGATGGAATTTGGGCGTTTAGCACGCACAAATAATATAGCCTGGTTAGCAGTCATCCTGGTAGCATAGGCTAAAAAACTTGCTAACAGCACACCTGGAGAGAAGAAAGGGAAACACTTCATTGTGTGTCAGATTGTGCAGATGAAAGATCTGGCTGTCCTGAAAAGTCAAAACACCTCATACAGCATTCCGTTCAAATCTAGTACCTGTTCTGCCGAGACCAGCATGACAGTGGACTGCTACCTTTCCCTCCTGCAGTGCGAAGGCCATGACCTTCACCATGTCCAGCAAAGTGGTAAGGCTAGCCGCTCCATAGTCACTCCAGCCAAAATTGTAGAAATAAACTGAAATGATAAGCTGTTTTCAGTTTTAACCTGAGCAACACCACAGATTCATCAAGCATAATTGCATAAAGCACTTACTGTTGTTTTCCATAAAGACCTCTGGGCGGTATGAGAAGCCGCTCTCTGGCTCCAGAGGGTTTCCGCAGCTGGCATGTTCACCAGGTATCTGTAGGTTGATCACTGTTTTAATATCATTCCTTGACACAAACACACACACACAAACAAAGACATGAGCACTTCATTATTCTCATTTCCTCATATGCTGAGTGTTATTAGTCAGGAAGCTGCAGAAAAACATTGAAACAAAGTTGTGTATACCTTCTGAACTGATCAATGATGTTATACTTCTCAATGATTTCTGTTGAGGGTCTGGACATAGCAAGAAGATGATCAGTGACCCTGAAGCAATAGAAACAAAGTTAGTGATATATTATATATATATATTTATATTACATAGTAACATGGCTCAAGGGAAAATATGAAAACATATGACTGAAATAGATAATTTGAAAACATGTTATATTTTGTTGTACTATCACAACTACAAAGGTAAAACAAGCATGTGTACCAGGATGAGTAGAGGCCTTTTATGGCCTGTTGGTTATCACTCCAGTAACTTGGGTTGTCATACTTGCAGGCTTGACCTCCACAGCCGATTGAACATTGCATATGTTCAGGGATGACATAACGTATAGCTTCTCCTACTATTGTGTACTTTGCCCTGGGGGCTCTGACTGGAGTTATTATGAGGAGAAAGAAAAGAAGAAAATTCTGATATTACACAAAAAGTCTCTGGTCTCACATGTCACATAACAAGTGATATACAGACATGTTTTTTTTGCATTTAATTGTTTCTCAAAATGTAAATTCTGTCAAATTTAATAAATATTTGTGTTTGCTAATTCTCTTACTTGATATTTATCTACAGATCTAGTGTACATCAACTTTGTATACAACATTTGCTTTTTGTGAGAAGCATAAAGCAATCTACAACTTGATCTCATTATACAACCCTGTGTTGTAAAATGATAAATAAATCAACTTCCTACCTTGTAAAACGGTGTAATACTATTAAATTATATGGTCCTTAGAAACTACAGTGTAGCATAGAGACTCCACTAAATGAAGGTTATTCTGTTGCACCTACTGTAAATAATTAAGATCATCAGTGGTGAGTGCTCACTTAGAGGTGCCTAATCCCTGTTTGACACTGTCTGACATCCCAAGTGTGTCATCAGAGTGTTACAGTAAAAATAGCCACTCTTCTGGCACATTTGGAATGCATTTTAATGTAATATTTTGGTGAAGTAAAAATCTTTACCGAAACATTTTATTTATGACCAGCTACCATCCTTACTTACTGTATTCCATCAGAAATCCACCTCTTGTCTTTGCATCGAGTGCCATAAAGTATGAACAGGCAGGCTGACATCCACAGTCATAGCAGAGCCTGCACACATATATGTATACCTCGTTACGCTATATTACACACTTATCACATGCATTCTGAACAATTGGTGCCATAGGCCTTACATTAAGCCTAAAATACAGTACTAAAACCAGTTACCTAACACAACTTGGAAAAGTCCCATACATGACCAGTGCTCTTGATTTTTACAATTTTGGACTGTAAAAGTATCTAAGAGTGATCAATTTGTTTTTATACATGAAAAGACAACTTACACTCACTTACAAATGCATATTTTGATCAAATATCAACATCATAAATCATATAGAGTCAAATTAAATGCAGACATAATCCATTTTAGAGGATTGGCATGCGGTTATTCTTAGCTGGTAGTTCAGCCTCAGTAGCTCATCACAGCACAAATTCCATTTCACTCTTCATGACATATGTGAAATGTAATCAACTTTGAATCATCTAAGGAATAAGAAAACACAACCAATCTAACAATAAATACAACAAATCAATTTCATTTAAAAAAAGAAGTTTTACCTGAAGTACGTGAGATGTGATGCTTGTAACCAGCATCTCAGAAAACATATGGTTCATAGCTGCAGTTGCCACGATTTCTGATATCAACTTCCACAGCTCTGACGCTGTCTTTCCCTCTTCAGCTCTGTGTAAAGTCAATCCTGTAGCCTCTCTTGATTTGATTTGTCTCAGATTATCCCTGTGCAACGGGGTGGGGCAACACAAGTGCCCACAGGATCCTGTGTGCTCCTTTGTGGAAAGCCATCGATCTCACCAGGATGACAGATACGGGACAAGTAAGACGGAAATATGTTCACCTCAAGAAAAGAGGTGAAAAGTAGCAGAGACTGTGTCCTTCGTAATTACCTCCATACACAGGTTCCTCCTGTCTGTGGCTCTGGGGGGAGTGCAGGGCTATTCCTGACTCCTCTTGGATTATACTACTAATCTTATTACTGTGTAGGTATAAAATAGAGCACCCACTCCTCAACAAAAACTCATACTACCACATCACTGTTGCCTTCTGCTGGACTGTTATGATATACAATCATCTACAATATATTCTCTCTGTTAATTCACATATTGTCAATAGTACACCTGTCCAATGGTTCACTTGACCAGACACTAACATGTATTTAATTAATGATATGCATGTCTATTGTTGTGAATAAATACAAATAGATTTGGGATTTTTGTCATGAGAGTGATCAGAGATTTTTTTTTATCAAGACATTTAAAGTCCAACCCTGCTGCTACAAGTAGTGGGACCTTAATGATATGGCAACAGATACAATCTGATTGGCTTACCTTGCTCCTTGCTAAAGCTGGTTACATTTAGGTTAGAGGTAAGTCTATGATGTACAGCATTTAGAGAGACTTCAAAGCCAATCATCCCAATGCAAACCCAATGTTGTTATAGTAAAACAAATACTTTCTGGATTTATTTATATTTACACCTAAATTCAAATCCTGATTGTGTGAGCAGAACAATCTATACGTATACCTTTTACAAAACCTATTTTTGTCAGACATCTTAGCTTGTTTCAGCTTGTATCAATGCCACCAAAATGTGTGGGTTCTTGCGCATTTATCCTTACTTCATACTGTTTTCTTTTAAACAAATACCCTGCTTAACATAGTTTTTTTATTCATGGTTGTGTAGGGTAGCAACTAAATACCATCAGTAGAAATATATATATATATATATATATATATATATATATATATATATATATATATATATATATATATATATATATATATATATATATGACAAAAAAATCAGAGAAAGACACAAATGAAATTGGTTTTCACAGTCACAAGCTACAAAACAATTATCTTTGCATGAATCTTGTCTTGTGATCCCGTCAAAGAGGCATGTGATGCTTTAGATTTCATCTGTAAGGTTGAGTACACTCTTATCTGTAACCGTAAACACAATAGTTTTCTTTCATCTGTAGATCAGTATTTCTAAAACTCACTAAGAAGCATTCAAATTCTCAACTCAAATAAAAGTAGCAATTTCACACTTTAAAATACTCTATTGCAAGTAAACAGCTTACATTTAAAATATTACATTATAGTACATTAGTACATTATATTTATTATTAAGTAGAGAAGTATTATCAGAAAAATGTACTTAAAGTATGTAAAGTACAAATAAAAGTACAGAAAAATGGTCTTTTTAGTGTTGTATCTTACTGGATTGTTTGTCCATGCATTAATGTGTTGATAGCCTTTCAATGATTTAGCTGACATGGAGCTAATCTATACTTTATATATAAATAGCCCCTGTGAGTGTTATTTTACATATCTTACTGGATTGTTAGTACATGCATTAATGTATTTATGTGTTAGTGCATTTTAATTATTTAGTTGAGGTGGAGCTAATCTTTACTGTTAGGAAGTTTAATCTTTAACTATACAGGTGCTGGTCTTATAATTAGGATATCATCAAATAATTGATTTATTTCAGTAATTCCATTCAAAAAGTGAAACTTGGATATTATATTATATATTATATATTATACATTTCAAATGTTTATTTCATTTAATTGCGATGATTAAAACAACAACTGATGAAAGTCCCAAATTCAGTATCTCCAAAAATTAGAATATTACTTAAGCCCAAAACAAAAAAAGGATTTTTAGAAATGTTGGCCCACTGAATTACTGCAGCAATGCGGCGAGGCATGGAGTCTATCAGTCTGTGGCACTGCTCAGGTGTTATGAGAGCCCAGGTTGCTCTGATAGTTGCCTTCTGCATTGTTGGTCTGGCGTATCACATCTTCCTCTTCACAATACCCCACAGATTTTCTATAGGGTTAAGGTCAGGCAAGTTTGCTGGCCAATTAACAACAGGGATACCATGGTCCTTAAACCAGGTACTGGTAGCTTTGGCACCTCCATCTCCATAAAGTTGGTCGGCGGCAGGAAGCATGAAGTCCTCTAAAACTTCCTGGCAGACGGCTGCATTGACCTTGGACCTCAGAAAACACAGTGGACCAACACCAGCAGATGACATGGCACCCCAAACCATCACTGACTTTACACTGGACTTCAAATAACGTGGATTCTGTGCCTATCCTCTCTTCCTCCAGACTCTGGGAGGTTGATTTCCAAAGGAAATGCAAAATTTACTTTCATCAGAGAACATAACTTTGGACCACTCAGCATCAGTCCAGTACTTTTTGTCTTTAGCCTAGGCGAGATGCCTCTGATGCTGAGTCTTGTTCAAGAGTGGCTTGACACAAGGAATGCGACAGCTGAAACCCAGGTCTTGCATACATCTGTGCGTGGTGGTTCTTGAAGCACTGACTCCAGCTGCAGTCCACTCTTTGTGAATCTCCCCCACATTTTTGAAAAGGGTTTTGTTTCACAATCCTCTCCTGGGTGCAGTTATCCCTGTTGCTTGTACACTTTTTTCTACCACATCTTTTCCTTCCCTTCGCCTCTCTATTAATGTGCTTGGACACAGAGCTTTGTGAACAGCCAGCCTCTTTAGCAATGACCTTTTGTGTCTTGCCCTCCTTATGCAAGGTGTCATCTTTTGGACAGCTGTCAAGTCAGCAGTCTTTCCCATGATTGTGTAGCCTACGGAACTAGACTGAGAGACCATTTAAAGGCCTTTGAAGGTGTTTTGAGTTAATTAGCTGATTAGAGTGCGGCACCAGGTGTCTTCAATATTGAACGTTTTCACAATATTCTAATTTTCTGAGATACTGAATATGGGATTTTCATCAGTTGTCAGTTTTAATCATCACAGTTAAAAGGAATGAACACTTGAAATATATCAGTCTGTGTGAAATGAATGTATACATTATACAAGTTTCACGTTTTGAATGGAATTACTGAAATAAATCAACTTTTTGATGATATTCTAATTATATGACCAGCACCTGTACATAGCCTATTTTATAAATTCATCATTTGTTTAGTATGTTAAAATTTTGTTCTTCACAGGATTTAGTAACTATAGGAAATAAATGTAATTAAAAGTACAATATTTCCATCTGAGACGTAGTGTAGTTGAAGTAGCCTATAAAGCAGCATAAAATTAAAATACACTGTAGGATTTACATTATAAGTTTTAACCTGAGCAACGCCAAGTTTAAAGTAAAGCACAAGTTGGCCATCTTACGTCAAAATTGTATGCAGACATTATGACTTGTCAAAGTGTAACTAATAACATTAATGATGGCTCTGTTGCATTTAAGTGCCCCAGTAAGCAAAGCCACTGATACAGTATTAATGTTAACAGAGCCCTGAATCCTGCATATCAAAAGGTAATGCAGCCAATTATTATATTAATTATTTCACATGCACAATGACATGTAAAAGTGTCAGCCATCAAAAAGGTCTTTAAGACATGGAGTATCAGGTAGGTTACAATGCATTTATAGGCTATTGGCCTACATTAAAAAATATATAATACAATAATATAATTCACAAATCATACATTTTAGAACAAACACATGAGTATTAATATAAATATTTATTTCTGAAAATTACTTCATTTACACAACAGAATATATAATAGAAATAGGGAGATGGTGAAAGGGATAAGAATCATTGAACAATCCCTGAGAGACTGCTGTAGCAAGCTAGTTAAATGTTTATATTACAAGTAACGTTAAATGAGACCAATTTCATATGTGCTGCACTCCAGTGATAAAAACCCCCCCACAAAACTATGTATGTAAATATGCCGTGCATTTTCCTGAAAAGATTAATTCATTAACTTTTCCGACAGATGGCAGCAAATATACATGTGGTAAATGCTGAGGAGCAGTCGCTACTCAGTCCGTTCATTCTACTTCTATCTCAACAAACTGCTCTCACACAGATTTCCGTGCTCCACATAAGCAAATAAACAAAGCCTTATGGGAAATGAGTTCAGTTCCTGGCTTTGGCTGGCCCCTTTCGTTGGCTTCACGCACTTCGTATACTACATTTCCCGACGAGCACTGCCGCCCTGTCGAAGGTGTCCCAGCTGGTTGCGTAGGTGCGTCTCTCCGCAAACGGACCGTTTAGCTTTTAAACTAATTTAAACTAGACTGTATCAAACAAGCAGATAACATGAACACACCGGAAGCCGTAGGTTGCCTTCAAAATAAAACTAAACAGATCTCACATTTTAGGAAATTATCAGCGGCCTTTCGCATGCTTTCCCTTAAATCTACTTTAATCCCATTTCAGTGCGTAAACAAACTAAAATAACCCTACAATTCCAAATGGTCTGTAGCCTGTTTTCATTAAGAAGAGTTTTATTTTGAAAATAAAAAACAGAAACTGTCTGTTCTTCTTCTTGTCAAGGCAGTTGATACCGCCGCTCCGGTGCTATCGCTCCGACAAGCCGGGGGAGAGGTGAAGGCAACGCAGGATCTTAACGATGGAGCGATTTTAAGAGATAAAGGCGAGCTCCCCTGTCGGAGATCATTGAACAGAGTCATCTACATGACCAAAGAAACGAGACCGGCAACGAGAAACGCAAGCGTAACAATCATGCAATTTAAATACAGACGAATTTAAGCAACCGCTTCTTCTTCAAGGTTACACCTCTTGAAGACGCCCTAACATCCCCCTTGTCGTAGATCAGCTGGCGTACGTTGGTTGATCGTCACCGGTACCGACCATGTCCGTGGAAGAGCAGGGCTACCCAAACGCCGTGATGTTACTGGAGGCCGGACCGGAGTGGATGCGGGCCGAGATCGAGCGTCTCTCCCGGGAGCTGAGTGAGACCACGAACGAGAAGATCCAGGCGGCGGAGTACGGACTGGTGGTGCTGGAGGAGAAACAGCAGCTCAAACAGCAGTACGATGACCTGGAGATCGAGTACGAGGCCGTCAGGCAGGAGCTCGACCAGCTGAAAGAGGTAGGCTGTGTTTTAAAATCACAGAATACGACATCATATCAATATCATCTATTATTTATAGGCCCTATGCAGCAACCCTAAAACCATGAACTTAACATTTATATTAACACCCAATTGTTATAGGCTACTGAAAATGAGGTTACATTTACCTTGTAATTTTTAATGGTATAAGTACGCTATGTATGTCCTCATCATTACAATATAATATATTGAGACTTGGTTTGCTGAGACATTTGGGCAGGCAACGGCCAAAAAACAAAAAGTATATAGCTGCTTTTCATGCTACAAGGTCAAAACTGCAAGCTGAGGAGTGGATGTTTCCTCTATAGACTCCTCCACACCCCACCCCCTCTTCACCAGGGTGTCCCCCCATTGCACTGCCACCTTTATTTATTTATACAGCTCCTATCTTCTCCAAGACATTTCTGTCCAACGGCTAGTCTAGGCCTAATGTGTTTCCACCCCCACTCTTGTAATGTCTTAATCTTTTAGTAGATCTGCAGACTTTACAGATAAGACCATTATTACGAGCAGTGATTTACAATACTTTGCTGTGCATATTAGATACAGGACATAAAAAATGACATATGTTGAGATCACATTCAAATCCAACACCTTTTTAGTTGTTTGTAGATGGGTATCTGCAAACAAGAATTTCTAGTTAAGTTGGAAGGGGCAGGAGTTGGTTTGAATTTAGAACATTTCCCGCTTCAAAGAGAGAGGGATGAACAACTTGTAGAGGAAACCAAACGAGTTATGACCCTTTGGGAATGGAAAGAATGTTGAGAGTGACGGCCAGACACTCAGATAAAGGACGTGTCTGTTTTTCTGAACAGTGGCCCGACTTATTCCCTACTGTTATACGGCATTGTGTCCAATTTTCTTCAGCAGCAGTTTGTCACTGTGCTGCGATTTAGAAGGAGAGAAGGACGACTATAGGGTGAGGCAGGCGGGCCCACTAACGGCTGCAGTCTCTGGATTCTTACTGTGCCTACAAGTGGTCATGGGGGAAAAAAAGCTGATTCCCGCTTTGACACAGACTTGTTCATGGTTGCTCACATCCTCCTTTGAGATATGGGTTATTCCTGTGTCCTCCCACTAGGCCTCCCACTAGGCCTAGGTCCCACTAGGGGTTTACCATGAACTGACTTCATGGTAAACCCCTTATTGCCAAAAACCTGCTCATCGCTCCCTTGGGTTTTTGTGTGTTTGAGTCGAAGAGACACCACATGCAGAGAGGTTTTCAGCTCTCTGCTCTCTTCTTCTCCGTCCGGCTTCCAGTGGCCCTCTCTCCAGTCATTGTTATTGCTGAAAGGAGGAGGTCTCAGGCCTGCCTCAGCAACTCCTGCTCAGTTTCCCATGCATGTCTTTGGCAAGAAGGCCTAGATCTGCCACAGAGGAATGACAGCAAAAAAATAAAGCTCTGAATAGAAGAAACAGACTGGAAACAGTGTAAAAGAGTAACCATGGCAGCAATCTAAAGCAAATTAAAAGAAGCAGTGGTGTTTGTGGTGATATTTCTTGCATTTTTCAAAAAATACCAGTTGAAGTCTTATTTAAAAAAGCAGCTGACATTGTGAGTCTGGTTGTACTGTTGGATTTTGTCTGATATTTCTTTCTGTCTTATAATTGGAACACAAATGTCAATCTGTGTGGGCAATAAATGCAATTGTTTGCTCAAAGCTGTGGCAGAGGTTCTTTCTTTTGCCTCAGGTTTGGGTTATACTGGTTGAAGATAACTGGTCAGATGCTAAGCTGTGAAAGACTTAGCTTTGTCTTTATATTTTATCCCTCTACCCAAACCCCCAACCCAGCCTCGGCGTAAAGGACAGAACTGATGGTATCTGAAGCTGAAATGCAAACACATTCTTTTGATATCCCTCTCCACTTCCTCTTTATTGTCTGTATAAAAAACAGTAGGTAGGGTGGAGCAAACACAAGATAAAATATGGTCACAGCAGGGGCTAAAATTAAAGCTCATCTCAGTGGTTGGTTTCCACTCAAAATCCACACGTATAATTCAAAATATCATTGTGAAATGACAAATGTGAATCAGCCTCATAGATTTTTGTTGCTCTGATCTGTGGGCCGTTTTGAAGTAGGCAAGTCAAACTGACCAGTGTGGCTTTGTCTGCAGCTGCTACAAAAGCTGTTACAGTTATTTCTTTGGTCAGGTATAAATGCCACATTCTCTTTGGTACACAACAACCATTTAACACCGATGGTGACAATGTTTGGATATCTGACACAGACAGACTGGTATATATTGTCTGGCAAATATACAGAGTATAGCTGAACACTGGATCCTCTCCAGTGACCCTAAACCTCTGCTCTCACTTGCTGGTATGCACAAACACAACCCAAAAGAAAATAGCTCGGATGTATGTGCATGCATAATAATTTAAATGCCCAGATACCACTCTTTTATCTCGTGCTGGATGTAAACAGCCAATCAGAAATCATCATGACAGCGAGCAAACTGCTACCAACATTTAGCCAATCCTCACCCTCTCTGCTACCCTTGGACAGAGCACTAATATTCACACTCAAACACACCCCCACCACATATACGCTGGAAGATGGAGGAATTCTGTGCACCGCTGTTGCTTAGAAACGGCACGGTTCGTGCCTTAATTTGAGCTGCCGGTCTGCTTCCTCAGCAGGTGCTGCTTTCCGACTTTGTTGGGTGACTGCTGAGGGATAATCTCACTGCTTTCTGTAGTAGTACATTTACACATGGCAATTGGCTAGAACCTTGCACTGGTTAATGGTATTCATAAGATATCTTATTTGTATGTGTCATTATCATTATCCATCTTCTCTCTCTTTTATTGTATGGTCTATCATTGGCATACTCTTGCACTACAAAATTATTTTCTACCCATTATTTGCTTGCGTCCTGGCCTTCGTCACTCAGTATCAACTGCAATGTGTTGAGGGCCTGTTATCATTATCCATCTTCTTTCTCTTTAGCCCCACGGAGAAGGATGTGAAGCACTTGGATGACTGTGTTCAGTGATAGACACCGCTTTCTTGTAGCCTACTTGCAGAGTTTGCTGTGTACCTATGCTGGTACATTACAGTGATTCACTTAGCCCACTGGCCTTGTACTACCTCCCGAGCTGGTCTTAGGGCTGCACAATTAAACAATGTTAATAATCATCGCAATATATTTTTTCCCATAACAATATAACACATGTTCAATAAATATTCAATTTATTTTTTTATTTACTTCAATCATACACGAATTAGGACTTAATTTTTTATTAAGATGTTTATTTTGTTGAGGAATAAGGGGAAAAAAGCTTTTACCTAATTTATTTTGCATATATATGTTAAAGATTATTTGTTTTGAATGTTCTACCTCAGATTTGTGAAGTGAATCCACTGTTCGGCATCATGTTTTGACAATAAAGAGTTTAAACCACAGTTAGCCATTCGCCATCACTCAGGAGCAAAAATCAGCCTTTAAGCTCGAAAGAAATAACAATTTGATACTTATGGTGATAATTAGCGACATCAAAAGATATGGAACTTTTTATTGTGATAACATTTTTGGCCATATCGTCCAGCCCTACCTGGGCCATAACTCTGCTATGACTTTACACTATCACATGCCTGATGATGCATTGCTTCATGAGTATGCAACTTTTCCTAAAGGGAATTTGTGACACGTGGGATTATATCTAAAGTCAGCTGATTTACAACATAATGAGCTGCCCACTCTTCAAACAGGGTTTTGATAAAGGCACCCTTGCTCGCTAGGCTGCTAGTGAAGATATAATAAAGCTGAGTGGACTTCTACCCAGTTATCTTACAGATTGCAGTGCATAGTCTCAGTCACAAGGCAAAGTGGTTAATGACTTTATACTGACTTGAGCAGTGTCAGAGCATGAGGTGGTGTTCCCTTAGCTGTTGTTATTATGCTTAAGGTAAGCCACTCACAGGCGACATCATGTGCCACACCTCCAATTGTTAATGCAGCTCTGAGGAATATGGCTGCTCCTATGTATCGTCTATACTCTATAGTATATAAGTACATGCGGTGGGTATTTAGCTCCTCTGCCTTTCTTAGGTCTCTGGGAATGTAGCCAAATGGAACACAGTGGCCAGAAAGACATTATTTTCTATGCTAAGACAATAGACCCATAAAGCATCCCACAGTCCTGATGAACTTTTACTGATACTGGTTCTTTCTTTTTCATACTTTCAACACTTGAGACAGTGGCACTTCAGCAAAGGTCTAAGAGCTCCTCAGGTCCTTGTTGCACTGCAAGTCATTCAGTCACACACAGACCCTGTTCCTATCCCTGCAACCCTTCTACCATTGAAGCGGCAGCTGTGTACTGCATTGTGGAATTCAACCAGACAATCGGAACCCTAAATATTGTTAAGCTCAGTAAAACCTGGGTTCTCTGTGCTGGGCTCGCTGGCCCTTTGTGTTTGAACATACTGGGGTTAACAGGTCTTGGGTGTCACAGACGAAGAGAGGGTTAAATGCACAGAACACAGTGTATGACAAAGAGGAGACGGAGAGAGGCGTCCCATTGTGGTTACGTTTGAAAGGATTGGTCACTTTTGTCCCCTTTGAAATAGCAGATCACTAAAGGATATATCCCAATGTCCTTAAACAAAGATATCTGGTGTGACTCTAAGCCCTTTCTGTGGTGTTAAATGGGTTGGACGCTGATTGGACGTCAGTAGAAAATACGAGGAGGACACAAAACCCATCTGGTCCCTTTATATAAAGAGTCATAAATAAAGTCTTATATTATTGGATTGCCACACCAGGCAATATTTCATCAACAGCTGCTCATCTCTTACTCTCTCTTTTCTCACTTATTTCAGCCATTCTCAGAGCTTATCACAAACTCTGAGCCCTTCCTAAACGCTCAAGACATCAGACTTAATCATTGTCTTGTGTCTCTGGGGTTGAAGTCTGTGGTCAACCATATAATATATAATATTCTGTAATATATGTGACCTAGCATAAACATTTCAGCATTGTTTGGGGTATTTTGATTCTGCCCTTTTATCCATTGTGTTTTGCTGGACGGTAAGTCTACAGTAAAGGGGTAATCTTTTCTAAATGGCACTAAATAAAGTCCCAAATCCCCTACCCTCTGGGCCTAAGAGGATGAATCCCAGCCGCTATGCACAGGGCTTACGGCGGACTGGGAGTCTGCCAGACTCAGTCAAACTAGGCACCCTCCATAGCCAGGGGGCAGGTAGGTGCATTTTGGGTTAAGGCTACAAACAGGCTGCCAGGTGTTCTTGGGAAACTGCCCTGTTTTCCCTGCCTTAGCCCAGTAGCCTATAATCCAGTGGCTGCCAAGCCTAGCAGTCTCTTGTTTGAATGCTGTCAGACCTGGTACTCTGTTACATGAATCGCAGCCTCAATAAGGATGTGTAAATTATTGTAAAGACCACCCACACAATCATTTTGTGAAGGAACTTCCACTATAAAATTTGATTAAGTGTCCAGACAGGCTAGTCTATCCACAAGATCCACTCATAGACTAGTTTTGCCTTCTGTGTCACAGAAGGACGACCATATGGTTCTGCAAAGTAATGGGGAAAAAAAACAATTCCACCCAGTTTTAGGTAAAATGGCCTGCCGCTAATCTCTAATGATTTTAAGGGCTTTTGTCTTTAACTCTGCTCAACAAAACACCACCAGCACCCCTCCACAGTTCAAGTAGAGACCACATTTACTCTGTACCATCATTGGAAGGCTGTTTTAAGCTTCTCAGTGGGTGCATTATTTGCACTGCATGGAATGTTTTTGGTTTCATGTGTGTGCACAGTGTATTTACATGAAAAGAAACATGCATTTGTGAAGTCCTGCATTAGCGGATGCCGGTGTAGGGTCCTCAGTGAAACTTGCATCAAGTTTTTCCCCAAGCCTCTCAGAAGTTGTTGTTGCCCACTGATAGAAGAACATAGCATTGTGACTGCTCATGGGAATATTGTATTATCTCGTTTGTGTGCGTCATCAGGTCACACTCACAGATGCCGCCTTCTGGCTGCTGTAAGTATGAAGAAAATTATTACAAAACAGTTGAGCAGCAATGGAGTTGATAATTTTATTTTGAGAATTTATTACACTTGGTCCTCTATATTGTAAAGCATGCAGTTAACAGTTATTATACATAGTTTAGTTAGTTTTGAAATACCCTTGTGTATAAATATTTCTTTAAAACATTCACAGAAGTCAAAAGTGCATGTAGAGAAGGGGTATGGCAGCCCAGCAGGGTCATGATTCTACCACTGTAATCCAATTACTGAAGCCTAGGGCCAGATGAGACAGGAGTCCAGGCTAGAAGCAGAGGATGAGGTCATAGTAATGGCTGTATGCCTCTGACAATACAACATGGTTCACTCAGGCAAGAGGCCAGTCTTCAGTCTCCCTTCTCCTACAACACACTACGACTGTAAACTCTTAGAAATCTGTCAACAAAGAAGCCAGTGTGCATGCACGTGACTGAGCTAGATGTGTGTGTGTGTGTGTGTGTGTGTGTGTGTGTGTGTGTGTGTCTGTGTCTGTGTGTGTGTGTGTGTGTGTGTGTGTGTGTCTGTGTCTGTGTTTGTATGTGTGCGTAAGAAACACAATGGCTATCTATCCCTTCTCTCTAACATGTCCAGTTGTCTTTATCGTGTAGTTTCATTGTGTCTTTTACGTGCCATTTTGTAATTTCGCCAACTGATAAACCAACCTGTTACTTTTCTTCGTATTCTTCGTATTTGGTGTGTTATTTTTCTATTCAGCTGATTGAAATTCTTTGTATGTCCATTGTCTATATTGGTACAAAAAACATTAACTTGCATGTTTCCTGTTGAAACACCTAGGACAGTCAGCTCTAGGCATATGAACTGCTATTCAGTTTAGCTAGGGTCAACTTTATCCATTCAAGGTAGTGCCATATTTGTTTTGAGACACAGGTGGCTTATATAAGCATATGAATCAGCTAGACATGTGGGTAGAGCATAAGTTTGTGACTGAGTTTGTTTTGAACCCCGCCTGCATCATTCCTTTAATAGAGTCTTAGGATTAGGTCTCTGGGCTGTATCAGATTGCCCACAAACCCTCCATATCTTTTCTGCCACAGAATCCAAGCAGCGTAATTGACACAAAATCACACCCTCATAATATGTAAAGGCCTCTCCAGAATGCTTATTTATGGCTTTCTGTTTTGACTATAAATCTTGTCCATTGGTTTCCATAACCATAAAAAAATAAAAGTCTAAGTAAAGCTCTGCTCCATCAAATCTTCCTTCTTACTTCATTGAAAAAGTCAGACCTCCCCTGCCCCCCGCTCTGCATCCTGTTTACTTGTGAGGAGTCTGGCTTTTTTTTAACATTTTTTAGAGAATAGGAAGTGTGAAAAATGGTTCAGTATCAGTTACCGGATATCTTTTAAGGGATAAGAGGAAATGACCACATGAGGTTCATCAGGCAAGTCACTTCTGCCACCTGTGTTCAGCAAGGCACAACAAGGAACAAGTCTCTACAATCCTTTTTTTATGAGAGGGATGTGCTTGCCTTCCCCAGTGAGTAAACATCAACACTCATTATACTGCATTTCCTTACAGTGTTCTGGCCATTTCCAGGGCAAACTGAGACAGGAACTGACCTTCAGTAGTCATATAGAGTCACTTAGCTTTTTAAAATAAGTTGTGCCTCAAACCTGTTCATCAGTAGTTCCTGTGGGTCAGTGGGTGTGAAAATATCTGTTGAATAAAAAAAAAGTTTGCTTAGTCATCAGCAGAATTAACTTTCATCCCATATGCACTGGGGACTTTTTACATTAGTTAGAGGTGGATTTGCAAGTTTTCACCAGCAATCATAAAAACACATCTAACATACATAGCAAGCAATCGGAGAAACACAAATCTTTGTCTGTTTAAAGACCTCTTGAAATCAGAAGTTTTTCCACTCATTTCTCCATCCTGTTGGACGCTTTATTTTCATGTGCTTTGATACATGTAGAGTATATTGAGGTTTTTCCCCTATGGATATTATCCCCTGGAGCTGAAGGGAATATCCCTAGAGAAACAAAAGATATGAGATGGGGGTGCAACCCTCCAAGCTTATTAGCATATAGAGCGATAATAAACTTGTGGTAGCTATAAGTGAACAGATGGTGAGTGCCCCCCATATATATATATATATATATATATATATATATATATATATATATATATATATATATATATATATATATATATATATATATATATATATATATTGAGAAAGCTGTTGTACTATGATAATTGGTGATGAAAATAAATCATGTTCAATAAGATGTACTTGTCTATAGTGTGTATAGTGTGTGATGTGCTTTGCGTTTAGGTGGTAGGCTACTTGAGACTGGAAGAACTCCTACAGTAAACTAATTCCGCATTGCACAAGGTGCAAACCAGGTGTTGTGCCGAGTTTTGCCTGGCTGCCGAGAATTGCATGCACCTCCAAATAATGCTTTTAAATGCTGTAAAATTCTTTGTGGACTTCATCAATGGTGATAAATTGATTTGAAGTATATATTTTATGAACGTTTAGAGTCTTTAATATTTTAATACACTTAGTAGGCTAGAAGGACCATTCCTTGACATTCAGTATATGTGGTGATAAAGCTGTTTGATCAATGAGCACCGCAAAGTGTCTGAGAAGGACCTAAAGAGGTGGATGCATAATTCGGCAGATCAGATTTTGTAGGCTCCCTGCCGAGATTTGCATCCACCTCTTTTCTCTCAGCATAGATGACCGTTAGCACCCGCGAGGTGCATGCAATTCTCGGCAGGCAGGCAGAATTCGGCACAACACCGGCGGCTTCACAAATGTTCGTACACAAAGTGCTGTCCAACAGCTGTCTGTGGACGTGTTACTACAGTTAGTGTGAGTAAATACCGCACAATGCGTTTTTTAATCAACCGGCGTATCAATAACTAACCTGGCTAGTTGTAAACAAACAGCTGGCCGAGCGAGGTTGTAACCGGAACGCCGTCAACTCGGGTGTGACGTCATTCCCAGCTCCGACCTCCGAGGTAAATTGAACGCAGCAACAGCTGCATCCATGTTAGCACGTCACGTTTGATGTGATAATTTCACAGTAGGCATACACACAGGTTCAAAGACTTGTTCTTGCCCCCTACAGTGCAATTCGGTATACATCTGCGCTAAAATATCAAGGTGAAAGTCATCATAGCTTGCGTAGTATAGACCCAGCTCCCAACCCAACTTTGAGAAGAGATTAACGGCGATATTTTTTTTATCGCCCGATAAGAGTCTCACGTTAACGTTATATATATATATATTCTAGAGAGAGAGAGAGAGAGAGAGAGAGATCTCGATCCAGATCGAGAGGGAATGACTTGTCCCACCCATATCCTCCAACTAAAGAGAAGTTTTGTTTGTTGTGCATGTTTCTTCTCTGCAGTCCCAGGGCGCTCTTTAGCTTGGTGCCGTACATGTAGATGTAGACAGATATTGTTCTCTATTTACATGAGTACATTCTGGCACTCCCCTCTCTGGTTCCTCTGAAATTCTACATCAGCCACTCATCTCAGTTATCTCCTGACTGGCAGAGTAGTGCCTCCCATCTCACTTAAATTAATTAAACCAGAGGGCACATTTTGAGAAGGCTCTCCTCGTTTTAATAGGCTATCTATTCAAACATTAGCAAAACCAATTTCAAAGGGTTGTCCCTTTGCCCTAGGGGTCCTTTTAACTTCAACACCGTAGTGCAATCAGGAAACAGCGGTGCGTCTAAATTCTCTCCACACTGCATACCACCGTCCTCCTCCACTCCTCCTATCCGAGGCTCCTATTGTAAATAGGCTAGTGGGTCTGGGTCCCCCCGTCGCAGTGTGTCGTACCCGAGTTTCATGGAGCCCTCGCTTTGAAACCCTCAGGCATGGTTGAACAGGGGAGAGAGAGGGAGGAATTGGGAATAGAAAATGGGTAAAGGGGAGGGGAGATAAGAAGACAGTGTTGTATGGTGGGCAGGGGGCTGCCCGAACAGCAATAACAACATTAGAGTTCGGGCTCCGAGGGAGCAAGGAGAGGAGGGGTTTTAATTGGATGTGTGCCATTCTCTCAGTGGTCCTTGAGAAATGGGGATAGCAGATAGAGAAAGGGAGAGAGGTTTGGATGGGAGGGGCACCAGGCAATGCCTGGGTTTCCTGTGGGAACCAGCTCACTCTCTTTTAGATGAGAGAAGAATAGGGGTTCTTCCATCAGTTGGCTAAATGGGTTTAAAGAGCTGAGACTTTAAATAGAGAAAAAACAGCTATCCTTTTTGTGCAAACATAGCTTAATAAATATGTATCTAATGAAAGAGCAGTAGGGTGTTTTCCAGCATTTATGCAGCATTGGCTTAAATGCATTGTGTTTAGGCTTATCTTTCATCTTCTTTCATTGTCTCACATGAATGCGCTGTTGTTAGAGAGAGGTATAGGTATTGTAGTGTTGACCACATATTTTTTGAAAATTGAATGAAAGAACTTATTGTATAATGCAAAACAAAAACAAAAATGTATCTACTGTATTCAGATACTGTTTTCTGATTAACCAGATATGATCTGTTATGTGCACAGTGGTGGTGAGGCCACTGAGCCCCCACATCATTCTTTACAAATTGACATGGCCTCACATGGAAGGCTTACCACGCTGACCCAAGATTTAACCTCAGTGGTACAGATTGTGTGCACACAGTCCTATATAGGATTTAATTACTACAATTGGGGAAGGGACATCACTAGTCTCTGGGCAGGACTTACCCAAGACCCATCTTGTTTGGGAGGGCGAATAGAGAGATAGAAGAGGGGAGTTAGGACAAGAAATTGGGAGATAAATTTAGCCTTGTTTGTGAGTGGCATGGTGGAAAAATTGACAGAGTACATCAGGAGTGATGAATAGTTGCATTCGAGTGGCAACATATTAGCACCTTAGATGGAAAACCTCAGGAAGGCAAATCGGGTTTCTGCAGGCCCTCCCCCCATCCTGTCAGTGCTTCACCCTGATTGATTAGACATGTCTCTGCACTAATGGACGAGTCTAGGAAGATGAAGGGAAATGCATCAGGGTCTCATATACAGCATTAATCTGATAAATGATTATTGGTAAGGTTCAGTGGCGACAGGCTAAGGATTTGATAAGAAAATTTACTGTAAACAAATACGGAAATAAATAGATTCGCTGTCAACTTCACCTTCCCCTTTCTTCATGCAACCCTGACCTTGGACTTTGGAAGAAAATGTAATCATGTGTGTGTGTGTTTTGTGTGTTATTGGCCCCAGTTGTAGCCCAAGCTGACCCCCCCCTCTCTCATTTATGTCAGTAACAATAAGATGCTGTTCAGCTGTGGAAGTCATATGTGAAGGCTCCGCAGGGAGCTACTTCTTTTGGGAAATATGCTGAAATGCACACTAAACACAGACTCAGTCCGAATCACTGTTTGTTTACTATGATGTAGACTTGGCCAGATAGCAAAGAGCAAAAACAAAAATACTTAAAAGCAAGCTCAGACCAGCATCCTCTTTGTGCGAACAAATCTGAAATTGGAGAGACACGGGTGAGGGCTGTTGCCAGAGAAAGAGGGAGGAGAGCAAGCTGTGCAAGGCTGAGCTCTAAACAGCCATCTGTGTCGGTGGCACCCTCCTGCCCTGCCTCTACTGACCGCCTCTCGCTCAGTCACTGTAATTGGCAGAGTAACCATAACGACGGCTGTTCCCCTGGGGTGTAGGCGCGTGGACCTCGGAGATCTCATCCAGACACAGATTGTCAGGCAGAAAGGGGAAACGACAGGCTAACTGCACGCAGGCACAGATAACGCTGTCTTTGCATTGCAAATGAATTGAGTTGTGAATGCCCGGAGCTGGCATGGAACAGTGCCGTGATATGAACGATGATAAAGAACCCAGACTCCAGCACAGATGCCGATTTGGTGGTGCAGTGTACCTTTTCAGTCTCTGCTTTCCCTTGAGAGAAGGGCCCTTTCCTCCATTCTGTGGCAGATATAGCAGCTGAACAATAGACCCAATAAACAGCCAGGGATAAACAGATGCTTCCTTCTGATTAATTGACTGCTAAGATTAAACACCACAGACAAAAGTAGAGTTTAAAACCTTGTGGTTCATTCATATAACCCTCTCTCGTTGCACAAGGCAGAACAGACAATGTTTCATTGTGTCATAGAAGAGACAAACAAAAACAGAAATTCTAGTCAAGACCTTCTGAGGAAACGCGGAACCTCACCAAAATCAGCCTTTTTTGGTAAATGTTGATAGTGGAACTTGTTTTTTTTAGGCTTAGCTTGTATTTCTCTCATTGCCATTGTGAAAATGATATTTTCTCATTATGCTACCTATCCTGTAACATGTAAAATCTGCCTTCATCTTATCTATCATATAGACTGGCAGCTAAATAAACTGTGCTCAGACCCCAGGTTCTTTAGCTCACTGCCAGGGGCATAATGACTGTGTTATTATGTGTGACTGACCCTAAAATAACACCGGAGCCACTCAGTATAGAGGCTCCAATTTGACACAGACAGCGTAATGGCAGTGGTTTTCTTCCTTTTGCAGGTGTTTCACCTTTTTATAAAGGAGATATATTTTCTTGGAGCTCCTGTCTTTGTAGACACGTGATGAATATAGATCAGCAGCGTGTCTGAACACGAGGTTTGATCTAACCAAAGACTGACTTCACACAGAATCTCTAATGCTGACTTCAGATAGATTAGTGGCCCATGTGAAGTCGGAATAAAATATGAAATGTGGTTTTCCCCGGCCAAATCTGATGAAAGCACTAACTAGCACTTAATCAGTACACCCTGATATAAGCAGGGAGAATTTATGTAGAGATTTTGTATTACTGAGCTCCTGCAGCAGCAGCCCAATTAGGCTATTCTGATATCTTTTATGGTAGAGGACGACTTCTTCAGTGAGGCGCGTAAAGGGCCCCATGAGTCTGATTAGTACATTGCTCGTATGTGGAGGTGAGTGTGTGTTTGTGTGTGTATGCATGTATTCTGTGCACTGATCTACCGTCCCCCAATGGCTCCATGCCCTGTGGCGTTCTCTCTTTCTCTGTCCTGCTCTACAACTCGAGAGACCCACAGTCTGGCACAGTTTTCTGGTTGTTTTTAGGTTCACGCCCTTCAAGTCTCGTGATGGGAGTGTAATGTTCAGCCAGTCTACTTGAGGCCAAAACATTTCTTTTCAAGGAAATGTGTCTCGTAAACTCACATGTGGGTATGTTTCTCTAACCTCTGCTTTTTTATATTCTCTGTAGCGCACTGCTTGCCTTTAGCGTGCAGTGCACCCCCTGTAAGTGTTCACAACACAAGTTGCACGCAATGTTGCTAGGACCCCTACGAGGCTTTGAACACTCGCCTCATCCTGCCTTATCTGAGAAGGAAGAGCAAGCCTCAACACGGCTGGAGTACCAGGTGCTGCACTATGGCTGACTGCAGGGCACGCTGGGAAAATTGGAAATGTGTGTCTGTGTGTTGAGTATATGTGAAATTGTCCAGGCCTGTGTGTGAATAATAGCCCAACGGCTCTTTGCAATGCAGTGAATCAATGTGGCTCAGTGCCAGGCAACAGCTAATATCTCCCTCCCTTGTTCACATTTCTCTCACCCTCTTTTTTTGCCTCTCCTTTCTCTTTCTGTTCGGCACATTTAACTCCTCGCATTAATCTAACTGGTAAATATGACAGTTTCTTATACATATTCTAGAATTGCTTCTCTTTTTTTGTCATAGAAAATCCCTGCTTGAAAGGTCCACATTTGGAGTGAGAAACCAGAATGAAAACCAGTGGAGAGCCTCCACAGATTTGTCAAGGGATGAATGTGAATCTCTGTCTTTTCCATTTCCATCCCAGCCCCACTGAGGAGTAAAGTCTGATGTAAATAATTAGCTTCTCTGTTACTCATTCTATAATGTGTCATTGGCTTTAGCAAATCATGTACTTATCTGCAACAGTGTGCTCTGTAAATTGAGTTAACTAAAACTGGTATACACTCCCATGTGACATGGTTTGCATTCCTCACAGAACCCTGTTAAACAGCCTCTTGAAACAAAAATAACAAACACGAACACCTCATACCTAAACAACAAAATAGGTTTATTATCACTTGTCCTAGACTGTTCCCCAAAATGATATATGATCATTGGACGGACAATGACACAATGAAGTACAGTGACATTCATGACTGCAATGGAAAGTACCAGTCCTGTGACAGTGGGCTATTATGTCCTAAAGAAATAAATTAAGTATGGTGTAGTGGGTCAGCTTGCAGTGCTGCAGGAAACCGCTGCTTTGCCAGATGCCTTTTAACATCATTCCCTAAGAGATCTGTATTATGAACAGTTGATAATGGACAGCTAAATATAGAATCACCACACACTCTGAAGCAGTCTATCCCTTCAAAGTCACTGGCTGCACAGTGGCCTGTGAATAGAGAAAGAGCACGTCTGTGTTTATCATCACAAACTTTGATTCCACGTGAGCTGTTATTCACGAGGCAAGAGAGTCCATTCTCAGTGTGTTGATGTTGTTTTTTTTCTTCTTCCTTCCCCACCTCTCCTCCTCTGCTGTTGCCTACAATGACTAACACTGATCGGCCTTCAGTGTTGCTGGAACATTGCTTTGACATCCAGGGTCTCAGCACTCTGACCATCTGCATGAGTAGTTAAAGTGAACTAAATGACACAGCTTTATATTGTTCAGCATTCGTCAGAGGCTGTCTTTGTCATGGCCCAAGAATGCTGCTGAGAAGAGACTTAAAATCTCAGCTCAGCATCAGCCCACTCTGGTTCACAAGTCTCTCCAAATGCGTTCTGTTATCACATTTCTGCATCTCGATGTTGAGTCGTCTGATATTGCTCTGCTTTGCCCTATCTGGCATCAGATTATCGACATTATGCCTCAAAACAGTGTTTGGGTAAGGGAGGCATCTCACTGTCCTTTATTTTCGTGTCCTGTCACATGTAAATGTGGGCTTTCCACCAATAGTATGCACATGTGACTTTAGTTTATATTCATATTTCCTCTTGCTTTTCACTCTCACTGACGTGTTTACAGCCACTGTTTATAGTTTTAGAATTCTGGGTTTATTATCCTCCAGGTTTTGTCTCTGGGTTTGGGTTTGTGCATGTTTTTAATTTCATTTCAGTCTCATCAATCTACTTACAGCTAAGCAAAGGATAAGGCGAACTTCCTCACCATTCCGATTGCAGGAATGGAAGGTGCAGCTTCTTTTAGTCTGGCTCAGCATCAAAGAAGCTGTCTGACTCTCCTCTCTTTCTTTCCACATCTCCAGTTTTGTCGACCTCTCCTTTGGTCTTTGTGCAGCAAGCTTTGCTTTCCTATTAGATCCAGACTGTGAGACCACAGGGGGATAAATGAAAACTTTAACAATGAGATGATTATAGCTGAACCAGAGTTAGAAGAATCTGATCCAAATCCAGAAAGTTTTCTAATTGGATTTTGTCTCTAATGCCTAGGTTTTCAAGAGGACTCACTCGTATTGACTGAAATACTCCTGGCCTCTTACTTAAATCCAGCCCTGTGTACAGATCATGTGCATATGTGTGTATTAACTTGAATGTACCCACTGGTTTTATGCTCCACTCCAGAGGGTCTGTTGTAACAATATCTCTGGAGATATCTCTGCCTGCTCACTATTCTCACTTCATGCCACAAAAACACAGTTCTCTGCCAGCAGAACAAGAACTGAAAATAGAATTTTAGATGTGATTTCCTTCAGTTCCACGGGGCCTCTGAGACTGGCAGTATTATTGATCGGTTTGTTACCTGTCAGAGACCCAAAGCCCATCTCCCTTGTGTTCTTGACTCACCAGATCAGAGTAGCATGCGCAGGAGGAGTCTGAACTGGGAAACCAAAGTGAACTCTCTGACCTATATTCTCTCTGCTTTAACTTTCTATACCAGGTAAGGTGTTGAACATTAGCAACACAGCTGTAGCCTTCAGAACCGTCAGAATCCAGTGTGTAGTATTCATTGACACTATTACTGGGATCACATAGCAAAAAGGTGTGATTGACCACTGAGTCCCTTTGTCTCACCTTCTAATCAGTTGTGGCTGTGTCTTTGGTCAGATTAGAAGACAATGCAACGATTATACCATGTTCCACCATGCTTTGAACACAAACACCAGACCAGTATTTATTTAGTCCAAAACTTTCCTGTCATAGAACGCAAGGTCTTAGCAACATTTGTTTTGCTGAAAGATAAACATAGATATGACTTTTTGAATCTAACACCCTGTGTGTAAAATAAACCTCACTACCAGAGAAACTAGCCTTTTGATATGCTTCACCTAAAACAAAAAAATGCAGGCATAGCAACGGGGTCCTTCCTTAAATTTGTCCGCATTCATGCACCCATGCAAGAGTCTTTATACTTTGAAGGTTTTCATGTGCTAATCTTATGACTAGGGTAGTCAGATCCGCAATGTATGGGGAAGTAATAAAAATAATTCTGACGGGTGAGGAAGACAACTCGTCTCAGTTTATCAACTCCTCAATCACATGGTGTTTTTGATCACAGTGATTATGTACTTTTATCTCTTCGTGGCAGCTCACAGCGTAAAGACCAGCCCAGTAGGGTGTCTGCACTCAGCCCATAATGTACGCACTCATCTGGAATCAGACCTTGGGTTCTGTAAAGGGATTATTATTGACTTTTCCTTATGTAGCATCATAATGTTAGCCATAGGCTTCTGCGAGGAAAATCTGTGAGGAAATCCAGTCCAGACAGCATGCTAATAACTAAAGACCTGCCTTTGATTAGCTTTGCAAGAGATTAATAATCCGTGCTCACATGTCCAATGTAAAAAAAAAAAACTGCAACATATGGCGAGCTAAAGATGAATTATAAATTGGGCAGGCAGCTTATTGTGGGATTGTAGGTTTGGTCGCGTGCGTCCCCAATTTACCCCCCCCTAAAAGTAGCCTAAACCCACGCTTGGGGAGTTTAGATGAAAGGGCTTGGGTCACTGGGTTTTGGCTAGGGGTTCTACTGTATGTTTGAAGCACAGACCTCTTAGATTGGATTGATTGGAACCCCTCTGATATCCACCATGCACCAAGATTATAATGATGGGATTCTCCTGGTTTCTGATTGGGTTAATCCTGTCTCTTGTAATGACTTTCTAATCAAATACAATCTCCTGCTGATTGATGGTGTGACTTTTGGAGAGGAGGGTAGTGTTTGGGAAAATATAGAGTTATTCAACAGATACTGTTATCTAGAGTGACTAACATCAGTTTTTTATTGACAGACAATCTGTCATGTTAGGTGAACCTTAATTATAAGATTACTGAAGCACCTCGTAGTGGTTAAAGTACCATGATAACTAGCTTACTAGCATTTTCTTATTCGAAGACAATGTACTGTAAATAGATCTTGTGTGGCAGTTCTATGTTAAATGCTGGCGCTCCAGTCAACGTGTGCAGAAGGGCACTCTTTGTTCTGTCTTACTATCACATTAAACTAAGAACAACAGCAAATCCTTACAATTGAGAAGCTGACACTAGGCAAAAAGTCCATTCTTTAGTCCATTAGCACAATCAGGTGCTAATATGAGGTTGTGTGTAACAAAGTTTGTCCATAGAAAGCCTACATATGAGGTTTCTTGAGTTACTATTTCAAACTGCGGTTGCTTCTAAATAGAGCATATGGTGCCCCAGTGTGAGGGTATATCTGTTCATCATTGCTGTCTCCCATGTTGGATCGTCATCGTTCCTGGAATGTGAGAGGTTTTGTAGCCACCCTGCACGAGACATGATGTCACGCACTTCTATAACCCAGTAAACTAGTTTTTACACATTCACATATTCGCCTAAGTCCTGCAAGTAGGTCAGTTCAACTAATACAAACTTCCAGATTTTCCTTTCTCTAAAGGAATTACTGGGATTAATACGATACGCGGTCAAACAGAGAAAATCCTGCAGCAGCCAGTCACGTGCAGATGTAAGGGGGTAGCAGTTCAGAGGGAAAAGAGAATGCATTGCAGCTGCAAACAAGGTCAGATTCAGCGCCTCAGGTGATTTCAGATTACTGCCTGCATTCGAGCTGTGAGGCGAGATGAGAATCAGATCACTGGTGGTTACAGGATTGAAAATTAAATCTGTAATCAGAAGGATGATTATGCTGAGAAGGGAGAGAGTAGCCTAACCTACATTCTACTGCAGTAAGATTTCTGTCTGTCTCGATGTTCATATTTTGCTGTTTACTGGCCATTATCAAAATAAGGGTAAAATTAAGGCGGCACCAATAACAATGGAGCAGTCTTTCTTGCACAGTCAAACTGCATGACTGTTCTCAGCACATCAACGGAGAATATCCACCTATAGAAAGTAGAAGCCTTAGCTTGTATGTCTTCCATAGTTATTTAATCTTCATAAACTTCACCCCCCTCAGGCAATCCGTAAAAATCAAATAATATCTGCTGACCTTGCCGTACTCTACTATGATCCCCTAGGTATTAAGAGCATTAGAATACAGGCTTCTCATGATCTCCCAGACACTAGTCCATTTGCTCTACTTTTCCTGTTTGGTTTTTCCATCTGTGGAGTCACTGCGGAGCACGTGCAGGGGAGGCCAACGTCCTGTGGGTAGGCGAGGGAGAGATGGGGGAACAAGGGGGAAGATGGGATGATGCAGTCCAGATGGAGCCTAACTGATTATCTCTACGGGGCAATGGTAGTATTTTGGGAGGCTTTTGAGCCCCAGTCCTCAGCTGAACCAGATTGGAAGAGATTAGTTCCACTTTAAAATGGCTGAATCATAAAGCAAACTTTTGTCAGTTTGTGATATTTAAAATTTGATTACTAAATAGCAATAGCAATGAATTGACAACAAATCATCCCATATTTTCTAACACTATAGCTTCTAACCAAGAGCTCTTCTCCTCCTTTACTGTATCTCCAGGCCTTTGGACAAGCCTACTCCAACCACAGGAAGGTTGCAGCGGATGGGGAGAGCCGTGAGGAATCTCTTATCCAGGAGTCAGCCAGTAAGGAGGCCTACTACGAGCAGAGGGTCCTCGAACTGCAGACCGAGCTCCGCCAGACACGCAACATCCTCACCAATACCCAGTCTGAGAATGAACGCCTGAACAGCATCACCCAAGAGATGAGAGAGGTAAGAGTGGTGGAAACACAACCAGAATTATAACAGAATCATACCTGGAGGGGGTTACACTTTAATCTGTTCAATTTGGTCAGCTGGATATGTATCTTAGGATGCTACTAACACACTGCACATATGATGTTTGACTGGGTGAAGTCACTTCAAAGAGTATTACTGTTCATCTGAAGACACTGGATTCGGGTGGTCTTTTCCCTGTGTCAATACTTGAAGGTGAACTCTCTTCTAAGTTGAAGCAGAGTTGTGTCTGCTCTCCTTTGAGCATAACAGTGTTTGCTGATACTATTGTCTGATGCTATTTCTCTTTCTGAAGCTGTAGCAAGCATTACAAATATTCATCACTGATCAATTTCAAACCCCGTGTAGTTGAGCCCAGGAGGAAGCTGGGGGCATACAGCTTTTGACTTTTTATTGGTTGCAAAGAAGAGTTCCAGAGTTGTCTTCTGGTCTGTAGGGCAAGATGGAGTGCAGGACCTACAACCAGTTGGCCTACCTCTGATACTTTCAGTATTGCTGTGCAAGTCATTATTTTGGGTGTGATTGCAGAGTCAATGACTGGTGTGTTTGGACTTGCTAAGACAAGACTAATGAGACAGTAATAACTGTAGGACAGAGACAAGGCTGGTCGAAGCCTGCCATGATGTCCTCCACCCGTTTTCATGTCGGGTGGAGTTATAATTACAGATAGAAGAAAAACACAGAGACCATGGGAAGCATGCTCTGTTGCAAATATGGCATGATCCTACATGAAAAATGAATCAATTAATATCTTAAACCTGTGTGAACCGTTGCATGACAATAGTGCCTAACCTGTTACCCCAGCTGTGGTGTTAGTGACTTGCACCATTATAGAAACTCAGCTTAGACAAGACAAGCCTTCTATCAACAGAAATCTGTTTTGCAGAAGCATGACCAAGGCATTTTTCTAAATCGGAGCATAACCTTTACACATTCCAGTGAACATTTTCATATCCTACTCTCTTAAGCTTCCCAAACTATCATAATGTGAACCTTTATTGTCTGTGCCCCACTTTGGACAATGTATGACCTCTTCACTGCTTCCATTTACATATACTCATGGCTAATTGACCTCATTCGAAGAGACAAGAGTGCAGTGCAGCAGCGCAGAGCGTGGCTGGTGTGTCTTTGCCCGTAGCCATGCATGTGTTCTGTTGTGTGATGATGAGGAGATTGAATTAACAGGAGAGCGGTACAGGTAGAGGGAGCCTCTCACTAGAATGATAAAGAGGGGGGTTTAAAGTACCAACTTGTTTTAGGGTTTGCCTATATGAGGAGAAAAGGAACAGACTACTAATTAAGCTTGATTTATTTGACACTCACCTCTATCTCGGAACATCACATATTTTTCAGGTCTCTCCATTCTTCCCACGCTGGTAGTTAAACCTATCTTGGAAATCTTTCCACAGCAGATTTAGCTGATCCACTGTTTTGCAGGTCAAGTTGTACCAGTGTAATTGGGAGGGGGGAGGGGTTAAAAAGGGGCTCCCTTCCTGAGTGAGTCTTTGGCAGGCGGCTGCAAGAATTACTGCTTTTTTTCTGAGTCACTGCTTGAGACAGATGTCAGCAGCATTTCTTACTCAGATTAGTAAAGAAGACTTAAAAATGGCATGTCCCTCACAACGACTTATGTTCCGGAAAGCTCCAAATTCCATTATAATTAGGTCAGCTGCTGCTCAGCTCTGCATCTGAGTTGGTATAAGTTGGGCATTATGGAAGCCAGATGTGTCTCCAAGTGTGTTTTTGAAACAGAACATGGGTTCCCCTGCATAAAACTACATCCTCAGTCAACTTGAACACGATTACTTTCTACAAAGAGATGCCTCATAAATTCTCCACCTAGGGTGGTTTACTTATATATTTAACATAAAATTTGAGAGTAAAGGGAATGCAGTGTTTGCTACATATCTAATCTGCAGCTTTGGTGACACTGGTGTTGCACTGGTGGCCTGCATGATGGCCTTTCTGCAGGTGCCATTCCTTTTATATTCCTATTCCTGGTCCCATGGGCCCCAGCCAGCTCTAATTGGCTAGATAAAAGGGGCTGGAGTGTAAATTGCCCCATGTATGGGAGATAATGACACCTTTCTAATGGTACTTCTGTGGGTACTAGGAGGAGTGTGTGTGGCAGGCAAATGGAGGGAGCCTGGGCACTGAGGCTGGCATTGTGACCAGACTGACAAGACTGAAAGAGGCCTTTGTCTCTGGGTTTCAAATTAGCCCAATAGCTTATTCAGGGAGAGAGCTTGGGGGGGGGGGGCACTAGGAGACGATGAGAATGGTACGAAAGAAAGAGGAGGCCTAAAATCCGTTGGAGAAGGAGAAAAGCTTAATGACAGTAAATTCAACACCAGTGGTCGATGATGCTGGTTTTCTGGGATGGCTAGTCCTTTTGAGTCAGGAGGATGATTGAATAACTTAATTTTGTCATGGAATGCAACTGAGAGTTGAAACTGTTGCTTACAAGGTTTCTCTGTAAAGTTAAGATGTATTTCAGACGTGAGCTTTCATGGCATCAGTACAGTTGAAAGAAGGTTTGAGAAAAGGCTTACAAAATGTAATTTGACTGTGTGTGGTTCACGAACCAGTCAATAGACAACGTCATCATTCTAACATTCAACAGATCTGAACGCTTCACTCAGTGTAAAATGGCTTTTGTCTCTGCGCAGGCCAGTCCATTCACAACCATTTAGTTACAGCATTTCAGCTGGATACTTCCGTCACATTTAAACCTCCCAGGCATTCTCTCATGCCAAAGACTCGAATGT
This sequence comes from Lepomis macrochirus, assembly GCA_024633595.2. Lineage (NCBI taxonomy): Eukaryota > Metazoa > Chordata > Actinopteri > Centrarchiformes > Centrarchidae > Lepomis > Lepomis macrochirus. The sequence continues at coordinate 20,240,435 of JALXJV020000014.1, read as the reverse complement.
TCGCCCCAAGCACCGATAAGACCTATTTCACTGCTACGGTGCAGACTACAGGATTAAACCTCCACAAAGAGCCAGTAACATTGTAAGGAGGCGAGCTCTAATAGGCATGACTTCATTAAATTCAATCTCATGTCTTGAGAGGAATGTGCCTACAGTGATGGCTGCCATTATCCTCACAGAATAGGGACCCCCATTGCCTGCCTCTTATCAAGCAGAGCCTAAGATAAAAATGCTGAGGAATCTTTCTTAGTGCAGTTCAGTCTACTCTCCATTCACACTCACCAAAAACGTAATGTGTGTCCACCTCAGCGTCCCCACATGATTGCTTGCTCTACTTCTTTTCTACATTTGCATCACTTTGGATGCTGTATTAACACAGTAACTGTTGTATCCTCTCCATCCTTTTGCACAACTGTTGTATCCTTTTCATTTAGAAGTAGGATTAAGTGTCCTACTGTAATACTTAATTTGCTCTGACCATTTTTCCCCTCACAGACACACAAAATTATGGTTTTGTGGGTATGTTTAACATGTGAACAGGAAGCCATTCTAATGTTAAACATTTTCCACCTCATCGACACTGCCACCCCTTAATTTAAGTGCTGTTTCAATCAGATGGATTAAATACCTGTCAGAGAAGTGGGGGATTGAGAGAGGGAGGTATCTGCATTGATGGGATGAGTTTAAAAGGACGTGCGAGGTCAGAAGTTTAAGCTCACTGCGAGGAAGGCCTTTGTTGTTGTTGCAATTAGAAGAAATTGGGTAGGTTGTCAGTGGCAGAATAGTGGAGCAGATGGACACGAGAGCAGAATTCCAGTTGTCACCTTGATTAATGAAAGGTCAAAATTGAGTGGTGGAGAGATCCAAGGAGGTTTGCTCTTTGTTCCCTGTTATTATTGTCTGACATGAGGCAAATGTAAGAATACTCTGGGGTGTGGATGTTGACTGCCTTATTATTTCTTGTGACATCAATCAAAGAGCGATGCTGTCCTGTGCTAGTTGGGGAGGAGGGGGCAGAATAAAAAGACAAATGGAGAAAAGCCTTGTTATCTAAAGATTAACTGAGACGGCAGAGGAATATAATGACAAGAGGGAGAGAAGAGGTGTGGAAAAAAGATACGCCTCTTCATTTTCCATATTTGCACTGGCCATTACTACTACTGCTGTCATGAGTGACCTATAACCTACTCTAAAGCCTCCAGATGTTATCTGGCCACAGCAACGAACATTGCCTAATCTTGCTCCCACTTCGGCTAACGTCTCACAGATTGATGGGTATTTTTAGCCCCTAAGAGGAGTGAGTCTCTAAAATACTTTTAGAAGATTTGCCATTGATCCGTAATAATGTTTGCATTATGGTATCAGCTTTAAGGAAGCACTGAAAGTGTGTCATTCTTGATTTAACCCCCTGGCTCACAGCACTAAAGAGGTTTTCCATGCCGGATCAATGGATCCTAATAAATCAACAGTGCACATGCAAACAGGCCTACACATTCACTTAGACTAATGGGTGTAAACATGCTCATGTGTACATTTCTCCCCTCTCATCTAAATGACCTCAAAATCAGTTATTCACTGTTAAGTGCATGCAGAGACACTTTCACCCTGTGGGCTTCTCAACAGTCACACACTGGGCAATGTACTGTCAGCCACGCACTCACAATGTTCCTCTCTCTATTTAGTTTTTAATTGTCTCATTGAAAAGTGCGACCTTGACTGTGTTTTCTCTCTGTAATGGAGTCTGGGCTGAATAGAATGACAATTGCTTGCAGCAAAGATAAAAGCAGTTCTTCTTTCACCCACATTCTCAACTCCGACAGTAGCAATAGGCCCTTGAGCTTCATTATTCCTTTGCTCTGTCTAAAGCAATACTGGGGGGTTGAGCTGTACTGCGTCTGTGATTCATTTATCATCTCTCCGGAAGGTAATCCTGGCATGGGCTCGGCTTGGCAGAGTTAGATTTAACTCGGACTGACGTGACCTTGACATTCTGCAGAGCCTACAGGACGTAGTTTTTTTCCCCATCAGTCAAAAGTGCTCTCTGGAGCACAATATCACTAGAGATCTATAAGCAGAAGTGAACATGGCTGTCCCGGTTCATGTCTGATAGATAGATATGATGGAACTAAAGCTCAGAATGTGGAAGGAATTCAGCTATGACTGTTGCATGGCCTTTAAAAGCACACTGACACACTTAGAGGAGAGGTGGGAGGTGGGGGTTGGAAAAATGAGAGCAGTGATGTTGGTGAAATGGATGTCCGTGGTGTTAGAAAGAGGGGAAAAAAGGCCGTATTGACCTGCACGTGGTGCCATAGCATCTGGGAAGCCCTCTGCACACAAGAATAGCCATTTTGGGGAGGGGGGGAATCATACTGAAGTGCAAAGTGAGCAGGATGGAGAGTGAAATGGAGGTCAGTGATCTGAGAATGTAAGAGATAAAGGCAGAAAGACAATAATATATATATGAGAGAGAGGGGAGAGGGAGAGAGAGAAAAAACAGTGAGTAAGAAGCTAGAAAATATGGATTTTGCAGAAATGCAAGCTGGCTTCTCTAAAGTTATTAAGAGCAGAGCAGGGTCTTTAACAAAGCATTAAAACATTCCTAATCTACAGTTGTTTTAAGCCTGAAACTTTGCCACCGTGGCTTACTGTGTGATGGAGCTATTTCCCATTGAAGTAGAGGTTATAGCGGCTCAAACACATTGAGCAATTACTCAGAGCTTTAGTGAGATTTAAGCAGGCTCAGCTCCACTGTGCTGTCAAAAACAGTTTAATGGTGAAGAAGAAAGCTTCAGAGTTGAAAGTGAGAAAGTCAATTCTGTGCAGCACTATGAACCAGGGACGGTTCATTAGAGCAAAACTATTGCTTTATCATGCATATACATACACACACTCCCTGGTCCTCACTATGATTTTCAAACATCACGCCTATCCTGTAGGTTTATGGTATGGCTGTGCACCTTTGTGTTTTTTACTGCCACCCACAATGCAAGGAAGTGATACATTTGTCTGTATGTGTGTGGGGTGTGGGCGTATTCACGCAGCTGTCCAGACGTCACCTGGAGTGACAGCAGGCAGGGGGTGATCACCTACCACACATAAGCCTGTGGTAAAGAAAGGCTGCTCCCTGACAAGCTTCCTATTGCTGGCGCCTTCAAGACACACACACACACACACTGTCAAAATCAAAATGTGTGACAAATATTCCCAGGAGAGACGTGTGCGCCTTGTATGATTACATGTTATTCAAACAGGGAGAGGAATAGCCACTGCAAACCTTGACTTTTACTCAAATCAAATTCTGTCAAGCAGCAGGGCAATGTAAATCCCCCCTAGTCTCTGAGGGGCTCAGGGTAGCAGAGGATGTGGAAGCAAGTTGAAAGGTCAAGGACCTGGTATGCATTGTAATCAGATTGGAGGAGGACCTTAATCAGGTTCAGTGGTGGTCTGTATTCATTGGGACCAAACAGCAACAACCCTCCAGCTGAGGCACATAACCCTGGCCTGGAAAAGACCTGAACATCCAGCTGCTGCAGCTTTGTTGAGTTAAAAACAAGAGATTACTGCAGCGATGGGATGATTATGATGAAGGTCTTTATGAAATAATAGTCTATATTTTATGCTACAAATGGTTTGACTGATTCAGCTCTTTTTTTTTCATTTTTGCTTTAATTTAGTTTTCTTTTAGAAGTCAGGAACTCTGTATGGAGGCTTAGCGGTAGGACTGATCTGTATTGGAAGTTCATGCATTAATTCAGTAGTGCACCAACATCAGGGCTTTCGCACAGCAAACACCCACGCTCATTAGGCATGCGCAAAACCCCAATGAATATTAATGCACCTTCAAACGTCAGTCTCAGCTCAGCTCTGCACATAGTGATTAATTATTACACAGAGCAAACGAGGAGCGTGTACTCTTCATCAGTGGGGATTTAACAACATCATGTTTGTCAGTGAATTATTCTCTAAATAAATTTAAATTACAATGAGTAACAAAAAAAAATGTTTTTTTGTTGCGTGATTGTTCCTTGAGTCACATTAGATATTTTATATAGTGTGGGACTAAGGAATTGCCTTTTAATGGAGTCTGAGCCTTCCACTGATCCAAACCAATGATATTCTACTTACTAAAACTGTTTCTAACTACTTGTCACCACCCATCTTATTACCCACTCTTATTTCATTCAGTATGATTACAGCTGTGTATTCAGTCGCACGGCAGTGGTGATATGAGAAAAGTCTGCGAAGTGAAAACTGACTTCCTGTAGTCATTGAAGTGATCCAAGAGCAGGGATTGTGACGCAACCACATGGTGACAGCGTGACCGGAAGGGGCCACCTGGCAAGAGATTGGGAGACTAATTGTCTCTCTTGGTATTAGGTTATCTCTGCCAACTCTCCTGAGAGAAAGACACGCATCACACACATACACTCACCCCCATAAACACGCACATGCAAATCCTAACCATGACACCAGACACTGACTGCTATTCTTCTCTTACTGTCTCACACATGTAAATATAGACGTTCAGCATCTGCTCAGGAGGTAACAACACTAGCTGTCTCTCTCTCTCTGTGGATTGAACTTTTACCATCAAATTCGTCTGCACACACATTCTAAAAGTGACATTCTGGCTTGCACACGTGGACATTCAAGCCCCCCACCCCCCACTCCTCACATTACATACATGCACGTATGTGCATGTTCAGTCTATTTAGTTCAAAGAGGCTGAGGCCCACCCTCCTTCAGTGAGTATCCCCTTACTTCAGAGCTTTTATCTGTTATTTCTTTAAGAGCTGCCAGCTAAGGTGTCCCCCGCCCAAATGTTCTATGGGAATCTCATGTTTTGGGATGGGCCAGTCAGCAAGGGAGAGAGGACAGTAGCAAATTTGAAAGTAGAGGATGGAGAGTTAAACAGGGCGATAGATGAGATAGTAAGAGACAGGTGGCAGTGAGGATCCTTCTGGCTTTCAGTTTAAGTCAGTGTCTTCAAGTGGGGGAAGGGCATGTATCTTACCTCTCTAACTTTTGTATAATTATTATTGATGACTTTCCTGAGCATCAGGAGAGAGCCAGCTGTACAGATTATTGCAAATACTAGTGGTAGCTTGTAACAACTGCCAGGAGAACACTTGTTTCATGTTTGAATTCCAACTGAAATTCAGACACTTTTTGCACTTCTGATTTTTACAGTGCTGATGAGTTATTATTATCCAGAGAACCAAGCCTAATCTAACTCCTCTTTAGAAAATTAGACCAGTACAGTGCTTCCTGACCACTTAGTGCCTGTCACTTTGAGAGAGATGAATAGGCTTCAGTCTCTTTGGTGCCATCAGAGCTGGCAGGCGGGCACACTTGTGGCCCACTGCCCAGAGGGACACCTGGCACCTCCCTCTCAGACACCATGAGGCACACACCAAGCACACTCACATGCGATGTGTTTGGCCAGATGGGAGCTCGATCTTATCTAGCAAGATTTAGAGTGTTAACGAGCCAGTGTGACACAAAACGTTACACTAAAGCCACAACATCCAATCAATCGGCGTCTATCCCACAATCAGTCAAACAAGATTGAAATAGTGGTCACTGACAGCTCTTCCTCCTTTCCCTCTGTCTATATCTCGTTTGGCCCTCCAGAACAGCCAGATGGTGGAGCTCCAGAGGAATCAGCTGCGCGATGACATCAAGGAGTACAAGTTCCTCGAGGCTCGTCTGCTGCAGGACTACACTGAGCTGGAGGAGGAGAACATCTCGCTGCAGAAGCAGGTCTCCATGCTCAAGCAGAGCCAGGTGAGGATGGAGCTGTGCTGCAGCTCTACATGTGCAAAGTTTGAATCGCATGAACAGTGAGAGTGCTGGGGTTGCAGCTTAAAAATAAGAAGAGAATAAAAACATGAATAAAGGGGAGAACATTCCCTTCTTGGTAAATTTGCTTTGGCTGGTTATCATCATGCTGTCTTGTTAGTTAGGCTTAATTAAAGTGGTAGTTTCAGGCACAAGTACTATACCACCTCCCACAATTCAACTTTTGGTCTATTTCGTGTACTGATTACACTGCTAAAAAGGCACAGGCACTTTTAATATTCAGATTTAATTAAGATAATAAAAGCACCCCCAATACAGCAAAGAGATAAGCAGCTGCCATTGTGTTTTTCAAAAGCCTAGAGCTGCTGTCTGGTTATACAAGTGTTTAACAGCTTTCCTTCATCACATCAGAACACTGCTGCATCAAGTTCAATTTATTTCTCTCTGAGTGCGGAACTCATTAAAGGTGTTCCCTCTGCTCCCTTGACCAGGTGGAGTTTGAGGGTTTGAAGCATGAGATCCGTCGTCTAGAGGAGGATACTCAGTTCCTTAACAGCCAGCTGGAGGATGCCATCCGACTGAAAGAGATCGCTGAGCGTCAGCTAGGTGAGGCCCTGGAGACCATCAAGACTGAGCGTGAGCTGAAAGCTTCCCTGAGGAAAGAGCTCTCCCACTACATGAGCATTGGGGACACTCTGTATCACAGGTAAAAAGAACACAAACCAGGTACTTACAGGCCACGGCATACACTGGAAAGAACACTAACTCACACTCTGTTCCCACCTTTTGGCCCTCAGCCCTCTTAGCATTTCTCTGGATGGTCTCAAGTTCAGTGACGATGCCGAACCTAACAACGACGAGGCTCTCCAAGGATACGAGAATGGCTTCACCAAACTGGCCAACGCCATCACCTATGATAACTGCATCTCCACGCCGAAGAAGGAAGAGCTGTTCCACCCTGCGCCCAGCCTTGTGGATGACCTGCTGAGCGAACTTAACATCTCAGAGATCCAGAAGCTCAAACAGCAGCTGATGCAGGTTTGTTCTTCACCACCATGGAAGGCTAAAAATATTATTATTAAATATTTTTTCTGTTATTAGTAAAATAAATCACTGACCAGTTTTAGTGAATAATAACACTGTATTTCTTAATCATTGAAGAGAAAGTCCATAGCAGGCTCCTTTAGATTTACCTTGACAGATTGGTGAGATGTCTTTGCTGTCAATATGATTTATCAAACATTGAAAATACTGTGTTGTCATCCAAAAAACTTGATTGGCAGTAGTTACCACAAAATAACTCAAGACAGCAGGACTATGTAATTGAGTAGGTTGGAGGTGTGTCTGATCCTGACCCAGGAGGCTGCAGGGACCTAAATCCCCTTCTAGCAGAGTTAATCCAGGGAGACGCACACACCCTTCAGACTCCGCTGGGCTGCAAAGCAGCGGGTGGTGGCACCAGTGAACCTGCCATCTGCTTGCTCATCACTCCATGAGTCCAGGACCAAGCCTGATTGGGCACCATGGTTACCAGAATGGACTGGGAACCTGTGGATAATGATTGTTTTGAAGTCTAAGGGATTAAGGATTTTTTTTATCAAACATAAACACAGTAGCTAGCAAGCTTTAATGTGTAAACTACAAGTTACCTCAATGCCGCCCTGCTATGGGCACCGTTCTGGTTCTCAACCTGCCCATTATGTGGAATGTGGCAAAGCGCTGTGTTTGATACAAAACAGCAGCACGTTGTTCTGCCCGCTGAAGGCTCCCGAAAGGTAATTCCACAGATTCCAGGCAAGAATCGGAGAAGAGGAAACACAAAGGTCCCTCTAGGGATTTATGTCCACTTTCGCTCTCCTACCTTATCTCATTCTATTGATTAAGTATTCAATGATCAATACCAGACATCCGCTCCTCGGCTATCACACTATTAGTCCCTGGCAATTTATAGCAACATCCAATTCTGCAGAAATACGATTGACAGTGTTTGTGTTAGCTGCCCACACCCCCCTTCCAAATTTAAGTAATGTGTATGTATAATATAAGTAATGTGGTATGTAAATATATGCAGGCATCAGTGTGAGCATCGACTTACTTAAATTATGGAGATTTTTTTTAATCTGACAGTTTCATGCTTTCATTCTTTGTATTTTGATATGTGATAACGAGGAATTTTAAGTAGACTGTTCCTCAACATGGCAAGCCGTCTTCAAAATTTCCATCTCTTTTTAAAGTTATACATTCAACACTAATAAAAAATGTAAGCAGGTGAGCTGGACCGTGGTACTTGTATTATTTACAGATCAGCTTCTGAAATAGCTCACTGCTTATATCAGCGCAACTGTGTGCATGTGTGTAAGATGACCTGCCCAGCGCTGAGCTGAGCCCAATCCAGTAAATTGTCAAGGTCATCCTGACTCTGATGCCGAGCTACTGGGCAATGAGCCTCGCATACCATGGTAACACAAGCCTGATAGTGGGTAGGGGTTCCACATGACAGATAATCCACTGGTTTTAATATGATCCCTTTGCAAAGCAAGAATCAGTCACCATCACCAAGTTACCAAGAAATGAAAATGTGATTACAGACATACAGTATGATGACCTCACGTTGCATTACTCTTTATGCCTCTCCCCTCAGATGGAGCGTGAGAAGGTCAACCTGCTGTCCACCCTGCAGGACTCCCAGAAGCAGCTGGAACAGGCTAACGGTGCTCTGTCAGATCATCAGGAGAAAGTCAACCGCCTCACTGAGAACCTTAACGCCATCCGCAAGCTCCAGGCCAGCAAGGAGCGGCAGTCTGCCTTGGACAACGAGAAAGAACGTGATAGCCATGAAGACGGAGACTACTACGAGGTGGACATCAATGGACCTGAGATTCTGGAGTGCAAGTACAAGGTAGCTGTCTTCTTGTAATTGAGGGTGGACAGGACAAAAATGGGAACATATCTTGCAATACATATTGTCTTCATTCAGATTTTCTATAGTCTCAATTATTGATCTTGCTTTGCTAGGTTGCTGTGTCTGAGGCAGGAGAGCTGAAGGAGGAACTGAAGACTCTGAAAACCGAATACCAGGCCTGTCAGTCTCGTTACGAAGAGGAGCGCAGCCGTTTGGAGAACGATGTCAGAACGCTGGGAGAGAAGCTGGCAAGTCTGGAGAAGACAAGTCATTCAGATAGAGAGGAGAAGGCCAAGCTAGAGAAGGAGCTGCGCAAGGTGAGATCTTACTCTTTATAATAACATTCTGATAAATGGTTGATATGGTGGTTTTTAATACATTTTACTAATTGACGCATTTCTCTCTGTGTCCTCAGTTAAGCGACGTGGCAGGCGAGTCCCAGGGTAGTCTGAGTGTGGCACAGGACGAGCTGGTCACCTTCAGTGAAGAACTGGCCACCCTCTACAACCACGTCTGCATGTGCAACAACGAGACCCCCAACCGCGTCATGCTCGATTTCTACAAGGAAGGCAAGGGCGGTCGGAGCAGCCCAGAGGGCCGTGGCCGCCGCTCTCCCATTTTGCTCACCAAGGGCCTCTTCCCGGAGCCTGGTAAAGCTGACCTAAGCGACGGAGCGCCTTCACCAGTCTCCTCACTGCCTTCTCCTGTGTCTGACCACCGCCGCGAACCCATGAACATCTACAATCTGGTGGCCATCATCAGGGACCAGATCAAGCACCTGCAGCTGGCTGTGGACCGCACCACAGAGCTGTCTCGCCAGAGGGTGGCCTCCCTGGAGCTCGGCACTGTGGCTGACAAGGACAAGGAAGCCTGCATGCAGGAGATCCTCAAACTGAAATCCCTGCTCAGCACCAAGAGGGAACAGATTGCAACCCTGAGGACTGTCCTAAAGGCCAACAAGCAGGTTGGTTAATTTGTTTTTGTCTTTTATATGCTCAGAATGTCTGTTTAAATAACTGGGTACCACTCCCAAACATTTGTCAGTTTTCCTTGAAAGACAAATCAGAAGAAGAGAGTGTCAGCTATTTCAGGTCAGTTCAGCTGTTGCAACAAATGCATTTCAGACAAGATCTATAACAAATACTGGTGGAGTCAGCTGTTCTGAGTATCTGTGTGGTTGGGATAGGAGAACAGCCCTCCAATGCACAAAGAACCACGACACAGAGAGACAGTGTGTAAGCAGTTGCTCTGGTAGCCCTTTAAAGTGTGTGTGTGTGTGTGTGTGTGTGTGTGTGTGTGTGTGTGTGTGTGTGTGTGTGTGTGTGTGTGTGTGTGTGTGTGTGTGTGTGTGTGTGTGTGTGTGTGTGTGTGTGTGTGTGTGTGTGTGTGTGTGTGTGTGTGTGTGTGTGTGTGTGGTTACCATTAGAACACAGAATGAAACAGGAAAGTCCCTCATAAATCACATACCTATGGTTTTTAAACCAGCAACTAACAATAGCAACTACAGGTTACTGAGCCTCAATGACTTGGAAAAAAAAAATAGGGAACAGACTTCTTGTGACAGGAAATACACCCCCGGCGCCTTCCAGCTGCTCTGACCCTTTTGTTCTTCTCATCCACCCACAGACAGCTGAAGTTGCTCTGGCCAATCTGAAGAGCAAGTATGAGAATGAAAAGGCCATGGTGACCGAGACCATGATGAAACTGAGGAATGAGCTCAAAGCCCTGAAGGAAGACGCCGCCACCTTCTCCTCTCTCCGAGCCATGTTCGCCACACGGTAAGGAACATGCCACCTTCTGCCCAGTGGACATCACTAAAAAATATGTGTCACTCATCCCGCCTTCTAAGACTTATATCAAGCACAATAGCATTTATCTGACATACTATAACCTCACAAAATGTAGCCCACTTTCTATTTCCAGAGGAAACTGTCACATAAGCTGTCGTGTTTACCCATTTGGTATGGCATGATTTGCAAACTGTGCCAGCATGCAGTGCTGCTGTAGATTAGTTTGAAGAGACAGTAATAACACATCAGATTTGTGCTATTCTTAAAGCTACTGCACATGCATCATACAAAATATAAGCAGGTAAGCTAAATATATAAGGGGTATCATCATAATGTAATCCGTGTTCACAACATGTTGCCTACGTCTCTCTGGTATTATTGTAATGTGACATGTTTAAGGAGGATATTGTTTGTTTTTGAGAATCGCGGTCAGGAAGGGATACTAGCATTGATACTTACTATTGAGCACAGAAGGTATTTAATCTGGGTATCATTTAAATATGTCACTTAAGTAGTGTTTTCACCAGTGACTTAGTGTGTGTGTATCAGACGGGCCGACACACTCGCTAATCCTTTCTGATTCCAAAAAGAAGCCGGTCAAAGGTTCTGCACATAATCCCACCTCATCTTGGTCTGGATTACGCATTCACCCCTCAACACATAGTGGACTAAGTGCACACATGCTGCTTGTTTGTATGTTTATTTGTGCGTGCGTGCATGTTGAGAAAGGTAAGAAAATGAATGCCGGTACACTTTTATGGGCACTTCTACATCCTTTTAGACCTGATCCAAGTGATTCCACTGTGGACACACAACTCACCTTTTGAGTTGCTTCTCCTCTTTTTCTTTAAGATGTTGATGCGCACTTGTAGCGTAAATATAAGCTCTGATCCAGATGGCTGCGCTGACATGCTGAGACAGTCTTTCCTTCTGCACTTAAGACTCCTCCACGATCCACAGCAAAGCTCAAGCTGTGCAGAGGGAGGAGAGGTAGAAGAAGTGGAGGGAGGGGGACAGACAGTACAATAGAACGAAGGCGATAGAGGCTGTAGTGAATGTGTGGTCAGCTGAGCCCCCCCCCTCCATCTTACCCATACAGTAATTCAATACCTATCCCTGAAGTGCGCTTGCTGAAGTAACTCCATATACCTGCAGTGTCTAATCAATTAGTAACAGGAGGAAAACTCCGCCGTCTGCAAATGTAAGAGTGTGTGTTGTCATGGGTTTTGACGCACTGCAGAGCCAGATGGTTAGAGTATGTAGGTGTAATGCTAAACTATTTGGACCAAAGGCAACCAGGTCTAAGAGTGAACCAGATCTTGCTTCTACTAATGACATTATTTTAACTCCCTAAGGGCCCATAGGTTTTATCACTTGTCATTGTTACAGCAATGCAGGGATAGTTTGAGATCATATTTGCTGTGAAGAAGCAGAGCCATTGTGAAGTGTCTGTGTCTTTAAGCCTCTTTTGCTGAAGAGGATTAAGATATTGACAACACATTACAGCTTGCTGTTTACCGCCTGCATCAACGCATGTGTTTTCCTCCTTGTGCACAAAGAACCTCCCCCGATGATGATAATCTTGAGGCTCCAGTCTCACTAGTCTGTCACTGTTTTGGTGCCTATGCATGAATTACATTCTCTCTGAGTATAGGATTCATGTATTGGTATGTAAATCCTGTCTTATACAGCACAGAGTAGGGTCAGGGAACTCTTTGAGAGGCTGGGGGACTCGCCTGAGTAACGTTTCCCACACTCTCCCCCCTTTTGTATCTCTGTCCCCCCCTTCCGTCCTTCCTCACTGCCAAACACCCGGTTCTCTGGTCATCTGGAAAAGAAAGAGAGGAAGAGGGCAGGCATTCAGTTAAAGCCCACTACAGGAGCCTAATTTGACAGTCTTTTTTTTCTCCACGGTAATCACTACTCCGACAGAGCCTGTAAAGGTGGATTTCTGAGACGTGGAAAACTCTCAGATACAAATGTGTGGTTTTTAACAAAGGGGAAGAAAGGTGGAGTGGAGTGGATGGAGAGTGTAGGTTTTGTTGGAACCTTTGTGTGATCTCATGTTGCGGTCTGTACGTCTCATAGATCAGAATTACTTGAGATTACTGAAGTGAATTTCGTTCTCTGAGAGAGACACACATGGTTGAATGTTTTGTCTGTACCTCCCTCTGTTTCTGTGTGTGCCTCTCCAGCTGCAGCCTCTGGTGTCATGTTAACAGTAAGCTGCTGCCTCCAACATTCCTAAGACATGCCTCAACATGCTCTCAGCTCCTGCTCATATCAGCAGTCAAACCATTAGCCAAAGTCACATTTTCTCCTTAAACGTACAACCTCAATTATCCTGCTTTTCTGTTGTTACTTGTACTCCTTCTCCATCATTCTGCCTCTTATTCTGTTCTTGCCACCTACTCCTTGCTCTCTCTGTGATATCCACCCTACCATGACCAATCAAGCTCCAGAAAAGACACCAGCTGAGGAGGCTGTGTGTGTTTCTGTGCTTTGGAAGCATTATTCATTGTCAACCATTTCTCCATGAATGCTGCAATAGTTGAAGTTTCCTTATAAAACCATAAATGCCTTTGCCTACTGTTAATAACCACAGCAAAATGTTGATAAAGTGTTTCTGTGTCAATTATATATTATATTATATTATATGAATATCACAACTGTTCATCCTCAAAGGGCCATCAGCCGCCTCCTGGGCCCCACTCGGCTATTGTGTCACCACATCCCATCAGCATGCCAAAAAGGACCTTATTGTATCCCCCCCAGTCCCTAGAATAGACTCCTCTGTTTTTTTCCCGGAAAAGGCACTCCCTCTCACCCCCCATGCAAAAGTGGCTGAACCGTCTGAAGGCGCACCAGCCCCTCCCGGGTCGTACCCCCATCTCATACTGGGTTTAATGAAGCAGCATTGATCCCTATTGTCTGGGTGTGTGTCCCACTGGGAATCAAACTGCATACACAAAAGGGGAGGGCATAGTTTATGTTTGTATGGTGGTCTGGCAAGGCCAGGGTTCACATGGCGCACAACCACGTGCAGCACGCACCACACACAGCAAAACATCTGTGGTTACTGGTATTCTTTGGTCTTTAATTTTGCCTTCAAGACTTCTTTTTCTTAAAACAAGAAAATTATTTGTTCTTGTTCTTTTAGTTTAGGAAATTCATCTTGTTACCAGTACAGCTTCTAAAAATAAGCATCCATATATTGAAACAAGACAGAATAAGGAGTTCAGTCTGACCAAACAATAACATTAGATCTCACATTCCCTACTGGGAACATGGCAGTTAACGCCTGCAGACATTGACATGCAACAGGCGAATTACTTAATTACATAATTTCTGCATTATTGTGGTCTAAAAGAGTTTATAAAGTGTCACCACAGGTTGGGGAGTTCCCAACGAAAGTAAATGCTTTAATACCAGACAGAGAAAAGGGAGTAGGGTGAGGCTACCTACCAGTTTAATAATGTCCAAATATTTTTTGGGTGGCATTGCCGGAGGATAAGGCGCAGCTTACTTACATAACCGACTGCTCCCTTCAAAGAGGGTTGTCACTCAATACTAGGCAATGTCACTCAGATTGCAGTGTCAGCAAAAACAGAAAATAGGGATGATCAGGATGGGGAGAGAGAAAGCGATGCGAGCAGACAGCCGGTGACAGCAGCACAGAAGCGACGGAGAAAAGAAAATGCTTGAGGGGCAAGATCAGAGAGGACGTGATAGAAAGAGAGATGAATGAGGGAGCAAGGTAATGAAAAGGGGTTTAGGTTTGGCAAAGGAGAAAAGCATGAAAATTAAAGGGGAGCTCAACGACAGCAGATGGCGATATACCCCCCACAACTCAAAATCCCTTTGGGTAACCCGGTTTTTATACCTGTCTAGCCTTGACACACACCCACGTACACGCATGCAAGGGCACAGGGAGACAGGTGATAATGCCGCAGTGCAGCACCCAGTAATATTGAGAGGCAGGTAAACAGTCGTCATGTCATGCCATTTTGCACAGAGACGAAAGAGATGAATAGAGGTAACGCAGACTCCCTTCAACTGGAAAAGTAGAGATTAGGAGTGAACAGCTACAGCTCAGAGCAATGAACCGGATTCCTCCGTCTTCATTTTTCTCCCATCTCTGATTCCCCTCCTCAGTTGGTTCCTCAAGTGACACAGAAAGGATCTTCTCAGTGACCCTTAGGTTAATGCTTTCATCCCGTGTGTGTGTGTGTGCTCTATTCTTAACTTACACCGCACATACTCCTCATATAATGCGCAGAAGCTGTAGGTTATCTAACCTGCTCATGAATGGTAATCATAGTGTGTAGCAGCAGCCGTATAACCCCCAAAACATACATTTTAAGTAATTATTCAGGGAGGGCAGGATGATATTGCAGTATTGAGTTACAACATGCCTTACGAAGTGAAGGCAACTGTGGACAGTCGTAGTATCTTGTAAAATATTAGCTAAAAATACTCAAAATGAGCTGTGAACGTGTGCTGCGAGCGTTTGTGAAGTTTGGTGTAGGGGACAGAAATAGCTGATGAAATCATAAGTTAGTCATGCAGGACCCCAGCTGGTCTGATCAAGGCTGTACCGCATGGATCATTGGCTCCACCTGGTGTTTGCAAAAAAGACCACTGTGTAATCGGTGATCAGGGACGATGAAAGTGCTTCAGTTTCAGTTGTTGTAGTCTTTATCACTGTTGGTGTCTGTATCTCAAACATGCAAGTCAGCTATGCATATAATATATGCATTTTTGTAATAGCTTTTATTGCAAACATAACAGGAAACCAAATAATTCTTTGCTCCATTAAGGTAAATGTTATTTGGTATTATTGCAACTTCCACTGCCCCCTTGTGGTGTGACACAGGAAACCATTAATGGTGTAAAAATATCTTGCTTCTTAACTCATCAACTCCTGTCTGAAGTGATCAAATATGTACATGACTTTACAGTTTCCTTTCTCTCTCTGTCCCCCTTGCAGTTGTGACGAGTATGTCACTCAGCTGGATGAGATGCAGAGGCAGCTGGCTGCAGCAGAGGATGAGAAAAAGACCCTCAACTCCCTGCTGCGGATGGCTATCCAGCAGAAACTGGCCCTGACTCAGCGTCTGGAAGACCTGGAGTTCGACCACGAGCAATTCCGCAGGGGGGGCAACTCGGGCCGCGCTAAGACCCGCAACAAGGCCGCCAGCACCGCCTCCAACAACCCCCACGTAAGTCAGAGTCTCACCTGCTCTGGCTCGCCCAGAGCACAACAATGCTATGCCCACTGGCATTCTGGGAGGCCCTGTGGTGTTTTGCAGCGAGAAGTACAAGATCTACTGCGACTGAAGTGGCTGAGAAGTGCGTGGACTGCTGTGTACAGAAGGGAGGGAGCCTACGGGCCAAACCCTCCCTGCCTTAGTGTTAAAGAGCCCCACTCGCTCGCTTAGCTCCCTGGCCAGCCTGCGCTCCTCTAGGGACTGCTGTGTGACTAACCGGCTGCTCGTGTGTGCTAGTGTAAACGCTTAGGGGAATGCAGATGTATGTACAGTGTGCACTAGACGTTTGGACTGTAGTAGACATATATGGCATGTGGATTATAGGGCCCTGGTTATATTGGGGGTTTTGTGGATTATGGAGTGTCTATTCTTTCCTGTCATGGTGCTGTACGTATGATGTAAAAGGTGGCAGCTTTTGTGCGTGTTTGTTCGGGCCCCCTGAGTGTATTGCCTGGTAACAGTAACACAGGGGATGGGGACTTGGCAGCATTGGTGCTCCTTTAAGAAAAGCCCCCTTTTCTCCCCTGCCTCTCCGTCCTGGTCCTCCCAGGACTGACCTGTGTCCAGCAGCCCACTGTCTAATCAGGTCACTCTTTAAGGAAAAGGAACTTGAAGAAAAATCAACTAAAATATGCAATCTCCCCCTGCTTTCTTGCAAAGGGGGGGCACAGTGTTATTTTACACAGAAATTCAAAACCTCCTACATGGGTTGGCTGCTGGTTTTCTGATGGAATTGTTGGGGCAGAAAAGGAGCACCTGTGACCACAGGTGTTTATTTCAGGATCATTTTAAAAGCTGTGATGCTAGCACACCAATACAATAGGGTCAGTAGAATCGCATGGCTTTGCAGCTGAAAATGCTTTTTAACTGTTTTTCCGTTGTGGGGGCTCTACATTGTAAAAAGAGGAGTTATTTGGTGTCTGGCGAAAGACAGGAGGGCTATTCCATGTGACCCATTATGTTGCGATGGATTTTTTCAGAGCCATATACTAAGAGAGAAAGAAAGTTTGACAAATCGATCTCCACATCCAAATTAAGTGCACTTCAGCATAGGTGCCTCAGGTTCCTACTTCTGTTAAAAATGGATATAATGATTACTGTGAACAGAGATACAATATAGTTTTGATCAAAGGTGATTTTTTAAATATGGAGCAAATCCTAGAAGAGCACAAATCAAAAAAGGCACCCACATGTGAATAATAAGTTTGCAAACAAAACCAACCGACCACTCGGCAAAAGTGCCTGTCGACCCAAACACTTGATGTATTTATCTATCTGTTGATGTAAAGCCCTGTCCTTGTGTCCCACCTTGAGCTATCACTCTTTTCATTCTCTCCCCCACGTCTCTCTTTGGGAGATCTCTCAAATAATTTCTGTGTGGTTACATGACTAAAAATCCTTCCCTCATGTAAATTCGTCTATCTGTCTCTTGTCGCTCGGTCGCCATAACGACCTTCTCTCTTTTAGATTGTCAGCAGCTTGCTCCCCCAGCATCACCACTCACCCTTAAAATAGAATGAAGAATTGTGGGGGAAATTGCCCTTGAATATTTTTTGTCAGGTAACGTCCTCATGTATGACGTGTTCCCGATATTTGCCTGTGTGTGTGTATATGAACGTTCGAGTGGCCCTCATGTTTGTATTATGTTTTTAACCTTTGCAAATGGAATCACTCATTCCTGTTTCTTTGGGGTTTTTTTGGTGTGTGAGGAAAAAGCGATCGTACTGTTTAGTATCCACAATAGCTTTAACCCCTTGCAAGCTAGCATTACGCAAATAGGAAAAATATAAGTGGGGCTTGTGTTTAATAAATCCATGTACTGCATAAAGCTAAAGCTTACACGTTAGCTTTATGATGCCAAAAGCAGGGTTGATGTGAGGAAATCCTGCAAGATTTATCAAATGATTCATTTTCTACTACTAATAAGCTATATATTAAACTCTATATTCTTGATATGATCATGACCAGGTTATAATCTTGCAGGATCCTACTACAGTATTCCTTCCTCTCAACTATAAAGAGAGGGAGCTTAATTATTCCACTGAAAATGGAATAATATCAGCGGTCAACCCTGCTTGAATATACATCCATAAGCCACAGCGCACAGCATGGAGTCAAGGCTATCGTACACATTAGGGTAAAAAGACAAAAAAGCAACCTCCTTAGAGGTCAATCACTCTTAAGTTTGAGATTCACCTAACTTGCAAGTGTGATATATTCTGTTTCTATCAAATTGCGCTGTCTGAGAAAAGGTTTTTGGGGAAGTAGAGGAGGGAGAACTACTCAATGTTGTAAACCAGCTCCTGAGAGAGGAGATAAGAAAGCCAGACATGCTGATGAAGAAATCCAGATGTCTGGCCAAGAGCTGACTCTTGATACTGTGGAGAAATGAGTCCAGGGGTTTCCTGAGGGAGAAACTCCTGTTAATTTTTGGAGGAAATATAAAAAGAAACTGAAGACTGGTTGCTCAATCAACCAGAAGACATTGATTCAAATTAGTTGAGCATCTAACCCCTCTTCCTTATATAGGCTCTGTGGAATCACTGAGCAGTAGATAGATGCCCCGGATGTGATTGTGCTAGAACCCCCTCTTCCTACATAGATGAATTCTTCACTCCATCTAGTTTGAAATCAATGTCTGGCTTATCTGGTGTCATGACAGCATGCCACCTAAAAAGCTCCTCCTACCTCTGCTTGCAGGCTCCTCCCACTTCACCTTTAAGTTTTACTACATATGATGCATTCATCTGATTTATAATAAGCCTGCATGTCAAAAACACAACCCATATTTCATTAACTTGCATGACATATGAGAAACACCCCTCTCCTTTGACCTGGGTGGTGGGATATGGCTTCAACTCTGTCCTATGAATTAAAGGTAATGGTACTGGTGAGTTATTGGCTTCCTAACTGCACCCGCAGGATGATTTCTGGTGAATGCGCTTTCATATCAGCTCCTCAAAAAGCATATTGACCATGTCAATATGACAGAAAAGCTCCTGACAACACCGGCTGCCTCAGGGCTCCTAACATGGCTTCTGTTGCTTGGACTAACTACAGCCGCCAACAGCTTTTGTCTGTGTGGACTCCACTGCTGACCGTGTTAACAGTCGCTCTAAATTGACAAATAATGCTAATGCTGATCATTTTTTTTTGTTTCTTCATTTTGCAGTAATTACAGTAGTTCTGCACGGATGACGAAGTACCAGCACAAGGTCCTTTCTCGCTGCTGATTGAGTTCGCCGAAAAGACTTAGCACTAATAGGCTATTTGGACTTAAAGACCAAAAAAATCCCAAAACAAACAAAGACAAAATGCTAAATGAAAACAATGATTTCCAATCAAATAACTGTCCTACTTCCTTCTTATTTCTTTTTTATGTGATGTCTATGAATGACATGGGGTCTCATTTTTACGTGCTGCTGCTGGAAGCCAATTTCTCACAGGTCCACTGAACTGATTGAAATTCTGACCAGAGTTTGTGATTGGCTAATGTAACCCTCCAATGATAAGCCAACGGACATGGGGTTGTTTCTCAATGTACATCAACAAGCTGTTTTGTCTGGGTTCATCTTTGTTTATTGTTTTTATTTAAATCTGTGCACTTTTATTATATAGGATCATAACAGACTATTAACCTATAGGAAAACGTGGTAGTACTATGGTTTGTGAGTAATTCAGTATAGGTTATAAAACTATTGGATTATACGTCCTCTTGAATCATCTGAAATTAAATAACTTAAATTTACATTAGTAAAGGCTCCACAAACCACAGACCTACTATTATGACTTTATCCTCAAGAATTTATCCATCAATTAATCATTCTTAAATTGTTTTGTTACATCATATGTTATGCTGTTGATTTTCTTTTATGTTTGTTCTACTGCCATGTTCTATACAAAAATCCAGGGTGATCAAATTCTGGGGTTTTTTCATGTATTTATTATTCCTAGGAATAGTTCAAAATAACACGATGAAACTTGACAACGCTCTGACTCAAATAGGTAAGTTGTGTTTTGGGAAAAATTTGAGCGATAGGATGTGCTTTTCCTAACTTCTTACCGAGGGCGTTCCACTGAAACGGGATCACTGGCTTTCAGAATTCTCTGCAAGTGCAACGATTAAATTCCAAATTGGAATTGTTTCATTCTCTCTTTGTTTATCGTGCCAAATCTTGGTACACCATTTAGGTTGAAAAGAATCAAGACTGGGAAATTAAGACAAGCCGTCACTGAGGAAGAGGTGCGGGGCCATGGCTCTCCGTTCGAGCACCGGGGTTTTGTTTTTTGGTTTGTTTAGTTCTTCGTTTCTGACCAGTAGTGCCTTTCATTGTTTCAAGGGAGAATCGTAGTACTAGTATTTTATGTTTTCGTTTTTTATAGGTGAGGACTTAGGGTTCAAAATTGTGAGCAGCAATAAGTGCAAAGGGAATTTTCCCCTGTCTGCATGTGTGAGATGATAGTTTTAAAAATTAGCTCAATAAAACTGAAATTGTATTGAATTCTGCAGGTCAGTGATCCATTCAATAAATTCAGGGGTATTAAGAAATGGTTGTTTTTTTATCAAACGTTGGGAACCAAAAGAAATCCCTTTGGCCTCCTGTTATTGAACAAAATGCTCCAAGCATCTGTAATGTTTTGGGGTAGATTGGTGTACTATTGGAAACATCTATGTATCTCTAGCATTGTTTGGTGAAGGTAATGTGATATCAATAGTATTGTTGAAAAAATGTGCAGAGAGCGCATTTTATCTTTCTTTTTGTCCAATTTGAGTTTGTTTGTTGTTTTTTTATTCTTTTTTACATCATCTTTGAGCATTATGTTTTCAGGAAACAGAAAACAAAATAAGCATCAACAAGCTTGAATAGTGCCATTACAGCCAATGCTTGTTTGTTGAGGCGTTAAAGTTACCAATATGGATGAGAAGCTAAAAAAAGTGCAATTCAGATACTGTTATACATTAAAAAAAGGAACAAAGTTTTCTGTTTGCTGGAAGCGATAGCATTGTGATAATAAAATTAGCTGTGCAAACTTTATATTGTCATATTGTGTTTCAGTATTGATCCATAATAAGAGTTTGATATCTTTATATGAAATAATGACTTCACCTGTATGTTGGTATTTATTTGAATTGTCATGCAGTACTGTATTCTTATCAATAATGTGCATTATGGTTAGTGGCATATTGATTACAGCTAAATGTCATATGCATGTTTCTCAGTCATGGGACCTTTACACAGAATTGAAAACAAACGTAAACTTTTGTTAGGGTGTTAAAAATATTGGGGAATAAAAGAAAAGAGTTAAGTCTGATGTATTACTGCTGAACTAACCCTTTGAAAGTGTTTTGTTTGTTTTCCAGTAGAGAGGCGGTATGTCTGTGTAAAGGTAGTCATACTGGCTAAATCAATAAATGTGACTTAAGTTCCAAGGTGTTTGAGTGATGTTATTTATAGCTCCTCCACAGCAGCTGCAAATGAAGGGTTAACCAGGGGAGTATGTTCTGCAGTACTGGTATCTCCTCAGAGTGTTCCCAGCTAGAAGCAAGGGGCAGGGGAACTTCCCAGCTGTCTGAGCGTCTCCAAGACATGATCGCATTTCACACAATGCACAAAAACACTTCCACCCACCCACCACCCTCCAGCCCCTCTCTCTCTCCCTGTCTTTTCTCTGCTGTCTCGCTTAAGCCTTGCTCCTCCCTCTCCCTCCTCGGCCTTCCTCCATTTCCCATTTCCTTTCCTCCCCTCTCCCTACCTTCTGGAAATATGGCCACACGCTGATCGAAGCCAGTTTCTTTTGACCCTTGGTGCACCCAGCACTTCCTGTCCAGGCTCCGGAGGCCGTCGCTCTGAACAATTAATGCTGCAGTGATTTTTTTGTTGCAGTTGTTTAAAAGGGAGGAGAAAAAACAAGCCATATTTGAAATCAAAAAAGACTGGTACATTTAGAGTACTTTTTGATCAAAAAGCCCAAAAGTGATTTTGAAGGAATGTGCAAGTGCGCCATTCACACGCTTAAATTTGTGCATTACTCTACATGAATATATAAATGGAAAGCTTGGCTTGGCTCTGTTTTTTCTGAATGTTTGGTCAAGTCTAGGTTCATACCACTTAGATAATTCAAATTAGATTGTATAACTAGTTTTCACGCCAACCAACCAGAGACAGTTGTAAACATCTGTGATTTGCTTATTGGAGCTATTTGGTTATTGAATATTGTGACAAATTACATACCAAAGATCAGCCTCACACCAATTTGTAATTGTTTATTTCATGTGTTTATATATATTAAAAATGTCTTTGTCAGATTAGCTAAGCTACTCTACAAATTTCCCACATATGCCCCAGCTACCGCAGAGGTGTCCCCTGATGTACACATACTCCTATTTGGAAATACTTACTCGAATATAACGCTTAACAAAAATGAGCTGATTTGTTCTGAAAGCTACAAGTCTTTCTCTTATGAAGACTACTTCAACACTGCTGCATACCATAAAAGGGCAAGTGTCATTCTGATTTAAACTGTTTGGCCCTAACGGACAATTCCTGTCTAATTCACAGAGGCTCTACCAAGTGGTCACCATCTTTAATTCATTGCAGAAATGGTCAGACACAGTGTCCCCCAATCTGAACTTGGAAGGTATTCAACCATCCAATAAACAGTTCTGATGGAGCATACTGACACCCTAAGAAACATTTGTCAGAGATAAATCGAACTAACTGAAATCCATCTTGAGTGAGCCTTAAAAGCAAAATGGATTAAATGCTTCAGCAATTTATTATTACGCTGTCATAAAGTTGGCAGATACAAATGACATATTAAAAAAGAAGAAAACAGAGGAGATATCTAAATTGTTTGTCCTTATGGATCAAGCTTGACCCATATGGGTCAAGCTTAAAAAACACTGGATACTACACTTCCCATAATGCAATGGGGTTGGTTTTTCAATTCAAGTTTGGAAAGCTATCCACAGAACACAAAAGCTGACATGTACTTTCTACAATTTATCATACAGTACAGCTTCTGAAAATTAACAGCTCCTAATCCTCTCAGAATTACAATAACCTGGATTCAATTACATTAATAATCATGACATCCACCCACACACCACTGTGATTTAGTACAGTAAAACCAGTCGCAACCATTCACCATATGCCTTGCTGATTGAAATTGAATGGCAGTGTATTAATGAGAGCCAGAGGGAAGAGGTAATTTCACTGGCGTCACTGTAGCAACAGTGGAGCCTTTGTTGGTGCCAGTCTCCTCTTATAACCTCCCCACCCAGGGCTCCACTGGCAGAGGAAATATGGGTCAGTGAGATTCATTCCATGGCATCAGTCCTGCTCTATTAATATGCAGGTGCTGTGATTACACTCTGGATGGAGGAGGATTCATGCAGCAGAGCAGCTGTTTTATATCTCAGCTGATGCACTATTAAATTTCACCACTTGAGGTCCCTATAATACTGTATAATACTGTTGTTGTCTTAGGCAGCCTGAGTTCTTAAAAGTAACTTAAAGTTCTAACGCTGGCCTTAAAAGACTAACAGAGTGTGTGTTTGTACTTACAAAGAGACCTTTTTATGTGTATCAGCCAGCGCTGTCATGTGATGAATCCATGTGGAGCCTAAAGGGAAAGAGAGCCTTGATCAGCTGGTCTGGGGAAGCAGCACTAATCAACAACACCACACACGTGCCTCACATGGATTTGCTTCAAGCACACACAGAGATACACAGATTTCTCTACTGGAGCAGAAATAATATCGCTGAGGATTTGAACAAATTTATGATGTGTGGAGTGTGAGCTCAGCCTCATGATGCATTAAGACATTCCTTAGTCCTGACACTGGACGCAGGGTGTGAGTGTCCTCCCATCTGTGTGACTCATGTATTATCTCTACAAAACTATTGGTGTGGCGTCAAAATGCCAGGTTACTGCAGTATTGTCTGTGACAAATAACAGATGAAGTGTGGATTCAGTCATTCTGAGGCTTTAATTTGCACCTGAAAGGGAGGGAATGAATAAAGACTGGCACCCAGTCTAGAGTGTGATTAGTGATCTGTTTGGGGCATTTACACCATGAGAGTTTCAGATAAGTGTAAAAAGCACTATGCAGCTCATCTCATACTCATCTGTGTCAACTTTCGCACCTATCCTTCAGCTTGGCTGCTCACATGTCACTTTTCTAATTGACTTTTTTCAAAAATCTCACTCTGTCCACACCTTTCTCATCTCTCTCTTTAATTCCCTTCCCCTCTCACTCTGTTCCTCCTTCCTCCCTTCTCTCTGCTCTGCGCTTATGAGTGGAGGAGCCCCAGGGAAGCGGAGGAGAGGATGTATCCCAGGGGGGATGTTTGGTGTTCTGCTTTCTGTGGACCAGCATGCCCCTAGACAAGCTGACAGGCAGCTCCATAGCTCCATGCACTTGGAGTAACTAACAGGGGCACCAGGGCCCCCGGTCTATTTAAAACACAAGTTCAGTCATCCACAAAACACTTGGCCTTTCAGGTTCTACACTGACATGTTCTGAATCATTCTCTAAAGCAAAGAAGAAAAAGGTTAAAGCAAAAGGGGGGGGTTGCATTTGCTTGTGTCTGCAAAGTGGAAGTCGTGTTTTGCAAATTATGGGATTAGTGAGCTGGTATAAATGTGGGAAGAGGTGGTATATAAGATACAGCTTATTAAAGGGGAGTACAGGGAGTGTCAATGAAGTGGCCCATTGCCTGGCAAGCAGCCAGATGAGGAGCCATTATCATTAGAGACCCTGCTGTTGTCTGTGCTGATCTGAGCCAGATGAAACACGTGCAGCAACAGCGGCAGCCGCAAAAAGGGGTTAATGATGCGTAGCTGAGTCGACACGGGTCTCAAAAAGGTGGGTGGGGGCCCCGGCACAGACAGACGGACACAGAGTCATGCTCCTGAAGATTGGCTGAAAATAGTCACATCATTAGAGGAAACACATTTACATAAATACAAACAGTGGTGAAAGCTGCTATACACAAATCTCCATTCATGTTTTAGACTTTTCTCTAATCTTGGCATTTGGGGCAAAATATTGGATAACTGGACTCAACAACTTTTATTTTAACCCATAAACAACTGGAAGGTGACAAGGGGCTCCACCTAGACGCTTTGTTTAGGAGCCACAGGTTTGTGGCAATGTTTTTTATGAGCTTAACCTGAAAAGTAACTGCTACAGCTGTCTAATAAATGTAGTCAAGTAGCCTAGATGTATAAAGTAGCAAAAAAAGTAGTGGCTCAAAACTATAAAAACTGTACAGTTTGATTAAATGTGCTTATTTACTGTTACTTAGCTAGATGGAGGCTCCACAGCTGACATTTTAAGGCTGCAGCATGGAGAAGAAGTACACTACTTTCAAAGAGGCATACAACCAAATGCTATCAGACTCTGAACTTTGAAACAGGACAATATACATACACAAACAACAGACTACATTTTATGACTGTAAAGAATTGCAAATTCAAATTTTGTTTTCTCCTTCTGTCGTTTCCTTATTACTATGTACAATGGCACACAGAGGCAGCTGACAGCGTCCATTCAGCTGGCCTGGAAACTTAAGATAATCAATGAAGAGATCAGGAGAAAGCCTGAGCAGTGAGATGGAAATGCAGTGCCAGTTAATGTTCGTGCTCCAGTCTCGTTTTCCACAAGAATGGGCAAGCTGTGGAGCTATCTCTCGAAATAGGCCTCATCTTTTTCTTGACATCACGTGACATCCCATGCCAAACCAATGCCTCTGCGCCGATGGGCATGTCATGGCTGAAAATACAACATCACTTAAAGAGAGAAAACTACAATTTAGGGAGACACTGAAACGAAAGGAAAATGGAATACGCTACTTAGGCTGTGGTAGCACCAAGTTAAAAGATAATATTTACTCGGTTATTGATTTTTTTCTATGCTAATCTTTCATTCTAACGTTCCCACTCAATGAATGGTGTTGTCGTGTGCGCGCCTCGCGCAGGGAGCGCGCAATTTTCTTTTTTCTTTTCCAGTGGCACGGAGGAAAGAGTTTCTGGAGAGGGAGGAGAAAGGATTACAGGAGTGACTACAGTGGTTTTATTCTTGTACATAAAATGACCAGGGTAGAAGCTCTCGCGTCCGTTAGGAAGCGATGAAGTGTCCTTAGTGCGTGTGTAGCCTGTGTGTGTGTGTGTGTGTGTGCGCGCGCGCGCGTGATTTCGGCGAACAGGAAAAGGGGGGTCTGAAGTGGAGACGCTCCTCCGACTTTAGTCCACCGTACGCTGGAGCCACTTCTGTTGCCAGTTTCTCCCAGAAAAGGACCGGATTCAGCAGGGAAAGACCGGAGAAGAACTTTGTGCAAGATGCAGGGGGTTTCAGCTACTGGTAAGCGAATCTCTCCTCTAAATCAAGGCGGCTATCCCCTCTCTGTCTTCTTGAACGAAGGACTGCGGTTTATCTTAAGTTGTTTCCAAACGGCTATGGTTTGCATTGCGCACAGGATTTGAATTCCAAAATGCTTTTGCCAGCTGTCAACGGGACAGCTGCAGGCCTGCATCAACTCAAAAAAACAAAACAAAACAACGAAACGAGTTGTTTTGCTCGTTAGGCTGCTTCTCAAACACTCTGAGAGGAGCATTAATGGTCTATCGTGAAGCTGACACGGCAAGGGTAGGAGCCAAGCCGTGCCAAATCCCGAGAGCTCTGATCTCACAATTGCCCCAATCTGAGACAGACACACACGCACAACATTATCTTCAGTCTATAATAAGTAGGTATTTGACCGGAAATCAAGCAGTAACCACAATGGGAATATTAGTGATAATGATGAATATAAGCGGAATCATTCATCAACCTCCCTACTGTTTGTGTGTGTGTGTGTGTGTGTGTGTGTGTGTGTGTGTGTGTGTGTGTGTGTGTGTGAGAGAGAGAGAGAGAGATGTGGAGCTCATGAGATTAGAGATGTGTTGAAAGTGTCTGCGAGGCTGTCTGTCTGTGCATCATCAGTCTGGGAAGATGGTAAGAGGTGCTGCTTGGTGTTTGAGGTGTGTCAATGTGTGGGTTCCTCTGATATATTTTAGACTATGGGGCACATCTCTCAATGGCAGCTCTGTTCCACCACACTCAAAAAAGGAGGGGTACTTTTTGTTTTCCTTTCTTTCCTTCTGAATTGGTTGTTCATTATTAGCCGTGTCCAGATCTTTGTGCAGTGTGTTGTGTGTTGTGTTTCGCATGCGTCCCTGGGTGACAGATCTGGGGCATTTGGCTTAATATTTCCTATCAGCTAACCACAGCGAGTTACTGTGAGAACCAAACTCCATAGAAAATTCTGCAATATCTGGAGATCTTTCACAGGGGCCTCCAAATAAAGTGCTAGCATGCAGACAAAGAAGGGGGAGGGTATAACAGAGAGAGTGATAGAGATGAAGTGCTGATGGGACGATATCAGGCTGCAGCAGAGGTGAGCTATGCAGAGAGAAAAAGAGTGTTTGTTGTGAGACTCGGGGGAGGAATTGATCTGCCGTCCTCCTGGCTGACTTTGTTTTTCCGGCAGTCCAGCAGTGTATCATTTCTCTCCCACACACACACACACACACTCACTCCCAAGGCCTTGCTCTTTTTTTTTTCTTTCTCTCCCACACTGTCCCAGATCAATCTCTGCCCCCTCATCTCTGCCTTAAACCCCCCACCCCAACTCACACATAAAGCTCTAGTGCTCAATGCAACCACCATCAGATGAAATCTATCCATTTTTTTCTCTTTTCTGAAGTTCCCTCAACTCTGTTCCTTCCACATGGGAATGCAACCTAGCCAGCACACTCTCTAATACTTATTTTTGTGTTTATGATGGGAGGGTCAGTAGGTTTGAAGGCTGCTTGCATCAAATCATTGGAGAATCTATTAAAATAAACCACATCACAAATAAACCGCGGTGGGATAGATACCATGCCTTTCAGTCTGAATACTTGTTTCCAACTCCATAAACCCATCTGAAAGCCTTCACTGTCAGTCTTACACTTTTTTGTATACTATCTGTCTCACCCAGAAGTGGGCGAGCGTCTCTCCTCACAGCAGATGCAGAGACAATGGTGTTCCATGTGTGCCAGCTAGATGCTCCCAGCATGGATGTCCTGACTGGCTCTTTAGGTTATTTATTATTAACAAAAGCCAGTGGGCCTGTCTGTGTTTAACCAAGCCAATGTAAACATCTCCCCTCTGTGTTAGATAAACACAGAGCTTGGGGGAAGATGGTGAGAATATTATCTGCCCACCTCCCCTTGTTCCCACTTTTTTTGAGCCCAGATGACCCTGTTGTTGCTCTCCTTTGCTTTTATGTACTTGTTTGGCTGCTATATGTCTTTGCAAGATTGCTGTTGAATGGCAAGGACTGTGGTTTAAATAGTTAGCATTATCTTATCCCTAGTGGCTTAATCCGATCCTGCTTATAGCAACCCCAAAGTGAAATGTGAGGATTTTTACAGTAGTATGGAAATAATGATGATTTATGATGATAACATGACTTTCCAAAAAAAGGTTAATGTTTTGGTGATGGAAGACAGATTTTCCATTTGCTGTACATTCCTTCTAATATTATTACTGCTAGCTGTTTTGGGTTGTATGTAGCCTACCTGTTATTTTCAGACAGCAGCTTGGGGGCTCAGCAAATCAGCAAAGTTGCTGCTTTAAACTTCTGGAACTGTTTCTCGGTACAGCATGTGGAAGTCTTGTCGTCACAGTGAGGTTTCAGTGGTTTGGTACCATCACATGTACAGAGACCAAAACCTGTGCTCACTGAGTGCATCTGGCAATCCTCAGTATAGCCAGAGACCCTGCACAGAAGCACCTACTGGCAAGAAATGGCTCCAACAGATACCTGCACCTAAAATCACTAACGGCCGTTTTCTGTTTGTGTGCAAATTAAACACATGAGATTCAGCTCATTCATTTGTCAGCTTTAGAGGTGTTGATAGGTGTATTTTTTTTAGCTTTGAACCAAGCTAGGCTGTTTCCCCCTGCTTGTAGTGTTTATTCTAAGCTAGGCTTAACACTCCAGCTCCATAGTTAATGCACAGATATGAGATTGATACTGATCTCTTTCTTAAAAAAGGGAAAAAAGGAAAGCAAGTAAGTAGCTTACCCGGTAGAGCACATACTGCAAGGCTGAGACCAAATCAGACCAAGGCCCTTTGCTGCATGTCACTCCTCTCTCTCTCTCCCCTGCCTTTCTTGTCTTCTCTGCTTAAATTAAATTATTATTAAAATAATAGAAAGAAAGCAAATAAGTGCATTTAGTTAAATGTTAAATTAATTTATCCTGCTCCGTCAGTGCTGCAAACAGTGCTCAACATATGCAATGGCCTCTATTTCAAAATGGCAAACATATATATGGCATTTCTGTACTGCAATCTCTTGTTACTTCAACAACTGATATATATAGTGACATATCAGTCATAAGCTAAAATTGGCAGATAATATCAAGTGTGAGCCTTTATCATTGAAAGATCAGGCTTTCTCCTTTCAGACACTGTCAGATAACACAGTGTTAGATTTGAAACAAACAACATTTGTTGTGCAAATGGATGAGTTTGGTGTCTGCGACTAGTCACCCAACCACTTAGTGTATTCCTGTCTTCTAACATCCCCTACATTTCTCTACTCCTCCATCTCCCTGTCTCATTCTGTGTGTGTGTGTGTGTGTGTGTGTGTGTGTGTGTGTGTGTGTGTGTGTGTGTGTGTGAGACAGCATGACTCAGTTCCAGGGCCTTTCAGAAGCTTCAGGCTCGTTCCCGGCCTGCCTGAGTGTCACATTGATTTTCCTAATGGTGGTCATGTGTGGGTCCTGCTGTTGCGAAGGCTTCAGCTAAGACGGCACTGCAGTTTGCGTGTGTGTACTTGTGTGTGGAAAACGAACCTCTGATTCAATTGACCCCTTTTTTCTGCTGAAGGAGTCCCATGTTAAAACTTTCACATAGACTGTAAATGTCTGTTATCATGTCAAGTTGTTTGAGTGTTTGTTTGAAATGACCGAAGTCTACATTTGCAGTACAGACGATTTATAAGGTACTATGTTGGATTTGCTGGTTTAACATTAGACTGGTGTGGCCCAGCAAGCACACATGAGACACGTAGTAGGAAGATGGTTTTACACAAGAGTTAAAGCATTAAAACTTAACTCGGTTGGACAGCTACAGTCAATGGATTGCGGCATTACATTGACACACCTGTTTAACAGGTTCCTGAGTCGTTTGTAGGCGCGCCACTTTAAGAGGTGTGTTTTGAATTGTGCCATAGAAGTGTTGTTAGTCAATATGCAATTATATCGCAGTTGTTATTGTCTACTATTAGTAATTGAACAAGAAGAGTAGAAAGAGTACTTTTCACTGTACTGTTCTCTTTAGTTGGAAATAGCATGTAAAACATTGGTTCCTAACCTTCCGTCTGACTTGGACCCCTAAATTGATCTGACCTCTGATCGTTTGGACTTTATTGTGGACTTGAGTTCAAACAAAGAGTGATTTTAATAATTCAACTTTAGTAACAGACTGTTTTCTTTACTTTAATTTTCTTAGGGCCCCTTAGATTTGTTTTGGGACCCCCATGCTGGGAACACCGCACTAAGATGATATGAGTTTTGTTTTGTTTATTTCCACAAGACTCAGAATAATAATGAATGACCACAGTTCGTCGAAAAATAGTCTGTATTTTAATCATAGCCGCAGGTGGGTGGCCTTGTAACAGTAGTGTGATGCAACAAACAAGTTGTCGTTTTCAACAACTCACTCATCTTTCAACAGAAGCCTACTTTGACGCCCTGTGACAAAACACTCACGTTTTTACAGCTTAGCTGAAGTATGCAATAAGGTAGTGCTATGGAATTGTATGTGTTAATTTAAAAATGGGAACTAGTCCGATCACACCAACACTCTAATACTCAGTGTTTTTACAGATTATTAAGGGTGAGCTGGAGTGACAGCAAAGATAGCACTAGTTTTGAGTCCAATACTGTTTGGTATTAGGATGTTTCTGTTCAGGGCAGCAGTCCTTCCTGCACAATATGTTTATACTGGAGGTCTTTTGGCTTATAGGGTCTGGCTGACATACACACACGCACACATGTACACACACAGAAGGCGGAAGTGACCTAGTTTTCCTAAATGGTACCAACTGTTGAGGACTTCAAGAAATGGACGGAATTACTTTGGTGTTACCCAATAAAGGACCTGACATGTTAGATGTTGAGCATTACCCCATAGACTACATTAATCTCATCCCAGTCGTTTAGATAGAGCAAGTTGTATGTAAGCCAGTGTAAGGGCAGAAAATTGTTTTCTTCTTTAATAAGTGTAAGAAGAAAACAATTTTCTGCCCTTACAGCCAGATGCTAGTCTGGAGAACTTTTAAGCTTCTGAGAGTGGGAGGGCTCACTGAGGATCATTGACTGACTCTCCATGGCCGGCCTAAAAATGGAAGAAAGTAATCTGAAATCAGCAATTTTGCTGTAAGATCTGATCTGAAACAGAACCAAGAAAGGACCCCTGTTCAGAAGCCTTTCACACCCTAAAAGTCTTTGTTTGTGACTCAGTCACAGGACAGGAAGGTCAATTTCTCCACAGCCCTCTGTGTCTGTCTATATCTGTGTCTCTTCTCTAGTCTGCTGTCTGTCTGGATTGGACCTACCCTGATGAGGGGAATTTTCCTGGGAAAGTCATATGGAAAGAAAAAAAAACAGAGCCTTAATAGCAAAAGCATGTTCCATTCTATTTCTCTCCCTTTGTGTGTGTGTGTGTGTGTGCATTTTATGAGTTGAGCTCCTTTCTAGCACACTGAAGGCATTGTGTTTTTCCTCTCTGATCATCAGAAGAGCAGGACTCTCTGGAAATCAGGGCTTCCTGTGCGCGCTGGGGTGAGGCAGGGGGATCTGGAAAGGAGGGAGAAGGAGGGTGAAGGGAAGAAAGAGAGAGAGAGCCAGGTGGAGTTCACCTCTAGGTTAGATGGTGAGCTGGTTCACAGCTTTAATGAACTCAGAATCATGTGAAGTTTGACCCCGTCTTTGTCTTATCACATACTGGATCTTGGTCACAATTCTGTAATAACAAAGGATGCATAGATCCGATACATATATTGGATATCGGTGACAAGAGAGCCAAGCTATGGAGCCGATCTGTTCAATTTAAATACGTGCATACTATGCTATGCGTCAGCAGTGCACCAGTAGGAGAGTTAACATAACATGGAAGGAGCTAAAAACAAGGGTTCAGCAGTTTGGAGGTATTTCACGCTTGATCAAGCCTTAAAAATAAAATGATTCACAGTCTCTTCCTCACAGTGAAGAATATAGCTTATTCATTTCACCCCGGTATTGGATCAGTACTTGGGATCGTCCGATAACCAAAGCCCTCGTATTGGTATCAGGAAAAAGTCCGATTGGTGCATCCCTAGTAATAACCAAATATAAAGAATAAATCTGGGAATATTCTGTAATTTTCTTATTGCCAACAAATCCCATGGAAAACAACAAAACAAATCTGCCAATGAATGTATCCTACTAACAAGTTTTGTCTGTATATCCAAGGCCTGATATAGGTTATTCTTCTGAGCTGTAGACCTCCATTGTTGTCCAAAAACTATTAAAACCCTCAACGAGCCACACCATAGCACTGGATGACACGTTCCTTCATTAACATATAGATGGGCACTGTAGTTTATTGTGTCAGTTCCACATACACTGTCCTGCTGTTGTAAATACCCTCTTGTGCTCCAAATCTGCAGCTGAATATAGTCTCCAACAAATACACTATTATCTTGCTGTTCAAGAAATATTAAGATATATAGGCCTAGTTTCGATAAACTCTATAGATAGTTTTTAGATGTGTTATTGATTATCTTCCAGGCAGAAATTAGTTTCCATGCATTTCTGTGTGGTATAAATAGAAACTTTTTTTGTAAGGTTACATTATTTTATGTGCCATTCTGTTTAGGAGCAGGAACTGTTGCAAAACCTCCCTCCTTTAGTGCCTTCAAGGACACTCAGATATTTGAGTGTAAGCTGCTGTTCAGCATTAACAAGCCAGCCAATAACCAAACAAAACATTCTCAACAAAGATAGTGGGGTTTTTTTGTATTATTACATGGTTGCTGTTTGGCAGTCAGAACATCCTTAATCACACCAACAATGATCAGCAGTCCCTGCTTGCAACTGCATTTCCGCACAGCTTTGACAGCTTTGACAACGAAATCAATTGTCCATCTCAAATCTCCAGAAGTTCATTTCTATAGCACAGTGAAATGAAAATCCAGCTAAAATCAATCTAAAAACTGATATGCTATGGTGTAGAAGATGGTCAGCAGTAATGTAAACTACATGTGATTTGCAAGATTGCGTATGACATTTCATCCTTGGTATCTTTCGGCCAAGTTTAGTCCCCCACCCCTCCCAACTCCCCGAATCACTACACACACTCCAGCATTCACATTCACTCACCTGATGGAGCCATAAACCATGTTGTAAATGTCTTCCTAGTCTGGCTGATTGCAGCCCACAAAGGCAGCCTGTGTTAAATTCTCCATGCTCTCTCCCCTGGGTGCCTCCCCCTCCTTCCCATACCATGCTCTGCCCTTCTGTTGTCATTAACCATTGTCTTTCGTTCTATCCCTTTCCTCTTCCTTCCTTAAGCCTCTATATTATTGTTACGGAATAAATCGCACAGAGCACTAGATTTTGCTACTGAAACCAAACACTTACATGACTCGCTAAACATTTTTGACATTCTTTTTTTAAAACTAAATGCTTTACACTTCATGCTGGGTTACACACAGACTTGCGGCCTGTCAGTCAGTAGGAAACTCTTCCATGTGCTGTTCTCCTCAGCTCTTTTCCACACCACCAGCCTTCGCCTGACACAGATTAGCTCCCTTTTAAATGGCACGGCGGTTTGAACAATAATTTATGAGGCATTACAAGTGAGTGAAAGTTGTATTATTTGCAGCCTTTCTGTAATGAGTGCATTTCACAGTCACCATTCAGGAGTCCTGAGCCTATGATATTTCTGCTGTAATTTGGTGTTTTGATGAGCAAACATGCAGCTTTCAGTTGGAAAGGCCCTGACTAAACCCGGCCGGTCTCTTTGAGAGTCATCTTGTTCTAGTCATCTCTAAATCTCAGCTCTTTTTATGGTCACACATAAAATGCTCACTCGTGATATAAAGCAAAAGAATCAGCTTTTCCTACATTGTCGATGAACCTCTGTCTTTTATTTGTGTAGTTATGATTTTATAACGTCACACACTGTGATTTTATTGCCTATGTTTTCCCAAAATTTTCTGCCTTGACTAATGTGCTTCAGTTCTTCTACCACTAGATGGCACTGCTATGTTATTCCTGTTCAATTCTTTATTCCACCCATCAGTTGAAAGAGACAGAAGACTCTGGCCTTCACTGTAGTATGGAATTTAACAAATGTTAACTAAAAATGTATTACAGATGGAGTGGTTCCCAATCTAGGGGTAGCAAAATAAATATTAGGTAAGATGTTATTTCTGAAACATGAAATTTAGTTAATTTTTCAGACTTTGCTCCAAACATTTATGGGAAATGGTCTGTATATTTATAGAGTGTTTTTACACTATGTCACATTCACCCATATTCATACACTGAGCCTAAGTGCTCAGAATGCAAACTAACATTCACACAATTTGTGGTTCAGGACACTTTGACATGCAGCCTGGAGGAGCTGGGGATTAAACCACAGATCTTCCCATTAACAGGCAACCTGCTCTACCTCCTGAGGCACAGCTGTGATATACAAATAGTGATGAGAACCCACAAGTAGACATTGCTTTTTCTCAAAGGGGCTACAGGCCAAAAAAGTTTGGAACCACTCTCCTTTTATACCTATGTTCTTAAAGGTCTTTCTTAAACAGTTACTGAAGAAGTTTTGTGTTCTCGGGTCATCATTACCGCTCTCTGTGCTGGCTTACCACCTCATTGTCACAGATCCTGACCTCAGCAGCCGAGCTGCTCTCATTCTGGGTGACATTGAGGTGCTTCACACACTGAAGGTCACCCTGGCAACAGCAGGCTGACTTTCCCCTGTCTCCCCTCCTTTCTCCTATTATATTCTGCACTGCCCGTCAGCCATTTATCATAGCTATATTCCTCGGCCTCTGACTTTGTGAAACAAGATAGCACCATTTTATGGGAGCGAGATCTGGACTTACCGCTTTAATGACTTGAGGGAGAATGACACGGTGAGATTACTTGCGTTTTTGAGAATGAGCAGTTGAGAATTCCTCACCCCTCGTGATGTGGAGATGTGTCACCTAGATCCTCCCTTTGTTTTAAACTGTCACCCAGAGATTTGAACCTGTGAGTTTCTATGGCCACTGCACTGAGCCACCCTCGTTCAGCATGCATTGCACCAGCCACAGCTCTCATCACTGGACAGTCATAACACCCTGCGCCTAATGAGGAGATGAGAGCTACATCCACACAGATGGATCCTGTTCCTGTGGCCCGCTGTGGATTATCTTCCTCAAACAGTTATTTCAGACTTTCAGCATTTTTACCCTCGCTGAGGCCCTAATTCACTAACAAGCACTTCATTAGATTTACATCGATCCTGAAAGGTCAAAATGTAATAAAACAACAAACTGCCCATGGCTGCATGGCATCTGTGTTTTACTGCATGCATGTGTGCCTGCATGTGTGTGCATGCGTGCGTGTCAACTGATTCCCTGAAAAGCTTGTCTTCTGCTTTACACGCCTGAAGTTAAATTGTTCCTTCCAAAAACATTGTTGAAATATGAAACGCATATGCTGTAGGTTGTTAAACTGCCATCTATCACCGTGCAAAGCTGAATGATGAGTCTCATTAAGATAGGACACACACACACACACACACGCATATGTCTGCCTTCTGCAGCATGGCTCTGCTGCTCTGTCTGTTTGCATTCAGGAAGTGATAAAAACAAAACAGCGCACGTCATCTTCCCCTAATCTTTTTGACAGCTGCCAGAAGTGTGCCAGCAATACACTTATAGGTAAAGCACTCATAACCACACCAAGCGTCAACCCTATTATAATAAGTAGCTTGTGGGCTTGCTTCTCTAAATGACACTCAGTGAAGCATTGCATCATTGCTGTATCTTGTCCAGTGGAAGAAATATGATCCCAGTGCTGCTCTCAGTTTCAGTGTTTGTGATAGCCGAGCTGTCGGAGGTATGAACGTGTTGACTCATTCACAACTGGAAGCTTTGGATGTTTTGCATTCTGCCATTGCTCTCAATGTTCCTCTAGTGTATGTTTAAAATCACAAGCATGTCACTGCAACTGCCCCTTATAGGTGACTGTAATAAAAAAGTTGTTGATAATATACTTAAAAAGTGCATGTTTCAGAATTTTATGTAAATTAATTTCATCAGTTCTGTCTTGATGTACCAATGCAGGCACGTGGGCTACACCATTCAAACAGATATTGTTGGACAGATTCTAGAGATTTCCCTCCAGAGGATTTTCTCCTAGTAAACACATCGAGAGTTAAATGGTGTTGGTTCAGGGAAGCGTTTATCATTTTTCACTTTGCTCTTTTGGGTGTGCTTTATTTGCCAGTATGTGATCCATCATGTCACATCGCTGCTAGTGACTAATGCCCTTGTGTGTATCCCTGCCAGACATTCCCATCAGACCTGCACACACACACACACATACTCAAACACACACGTATGGAGACCTTCGCCATACATCACCTGCTACCCCCTACACACCTTTTGCTCCTAATCATGACACAACCCATGAAACCTGAGCTTGTAGTATTGGTTGCATGTTCTGCAAAGCTAAAAATGGAAAAAAAATTAAGTGGAAATGATTTGTAGTTAAACGGTTTTATGTTTTTGTATTAGAAAGAGGTTTCTCTGCATGTTTGCCTTTTATTGATGCCAGGCTAGGTGAAGGAAGTCACAATGCATCATCACCCTCGCACTATTTCTTTGACCTCACATACCTCCTATTTTTATTTAATTTCAGGCCAAGTTTTTCCTCATTTGAACTACTTATTTTCACTCTCTCCATTTCTCTTTCTATCTGTGCTGCACGGTAATCTCTACTGAGCCGTGCATAATCACAGGCCATCTGGGCGCTGTAGGGAGAGATGAGCCTGCAGCTCATCAGATGTCCAAACCCGCTGTATGGGTGGACACACACTCGTGTTCACGCTCTCACACACACATATACACAGTCACACCTTTAATAGTTACAAACCATCCCAGGGATGTTCGCATCACACCTTTTAAGACCATGCTCAAGGATATAAACAGCATCCAAACAAAGAACTGCATCGTGCGTAACTCAGTGGAAAGCAAATCACACCTTTTTTCAGCACCACATAATGATGTTCCACAAGCAGAATGCTGCAGGAAAAAAATATAAATTGTATTAACTCGACATCCAAAACCAACAAACGTATCAAAATGTGAGTTGTTAATCATTTTTGATTGTCTAGCCACTCTTAGCTTTACACAGAATATAATAATCTGACCCCCAGACTGCAATCCAATTCAAATAACTTGTCCACAGTATTAATTTTCTGCTGTTTCTAATATTACTTCTGAAGTCCCCGCTCATCTTCTCAGAGGGGCTGCACAAGAGCTCATTGAAGTCATTACTGAAATGCTGACTGCTGGTTCACTCTAATACATTCCCCTCTGGTTTGATAAAGATGAAAAACATCATACAACAACAGGGTTTGAGACCCTTGTAATTATTTTATAATTATTCCACCGAGATTTTTGTTATTAGTCAGAGCGCATCAACAAAGCCACTCCCTACGAGGGTGTAATGAATTAAAGCCACAGAAGAAGTTAAACACCAGCAGTACCCACAGTATCAAAGCTGTCTGTCGATAACTGATGGTATTGGTAGATGTCTGTTGAATATAAATGTCCACATGTCTTGTTTGGATCATTTGGCAGATGGAGGATGGATACATGAAAAATATATTACTCTGATAATCTTAGGCATCAGTCAGCTTCTGTTATTTTTGGCATCCAGTAATATTTGTTTCATAGTTCGCTATGAGAGGACCCATGGGACTGGATAGTGACCAAGTCAAATAAAGTCAGAGTACCTGCTTGGTTTGAACAATATGGACATAATCGTCTCTTACTGTAGCAGTAATTTCATATTTGAATAGCAATATTATATTGTGATATACACATTTTTTGTCAAATTTAAATTGAGACAATGTTTATAGATACAGTAACCAAATGCTATTTTATTTGTATGTTGTTAATGCATATCCTAAATTACTAATATTGCTGTAAGATGATTAATTTGTCACATTGCCTGCCTAAAAGTACAGTTTTAGAGATGGTCGTAGTGATATTAATATTTACCTCGTAAAAACAGTATAGCAAAATCGGTACTGTCCAGCACTAGTAACTGCAAAGTTATTCTTCCAAAAAAAAGTTGGTTGTTGCAACAATTAGTATTTCAGTTTAGGAAGAATTTCCCTTTCAGGATCTGTTTTTTTAGCTCCATGACTTTTTTGTCTGTTTTGTTCTTACTGTTCTCCTTTTTTGCTCTGCACCCACCCTATCCACCATGCCCTTGGGCCAGGCACCCAGTCAGCAGCAGTCACAGCATGGGACCTGTGTAGAAACAGGTTTTCCAGATCTCACCACCATCAGCCAGCACTGCTCTAGCAGAATGGGAACAGCAGGTCTAGTGCAACACTTTTCTGTCAGAGTGGTAACACAGATACAAGGATTATGCTAGGCCCCAACCTCTTTGTAATTCAGATAAGACCTCTCTACTCCAGCAGATAGGTTTAAATATTAATAATGAATTAAAAGAGTCTCCTCTTGGTGAAATATTAATGAGTTCTTCTTAAAAGAGAGGCGTTGACTCCTGAGAGAGGGAGGATGGCAGTGTGCTTGTTAGAATGATTTAAAGCATCTCTTTGATTTCTTAAGGTTAAGGTGAAGGTGGCTGTCAGGGGCAATATCTGAGCAGGCAGATATTTGGGAATGGCCATTAAAGATACTTTTATTAAAGGATTAACCAGTCATCCCAATTAAACCGGACACATTAGAACACCTGTCTTCATTCGTGAGGGGATTCGTCATTGAATCTTTGTGAGTGCAATTCCCCTCGGAGAAAGCTGATCCGCGGGCTCAGTGAGTCAATAAAAATGTGTGTCAGTAACAGTGGAAGACTCCAGCTGCATTAACGGTGTCCTTCCTCGACCTCCGTCTTCTGCTGAGGTTTGTCTGGATGTTGTGTCTTGTTGGCACCCCGAGTCCTTCAAAGACCTGTGCATGTAAAAGTTATTCATTTTCCTAGCTTAAGCTTGTAGATATCTGTCTAGTGTGTGTGTGTCTATCTGTCTGTCTGTGTCTGTATCTGTCTGTCAGCCTGAGCGATAGTGTGTAGATTTATTATATATGCATGCATGGCTGTGTTGTCTTTCTGTGTGAGTGAGGGCTTTTTGGGAAAATCCTGGAGTTGGGTCAACATGCTGTGGAATGTGAATTGTCTCCATGACAACAGCCCAGTGTCCTCCTTCCGGCTTTCATCCGCAGGGTGCATGCCGAGGCAGCCAAATCAAGTGTGCTATGGCATCGGCTCACTGATTGATCTGATTTTTTTTTTAAAAAGACTTATTTATCTATACAGATTTTTGTACCAGGTCCCCTCTGACTCTAACTGGGCTAAGTCCTCAGTGTCACTGCAGTAGGCCAGAACTTGATAAAGAGAAAATAAGTGTGTGTGTTTGTGCAGATGAAATCCTGCACAGTCCTTTGAAAGCCTGTTGACAGGACTTTGGCAGGCGTTCAAACAATGCAGTGTTTTGCGTATTGTTAACAGCACTGTTGTGTATGTCTCTGCATTTGTTGCAGAGTAGTGGAGTCTTGGCGGGTGGTGAACCATGGCATTGTATGCTTCAGTTTCTGGACAGTATAATGCACAGACAGAAGGGTAAACATAGACACAACATTTTTTGGCCCTGTCTCATTGTCTGACCGAAACATCTTTTTTTCTGAATTTTCTGAAAAAATCAGAAATTAAGTGGCATTTTCTATCCCTTTGTAACTGTCTGATATGGTTGGAAGGGAGTGTGTGTGTTGTTGGTGATCCCATTGGGAAGATGTGTAACAGATGCTCTCCTTAGGTCGGTAGAGCGAGGAAGATTTGGGCTAGTGTTAGTGGTCAATAATGCGGTGGATTTGTGTCTGATATAGATTGCGAATAATCACACAAAGTTTCTTCTGTGCGGACAGATGGAAAGAGATCATTGTTGTAATTAGTGAGAGTGGTAAAGGGTGAAGGGCAGTAGAACTGTGCCAGCTTGCATTGCCTCTATCCTCTAGTCCCTGTCAGTGACTGCATCTCTTTCT
This sequence comes from Lepomis macrochirus, assembly GCA_024633595.2. Taxonomy (NCBI): domain Eukaryota; kingdom Metazoa; phylum Chordata; class Actinopteri; order Centrarchiformes; family Centrarchidae; genus Lepomis; species Lepomis macrochirus. Next base: position 20,200,292 of record JALXJV020000014.1, on the reverse strand, counting down.
CCATGGACTCATTCCAGGCTATAACATGGAAATCAAAGACTTCCAGTTACCCCTTTTTAAACCCGAGTTCTACTTTGAGCAGCGATCTCCGCCTTACATAAGCTAAAAAGAGGTAACAAGATGGCGAGAGGTTCAGCATTCCTCCGTAACCCGCAGCTCACATTCCTCTCTTTGGTGTAAAGAGGGGGCACGAGCGCCATGCCTCATTAGATAACCAACAAAGGCGAGGCTCTATTCTTATTTGAAATTGGTTTTTTCCTCTTATTTGGATTGTCCTCCGGGGTGGCTGCAGCACTGATTCTCTATCTCTTCTTTCCCTCATGTGAGAATATTACACCTCGGCAGGTCTGCTGGGTTGAGCAGCCAGCTTTATTGCCGTGGAGAGCCGCACCTGTCCCCCCCAGTTCAGTGTGATGCATAATTCACTGTTGAGAATTTCAACAAGAGGTGGCCTCTTGTGTGGATGTTGTTATTGCCGCTGCTTCAAGATGAGTACAAGAGGATCAATCGTTGCCCATTTTAACCCACTACCAGCCACTCTCAGCTTGTCTCAAAATTTAAAGCTCCTGCGTTTCCTGAATCTAAAACACAGCCACCCATCCCCCTCTTTACATTTTCCCTCTCTTCCGCTCCTCTCTTCACACTCTACTTAAAAAGCCCTGTTTCCTTTAGGAACTGGGGATATATCCAGCAGTGTTTCCATGGTTATTGGTGGCATTCGTCGTTGGGTTCATAGCCGGTGTCGGGCAATGTCACCCTGTCTTTCAGGCTGATGTCACTCCCAACTATTGAGTGGGAAGAGGGGAAACACCGAGAGATATGGACAGCGAAGGGGGGTTGTTATAATTATATGTGCATATGAAGAGGGTTGGAGCAGCTCCGGCGCGTCATCCTGGCAGCTTTTGTGATCCACATGTCTGTGGGGGGGACGTTGCACACGAATGTACTCCACAGAGACTTGTGGTAAAGTGGCTCCCCAAGGGATATAGCAACATTTATTATTTAGATACATCAGAAATACAAATTATTTTTAGGGAGAACGTTGTGGTGAAATGATCGGTCGATTAGGCAGCTGACACAAAAAACAACTCAATAACAACTTTGATCATCGTTTGAGTTAACTAACAAGCATTCATCTTGTTTGGATTTGCTGACTATCTCTGTTTTATATAATTTACAGATTAGAAATCCAAATTATTTACAGGAATGACCTACTAAAACAGTTTTGTTTATTAACAGATTGGTCAAGCAGCAGAAAAATAATCAGCAGTGATGTTGGTAATTGAGTCATTTAAAAGAGAAAATAAAAGCCAAACATTTGCAAGTTTCTCCGTCTTAAAATGTGAGTATTTGCTGCCATTCTGTCTTTTACGTAATGTTTTCAGGGTTTGGACAACACAGTCAAATTGAAGGAAATTGTAATTAGGCATTTCTGATGTTTTATAGAAAACATTTACTCGATAATAAGAATAATTTGTTTTAGGCTTAAAGAGATGTTTCTTTCCTCCAAAACTGTCCCTCCTCTCCAGTCCACTCATATCCTCTCACACACACTCATGCAACAACTGTGCAGGCACACTCACTGATGCTTACACACACTTCCCCCATCTTCCATTCAGCCACTTCTTTTCCTCGCTCCCTCCTCCACTCTTCTCTCTCTCACTTAACTCTCCCTCCCTCTCACCCCCCTTTCCCCCAACCCTCCTCCCTCCCTCCAGCGGGCCGTCATTAGTTTCCATGGTGACAGTTGGGCGGCATTATTGCCGGCTGAGAACTGCTCCTGGGTTCCTTTCAGAGCGGCGGCAGCGGAGGCATTGTTAGTCCGCTGCTCTGAATGGTGCGGGGATCAGGACGGGGAGAGCGCAGGACAGGAGGAGCCCTTTTTTTTGGGGCAGGGACAGTGCATTTGTAGAGGGTGAGGGGAGGAGGAAGAGGGGAGGAGGAGGAGGAGAGAGAGAGAGAGAGAGAAGCAGCGTGGCGCTGGTTAAGGAGAGTTGATGAGGGAACAGGAGTAGTAGCAGTAGCAGATTCATGCCGTCTCCCTCAGAGCGCTACTAAAACATCCAGGCTCCTCAGACAGCCTGTTCGTGGCTCAGTGCTGGACTAGGTTGGACTCTGCTTTTTGTATTTATGCTTGTATCACACAGCAAGAGATGAAAGGATCTACAGAGATTTCGGACAGAGGGTGAAAATAGAGGAAACATCGAGGGCAGATGGCAAACTGAGTTTAGCTGGTGAGTTACTAATGGTGCTTCGTCGTCTCTAAATACATTTATGTGGACATGTGCACAAATGTGTGTTCTGACTTTGAATTATGTGTATTTCAGTTTGTGTACTTGTGTCTGTAGCAGGTGCTGCTGCTTTACAAAATGCATGTGTTTTCGTCCAAACTAAACCTCTGTCTGGGTTATGTTTGGGTGTGTGGGGTTGCAGCTGTCTCTTGAATGTGGGCTAATTCTCGCTGCCCTCTGAAATATACATGCTAGTCTGCATGTTTTATTGAGGACGTACATTGGGGGCAATTTTCTGCTGCCTTGATTCTTGGATTCCCTGCAGTGTTTTTTCAGGGAATTTCTGAGTGAGACAGCGTACGTGTGTTTTGGTGCTAGTTTTTTTGGTTTTCTCTTTCATCTATCTTACAGTGGGTAATTGGGAGTGAGAGCTGAGCCCTCTGGCTCCTTGAACAAGTGATGTGTGGTCAGTAATGTAGTGAGCAGCGAATGATGCCAATGTTTTTTCAGTTCATTGCCCCTGTGCTGTCTCTTCGATAAAACAGCACTTAGACTCTTTTACTCAGGCAATTTTCAACTTTGAGTCGATACATGCTCACTAAAGGAGCGGCCAGGGTGGTACTGAATATAAGTGACACAGTGATTACTAATGATTACTATCACAATTACCACTACTAGCTCATTGGTGTCATTACATGACTACATTAACCTCAACGATGATTTAGAGCTTAACCGATTGCACAGCCACTACTGTATTTTGTCAGTTATTTAGTGTCGGTATGTTAATGTTTGTATTCAGTCTCTTAGGGATTTTTTTTGGCACACTATAATTTAGCTGACTAGGGAGTTGTCTTAAGGAGTGCGGAGTCTGAGTGTTTCCATGACGACAGGCAGCAGCTGTGTGAGCTGAGCTGAGAGTGTGGCAGACACTGTGGCATTGCCTAGAGACTGCGAGACTCAGTCTAATCAACGACCTTTTGACCCAGATCAATGTAATGGTGCTGAGGCAAGCAGCCACTGGCTGCCAACATATATGTTGTAGTACGACACTGGTGTTGTGCAGCTGTACAGCTGCTTACATTTCCTGGATCATTGCAGGCTTCACTGGCGTCAGAGCGGTCTGATCCTCTTAGATGGGTGGGAGTATTATTGTAGAAACAGGCTTCTCATATATCAACATAATCATGTCCATTAGATGGATTTATTTTAAGTGTAATTAAAGTCTATCCAAGGCTCCGCTGGTAGTGGATTCCTAATTTTGCTGCCCTTTAAGTGATGTAATTTCACATAGGATGGACAAAATCATAGAAACACGACATAGGAAAAAAGCTACACAGCTAAATTATAATAGGTTAGGGTTTACCAGTGTCTACAATCATTAATTTTCATCTGAGTAAGCGCTCCTAATTGTCAGTGCTCAAATTACTGATACTTTGCTTCAACAAGTGCAAAGTTCTTTCATTTTCTAAACAGTCCTAAAACATAGAAGTACAGCAGCAAAGAAGAATGGTAATAGTGCACGAAAAGTGAAATGTGAAAACTGAACTGAACTGAATCAGCACCTCCCTTACACAGTCTCAACAAAAAAAAACAGTTGATCATGAGCTGTCTGTCAGGCCATAAACACCATATGCTGGTATTTATGATAAGGCTGCCATGTAGAAGTCGTCCGTACTCAAGGCCAACACACAACGACTCACACAGTAACCCCGCGTGAAAGGCAAAATCCTAGAACCCCTTGGCAGTGGAAAAAGTGGTGAGTCATGTTTCACCCTTTTTCCTACGTCTGGACAGGTTTAGTTTTAGAGAAAGCCAAAGGAAAGGATGTCTTTAACCCACAGTGTCCACAAGTATTTAATACAGGGGTAGGTCTGTGACTGAGGGTAGCAAGTCTATGGGAGTCATTAGTTACAACTTTACTTCTGCATCTGTACACTTCCTTAAAAATGTGTCTTTTCTCTAATCAAAGGAAGCTAATGTGAAGTTATTTCTATCAATGTGTCCTGCTCCTGTACATATAAATTCATCAAAGTCACCCTTGTGGTTTTCATTGTCATTCCTTTATTGAATCCAGAGGAAGGAAGTGCTTCATATTGGTCAGAGATGCAGGAGAACTTGTGGTGAAACTGACCAAGCCACACACAAACAGGAAAAAGCACAAACATGCAGATACCATGTTTAATAGTCACCCCTATTAGTGTACTCCATCACCCTGGTAATTATACCCACAACTTCCTCTTTACCCAGGGCACCTGGGGGGTCTTCCTCTACTTAAAGCTGGTGATGGCATTTCCTGTTGTGCTGGCATGATAATTATAGAAATCATCAAAAGAAAGACATGTCAAGTGATTAGAAAACGGTGGATCAGCAGTTGCTGCTGTCACTGTCTTAACCGGAAGAGATGGTGTGTGTTTTATGTGTCTTATCTTGTAGTCAGTGTTTCTCAACGGGGGCGTTCCGAGGTCGATGGGGGGCGCTGGAAGCAATATTTTAGAAAGGGGGGCGCTGAGCTGCTTTTGGGGGGGCGTTTGTTGGTTGGAAATTCTAAGGTGAGTTTACACCAAAGATTCACAACAGTACAAGTTTAAACTTTAAACTACTTGCAAAAAACTGTGGTCTGCAACATTAAAACCTCCCAGTTAGTCCACTGCGACGGGATGAGACTATTTTTTCTCGATCAGCTACTTGTGGTGCAGCTTTGTGCTGCCTTCACGGGAATGGGAAGTCAGAATATCATCTCTAAATTTTTGCCCACATGGCGTTTACTGTGTAAACTCTAGAAAACCGACGCTCTCTTTCTAGGTGGAAAAGTGTTTATTTCTCTGAGGAAAACACCGTGAACGCATTGTTATCGCAGTGGTTACACATTTACAAGAGGGATACCCTGAAAGCAACTTCACGCAACTGTTGTCGCAGCCTGCAGCCAGCGTTGTCCACCCTCCTCGCGCTGTGAGTTGCAGTTTGTTGCCAAAGCGGACATATAGGTAGTTTCAGTCGGCTATAAAAATGTAACGTTAAAAACTGAATCCCTGTCTCGCTCTGTTGGGGACTGTTAGCGGCACTTTTCAGAGGTGCTGAAGTTAAGCTGTGTGGAATTATTCGTGAGCTTCCTGTCTGATCACAGGTGTTTATTCAGTTTTGTCTGTCAGACAGCGAGGGGATACTTTGAGCGAATCAGTAACATAATGCAGTACAGGGCATGTAGTAAAATATTATGAATTCTCTTTAAATAGGCGAATGATCTTAGTCTCCTTTAACGTCCTTTTTTCTTTAAATGTCGGAGAACACGGAAATGTGGGAGAGATTCTGAATGTGCAGAAAGTTTTTAGCAGATAAATGGAAACAGTGTTTCCAACACGTTCATTTATTTGTGGCGGCCCGCCACAAATAAACGCTTACCGCAACATATTGATTTTTTACGAGGCCTATTTAAAATCGCATTTGACTGCAGAGCTGCAGGCAGCGCGAATTCACGGAGCTCATCCTCTCGCTCGTCCCTCTCTCTCTCTCTCACCCGTGTCTCGATCTATGCTCTCTCTCTCTCGTGAACACAGGTGCACAACGCAGCCAATGTCAGAGACACAGCTAATAGAAGTTATTAGCAAGCATGTAAGGAGCCTGGCTAATAAGGAGAGCGAAGTTAATGTTAAAATACAGCTGAGTTTTCGAGGTTAGCATGCTGTACAGCTGCAGCACAGTTACACTGTCATTCTGTGGGAAACACTGACAGACGAGCTAAAGTCCGGTCAATTACTGAATTAAAACAGATTAATTTATCACTGAGATGAAAAGGGGCCATAAACACATTTAAATAGGTTACTTCCCCACAAAAGAGAAAGTAAGACTTAATCATGTGTGTTGACTCAGCAGGGATGATATTAAATAAGTTCATCTACAGGAGAAAAATATTTTAAAAATGCCTGAGAGGCTCACTACATTATATTCTATTATAATTATATATTTTTAATTGTCACCTGAATTTTTTAGACATTTCCACCCTAAATTGGTGCAGAAAACGCAGCAATTAGGGGAGAAAATAATCTTCATCAGAATGCAGGAAATTAAGTGTTTAATGCTCAAAATCTTCTGGGGGAGGACCCCCACACCCCCCACTTATTAAATGCCCCATCCAAGAAAACAGTATTTTCCTTCACACACAGTTTCTGGGAGGAACATTCACTTATTAGTTAAATATAATTACTTTTCACAGGGCTTTTTGTAACCTTTTCCGTGTAACAATAAAAAAATCAAAATATATTCAGGGCAAATAGCTAACATTTTTGATGGGGGGCGGTAAGGGATCTGGATAGTGGCTAGGGGGGCGCTGGCGCAAAAAAGGTTGAGAACCACTGGTCTAAATACTGCACAGTTCCTGTCTGATATCATACTTTCAGTTTGAACTTTGGCATATATTCTTAAGATTAGACAGTAAGAGGACACAGCGTGTGTGTTTTCTTTTCTAGTATCGTGTGTATCTTGGCGTCTTTGCGTGCATATGCCTTTGTGCGTGTGTCCTTCACATCTCCATTTGGTGTGGGCAGGCAGTCGGAAAGTGTTAAGAGCTCTTTTGTCTCCACTGAAGCATGTGTGTTGTCTTTGTAAAAGACTTCGGCATCAGACAGGCGGAATAGACAAAAACACACATTCACAAACAACACTCCCCCTTTTGGCATATTCAATCCGGAGTAATATCTACCATGTTTACATATGACCTCCTTCAGGAGGAGAGGTGATTTGCCTCTAATTGTTGTCTCCTGTTTTAAAACCACTGCTCACTTCAAAAGCTTGCACGGTTTCACTGTTGATGCTGGAACTGTCTTTGTAGTTGTGTCCCACTGCTATGGAGATGATGAGGGATGGCTTCCAGAGGCCAGTAACAAGGCATTTAGTGATTTTCTGCTACAGGGCATAATGTGAGTGCATATACACGTGTGCGTGTGTTTTTACGTCTATGTGCTTTGTATGCATTCGTGCACATGAGCTGACAGGTTTTAAAAATATATACAGTATTTTCCTTTAGGGATGCTTGACTGGATAATCCCCTTTCCTGCCATATTCACTTCAGGGGAGAACTTTAATGTGTCCTCGTAAAGTGGAAAGTCAGTACCTGTGCACACATGGAGTTGCTTGTAATAACTGGGTAACTACCATAAATGGTCAATTTCAGGACAGTGAGCTGTTCTGAGGGATGTTCCAGTTGTTGTAGTTCACAAAGCTTGACTGATGATTCTCGGCAGTGAATATGTGGAAATTTGGAAATGGGAGAGAAGGTAAAATATCATTATTCTGTAGCATTTATGTGTTACTTGTTTTAATATTTACTGATATAAAGCCAACTGGGGCCTTGCAGCACTCTACAAAATGTATGGATGCAGCATTATTGTGTCACAACAGGGATATATAGAAACAGCTCATGCCCAGGGCTGTTTATGTATCCCTGGTTGAACCTTGACATTCACCAGTAGACACCAAGTAGCAGCAATAACAGCAGCCTTGTAATTGGGCCCTCTTCAATAATTCCTTGCCTTCACCCTTCAGACCACATTGAGTGACAAGCTGTTGCAGGTAACACATGTGATAGATCGCAGGCAGGCAGTGCTTCCTGCTGCAGGCGGCTGTGGTTCTCTGCAGCTCATTCTACAAAGGTCTATGATTTTAGCCAACGGTCACGTGAAAGACAATACAGCAGCCAGTAATGAACAATGCGAGAACAGGAAAAAGTGTAAATGACTTTCATTATATTTCTTAAAGGTGTTTTGTTCTATGGTTTTTAGTTTGCCATTTCCTTTAAGCCCAGAAATACCTGACTTTGAAAGCACCGTCATCTGGTGTCATGAATATTTAAAACGGTACTGACAGTACAAAAAGGTAACTTGGAGCTCATGGAGATGATAAAGGCTGAACCGGGGGGAGTGTAAATTGAGTTTTGCTTCAGTTAAAAGTGACGCCACAATAAGTTTAATTAACTTGTGTTTTTTTAAGGATTGTATGTTATTGTTATGTTAACTTTGTGTTGCTATTAGCCATGTAACCAAGTTAATGCAATTGGAGTCCTTTTGGAGTTTTTAAGTTTATTTTTATATGAATGAGATGTTTACGTAAAAGCAAGCTTACTTTGGTATTATCATATTACAGCGAAGGTGGACCACCTCACCTTAAGTTAAGACTGACTCAGCTAAGGCCAGAATAAATTATTGTACTTTAATGAAATAAAATTAACTAAATGAGAAACTATAGCACACAACAGACCATTGTGGAGTAATGAAATTATCACGAGACTAGATGGGTAAGTTCCTGACTCATCTCAAGAGGGATGACAGTGATGGATTGATCTTGTTGCACATTGGCTTTGTGGTAATTGATCAGAACAGCACAACACAAATTGAGTAAAGGCAAAAAGCTTGATCATAAATCTTCTTTGGGTTTACTGCACTATAAAATTACATATAGGATAGAGAATGTTTTACTGCTTGAAACCTGAATAAGATATCTCTGCTAGGACAACTACCCTTGCTTTGGTGAAATATGAATGCTTGGATACAGAGAATAAATTATTTTAACCAATTAATCATCATTTATGAAATTTTATCATGCAAGAACGCCAAACGTTACCCCCCTTCCTGTTTCTCAAAGGTGAGCATTTGCTGCTTTTCTTTGACTTGAGTGACAGCAAAAGGGAAATCTTATGGTTCTGGCAATCTGAAGACATCACCTTGGGGGGGAGGGAGGGAGTCTAGGTAGTATTTTCACATTTTATAGATCAGTCGATTAATGGCTTAATTTAGAAAATACTCAGCAGATTAATCAATGATGAATAGTGATATTTCCATAATTGGATCTAGGCCTATATATTTTAAGACTACAAAAGTGTGTGCAGAACTTGCCTGTTATGAAGTACATAATACATTGTAATAATGATAGCAGATATTTTCCCAAAGGAGAAAATCTGCTATCTGTAAAGTAGTGTAGGCTGAGATGGTCAGCTGGATTATAGCACAATTATGTATAGCTTTTTTATTCAATCTCATGCATCTTTAGTACAGATGCCGTAGCTCTGAAGACAATTTGCTTGCAGCAGTAGGTCAGCATCTCTATTTTGGGTTTGAGCAACGAGACCAACTTCCTATATTTGTGTGTAAGACGCTGGCCCTGGCAGTCATGCTGTCTCTTGTGTGGGTACACTAACATGGCTCAGAGCACTGCAGTGCGGTGCTGTTAGAGGAAACACTGTAGCCATTAGAGAGGAAATAGGAGCCTTTATTAGTCTGTCTAGTGTACACCTGGCTTCTATAACAGGCCTCTCCTTGTACAGTGATTTATGTGTGTTCATGACTCTTGGTATGTCTTGGCTCCTTGCTCTCATTTCTTAGCTAATTCTGCCCTCCACAAACCTCGAAAAGGTTTCAGTGATTTAGGTTTCCATTCAAGACTCTTTTTACACATAATGTTAATTCAGGCTTCTCTCTCATTGGCACTGAAAGGTATTCTCAGTTTTCAAAGTTGAGTGACTCATCTAATTGCAGCCCAGTGACACGAGTGTCGAACACTTTGTTCACAAGTTTAGACAGACTGACACGAGCTGCTTGCCTCAGAATCTCCTTGCTGGAAAGCTCTAAATGCTGACACTGCCATTCAGGAGCCAAGTGACATTTTGAAAATGATTCTGACGTCAAAGAAGATGTGTCGGTGTTGAGTGCATAGTGACCTTTCTGTCTCTGTGTGTATGTTGGTAAGAGTCCAGTGTGTATCAGCACAGAGGAGCAGTGACAGGGGAGGAGACTCCCCTGATTCCTCACCCTCAACCTTTCTTTTTCACCAACCCAGGGCCTTAACATCTACACACCCTTTCTGTATAAGACCAACCAGACTGGATTAAACTGGACTGGAATGGGCAAAACGTTGACCTGTACTGGGCAGGGCTGTCCCGCTCTGGGACACTTTGACTGTCAGCAGCCTCGTAGACACTCCCAGCCACATGCTGACTTCCATCCTGCCTGGAACAGATGCAGGGCGGTGCGGTGGGCACCCTTCCACCTCACCTAGTACTACCACGCATCACTGAGAATGGAAGCTGAGTCAGGGGGCCACAGGACAGAGAAAGATATACTTTAGATGAACTTGCCATTTTATATGATCAAATGTCTGTTTCTGCTGTAACTAACCGGGAAACTGCCACTACATGTTCTTGACTTAACTGGCTACCCAGGCTAAGCCTATTAGCATGCGACACCTGAAAGACAACTTTGCAATTTAGCAATTTTGAAAGTCGAGTAAGCTTTTGTCATTTTTAAAGCAGAAAATGCAAAACATGCTCTCGTTCAAACAGTATTAACTTTAATTTTGTCTTTTTTTAACGTAAGTTGAATACAGTGCATTTGGGTTATGTACTGTATTTACACGAAACATTGGATTGTTTAATCAAACAAATTACCCATTGATTATTCAAAAAATTAGATATTTAATATTTGTAACCCTAGACACATAGAACCATGGAGCAATTAACACATTACTACTGGGAACCTGCCCTCCCTCTAATTTTCCCATTTTCCTCTCATAGCAAAAAACGCCCCTTTTTCCAACAAACAGGTGAAAATATTCACTGGAAAAGCTGGATTCAGTGGACATGCTCTGCATTCACCACTTCCTTCTGTTGTTCTGTTGGGGGCCTTTTCCAGAGGCCTAATTCTGTGGCCATGAGAGGTGTGATTTGGTTCTCTGTGAAATGGTCTCTGTGAATGGGTTGCTTTTTATTTGGGAAACGGAATGATTTAGTCCGCAGTGTTTTTGGTAGCGGCTGAATATTTTTCTGCCGTCACAGTCGAACGCTTTACAGCGTGATGTAAAGCGTAAGCAGATCACACTGTAATGGTAATAATCAACAATAATGACATGAGTTAGGAGTCAAAGTAATTTTCTGGTCTGTTCTTCAGATGGGTTTCTATAAAGTTAAGCGACCAGGCCATATGCATGCATGTGTTAGTGTGTCTGTATGCATGCATGTGGAGGTGAGTGGTTAGCGCTTTGTGACACTGTACCCAACGGCCTTTAATGTCTGTCATTAATCAGTCAGTCAATCAAGCAGTCAACCAACATGGCTGTTTTTTAACTGGTCCTGTCAAACGATTGGTTTATCCCACCGATCAATATATAGTCAAGTAAGTAATTTATTCACGCTTCAGAGACGCTTAGTCAGTATGAAGAGTGATCAAGCCTTGATCCAGAAGATTAAACTGCATAATCCTCATTACAATATGGCCTTCATAGGACAGGGAATGATTGAAATTTGTTTTGAAAATGCTATTTCAGGCTTTGGGTGCTGATGACTCATGGAGCGGACCTGTGTTTGTTAAGACCTCCCCAACCCCCAGTGGGAATGGAAAGAGCTGGAGTATTTTTTTTTCCAGCACCAGCGGTTAAAATTCCCCTTGCCTACTGAAGGTGTGTTGAGTAAAATGGACACAGAGGATAAGAGGTACCTTCTGCTCAGCACCGCTCTGATTGTGCAAATCAGTCAGTTGGGTTTTTACATTACACTGTGAAAGCAACCATTGAGAGTCGCCACAGTAGGCTTCAGTAGTTTCTGGGACAGTTGAGCAGTCATCTCCAAAGGCAGGTTTGTAAACCCTCTTGTTCTTCTGTGTGTGTGCGTGTGTGTGTTGCCCTAATTGCCAATCTGTGGCTGCTTCATTTACTGTAATGCTCTGGGCTACTGTGCTGCACTGCATCCAGACAAACAGAGGCTTACTTCTCAGCTCTGTGCCTCATAAAAATCCTGTTGAAGTGTTTGCGGTCGCTGGGGGAGGCTGTGAATTAGAGAGACCAGTGTGCAGCCAAGTCACATGTTTGATGATGAATTTGAGTTTTTAATCATCCCTTTTGTCATGTCCTGACATCATTGTGTTACCTACTGTAAATTATGAGTGTCCTTCCGTGATGTGCATTCTGCATTTGACAGCTGAATTAAATGGCCTTGAGTCACACTGTAGGAAAAATATCTCAAGTCAGTGACTGTGCTGTGCCTTATCCCCTGATTGTCTTTTGCCTGAGGAATACATGTTCACCCTGTCCTGTGCATGTCTACAGTATATTAATGTGGGTGTACATTAACTGGCTATGGCTAAGTGCTGGGTGCTGTTTCTTCTTCCATGCCATCTGATTTACTAATTTGTCAAGAAGTCTGCTTTGGTCAGAACTGTGCATCTACTGAAAAAACGCAGATCTTTATAGCACATGACCTACCTTCTATATTAGTGATATAGATCAGCATTGTTGCCATGGCAATAGCCTCTTCTTCAGGATTTCTCTTGGCACAGTGAAGGAGAATTTGTTCTAGAGTGACTTGATTTAGTTTGGGACTCCGCTCTGATATTAACTTGTCACTCTTTGTTTATGTTTAGATCTCTCCACTTGTTGACAGTTGCAGTTTCAGGAACTAAAAGCAGATGGGCCTATCCCCCCCATGTTTGCAGCTGGTGGTGCCTCTATCATGTTTCAGACATTCCAGCAAAACCACTTAACTGTACTTTATCTTGTTATTCATTTGCATTGTCTATTTGTTTTGTTTTGCATGTGAGTACTCTATGAGTTTTTTTAATACTTTCTGGCCATCTGCTGCCTCCTCATTCTTGTTCCAACCTCTCAGGCTCTCCCTGTTTTATCCCCCTGAAATCGCATGGTCCTAATCTGTGGGAGCTGTTGAAATCCTCCCACTTAGTGTGGGAGACATGTCAGTGTGCCTGCTGTGCCCACTGACCTGATTTAGGGGGAGAGGACAGACCTAACAAGATGACTTACCTCCCCCTCCTTTGCCCCCAGCCCATGGGAAGCCATGATACTGGTGAAACTTCAGCCACCACTAATTCTTAAACAGCACAACAAATAGAATCTACAGATGTGAAAGTGGTGGATTTGACAAAGAGAACGTGATTGGTTAGGATAACCGAGCATGATAAGAAATCAATATAGAATTGTAATCTGAGGCCAGATGCCACTGTTCATGATTAGATAGCTGTTGATAAACCCTGTGGTGAAGTGGGAGTTGGATCCCCGTTACCATGAATGGGCAATCTGCTGATTGTCAGATATTGAGGATATGTTCTTCTGTATCTGAACTGCACATCCTGGAGCAGCTGCTGTTGTACTGACACCTAATAGTTCCTCTTTCAGAGTGTGCATTTGGATAGATCAAAAACCTAAACCTGTAGGCTTCAAAAGTGTTAGGATTTGTCCCTTGCTACACTCATCAGCTGCAGTCAGAACTTCCCAAACCACTCCAGCAGAATAATCGACTTCTAATTCACCTCTTCAATCTTCTGTGTTTGCCAAAATATAGCTAAATGTACAGCCCAGTACATTAGTGCTTGTTTAGTTTTGTACGCTGTATAGGGGCTTCTTAGATGTGGGAACCTGTTCAATTTTATATTTACGTTTTTGTAACAGTATCACTTAATTTCTCTGTCCATAGGCCTGACACTGCTGTGTACTTACTTAAAAAAGATGTATTTGTATTTCTCTACACGTTTTAACCATTGGCATACTTACTGAAAAGTAGATCAAGGTCAGCGCACTCATTACTGTCTCCTGCTGCACAGGGAGGGAAGAGACAGGGTGAGGCAAGAGGATAGGAGGAGCGGATATGGAGTGGTAGATAACATGTTAAATCTAATGGTGGCGGCCAACCTCTCTGTCATGTCCTCTACCTTTGCTCTCTCCTAGCTGTAATTTTGTTTTTGCTCTCTTTACTCTTCACCCTGTATTGCTTCATTTCTCTCATCTTGTAAAAAAACAGTATTGATATGTGTGTGACGGAATGATTGCAGCAAGTTTCAACCCATTAGATGAGAGACTGCCTCTGTGTCACTCAGTATTTCAGGGTAACAGACTAGAGGAAACCAGATCAATGTGACTATGGATGTGGAGAGAGCTACAAGATAGACACAGACAGAATGAGAGGAGCAGAGCAGGTATAATACAGACAGAGACACTGGGAAATTTGATGGTGATATGGGAATAATGAGGTGTCATGTTAAAAAAGAGTGTCATTGGGATTCTGCTAAGTCTTGGTGGGTAACTGGGGGGTAATTGAAGTGATGGGAGCGGGATTGTCAGCACAGCCTCACCATGGGCTGGTTTGCGAGTAGGATACTTGATTGACTGTGCTGTCTGACTGGGGAGACTCTCCTGAATCTGAGTGATCTGTCTCCCAGACATCACTGGGGTGACTGTACTCACGGGATGATGTGTAATAAATGACTGAGGGGTTCACCTCAAGGTTGATGATGACTGACAGCCAGCTAGGTTTGTACATTTTTGTGTGTTTGAGTCTGCATGTCTCTTGGGTGTTTGAGGAAAAGTAGAGAGGACAAGTGAGAGCTGTGTTCGGAATAATTTGGAATTCCTATATATTTATTTAGGGAAAAACTACTATTTAATGAAGAACCTATTTCGAAACTTTTTTAAGCATGGCTGTGTATCAAACGATAATACTATTTTGATGCTGACATTCTAGCGGAGAGTATCAAAATCTGTCAAGTGCTAAACGCAAGCATTGATTCACATCTTGTTAACTTATCTTTTGATGAGATCAATCCTAATTTAAATTAAAATCTTTAATCAATTATGACTTTATTTAAGCAAAATTGTTGAGCGGACTGCGTGTTAATTTCATTTGTGAACTTTTCCTTCTTGTATTGGGCCTAAATAAGCAAAAACACTAGCATGCTAACATGCTCACTATGACAATGTTAACATACTGATTTTTAGCTGGTATAAGCTCATTTTTACCATGTTAGTCATCTTAGTATAGGGTGTTAGCATGCAGACAGCATGCTAACCAGTACTAAACAGAAAGTACACCTGAGGCTGATGGAAATGTCATGAATTTTGTTCTAACTATTTGACAAGTTAAACTTTTTACCTAATGAGGCACAAGATGGAAAGTTCAAGTCTTGAAGGGGACATGAATGTCTGTCTGTACCGAACGTCACGTTTGTAAGTTGTGAACCAACAAATGTTAACCTGCTGGTGGTGCTAGAGGAAAATGTTGTACAAATGTTGTACTATTTTTGAGTCAATCCCTCCTGCAGATATTTCATTCTGGACCAACCAATAAACTGACATCTATCCCTAGAGTCAATCACGACGCTAACTTGTCTAAAACAGGATTTTGAAGAAAACCATTTAGGGGTTTTTCTTTATGGCATTTCTTAAAAATTGGGGTTGTGGGAGGAAGTTCTCACTGAAAAAAGGTGAAAATGCTGAAACACTCATACTTGCTGTTATGTAGTGACATAAGAGGGACATTCCTTAGGCTTTTCTCTTGTGACAGCATCACAGTGTCACCAGAGAGCCATGTGCTTTTCAGTCAAACAGAAAGAAAGAGGCGATAGTGTCCTTGTCAAATACCTGAAAGAATCTGAATATTTCCGTGAGTAATGTACACAGCAGTCCCTTCGGTATGTTTACAATACACCGTAATGCAGTCTTTCAGGTTACATCCCAAAATATTTGTTGTGCTCAGTGGGTGCTGTTCATTCTGTTCTCTTCTGTGAATGACTGAAGAGTTTGTTACATCATAGCCATGAGCAAACAGGTACAGGTTATTTGTTACCTGGTTCGCCTAGGAGATGTATCATGACTAACAGGGGCTGAAATTGTTTTAGCAGGGTAAGGTTGTCATGGCAACCCACAGCCTACAGGGTGCGGTAGTGATAATTCCTGTGTAATTGTGCTATTCATCCTTCCCTCAGTAACTGGAACTGAGCAGAGGAAATTAATGAGCTCGGATCAGTGCTCTCCTGTGTGTTTTTACAAAAGCCTTCTTAAAATGACACAATTACAATATTAATCTCTTCTCTCGGATCCCTCGGAGTCAAATCAATCCCAAATCAATTAGGTTACTGACTCATAGCTTCAAACACTGTTTTGGTTATTGTCAGTTTTGGGCAGAGTTGTCTAATGAATTGTGTGTCATGGTCAAAGCTATATGCCGTGGTAAGAGGATGCTGGGATGATCAGGCTCCACTCACATCAAATGCACGTCACTTTGGCACCCGGGAGGAGTTACTTGGATCAGGTTTGGCAGGTGAAAGAACAGGTGCAGCTCCTTGAAAACACCTGGGAAAGGATACGTGAGTGTGTGTGGGTGTGTTTGGGGCATAATGCAGCACTGAGCTTTGAAGGACTTTTTTTAGGGTGTGTGTGTGTATGGTTTGTTTGCAACAAAGACTAGTCTCAACTGCACACGAGGCAATTTGGCAAACTGGGAGGGCAGGATTTGTTTTGTTTTTGACTGGGTTGTGTGGGAGATTTTTCCGTTCACTTGTTCTTTGGACTTTGGATATGTGAGACTGAACAGTTGGAGGCAAGGTAAGGCTCTTTCTTCCCCTCTCGGAATGTAGTGTACAACTGAATAATTGTACTTTCTTTTCTATTCTGTAAGTATGATAAGCTTTAATGCTTATATTCCCTTTTGATTTGAAACATTTTGAAGACCACTGTGACATGAATAATGTTAGAGATTAATTTACTTTCATTTCACTTCCTATTTCTCTGGTGCTGGTATGATATGTCGTGTGGTTTTATCCTTGGTTTGTGAGATCTGAATTAAGAAAATCCCTGAGTGTCAGCTCCTCCGTCTGCTGTGTCGTCAAGTTCCTGTTTTGTGTCAGGCAGTTTGTCACGAGGGCCACGTTTTTCTCTCAGGTAACCAAGGCTGCACCAAGTTTCCATAGTCACCAGCCCCTATGCTTCCGTCTTCCATGGCTGTTTGTTTTTCCCAGGAGCGACCCCAGCCAGTCTTGGGTCATTGAGTTCTTCACTAGGCAGTCGTTTTGCCAAAGGACATGCGTGTTGATCATAGGTCAAGCTTTTCCTGTGACTCATCCCACGAGTCATCGCTGATTAAGAGATGGTATTAGCAGAAACCACGGCAGGAAGCTGAAAATATTTCTGTTGCCAGGGACCCAATCAAGAATAGTCAGAGTGAATATAAAGCCTAACCTACTGTAGAATTTGTGATCCACTGTGGGGAAAATACAATTTCACATTTTTTTCATCTATCTTTGTACTCTCTGGAGTTGAGAGTGCTGTTTGCCAGCCTCATCTTTCCCCCTGCCTGCTCTTATTCCGCTGTGGTGTAGAGAGCCTGCAGTGTGCCACATGGGGCAAGCAGCGTAACAGGACCCATTACTGACTGATTTCTCTCCTTGCACTGCCTGCAGCATGGCTGAAAAACACCAAATTAGATGTGCCAGGGCTCTGTCAGGGTTTCGCGCAATTTAGGGCTGTAATCCAGTTGAGAAAGAGTTGGGGTGACTACATTGAATCCATCAGCCTGAAGGAACAGAGATGTGTGGCTGTAGATTGCTTAGTTATTTACATAATCTATTGAGGGACGGGGACAGACACAGAACAGCCAAAATGACAGACTGCCATGGTATCCACAATGAGTGCGTCTAGAGCACACACAGTAGACAAGAAGGGACACTCACAAAAGCATTGTTACAAGAGCTGCATTCATTTCCCGTGACTGGATTCAAAGAACTTGTATCTGCAGCAGACTGTTAAGGCTACTGCTGCATTCATATAACTTCTATCCTTTATTTTGTCTCCCTGTCTGTTAAGTATCTATTGCATTGTGTATACTATAGGGCATGTCATTTTCAATTTTTATTTTACCCCCACAAATCTTGGATGTTAACAGTGTTTAATTTGAACATAAAAATGGTTGACAATCACATAAAACATTCATAATACAAAAATCAGAAAAACATTTGAGGCTTGATTTGTGTGTCATCTACAGAAATGTAGATGAATTTTGGTGCAGAATCAGAATCTCAACACCTCCTCTAACAGCAAGATTTTCTGAGCTCTTTTCATCACAAGTAGAAAGACAACGAGTTGTGGGTGCATACAATTCTGGTGCATTCAGCTTTAACTATAGGTCTGGTAATATTTTATAGTTTTCTTAATATCAACAAGTCCACGAAAAGATCAAAACCAACAATGACTTTGGTCCTGCTAACAAGAATTGCCTGTGTAACTAAACCCTGATATTGCCATGTAAAAGAGAGTCACACTGGGTGACATGATCCTTCATTATCACAAACATGGGCACTGTAGTTTATTGATAGTCTGGTGTCCTGGTGGTGTAAATACGCTTGTGCACCAAATCCGCAGCTGAAAATAGTCCTCAAGAAATACACGTTTAACCCAGTTTGAGTAAAATTTACTAAAAACCTGCCTGCAACTTTAGTGTCTTGGTTAACTTTCACCACTCCTACACTGTCAGTTGTTTTTGTCTTTTCATGGGATGTGTGACAATAACAAACATCTAGAATATCACCTTCCTTATTCTTCAAACCAAAATGCCTCTTTAAATTGTGTATTTTTAGATATAAATCCGTAAAGACCAGAACAACCAGGTTCTTCCAAAGACAATAACAGTCAGACGGATCAAACCAAAATCAGGCGTTTCAAAAGGACTCAGGATCAGAGACTTTATTGTCCAATGGAGAATTGTCTTTGATGTGGTTCACACATAATCTCTCACTCACACACAATCTATTTACAGACAGTGTCCAGAGAAGATTATGTGTAGTCAGTCAGATACAGGCCTATCCGAGAGCATGAGAGAAACCAATATGAAGCCTCTGCAGCTCTCTCTGCTGCCTCAGGCCTGGTGTCAGGATCGATGCTGCAGACATTCTCTTCTCCTCTCTGACCCCTGTGCTCTCTGTCAGAGGGCAACACACACTGAGCTCAAGATCATTCATCTATAGTACTATTGTTGCACACCGCTGCATCGTTGTTGCCAGATTACGTTGGGTTGTGGATGTATGTTTAAATTAATCTCATTATATTGATTGCTACTTCATATTGTCTTTCTTTGTGTCTCTTTTCTCCAGACCTCCCTGCCTCCTCTCTGCAATACCAGTGTGGATCTTTGGACTATCTGTGTTCTCCACGGCTGGTAAAGAAAGGTCCGACTCCCAGACAATGTCACGACAGGCCTGCCATCAAACCCCGGCCCCAGCCCTCCACCTCCGCCCAGACCGCAAACCGCACAGAAACCTCAAGGTAAAATACTGGGACACAGTGTTGCCCTTTCTAGGCCAGTTTTGACATTGGGGCTGTCACCTGTCATAATTGAAAGGTGCAGCAGGATCAGACAACAGCTATTGAGCCGTCATTTTTTCTGCTCTGACAAATCGTCTTCTATAACATGGTACGTTTCGGCTGTCTGGCCTCACTCTGTCACTCACACAGCTCAGTAGGTCAGCTCTTCAAGAGCTGCTGGTGTAAAGCAGGCCAGTGGCTCCCAAGTGTTTATGTTTGGGCATCAGATGCAGAATGCTAAATATGAACAACATGTGTTATGCTGTGGGAATTAGTAAGAAACATTGTAGGACATCACACCACAGATTTGGCCCAAATATTTAAGTGGCTCACAACTGTTCAAAGTTTAGAGGATTATCTGAAGAATGAGCATCCTTCATTATTTATATTATGATTAGCATCTTAACACAGTTTTGTCACAAATTAATGGGAAAAACAGCCTAATTGAATTGAAATATAATTTTCCATAAAATTGTGAAAAATACTAATAAAAAATTCAAATTTCTAGTCTTCTTGCAGTCCAAAACCAAAAGATATCCAATTTACAATGATATAAAATATAGAAGAGCAGCAAATTGTCATATTGGAGGAGCTGGAACAACAGAAAATTTGATATGTTCGCTTGAAAAGTGCCTGAAAAAATTAATCGATTACAACAATGGTTTTTGATCAATAAACTAATTCGTTCAGCTCTAGCCATATTGTGGTGATCTGCCATTAAAATTATTTTCTATTGACTAAAACTTTCACTACAAGCACCAGTTACACACCCAATCACACCTCCTTTTCTGACCACTTTCCGGTACTCAGCATAGTATCCCGCCTCTTTTAGCTTTTTAAAAAGAGTGTCGAGTTTTCAAAATGTACTGGCACTTACCACACCATTGCAGAAGATTCACATAATAGTCATGCTTTCTCTACAGACTGAATCAGGTTTTTGTAGTTCCAGTGATTGCAACTTTCACTGCATCCAGATAGTTCCTGCCCAGCCAATTTTATCTGATCTCTCAGGATGAATGAACTACCAGTAATTAAAACATTTAAGTAAAAGTATTCTGTTAAATCGGACATACAGCAGCTCTATCAAATTGGACTATCAATATTAATAATGTGCTTTAAAAAATGAAACAAATTAGATCAAGTCTTTTTCCACTGGGCAGAAAGAGTTACTTTATTTCTAAACACAATTCCAGTAATGGAAGAACAATTTAATACTTTCCCAAGGGACAGGAGGAACTTCTTCTCCAAAGCCTTTTTATTCAACTTTTGTTGCTAATCCTGAGGGAGTAGTAACTCAGGAACAGGGATCTTTAGGATAGCATGAAGTAAAAATTGGACCTCCTGTCAAAATGTAGGTCTTGTAACGCAAGTTTCCGAGTGGCAGTGGCAAAAGTTCCTAGAAATGCATCTGCAGTCAGAAATGTTGAAACATTTAACTATATGTCAAAAGGACTGTGATGCAATGTTTGCACATCCCTCTGTCCCCTATGATCACGCCACAGAAGAGTATTTGTTTGCTTTCTATCATTTCATATAGTTGAATTGTTTCTTTTTTTAGCCATACAAAAAAAGTCCGGTCATTTGCATGTTTGCAAAGAAAGTTCTACTCAACCTTTTATCGGTGACACAGACACAGAGGAAGTGCTGAAATTAACAACTGTAAAATTATCATCATGCTTCCTAGTTTTAGACATTTGGCGTTTCCGAAAACGAAATATATGCAAATATACAGACTCGTCTGTGAAATCGTAAGCCCATGGCGTGCAGGCATGCATTAGGGCAGTGTGCATATTAAAGGCAGCTTTGTCATTTCTCTGTGTGCTTTTTTTTGTTGTACCGCAGTGACAGTGACACACACACACACACACACACACACACACACACTTCTCAGCATCCTGTTCTGAAATAAGGAAGTTGGTAGAAAACTGAAGCTTAGTACTGGTCTTGCTCTGCGCCGCTACTATATGTTACTATTTGGACGGTATCTATTCCCCTGTCTTGAGGTGGATTTTTTTGTGCGAAGAAGCAAGCAGGTTTCACACATGGACTCAGCCATGGAGGTTTTCTCACTTGGATTTATACGCGTTACATGACTGTTTTTGTTAATGTCTGCAGCCTCATGTTTCTCTCTTGCTCTGCTGTTCTTGCCTCGTCTGGATTTCTGCATCTGTAGTGCCCCCTAAACCGGCACACCTGCTCGCCCTTGGGCAAGATAAGAAACCTAAGAGGATCCCTCCAGCGCCCTCCAGGCCTCTGCCAGCTCCCCCTCCTCCACCTAAACCAAAGCCCAGTCTAACCTCCTCTGGTTCAGGAGCACAGCAACAGAGAGAGGCCCAGAAGGTGGGGCTCCTCATTGAGAGGTTTGAGAACTCAAGGTAAGGCCTTTCAGGAGGAGATGTCATCAGAAATCTTACTTCTTACTCCCGTCAGATTCATATTTTGATCTGTAATGGTTGGGGTATGTGGGGATGCGTGTGTCGATGTACAAAGAGTTTCATGTTTCATGACTTGTTTATCAGATGGTCTGGTTGAATTTTGTCGCTTGACAAAAAAAACCAAAAACTAAGAAAACCTTATTATACTGTTAATATTCATATTGTATATGAAATGAAATAATAATATTATTATAATATAATTTATATTATAATATATTCTTATAATATCACTTCATTTAATTGATAGTGCACATTTTTCATTTAAGCAGCTGTGACAGTGTTTTTTATTTTCCCAGAGTCCCCATCCTGGGTGTGCTCCCACGGTCCCAGCTGCACCTGTGTCTGAAAATGGACACTGCATCTGACATGACTTCCTCCTGCGGCCAGGACACCACGGAGAAGGTTGCAGGAGACTCCCCCCCCATGGACAAACTTGCACTTGGCACCTCCGAACGGACTGACGAGGTTTCTGTACTTTCCTGTCTGGCGTCTGTGCACATCGATGGCTCAGGTGACGCCACACTGGACGAATGTGGCGAGGAGGGCATGACACACAGTGTTGGGTGCCTTGAGGACGCGGAGCGGGAGGAAGGCTCCTCCCACGAGCTCCTGGACAATCCGGACTCCTCGGAGCAGAATGGGAAGATTCCCAACCGGGACAGTGGCATTGACAGCCCGTCGTGCGCTGCAGAAGGGGAGGTGTTCCCCAACGAGGACGCCATCGATGAGGAGGATCATTACGACAGCATCACTGAAACGGAGAGTGTGTCCTGCTGCGTTACCCTGGGCAACAAGCGGGATTCGACGCAGGATGAGGACAGTGACTTGGATGAGGGGAGCAGTGGAGAAATACTCTCTCTGACAGACACACAGACTGGGTATCTAACAGATGCACACACAGAGGCACACAAGGTGAGTACCTTGCCTGCTTAGGCCTCATCAAACATCCTAATTTTCATGAAATTTCACGGCATATTTAAATCAAGCACATCCTGCAAGTTCAAAAGGTCCACTTCAGATAGCCAGACTGCCTTTCATGTAGTGGAAAAAGTAGCTTATGTCTATTATTATCTCAGTTTGGGTGAACAATTTCAATGAATACCTCTGCATGAAACGTTAGACTCTGCTATAACCAGGAACAATTGACTGACTTGTATCTAAAAGCAGCTCTGTCATCACATAAAAGGATGAATACCTGCCCAGATGCTGTAACAGGAATGTGATGGCTGCTAGATAAAATAGTGTAGAGACAGATATCTCCCCACAGCTGAGGTAAAGTTTCGTTTTTCTCTTGTCCTTCAGTTTGACTATTGATTGTAAACAACTAATACCTCAAACTAAGGTTGCAAATTCACGCATTTCCTTAAGCGATAGGTGAACATGTTAACAATCAATAATCGATCAATCATTTATAAGGCGCATGTCTTTTTCTCAGATTTAGAGGCACATTAGTTGTGTGAAACTTTCATGAAGCAAAAACAATTTAAACCAACAGAATAATAAAACAATAAGGCTTCTAGCTAACACTGACATGATGGGAGGACAGTGTTCCACTTGTGGTTTTCCACTGCAACCGCCAGGTGCTGACTTTTCAAGTGGTACAACATTGATGCTGTGCTGGCACTATATTTTAAAATGCTGTCACATAATTTACATTGAGCGTTGTCGTCTTTTACAGAAGATGAGACAATATGAAACGAGAGGAAAATTTAAAGACAACACTCAGAAAACAGAAACTCAGGGCAGAGTGGTAGTAGATTTATATAGCATTGCTGTCATGGTTGAAAGCAGTAGACATCTTTCTCAGTAGTGTTTTACTGTTGTAAAACACACCCAAAGCTAACACGAATATCACATGACTACACGTACGCCTCTGCTGACTGCCCACACCCTCACAGTCTTTTATGTAAAGGTATCTCCGCTGTCCAGTGCTTCAGAGGAAGCTGCAGAGGAAGGGTATGCTGTTATGTGAGGGCTTCTGTGTTTTTGTTCGCATGAATATTTGTGACACTACAGCTGACATGTTGATGGCTATATAATGACAACCGCGTCACAGAGGATGTGGGTTTTCAGTGATGTGCATTGCAAGAGGATAAGAGACTGAAAAAATGCTTTTGCTGACTTTGTCAGTACTATCAACTTTGCAAACATTGAAAATCCACTCTTGTTAGCATAGTAGTAGCTGCCAATGCTAGATTTTCATACAGTCCATAATCTGTGGTGAAAGTTTCAGCCTTGCATTTGTGCTGTGTATAAGAATGCAAGTGTGTGTGTGTGCGTGTGCATGTATTTATGTGGGAGACAACTGTTGTGAAACACGCATTGTTGCAACAGGCTAAAAGTTTTTTCCGTGACCCTGGTGTGTGTGTGTTGTTGGGATGAACTACATAAGCAACATCATTTCTAATGTTTAATCATACATTTTTTATGTCGTCTTAGCTTCAACAAGTCATAGTGAGAGGAAGAGACCGATCTTCATTTTCACCACATCAGCTTAGAACATCAGTTTCATAGGTTGCCTGTGACTATAATAGAGCTGACAGTTGTCTGCTCCAGATATTGCTGACTGTTTCCTCAGCCATAAGCATAAAAGGGTAGGTCCATTCAGACAAAGCCTGATATAGCTTATTTTTGAATACCATAGGGTTTTATTGTGCTCCAAAAACTATTAAAAACTCATTATTGGGTCACATGTTGCATCGGGTGACAGGTTCCTTCATTAAAATGAACTTGCTGCTGCTATAAATACTAGAGCACCAATAAACAATTTACTCCTGTTTGAGTAATGCTTCCTAAAATCTACAGAGCCCAGCTATTTAAGCTAACTATTTAGCCTTTTATAAAACTTAAAAAAATGAAACTAAACCATTTATGAGAATTGACATCTTCAGGAAGAAATTAATGACCTTGGGGCATTTTAGGTATAGCATTGTTTAGTTAATAAATAATGGGCATCTTCACAGCATATACATACAACTTCTATACTAACTGACCTTGTACTACTTTTACGAATTTCAATAAGTAAGCATATGTTTGCAAATTTTGACCCCACCTTTCCCAAATATTGTCATTGCATTTGGTTTTGCAGAATAGACAGCAAAACCAAATGCACTCATATTCTCTTAGTGCATTGTAATGTGTAATGGCTGCAATATCCAAACCTAAGGTGCCATCTGCCTTGAACTCTGTGGTTGGTGAATACTGCAGAACTGGAAGGTTTCTATAGGAACATGATGGAGAGTGTGTTCGCGTGTTTATATTGTTTGTTTTCATGCCTCAGACGTAATCCTTGGTGTCTGTCTCTTTCCCTCAGTGCTCAGAGACTCAGAAGCTCCTGAACATCGCCAAAGAGCTTCTCCAGACTGAAGAGGCCTACGTCAAACGGCTCAACCTCCTCGACCAGGTAACGTTGCGCCTCCCGTGTGTCTCTTTTTCAATTGCTGGGTTTGTGAGTTTGACGGTGTGCTTGGATGCCTCTGGTCCAAATTTCAACCTAAATGTGCCAGTTGTCTTAGTGATTGAGATCAGGGCTGAGCTGGATTAAAACTGGCACTGTGATCCACTGGACAACAACCCTTCCTCTGTTGACTGGATTGCTCAGAGTAGTGTAAGCACGATCATGTGAGAGTGTGTGTGTGTGTGTGTGTGTGTGTGTGTGTGTGTGTGTGTGTGTGTGTGTGTGTGTGTGTGTGTGTGTGTGTGTGTGTGTGTGTGTGTGTGTGTGTGTGTGTGTGTGTGTGTGTGAGAGAGAGGGTCTGTACATGTGTTTATATTTATACATGTGCAGCATAAATACAACTTTGTCCCCACAAACCTGAGCATGTGCACTAACTGTGTTTAAAAGTTTACATATTCAAGTTCCTTGTTTGATCTGATCACCAATCCAAAATCTAAAGATATTCAGTTTATTATCATTGAAAACAAAGAAGAGCAGTAAGTATTCACATTTAAGCAGCTGGAACACATATATTTCTGTAATTTTTTCCTGAAAATGATTTAAATGATTACTTATTTATCAGAATGATTTCCTTTCACTTTTCTGTCAATGTATTAATTTTAGCTCTCTAGCAAATACAAGATCTTTTTCTTATCTCCTAACTGCCATCTCCTGTTCTTCTTTACTGTCACAAGTCATGGCCACTGTGCTCTGTTGGCTCTTTTGTTTGTTCATTTCTATTTTTTGTAAATGGGTTGTTGCATTTATTTTCACCCTCTACTTCAGCCTCTATTCAGGTTTACCCATGTTTGTGATGAGAATTTACTCCTGGTGGTTGAATCTTCTTCCTCTCTGCTACGTTCATGTGGTAGAAGGTCCTGTGGTAGGGCAAAGCTGCCCTATCACAGAACAGCTATGGTTTATTTGCTACTGAATGCAGAGAACCCTCCCAGTTAACTTCCTGTTTTTGTCTCATCATTTTCACATGACGCTTGATTACATGGAAACAATATTGCCAGTCTGACAGGGACGCAGAAGGTGTTTGAAGTGATGGGTGAAGCAATTTATCACTGGAGTTGGGACGCATCATTATGTTTGTTTTCAAAGCTGAACCAGAAAATTATAAAATTGCTACTGGCTGATTAGATTTTATTTCTCACTGTTATTAAGTTGTAATAGTGCTAGAATGATTACTCAGATAATCTATTAGTTTGTTAGAAAATTAAAAAACTAACAATTTTGATGATCAATTAATCATTTAAATGGATTCTCCAGTGATTTAGCACTTCCATAACGTTATGGGCCTCACCAGAGAAACTATTTAAGCAACCGTGGCCGAGCCTTTAGTTCCTGTTATGGACCAAGCTCCAAAAACACTACATTTTCCACAATGCAACCAATAGAAGCTTTCATTGGAGCCTCCCTGACACTTTTTTTCTGAAGCTGCCACAAAGGAGGCTAAAACCACTCTTTTCACATGCTGAGTAGAGTTAACCATGACTAGTAAACACATTTTAACTTGTAAAATTGGTGGAGGTCCCCTGTTAATATGTCAAGCAAAAATGCCAAACATTTGCTGGTTCCAGCTTCTCAAGTTGCTGCTTTTCACTATTTTATATTGTTGTAAGTTGATATCTTTTAGGTTTGGACTGTTACATTGGGCTCTGTATAATGGTGATGGCCACTTTTCATAATGCTATTCTTAGTTTTTCATGATTTTTTTTGTTTAGCATGCCAGCTGTTGTTTTACGATTAAAACTCAAAACTAAACTCCAAAAGTGGTGTATCCGTCAAGCTTATATTTTGGCACATGAGCAGTTGGCTTGCATCTTGCTGCTAGTCACACTTAAGAAGCCTAAGTTGGAGAAATGAATATTTGTGGATAAACAACAACGTGGAATTTTCTCTATGTTTACATGCCTGCTCCATAAACAGGAGCAACATTTGAGGGTTTTTGGAAACAGTTGTATGCATACAATATGTTTTGTTTTGTTTTTTTCTCTGCAGGTATTTTGCACTAAGCTCACGGAGGCTGGAATCCCTCAGGATGTGATTACAGGGATCTTCTCAAACATCTCCTCTATCTACTGCTTCCATGACAAGTTCCTGCTCCCTGAGCTCAAGACACGCATCACTGGAGAATGGTGGGGAATAAACACTCGGCAGTTCAATGGTTTTCCAAAAGCTTCAGTGTTATTGCAGAGATGGTGTGGCTCTGTAGCGGTCAGTTATTCTGTTGGTGTTGGCTATAAAACTCAGATAGCTAGGCGGTATTGGAGGGCATTATTGTCAGGTTTTCAGTGGTGCCAGGTTGCTTGGTTGTGTGTTTTTTTTTGTGCATGTGAGAGTTGCAGAATATAGGCACAGTAAGCAGGAAATTTACCTCCAGTGTGTCTTATTGTGCCAACATCAGCCACCCATGGAAGATAATGATTCCTCTAGAGGGCTGTGTTTAGAGAAATCACCTATCAATAAATGGTCCCCCTCAAATAATTTTAGGAACTCATTAAAATGCATTGGCTCAGACAGAAAGATTTAAAAACTGGTACAGACAACCAAGAGACATCGACACAGCAGGTCAGAAAAGTGCACAGTAGGAAGAAAGTTCTTAAGAAGGATTAATTTGTGCATTAATTTGTGCAATTCCCCCATAGTGTTCCTTAGATTAGATTTTTCTGAGCTTTCATTTGTTTCTTACTTCTGTTACATCAATGCTTCCTGTCTTATATATAACCTTTGTTGGTCTCAAAATGAAATGTCAGGAGAAAAGATGAAATAGAATCAGCTAGCTAAAGCAAACCTTTAATTACCAACCTTACTTCACTGGGTTGGAATCTGTAAGAAGATCTATTCTCCCAGCAGGTTTTGAGGATTTTCCTCCTAAGCTTAAACTCGTAGCATTTGCATCTATAATAACTGATTACATAAACAAGTAACTTAAGTTGCAGGTTAATTCAGCTTTCAACAAAGGCTTGTAAGATGTAATTGAACTGGAACTGAAAATATAGACAAGCTGAACATGCCTTTAAAATGCTCAACCTTAAATGCAAAGTACAGTAAGAATAAGCAGCAAAACTTAAAACATTTGGGACTAGGCTTTGATTATTGAATTGAATTTTCTATTTTATGGACATCTTTTTTTCTGATCAGCTCCAGAGCAAAGAACTGCATATGAAATAAGAATGATTTAAAACAAAACTGTCTCATCCATCAAACACAGTACAGTATAATTTTTTCCACATTCCAACAGTTCATCATAGCCACATAATTCCAATTGTCAATTAAGATTTTGTTCCCCTGTATCAAATAGACCTATAGTACTATATAACAGATAAGACGTTGTGAAGTACTTGAAGAAAGTAGCACCTACTGTAAGATATTTTTGTCCTTAAAAGGCTTTGGGACTTCACCCTTGCATTAATCCGTTTGTTTGTCATGTTTGCTGTAGGGACTCCAACCCCCGTATCGGAGACATCCTCCAGAAGCTAGCTCCATTCATGAAGATGTACGGAGAATATGTAAAGAACTTTGACCGAGCCATGGACTTGGTCAACACCTGGGCACAGCGGTCTTCACAGTTCAAGAGTGTCGTGCAAAATATACAGGTCTGTGTTTTCGTTGTCTCCTAATTAGATACCTCCTCTGCTGTTTGTTCATTAATTACCAGTATATTTCAAAAACATTACATTATAGTTCCTCTTAAACTACTTTTGACAATTTTTTCTCTGCAACTGCAAGTACTGAAAAGAATCTGTTCACATGTATCTAATGATTGTTTATCACTAGTATACCTAATACATAACCACTTTAAGAAGCAGATTTTTCTTTTCTATTGCTCAATTAATACATTTAGAAGATTTCAGTGTAGGTAGGCCCTCACTGAGCTCTACATTACAAAAATTGTTTTCATAATGAACTGTTCAAATCGTTGTTTTTGTGTTTGAACCATCAGAAACAGGATGTGTGTGGGAACCTGACATTGCAGCACCACATGTTGGAGCCAGTCCAAAGGATTCCTCGCTACGAGCTGTTGCTCAAAGACTACCTGAAGAAGCTGCCTGAAGACGCTCTGGACCGAAAAGACGCAGAGAGTGAGCCATTAAACCTGCTGTTTTTACTATAACACAAACACATGGCTCAGTCACGACTGATCAACTGCAAGTTGAAGAGAAGTACAGTTTTCTGTCTTCTTGTCAACCTTTGTACCTTTGCCAGGGGAATATTTCATTTCATTTGAACTTTTCACCTGTAATTGTTTTGATCACCGAGGTGTGTGTTATGTCGCATATACTATAAATTATGGTGTCATCGGTGTGTATCTGTAAAACACTTACCTTGTTATAAAAATCACTCATTATGTATATTAAACTAAATTGGAAAAATGAGAAATGCCTACTTTAAAGTGCTCTCATTTAGATAAAGAGCAATTATCTGAACTTGATTGGACTAAATTTGTGCTGCTCTTAGCTTTAAAGTGTTGCAATCGTTAGAAGTGTCATGAATACAAAAAAGAGTGAAAAAGAGGTGAACCAATACAGATTCACATTCTAAAACGCACTGGTGAAGCCAAGACACGTCTACTCAAATTGATAATGCACAAATTAATATTTGTGGTTATCCTGAATTATATGGCTCCATGACTGTACAAGGGCAGAAGGAGAAGGAGTAGAGAGTAGCAGGAGCCAGGAGGAAAGTAAGTGAAACTGGAGCTCCTGGTAGGCTTTTAAATGAACCTGGCTGAGCTGTCGTATACAGAGACCATATCTGTTTAAACGGCAACAGCCACTTTTTTCACCCCAACTGTGAACACACACTGTGTGTGTAACACACAGTGTGTGAACAGTTTGTGACCGAAAAACAGAGACTGCTAAACCCTACAGAGGTCAGAAGGAGCCAAAATTTTACTTCACTTTGTTGTATGTGAACACAGCTTGCTAGATAGCACTAACCCTCTTTGGATATCAGTGTTTTCTGCTCCACTGTTGCTTTGCATAACTCAAAACCTTGTTTGGGTGCCTGTTGATAAGATTTAGCCTACATGATACTATGATCCACTGTTTGGCTCCGTGATGCTAGATGTCATGATCGAGAGAAACTTAATATGTCACAGGTTCCAGATTAGATAGAGATTAGATTAGATTCCAGAAACTGACTTGCATCAGTCTTTGCTCATTCATCACGGATGAGAAAGGCCCACAGAATTCGGCATAACTGACATTTAAAATCTAAGTAGATGCTTTTGCACACAATATTAGTAATGTTGGAAAAATCACCTTTATTAACATAAAATAGAATGTGTAGAATGTACAGCAAAATAAATAAAACGAAATTTGGAGTTCCTATTTAAGATAAACAGTCCTTATATTGTTTGGAGATGAGTAGTTTTGCCTCAGTAATCCCCTCATTAGGATAAATGGTTAATTCAATCTATCATACAGATAATGGCAGGAAAATCAGCATCTCCAGTGCCTCTTTGTTGCACAGCCTGTTAGACGACTTCATTCCAACCTAATTCTTCAAATAGTGCTCTGTGTGTAGTTTTATATACTGCCTGGTGGAGACAGACTGCACACTTAACATCAGTGCGTCACTCTGTATGTCCAAAAAGTACATTTTACATGATCTGAGGTCCTCCCACATCGCTGTGTCCATTTACCTGAGCATTAACTTCACCAATCTGTGTTGTCTACCGAAAGAGGTTTATCTCATCCACTCCAAGCTGAAAAGCAATTTATCACAGTTGTTTTGGCCTCATTTCCCGCGGCTGTGTCTCTTTTGTTTATGTAGGCCATGATTAAGATGTCTGACTCAGGTGCTCACATGCATTAGTACAAGGCTCTGTACTGGCTAAAAGCCAGCCTAATGTATACAGTGTGTTCGATGTTAAGCATTTGATCATGTTAAATTTGTATAATGTAGCTAGTACGACACCCTGACAATCCTTATTTTCCAGTGAGGAAAATAAGGTGTGCGTGCGTGCGTGCGTGCGTGCGTGCGTGCGCGTGCGTGCGTGCGTGCGTGCATGCGTGTGCGTGTGTGTGTGGAAGAGAGCAGGGCAGTTTTACTCAAACAGCATTTTCTTGTTAATTTTGGATTTTATGCAAACATGCTTACATTTGTACATGTGAATGCTTGTTACAGAGGCACTGGAGCTAATATCTACTGCAGCTAACCATTCCAATGCAGCAATCAGGAAAATGGTAAGCCTTTGTTCAACACCATACTTCACTCTTGTGTTTCTTCTTTTTGCTGTGACCTCTTTCTTTAACTCTAAACAACAATTGTTTGCTGTCCCATTGAGCTTTTTAAAAAAAAGCTTATGTATTACCCAGAGAGTTGCTGATGCTGTTCTATCAGTCAGCAACATTGCAAGTATTAAGTCTGAGGGAGTGAACAAGTTGAATTAGTACAGACAGGAAGTTGCTGTTTCCTGCCTCGAGTTTCACAGCTTGAGTCTGACTGACTCTTTTTAACACTCATCCTCTTTCCTGTGTCTGGCCATGTTACTCGTATTTCTCACGTCCTTCAAACAATTTAAGCAGACAAGTGTGTTTTATGAATCAATAACGAAATAAAATACCTTCTTTCTGCCTTACTGGAAAATCCAACCAATGAATGACAGTCTCTGGCTTATAGCTCCATCTGTCTTCTCACTCTTGTCTTTTCTGCTTCTGCTTTCCTCATCCTCCTGTTGTCTAATGGTTTCAGGAGAAGATGCACAAGCTGCTGGAGGTTTATGAGAGGCTTGGAGGAGAAGAGGACATAGTTAACCCAGCCAATGAGCTAATCAAAGAAGGACATATCAAGAAGATGTCAGCCAAAAATGGAACAGCACAAGACCGATACCTCTACTTGGTGAGAGGACTGACACTGAAGTATTAAATGAAAGAAATATCAGACAGCTGGGGGATCACTGTGATTGTGTGACATTTTTCTGTCTCTGATCTAGTTCAACAATATGGTGCTATACTGCGTGCCTAAACTCAGACTGATGGGACAGAAGTTCAGTGTCCGAGAGAGGATTGACATTGCTGGGATGGAGGTGCAATTCTGCTTTCCTTTCTGTTAGATGTCTTGTGTTCTGTCCTCTAGCCTTTTAATTATTTATTCTGGTGGGTGCAAATGTCCTCTGTTTCTTGACCTCAGGTGCAGGAGAATGTGAAGCAGAACCTTCCTCACACATTTGCCATTATCGGCAAGCAGCGTTCACTGGAGCTGCAAGCCAGGTAAAGACATTTCAAAGAAAACAACTCTATAGATGCTAGACTAAAATTTGAAAATGTGTAGTTACTGTATAAAATAAATGAGATTTTCTGTTAATATGAATACATAAAGTAAGTCTTTTTCAGTCAGAGAAACATTTAAAATAAAAACACCCCAGAAGTAACTCTGAATTAACCAGTTAACTGTTACCATTAATGCAGGCTCTTAACTTTAAGACTGAGTGATAACCAGAGCCCACAAACCAGCTAGTTAGCTGGCTAGGTAGGTAACGTTAGCTTGTTCAACATGCTGAACAAGTGCTACTACCAGTTAACGCCTGTTAGCTGTTACCAACTAGCTGCTGCAGTAAACAGACAGACACAGTAACTAATATATATTTTTTCTCTTTACAATGCTGCACATGCTACCTACCTAGCCACTAACTAAACTGGTTTGTGAACTCCGGTTATAATTATTAATTTGAAAATGTCTTATTTGAAAACTTTCATGCTCCATACATTCCATTGATTGGGTAATTGCACTATTTGAAGTAAATATGTGAAAAGTCCAAGCCATTTAATTGTGATTGTCTGTATTTTTTGTTAAGATAAACAATCTCATGTACTTTTATTTGCTTTACAGGACAGCTGAGGAGAAAGAAGACTGGATTCAGGCAAGGATCACACACATGGTTGCACACATACTAGTCGCACACCCACGCACATATGCACACACTGTCTCTGTCTCTCAAGCACACTTACAGCATTTGGGCCTGTGCCTTTGGTTGTACTGCTTTATTAGAGAATGGAATTAGCAAAGATTTCCTCCCCCTACTCATTAAGTATTATATTTTCTAATAAAGACCATCATTATTTTTCGTTTAGCCCATTACAGCTGGGTAAAGCTGATTAAAACATTTTGAAAGCTGGAAGAGTACGTGGGGGTTTAGGAGGTTTTAGTGTGTTTTGAGTCTGTATGTAAGCATGAGAAAGGGGAGGAAAGGGATAATTCTGAAAAGCAAAGGACAGCGGAATGTAAACTTGAAAGACTTTAGAAAGAGAAGGAAAGGTTTTTAAGCACAGCTAGCCTGGCACGTCTGTGGACTCTTGAAACTGGGCTTGAGGCTGTCACCGTAGGAATATGGTCCTTTTGGACCTGTGATTTCAGAACTGCTGTAATCATTTGGTGCGGGGTCAGGCGAGACAGTACATCACAGACGCTGTCTTTGTTCGCCAGTCAGGCACTTTAGTCATTTTAATCCTTTTAAGCTAAGTAACAGACTGTAGGATACATAACACAAGATTAGAGCATTTTACACCATGCTGTCATTTTGCAATTTAGCATATTTACTCTGCTTTTTGTCTCATTACAAAGCATAAATCCATTCAGATGCAGAAGTGTCTGATCAATATTCTATCTCTTCTTTTTGTTTTCCCTCACATTCTTCCATGATCTCTCCACCTTTCCTCCCCTGTCCTCTAAATCTCTTCTGACTCACAGGTGATCCTGGCAACTATCGAACGGCACAAACAAAACAGCGAAACATTCAATAAAGCTTTCAACAGCTCCTTCTCCCGGGAAGATGACCACCTTCCTGAGTCACCGGTCAGTCTCACTCTTCATTAATCAATTGGTTCATTGATCTGTCAATTAGTGGGTCATCCTGTGCAATGAATCATAGTAGGCTAGTGATACACCAAACGAGTTTGTCATAGTCTGGTCTTTGTCTGCCTGAACAGCTCTCCATCTATGGATGTGGTAGTATAATACACACAAAACACACACATAAAGACTCTCTTTCTCTCAATCCCTGACAGTTAGCGACACGTAGCGTCTGTGAGTCTCTTCTCCTAGAACTCTCTCATGACCTAATAGGGAAAGCCTAAGTCCAAGTGTATACAAAACTCTTATGGATCTGCTTTGACCCACTTTGGGTTGGCTGGAACTGGATGCTGGCCAAACGTAACTTGACACAAGGCAGAGGACTAGATTCAGAAAGCCCAGACTGACACCTAGTGGTAGAGATAGCTGACAGCAGGCAGAAGCTCAACATGTTTTTTTCCCCTTCTCCTCAGGGTCCCTGGTGCAGCACATCCATTGACTCAGATGGTGAAAAACTGCATGAAAGGGTAAGGTACTACTGGTTTACACAGTGTGTTATTAGATATATTACCATAAACAAATGAGCACTGTTTCTGTGGATCTCCTTAAGCATTAAACCTTTAGGGGAACCCAGGGCAGAAATTAGCTGTGGGCGCCTATTGACTCCCCCATTTCTATTGTGTATGTAGTAGTTAGTTATTAATAATTAACTTGTAACATGATTAAGCTCATATTTATTTTAGGAATATGTACCATGTAAATGCATTAGAAACTGATATAATACCATCCTAAAACTAGATTTTAAGTGTGCTGATGGCACCTCAAGATTATGTAGTAACACAAGTGTCACCTTATTAAGACTGAGAATGATTTGGTTTATAGTGTACTTTACATTGTGAACACTTTATTACCAAAATAATTTGCAGGTAATCAAATTACCGTGAACAAATGATCACATGTTGAACACGAAGCCCTGGGGCATTTTCCCGCTTTGCCTCTGTTTATTTTAAATATCACATTAAATGACTGTGTAATTGATCTGATTTGGAAATGCAATTTGAAATTTAAACGCTCTGTACCTAACATAGAGGGGTTATAGTGTATTATCAGCAGCTGAGTTCCATTTTGTTTTAATTTTATGCTTAATTTTCTATTACCAAAAGTTTACCAATTTTCTGAACTGCTAGAAGACTGCATTTAAATAATTTGGTTAGTGTCTTCTTGCATAGGCAAAACAAAAATGTTCGGGTGTGTATAACGAGAGTAACTCTAAAGAAGGACATAGGCTTTGTTGCAGTTTTGGTTTGGTTGTCCTTGAAAATCAGCAGCAGGAGCTGGTAGAAGTGTCAGGAAACAATAGGTAGTAATACTAGGTGTGCCAGCTGATTGCTCGCGTACATCAATCTGAAGAAGTCACAGGCCTACACTGCTTGAACAATATAGAAAGGATAGAGAAGATCTCATTAGCAGATTTAAACCTAAAGTTATTTACATAATGTTTGGTGTATATGGGCTATTGATATGTGTCTATAAGCATGGTAGGCGTGACATCATCAGCCTAATGATGCAATCAGACACCTGGTATGTATTAGCCTTGACCTGCCCCTGTTGATGTTTAAAGGCCCTGTACAGGAATACGGGACAGGGAAGTGGGGTGGTGATAGTGCAGTGGATAAGACACATACCTTTGGTGCAAGAGATCCAGGTTCAATTCCCCACTGTGACACACCACCAATGTGTCCCTGAGCAAGACACTTAACCACTAGCTGCTCCAGAGGAGTGCGACCTCTGACATATATAGCAATTGTAAGTTGCTTTGGATAAAAGCGCCAGCTAAATGAATAAATGGAAGTTGTCCCACCTTAACAGGTGCAGAAAAAGAAATGAGAGTGAAGGAGATGTCAGTCAATCACAGTCTGTACACACCTACGCAGTCAGATTGAATGGTGCTGCCATTCATTTCTATGTGGAATTATTAATAGCGGACTGCTGTCTTAGCCATGCTAGCTCCTGCAAACTCCTGCAGGTTGTTTTTACAAACCAACCCACGCTATTTCCTGTCCCTCCTACTTTTGGCCACACCACACAAGTAAGTTTCACCATGTCGATTTCTGTTTCAGCGCACCATGAGAAGAGGCCTAATCAGGCTAATAAAATTACAGTGTGGGCGAACCAAGGGTGTGTACAGGCTAGAGTAAAACAGATAGTGTGAAAGTGCAACAATAGCATTTGTTCTTTTTTGGAGTAAACCTACTTTTGATAAATTAAACAATTTGGCTGATAAAATAAGCTTATCCTATTCTGCAGCTTTTGTAAAACTCAATTTAAACAATGAACTGTCACCATTTGATACTGGTGCTGTGTCACAGGTTTTTGTGGTTGATCTCTTGTGGGATCATTGAGGTGATATTAATAATACTGGCTTGACCATAGCAATGGATCCATCTGCTTCCCATATCAAAAAACACTTTGTCCTTTATTGTCCAGCTTGCTGCAAATAGACAGAAAGCTCTCATGTTATCTGTATAAAAAGAAGATATTTGTCCCACAATGCGTCTATTAATAGGAGTCTGACAGCCTGGACTGATGTGGACACCTCCATCTGGTCTCCTTTCCAGTTGTCTTTTAGAGAAGGATATTGTATCACTGTGGGTGTCTGTCTGTGTTAACACAAAGGAGAAATGGAAGACAGGCAGCCAGACAAACAAAGGGTGAAGCAAGACAAGTTATAGACATTCCTCTTGGCTCAGTTTTGCTGAAACTGAACTGACTGGAGACCTTGATATATGACTCCTGTTTTGAAGTGTTTTTTTTGATTTTCCAGAAGACTTCTAGGAAAAAGGAGAAAGAGAAGCAAACGTGTAAAGGCTGCAACGAGAGCTTCAATTTCACCAAGCGCAAACACCACTGCAAGTCCTGTGGAGCGGTGAGCACAGATGAAACAAGAGAAATGTTGGCACTGTTTGGTACAAATTAAGGGGTGAAGAGAGAAGTCAGGGAACAAGTGGAAAATTTCTTTCGGAGAATTAACTGTTAACAACTCTGAATGCCGTCTCTCTTTCTCTCTGTGTCCTTCTGCAGGCCATCTGTGCAAAGTGTTCAAAGACCTTGGACAACAAAACGAGCCGAGTGTGCCCAGAGTGTTTCGAAGCCAGCCTCAGCCTGGAGAATCTAGGCGTTACTGAACAGAAAAGGAAAGCTGCGCCTGAGGTGAGACATACACTTGGAGACAAACAAACACTGAGAAACATTTAGCAGCATGTGCATAATAGTTTATTTTTCTGCCTCGATTCATGCCAGTCCAATGAGATCCATGTCTCCCAGTATACGAACAGTCAATGTCATCCAGGGTTCAGCTGGCAGATGGCACTGCTGGCAACAAAAAGAAAGAAAGATACACAGTAGTTTACTTATTAAGTCTCTGTTGAATACTAAAGTCCTTGTGTTATCTGAAATCATTGTGCACACACAAAAACACACATTATACATGTGCATTTACACACGTTCACATTGAAAGATCAACTAATCCCTCTTTAATGACTATTATAATTAGATCTCAGCTTAAGGTCGTCTCCGCTGACTCAACTGTCTGGCTGCTTCAGGTGTCTGTGCTTGTCTGTCTGTAGATACTGTGCTTTCTACAGCTGAGTATACTGGAAAGTTGACAACCACGCTAGTCATATATATTGCTGTGGAAATTGTGTTATTATTATTATTATTATTATTATTAATTTCTCAGGCTATCGTCTTAGCAACAAGCTCATAATGGAGGGGAAATGCCTATCTGCATTGAGATTAGTCACCACATGGGGGAGCTGTAGGCCACACAGGAATTAGACAAGGGGCAGCAGGAGCTTGAACACCTGTCCATGTACAAATCTCACCGTGTCCTACATTGTCGTTATGTAAATGGTGAACAGCGGAAGATCTGTGCTGTCATTTGCTCATCAAATTCAAATCCCTAAAATATGACGCACATAGATTTTCAGATCAATAATGATTGTTATTTTTATAGCACATTTTAAAACAGGGTTACAAAGTGATTTACATGGGAACAAACAAGATACATACATACATACAGACATACAGACATACAGACATACATACATACATACATACATACATACATACATACATACATACATACATACATACATAAATACAGTGATTGGCCTCCTCATATTTACTTCTATATTATCATCATCTTTTTTCAGAGACAGACATCTCTAACTGGGGAGAACTGCCTGCTATGTGGCCACCTTCAAGTGCAGGAGAAAGGGAAGAGCTGGACCAAGATGTGGGTGGCTGTCACCAAGGCTGAGCCACTGGTGTTGTACTTGCAAAGCAGTGGACAGGTAAGAATTCAACTCACACACACACATACACAAGAGATGTCTGTGTGTGTGTGTATGTGTGTGTGTGTGTGTTTTGTGTTCATGTGTTGTGATCCAGCAGTTATTTACAAATTATACCCTTTTATCAGTTTTAGGGAGTATATGTCTTATGCCTTTTATTTCTTTTACTCACTTTAATCATCACTTCGATTAAATAACACAGGGTTCACCTGTACATTAAGCATTGTACAAATACTGGACAATAAACATTGCACAAGTTGCTTCACATGACCACATAACCAATGTGCTTCAGTCATCTCTTTTCTGACCATCTTGCTACACCCGTCTGGTTTTTCTTTACGTCCTGTCTACTTCTCCTTTTTGAAGCAGGACATCTGTACAGTGTAGCGCCTGTGCACATCAGTGAGTGTGAGTACCTCAGATCTATCCAATCCTTTCTGTGCCAGGTTGTCTGTGCACTGTCTGTGCTCTGTAGATTTGGGCCAGGAGGATTTGGTTGTCCTGCATCTGACCTCAGGTATAGCCGCTGCTGTCGGTGACGCCGCTCCACTGCGTGACTAGGTTTTAGTTTGCATTGACCAGACGAAGCAAACTCTTCGGATTTACAGTAGTTCCTTGAAGTCTTGGCTTTGTGTGTAGCAATAAATTTGCTCTGAATATCCCAAAGACTTGCATTTAACGAGAGGTTTACACACTTGCCTAAAATAAAAAGATTTCCAAAGCAATCATGTTAGGAAAGCTTTTTGCTGGAGACTGTGATTCTCTGTCATTCATAAAGGATGGCACTGGAGGGAAGTGAGCCTGTTAAAGCCTCCCCTGGTTTCATTTCCAAGACTAATATCCCAATCCCATGGCAGAAAGCTGCCATTCCAAAGATTAGGATTAATGGGAGTTGGATGAGCTTTTCCTGATTATACAGAAAGAAAGCGGGGGAAGGGAGAAAGGACGACAGAGATGACTATACATGCCTGGTGGAATATATTCTCCTGACAAGCTGTCACTTGCTGTATTGACAGTGTGTTTCATCTTTCCTTAGTTATGCCTATTCAAAAAGAAACTCAGTTATCCAGTACCAGATTTCTTCTGATCGACTTGTTTTACTCATTTCTGTAGGAGTCCAAGGGGGCACGGGTGGTACCTCTCCCGGGATTTGAGGTGAGCGTGGTACCGTCATCGGCAGGCGAGAAGTCGGAGGTCAAGCACGCGCTCAGGCTCAGCCACACCCAGCAAACTTTTCTCATAAGTGCCCAAGATGCAGAACTTCAGGCCAAGTGGATGGAGGTCCTCTCCAAAGCTGCCCGCGGAGAAACGCCGACAGATACATCGACGAGCCTGACCGAACACAGGAAGAGCCAGTAGCAACCATGTTGGAGCCACCGGACTCGCTCCCTCTCCCTCCCTCTCCTGTGTAAAGAGCACACATTACTTGAATTCACTTTACCTTGGCACTTTTTTGTTAATTTTTTTGCCCCCTTTTTGAAAGGACCACTCAAATCCTTCCTATGCCACTTCAATCTTATCCTCATGACCACACAGCTCATCCTTCTTTTCTCTCTCCATCTTTCTGTCTTTCTCAACACACACAAAAACAAGAAGGACTACGCCATCAAGCCACCAACACCACTGTATGTATGTGAGGTTAGGATATTTTATTTTCGTTTTCAACTGCCGGAGAGGACTAAATGTTTTATTTGTAATATAGCTGAAGAAAGTTCCTGTATGATTTTTTTAAGATGAAATTCCTGGTACATTTATAAGACCGTTGTGAAGCATTAAATGTTTTTGTCTTTACATTTGTGCGAAAGTATGTATGTGTGTGTTTGAGTGCGAGTCCCCTCCCGTGTTTATTAAGTATTGAATGTTAGTGTAAGAAACCTGCGCCACCTCTCTGTTCTCTTCACTCCTGCTAGGGACTCAGTGGCAGTTCAGTGGGTATTGTACAGTATGTATACTATAGTGCGATGTAAGGAAACAAAGAAAAAATACATTTTAACTTAAAGAGACACAGATGTGTACGCTTGTGGCTGGCCACCTGATGCTCCCACTGTCAGCTCCCATTTTACAGACCCTCTCCTCATACTTCTCTCATCTGTAGTGGTAATAACTTTCTCCCATCGTTGTCTTTTTGGACTCTGAGATCTCTAATCCGAGTCTCATCCATCACATTTCCACTCTTCCCTCTGAGTGTACATGGCCACAATGGGATCACGTGGCCTCAATACTTGTACATGCTAAATAAATCCTTTCCATGTATCTGTCTCTCTCTCTCTCTCTCTCTCTCTCTCTCGGCATAGCAACTGTTTGCCTGCTTCTCTCCCTTTGGTAATGTGATGGAAACCAAGTACTGTACTGTAAAACTGTTTATTCTGCCTTCCCCCCATACCCTGCTCCTATCAGCACCAGCCTTCAAGTAAAAGTAGCAAAAAACTTGTCATTGGATCTCTTTGTGCATGTAAACTCATTAATATTTATGTACCGTGCTATGAAACCCTGCCCCTGTCCCTCTTTTTATGCCTCAGAATTCATTCTTGCCGTACTGTAAGTGAGCAGAGTCAGCATTGAGTGTTTTAAACATGGATTGTGCGCAGTGGAAAAGCAGTCAAGCATATCATCAATAAACAGATGTTCATTCAGTGTTTCGGTGATGTGATTCATTCAGTCCCACCCTATACAACAAGATCTTACCATGTCATGAGTTTCTCTCTGCCAAGGTGTATCTCTATATGAAACGCACGCATGGATAAGCCCTACAAATATATTTTCGCTAAGGGTAAGGGAAAGACCAGTCGCAAACATAGGCATTGATGTTCATTCACACCAGCCAGAGATCTTGTATTTATCACATAAAACAGCATATGAAAACTGAAAAATGCCTGATATTTAATTTAAAATGCTAATGGGATATAAGAGGTTAATGACCATGTAGTATACACCATGTATGCAATAACATCGTTGTGTGCATGTGCTGTTTAGGGTGGGCTTGGTATTCAGTATTTTGCCTAAATCTCTATGTGTACTTAGCAGAGGGCAAAACAAAAAGACAACATTCAGCTATGTAGGGCTATTTCACTAGATAATTGAAATTGACTGGTGGCACAAGATGAAAAGGTAACATATCACCAAAGTCAGTAGTATTCTTCCTCTGTAGTTAAATCTAGCATGGTTAATGTATATAAATAACAATACAGACCTGTAGCAACTGTGGGAACAAAAGATCTTATAAACATGTTGAGTACACGTTGCCTGCTGTGTGCAGCAATATATAGCCAGCTGTCACCATGAGAACAGCACGGAAACTGTACTTTGGTGACTTTTGACAAGCTTCTCAACATGAACAGCAATACAGGCAGATCACTTAATGGACATCACATTACTGCTGTTTCAATGATACCAGAGAGCCACAGCTGTTCAACACAAAGTGATCAATTTCATTCTAAGAAAAGTGCTATTCAAGCAATTTACACTATAACGAATTAATTAACTGAACACACGGGTGCATGTGTGTGGGTGTGTGTTTGCATGTACAGTATGCAGGGTGTGTAGTGGTTGGGACTTCACGGAATAAGTTAAAACTAAGAAAGGAAAGATATACAGTACATTATAGGCAAATCTGATTCACTGAAAGGTTTGGGGACTTGAACTATGGCTGATTTCAACTCTCAGATATGTGTGTATATAAAAGAAGGCGTGGAAAGGGTGTAGAAAAGCTGTTGCAGTTGCCATAGGCCCATTTTTCTATATCTTGATTTAATAATTCAGTTTCATCCTCCCTTCCTCGGGTTTGCCCTCACTTTGCAGTCATCACACTTATTTTTGCCTTTCTTTTGGGGACTGGTGTAATGATGTACATTCACAAAAAGGGGAAGGGGACAGCAATTAATAGGTTGTATGATCCATAACTTTATTTAGCAAGTCAACACTAAGTGTCAAAATGATGAAGTGGAAGGCTGCTGTCTCTGTAGAGCTGTGGTGCAGAGATAGAGAGCAAACTGCTGACTGCCTCCTTCTGTCATAGTTTTACATACTGTACATCTAGAACAGAGTTGAGCAGGATGGGTACTGTCTACTGCAGGACAGAGACCATGCTGAGATAAGCCTCTCGTCATCTCTCCAGAGTCCTCTCCTAGAAAACTCAAGTCTCTGTGTGGCTGTTTTTATTTCTAACTAATCATTGAGGGTTTTTTTCTTGGAAGAAATGTGTCTGAGCAAGTCAGTCGGCTGACTACGTTTGTGGCAGGAAGTGTTTCATCTTGCTAATTGTTTGTGAGTGGGTGTTTGCTCACTGGGCAATGCATTTGTAGATGTGCATGCACCTCTCTTTGCGTTCTTTGTGAAGTAACAGCTGATCCTACCAAGGCTGCAGAGGAACTGCAACATGTTGAATTGACCTCTACCAGAGGCCTCAAGGCTTCCCTTAATGGCTCTGTTCATCAAGGGCACCAGCCTCTTTGAATGAGCGCAAAAGGCAAGGTTGGCTAAACTGGGGCATTTTAGTTGCTAGGAAAGTAACAGATAACAATTTTAGGTGAAAGCAAAGCAAATGAGAAAATTTCAAATGATGATATTTGTTTGTGGGTTTCAGGATTGTGGCCAGGACTCTTTGAGGCTTGTTCTTCTCTCTTGTAACAGCTGAGGAGAACGGTTTTAATGAGAGAGCTGTCATATGCCACTGGAGTGTAAGCCTCTTACCAGCTGTTTCTGTGTGTGTGTGTGTGTGTGTGTGTGTGTGTGCGTGTGTGTGTGTGGGTGTGTGTGTGTATAGCCCAGAAACATTTGCATTTATATTTTTAGCCACACAAGCATGTAGCATCTTCAGATGGCAATGTCGGTGGATCAGCCTGTGGGTCCAACACTTTGTTCCAGAGTGACAATTCATGATAACCATTGATGGATAGACACGCACTTTGACACAAGACATTCTTGGTCTCTTGATAATGATTCATAATAAATTTGGTGTAACCCTGAATTGTAAGTAGTGCCAACAGCAGGTCAAATTTTCCACACTTTTAAACCTCTAAAACAGAGGTGTTCAAACTACGGCCCGCGGGCCAACTGCGGCCCGTTGTCTGTTTTGAATTGGCCCGCAGTAAATTCTAAAATTATAATGGAATATGGCCCACACATGAAACTTGCACTTGACTGTATTGTACTTCCTAGTGTTATACTTAGTTATATATGCTGTTTTAAGAAAGAACTGCCTACCATTTTTGTAACAAAAAAAAAACATTAATGGAAAGTTGTGATAAGCATCTTCAATTATCAATTTACATTTGATTGATATTACTTAATTGAATACTCTAGAGGTGAGGCAAAATACCTTACCTCTAGTGAGTGGCCCAGCCCTTCATATATTTTTCTGTATGTGGCCCTCATTGAAAAAAGTTTGGACACCCCTGCTCTAAAACAATGACTAGATAACCATTGACCTCAGATGTACACATGCTGAGCTGAGATTAATGAAAACTGTAGCCATTTGGCATGTTAGCATTCAGCTCAAAGCACAATTTTAGCCCATGGCAGTGGTTCCCATCGACAAAAAAAGAAATGATTTCAGCTACACAAAGACACACAAGAACACTTACGTCAAAAAGGTTAGGAACCAACTGTCTATGCAAAGTTACTGATTTAAGCTATTGAAGACCTTTCTCCAGCATCACCTTCAAACCTTTATATTTTTTTGTACGACCAGTATAGATTAAAATGGCAAATGCTCTCTCCATTTCTTCAACCATGCCACAATTTTTATTTAGGTTATTGTTATTGGGTTTTTTTGCCATTTTCCACTTCACTGTTCACTCTTGGTTAAACACATGATACATTGGATAACTAAGGGTCACACATATAATAAAGTCAGGATGCGTTGCATCATGCTGTCCTTAGATATACTGTATCTGTAACACCCACACGCAAATGCAAAGGAAGCATTTCCTTTGCATTCTGTAGTGAAGCAAGTCACTCATCATAGTTCTCCATTCCTGTAAAGGAAGTGGTTGCAACTGTTTCCTGTCATTTTGGACTCCCCCTCACCCCTGGGTACATTGCCAGTGTGGGGTTGATGCAAGTTGGTGTAGTTTTCACAACTCACCAAACAAAGTACTGTCTGGGTGTGAGATCCTAGACAAAATAGAATTTTTTTATTTTTTTTATTGTTTTGTCTGGCACAATATGGTATCCAGCTCACTATACTCCATACCAGGCTGCTGGGCAGGACAGGTTAAAAAATTTTTTAAAAATTTAAAAAATGTATTTAAAAAAAAAAAAAAAAGACAAAATAGAATTTCATAACTGTTGTTCTTGGTAGGATCTGAAACGTCACACCCTGGCCTCCTACTTGAAACAAAACTCCACCAGAGCCCTGGGGAAATTCAATATCAGAATCTGAAGGTGCATGAATGATAAAAATTTACTAGATGACTGTGATGAATTGCTGCAATAGTAACAATGCAACACCAGAGACAAGAAGTTTCACATCTTCATCCCATTCACAGCC
The DNA here is from genome assembly GCA_024633595.2 of Lepomis macrochirus. Classification (NCBI taxonomy): domain Eukaryota; kingdom Metazoa; phylum Chordata; class Actinopteri; order Centrarchiformes; family Centrarchidae; genus Lepomis; species Lepomis macrochirus. The sequence continues at coordinate 20,155,422 of JALXJV020000014.1, read as the reverse complement.
TGGAGGTGGGGAAAAATCAATCTTATACACATTCACTGCCACTGGAGAGGGTTGGTCATCCTATCATTGTATACTAATTGGAAATCATTGGATTTCATGTTGATGATTTGGTGTCTATTTAAGCAAATGACCAGAATGGCCTAGGAGAGCTGTATTATCTATGATCTAATTAGCTAGAGCACCCCTGACTTTGCTTATCTCTAAATCCGTCTAGTTTCACCCTCTCAAGACAAAACAGTATTATTTCATAGAGTAATATGGTATTTCTCAATTCATTCCTATGTAAACCTAATGTCAAATTTATTCCCCAACGCCTCACACCAGGTTTTATTCTGACAGATATGTAAATGTGTGTGAACTTGCACACATTTGCACTAAATTAAATTATGCTGCAGCCTAAATGAGCATGCCTAATGATGAGAACACTACCCATAACTGAAAACTGTCTACTCTGGGCCATTAAACAAATGATGTTGTAAAACACCAGACTTGAATAACTTATACGGAACATCTCATCAACTTGTGTAGAATGTTGTGAAATTACGTGGAGCAACATGGCAGCATCCAAAGCTCAGGGAAAGAAACAAGGAGCCATTTGAAATAACAGCAATCATTTCTAAATGAGCCATTTGGCAGTTGCAATTTTTTTTAAAAAGGTCACGTAAACAAAATCACAATGTGCAAATACACAAGCAGGGAACAGAAAGGCATAAACAGTGCCCAAGATAGACAAAAATGTTTTAGAACCACATCCATTCACTACTTGAGCAATTACTCAAGGGTACTCAATATGAAGTGGTTTTGGTAAAAGCTCTACTGGACCCAGAGACCATGTTCAATATTCAGTTTAGAAATCTGTGTTGACATAATGTACTGTAATGAAAGGTTTCTTCAAATGTCCTCAATAATAAGGTGCAGCTTGTTTATTTGGTCCTTTAAGTGGAGGAAGATGAACGGACAGGGGGACAGACCCAAGATAAGAAGTGGATGAAATTTCAGTGGAGTCACCAGACCATGGCAGACCTGATATAAAGAGCAAATTTCTATTTTCTCTGTTATCAAACTCAGTACCTTGTCTTTTATTTTCCTGGTGTAAAGTCTAGAATCGAGAAAGCGATACTTTCCATGTTTGCCGGAAATTAACAGTACACAACACTATTGTCCATTTTTCACAATCTCTCTCCCCTTATTTTTCTCAGCTTTAAATGTTTAGGCCGAGCTACCTTATCAATTTCCTTTCTCGTCTGTTTTCTTTCAGCACATCTGTTCCCGTCACCCTCCAGATTCTCTCATCTTTCATTTGTTGTCTTCAGGGCTGTTGGGCTACCCTGCTGTCAGCTCTCTGTCAATCCCTCAGTGGGAATTGTCCCCAGTTGCACCGGCCATGTTCACACTGCTCTGCAGACATGGATGTCTAAGCACTCATGGAACCTGCAGGGTAGTTGTGACAATGAAAATGATGCAATTCCCTCTCTATGTTTCATGCTTTTTCTTCGTGCATTTTTCCTCTCTCTGGTGACAAGAGTTGGTGAAAGGATCTGGGCCTCTGGGTGGAGAGCTGCAGCAGGATGTGTTTAACTGGAGCAATGTGATATAACAGCTCACTGGTCACTCTTTAGCTGCCTTTGAACGATGTCAAAAAATGAGAATGTCTCCTCTGTGATCAATAAAGTCATGAATAATTTCCTATTTTTAACACTAGCAGTGTGGCTTTAGGAATGGAAATGTCATTCAGCCCACCACTTTGGTCTAATTGAAGTGACTTTGGTGATCCTCTGACTATTTCTCTCCCCCAATCATGAGGATGACATTTGTGATTATGAGTGAAATGTCCCGGTAACTGTTTGAAGGATTGCAATGAAATTTGCTACAAATTTGTCAGGAGCGAATTGCTGTAACTTTGGTGATCCCTTAACTTCATAACAGGTCAAGATTTGACTTTGTCCTGTACTCCCTTATTACTAGATACCTACAAAACTGATGACATTCCCGTCAACCTCCGCTGCTGCGTTTTGTTTTGCGCTAATTAGCGATTAGCTACAGGTAGCTTGCTAACACGTTAAACTAAAATGGTAAAATTATGCCTGCTAAACATCAGCATGTTAACATTGTCAGTGTTCACACGTTTGTATGTTGACATCAGCATTTAGGTAAGTACAGGCTAGCGTGTCTGTTGTTACCAAAAGCCAAAATCAGAATAACCTTTTAAATTCTCAAAAGGCCGCATTTAATGCTTCATATACAATGTACTTGTGTGATGAAAACCAATCACCAGCTATTCTGCATCATTCTGGATATTCTGTATCATAAAAGCTTATGGATATTAAAGTAAAGGTGCAATTTAATCTGCCTTACTAAACAAATCCCTGCCTAACTGACTCACTTTCTCTTCCCTGTACCGCGACAGCAATACCGTCCCTCATCCTCTGTGGTGTCTGAGAAATGTAACCCATGCCTTGCAAACTGTGCACATCTAGGATGCACTGTGGTAAAAAAAAATCAACTCAATTTCCTCCTAAAGTCTCATTCTTCCTACCTGCCACCCGTTTCCTATCTCATCCCTTTTCTATTTTTTGCTCTCTCCCAGCAAGTGTACAGAGATTGCTGATTTATGGAAAGGCCCAGTTGCTGGTGGCCAGAATCCCGCCTGAACAAGTGATTTGTTCAAAGATTACAGACATAGAAGGCAGAGAAAGGAGCATTAATGATGTTATGGACAGATCACCAGGTGTGTGTTTGTGTGTGTGTGTGTGTGTGTGTGTGTGTGTGTGTGTGAGAGAGAGAGAGACAGAGACAGAGAGACAGAAAAAAGAAAGAGAGATGGTCTCTGCTTTACTTCACAAAACCATATGCATTTCTCAGCAGTACAGAGACAGTCCATCATTAATGAGACTCTGGCGTTAACATTAAATGCTTTCTGAGAAGTATTTCATTCCTAAGCACTTGATTCTTTAAAAAACATCATGTTTTGATGTGTCCAAAATAGAGCTTTGCAGGTTTATGATGACTCATACTTGTAACAGTGACCAACAGTGCGCCTTATTTGCATTTCACTCAACAAAGTCCTTCATCCATTATGTAGAAGAAACCTATAAATAAAATAATTGCCTCATGGTAGTCAAGGAATTAACATTAACATCTCATTGGATGTTTGTTTTATCACTTTAAAAACTAACCAAGGACACTTTGGAGAGGGCATCTTCAGTCTCCTCCACCCAGACCTCCAGCCATATGTGGCCTGGTTTGAGCAGCGGTGTTGATTCCTGCTCTACTTAATTACGTGTGTGATGGAGTGGTTCCCCTTACAGCTGAGCCACTGTGTCACACTGTGTCAGGGGCAGTGCGGACACACAGAGCTGACCAGTCTCACCTGCCTCACCTTTCTCTCTCTCTCATGTCAAATCAGAATAAAAAAAATAATAATAACAAAGGCCAGAGAAGAATTTACTTTTGGTCAAGTGAATCTTTCATCATCTGTTTCTGCTTTTCTATCTTTTTTTGCCACTTACTGCAGCTTTCAATTTATTTTAGCGATGATGCCACTTGGTATCAAAAGGGAGGCATCATTGACTGTCCCAGGCTTCATTAGCAAGCCTCCTGCTTGTCTATTGGGAGTGCACAGAGTGCAGAGCACATAAGCCTGGGCGGAGAATAAAGTGGAAGGCACTGAGAGTCCAAACTGTACCCGCGGAGACTATGCCAGACCACATTAACTGTTGCTGTAGCAACCGTCTCCAAATCAGAAGAGAAAACTCGAACACTTTATGCAGAATAATATCTCAAAATGTCCTCATTCACTGTGTCTCTTTCTCCTTGTCTACCTCTAAAAATGATGTAAAATACTCTTGAACACTGAATTCATGGAAATCAAAGTGGTATAAGTGTGGCCACTCAGCAGTTAATGAAACAGAACTAAAAGGCAGAGACACAAGTTCAGAGATTTGGCTTGCTTTCAACTATATCTTCATTCAAATTCAATACTCATAAAAACAAATGCTATGACTACCAGTGACATTGGGAGCTAAACTCCAGCCTCTCTTGCTGAGTTGCACAAATTAAGAAATTTTAAGAGGCCTGTTTATGCCTGCAGACTAATGAAGAGAAAACAACGATAACACATACCTCTACTTCCTAAATTGATTTGTTTTCTCTAGATAAGGGTGTCCTGAAAAACAGTGTTACCTCATAACATAGAGGGTACAATAAACTGCATATTTTATTTCACAGTTATGAACATAACTCTCGAGCATTTACATATAGTCCTTAAGTCTCAAGCATGAACACTTTTAATCAGCCATGCTAATATATTCGTAAATGATGAGGCAAACCGGTGTCTGAACAGAGGCTCTCAGTGTGTGTCTGAGGTGATGTCTGGGGTCTGCTCAGGTGAACAGGCAGAGACACTTATCACCCACAGCAGAAACAGTCTCATGCATGCCCAGAATTCTCAATGACATTTGACTGACATGCAGAGAGAAAAGCGTTGCTTTTAGATGGGAATACAAAGTGAAAACATATTATTAAGTGTAGTTGGTGTTTGTGTGTTCTTTGTGTTCTGTGGTGGATGGTATGGAACAATGCATCAGATATTTTTCCCTCGAGACCTTTTTGAACTTGCTTTGGTTTTCTTTATGGCTTTTTATTATCGTCATTACATCATGGTTACTTATTTTGTAATCAAGCAGTTGGCTCATTCTTTACGCTGTGAACTCATTGATGTTGAATGGGTTTCATTCTATTAGGAAACCTGTCAGTAAGAGAGAGTTAAATGGTCCATATCATTCACCAGTTGCCACACATCTGCCACAGGACTAACTGCCCTATGACACAACCAGACACAGACAGGGAAGTGAAAAATTCTGAGATGTAATCAGACACAGGTGTAGCAAGAAGCATTGTATTCCCCGCACAGTTAATTTCACTGAAATGTGTTGTATAATGCACTGTCTGGGCTCAGCTGACAGATCTTTCCCTCTCACACCTTTAATTAGATCCTTCGCATTATCAGTCTGACTTTCCTCGCTCTGGATTTGTGGATTTAGCCCTGCTACTGTTGCAACTTGCCAGCATTATTTAAATCAACCTCTTGAATCTTCTACTTCACAAGTGATTTTGAGCATTGGTGAATATCAAATTGGAGACGCTATAGATGCTACCAAAAGCCAGTTTGGACATAACCAAGCACCACATGTCTTTGTAAAACACCTCTCTTTGATTTGGAACTCACTCTCTCAACTTATAACTGATTTGTTTATGCAAACATTATTACCGTGTGTAGAAATGTGAAACTTGTGCCAGCATTGTGTAGTGGCAAAAAGAACCCTTTTTAATGGCCTCCGCTTACTTAAAAATGGGCTTTACGTCACTGACTATGTGTTCTGCACATTTTCAACCCTGTCTGAGGAACATCCTGATAGGCTCAAGCAGAAGAGCGGTGCGACATCCTGCCAACAAAGAGCGCTTCATTGCTGTAGTTACTCGTCGCTGTCCTGTCAATGCTCTGATATCCATCTTGACCTGACCTGGTATAATCCACAAAGTCATTTTTGCTTTGGTCGACAAGGTCTCGGCCGATCACATTCATTTCACTTCGTCCTCTCGAGGGCTCATCCGCTTGTGCCACAGCAGCCACAGCGCGCTGTCCAAATCGGGGCATTAGAAGAAGTGAATGATGCGATGTGAAAGCATTGTGAGGAGGACTCCGTAGATGACAAGCTGTTCACTGGGAGGCAGAGAGCCGCACAAAATCGCACGGAGAAGCTCACGCACGACCCCACCTACGGAATCCCGACTTGTTTAGCCTGTACCGGGAGCGAAGGAGCACAGTTGCGCAGTCTTTACGCACAACCAAAGAGCGGACCTTGAGGCGTCTTGTCTGTCACCACCATGTCAGCGGCAACAGCTTCAATAGCAGATGTGTCCAGGACTGATTTAACAAACAAAGATGACAGCCGTGACCGGAATAAATCAGGTAAGACAGGTGAAATCAAACCGAATGGTGTCTAATTTATACTCGAGTTGGACGTGTAGTATGTGTGTGGGACGGAGATTTGTTTTTGGCACTTTGTACTTAGTCCAGTTGTATTTTTCACATGACATAGACATATATATTTTGTGTGGGGGGTTATCTGTACGTTTTATCCTAACACTGATACCTAAAAAAGATATTTAATGTGTGTGTGTGTGTGTGCGCGTGTGTTTGTGTGTGCGTGTATGTGTGCGTGCATGTGCGCGCACGATGTCTTAATGCTGGACCTATATTTCCTCGTGCAATATGCCTTTATGAACTTGCAGTAATTGCTGTGATAGCAGTATCCTAACAATTGTTCTAGGATTAATAGTCAAGGTATCGAATGTGATGCATTTGCTCATTGTCTTTTATCGACGGGCAAGTGATCATTTCTGAGAAATAGAATTCACATTAAGGAGTACACTTTAAGGAGTACACTTTTCATCACACACCACATCACATCACATTGAATTAACTTCAGGCGCACTTGTCTTCTAGGTCCCATAATTAATATTTTTTAAAGAAAAAACAAAGAGGAAGTGAAAAAAGGGCGGCAACACCGGTGGTTTTAACATCAGAAACTTCCGACGCACAGCTGGGTGTCTCACACGCAAGCTCACATAGCCACACACACACACACACACACACACACACACACATTACATAAAAGTGATGCTCTCTCTACTTATCGGCAATGAAGTGCGTCCTTGTGTTACATAAACATGGTGGTACTGACTAATGGTAATAGCCTTCAGGGGACTTTTATCCCAGTAGAGTCTGGACCAGTGCCATTGTAAAATATGATCAGAAGCTTGTGTGGTTCTTTAAAAAGAAAATGCGCATATTTTTTCAACTAACCTTTTTTTCTATTTATTAAATGAATGAAACCTCGAACTTTTGGTGTGATTTGACGCCCCTTGTGGTGATAAATGTGCACCACATGTTTTTAACTAGAAGTGCACAGCCCCTCTCACATTCTTGGATAGTTTCCTTCAGTTACAAAGAGGAACATTGCCCAATCTCTCCTATGTCTCGAGTCCATTGTTTTTAGTGAAAACCAGATACAAGGTTTCCCAAAGTAAACAAGCTGCCTGTGATTTTTCCTGGGCCTGATCACGTCTGTCTCAATTCTGCTGGAAACCACTAAATTGATGTCACTGTGTTTATTTGCATTCCAACAGCTTGTGTCATGATGAAGTGATAATCTTATGTTGTAGGTTGGTCATGCCATACCACTGGTGTATTGAGCTGATACAGTGAGAGACCTCGCTTCCTGTAATATGCTGAGCACTATGCTTTGCTGTATGATAACCAGTTGTTTAGCGTGGATCCAGATGGCCTGTGTGTTTCCACCCAGCCTTGCAGGCCTTTTGTTTAATGATTTATCACATTTCCTGCTTCGATACGGTTAGAATTTGATGCAGCGCAGCACCAGGCTGTTACGGGGGGAGTAGTGTTTTGTCACGCACCGTAGTGCAACCCTACAGGGGTTCAGCGCTGATAGCTGTGGAACGACTGTCCCATTCCACACTGAATCTCATCTGCAGTGCTCCATTCTTTGTTGTTCACACTGTTCACCCTGGATTGTTGTTGCGCTTTATTTGAATTCTGAGTTGTCTGATCATCCCTGTGAAAACACATTTCTTTTGAAGATGCATGAATTATACATGTATTGAAACTATAGGTGACCTTTTGCTGATTCATCGACATTGAACATCTGCAGCATAATTAAATTACAAGCACTGTTTTTGATGCACACAATCATCCTCTTTCTTTTAGTTCAGTCCAAGGCTCAGTGCACACCCATGCCGCTGCCAGCCCTGGGCACCCAGAGGATCATCAAGGGCAATGGTACCAATGAGGGCACAGTCATTTCCCTGCAGTGCCCAGCCAGACACAAACTGATAGGAAGTGAGGTGACATGTGTCAAGGGCACCAACAGCACCCACTGGGTGGGGGAGACCTACTGTAAACGTAAGTATTGACTGAGACCCAGGAATGACAGTTAATATAGAAAGAATGGCACTCATTGTAGGAGTCGCCTGCTTGTAGCCAGGTTACTATATGAATTTATATGAAGTGTTCATACACACAATAATGTGCCGAAATGTGTTTGTGTGCAGATGAAATGCTTTTACTGGAAGAATTGCAGCCACTGCAAAATTGAACTGTCTGTCAACTCATTATTCTGAAGGGATGGAATATATATTAAACATTAGTTGACAGGCATTGTGGCTATGGGCAATGTTACTGGAAGATGCTTAAGGTTTTATTTGGCTTGGAATAATTAATGCTCTAAATTATGTGAGAACCCATTCGAGAGAAAATAATTTGCTGCTTGGGGATAAAGCTCATTTAAGGAGAATATTAATGCTAAGGTAGAGAGACCTAATTTCAAGCATTTGCAAAAGTTTTTTTTTATTTGGTGAGTGGAACACATTAGAGCACGGTCTTAATTATGTTTCAGGATCAATCATCATGGGAGAGATGAAGCTGCCTGATGTGAAACTGTGTTTGTCCTTTCCATGATGAGCTGGCTTTTGAACTTTCTTGCAAAATTACTATATTTCTGCCCTTCTCCTCTGGTTAAATGACAAAGAGAGACTTTTGATGTAGCAGTCTATGTGGCAGACTCCATCTATAAAGTCTAGGCAAGGTGACAGTGTTTTGTGTGGTACCTGAGTCTGATTAGGAATTGTTCTGTAGAATTTGCAGCATGATTGATGGAGTTGTCTAATACTTTGAGTGCATGACATGGATATTAAGTCAGTCAACAGGCTTCTTCTCTCACCAGCTATGTCTTGCCTTCCAGCTATGTCTTCCTATGAGAACTACGGTTTTCGTGTTGCTGTGCTGGCATCCATTGTAAGCTCAGGCATTATCTTCTTGATGTCCATGGCATTCATCACCTGCTGTTTGGTCGACTGCATCAAAGAGGACAAAAAGAAAAAGCAGGAGCGGTGAGTGAGAAGCAAACAGTGATGGAAGTAGTACTCAGGTTGATTACTTAAAAGTACCAATACCCAGGTTGATAGAGCAAATACCATGAATTAAGGATGAGTCTTTACCACAACAGCCAGGGTTCAAGTCATCCCCTCTCTCGCTACCCCTGCCTTTACTATCTCTCTTCACTGTCAATAAAGCAGAAATGATCTCCCAAAAAGTCCCAATACCACAATGTAAAAGGGCTCTATTAAAAGTAAAAGTCCTTTATTTAAAATCCCACTTAAATGGTACTGTGTGGAGTTTTCTTATAAACAAACAAAAGGGAAGTTGGCAGTCAGTGTCACCAAAATGCATTGTGTCTCTCCTTGAACTCTTTTAACTGCGTTCACATTCCTCATAAAACAAGCTGCAAAAATTACAACATTCCCCTCTGAAATAGAGTGAAATAGAAGTAACATAAAATGGAAATACTCAAGTCAAGTAAAAGTACATAAAATTTGTACTTACAGTAAGCACAGTGCTGAAGTAAATGTATTTAGTGACTTTTCATCATTGGAAGAAAAGCATAGAAAAGAAAGAAGAGTGATGCATTGAACATTTATGGCAATGGCACAGTAGATAAGACACATGCCCCGGGTGTGGAAGACCCAGGTTTGATTTACACTGCAACGCATCCAACAATGTGTCCCTAAACAAGACCCTTAACCCCTAGTTGCTGCAGATGTATGCAACCTTTGACATATACAGCAATAGTAAGTTGTTTTGAATAAAAGGATCAGCTAATGTAAATTTTCAAATTGAAATTCTTTAACGCGCAGATTTAAATGGATTTTTTTTTAAAACAGTGAGTCAGAGGTGTGGCAGTGGGAGGAGCAGGCCCAATGTCATGAGGACAACAGATCTAACTACAACCATATAGGCAGGAACAACAACAACAACAACACCCAGGAGAAGGTGCTGCCACTGTGGGACACTGGCAACCCAGCTATGTGTGACAACATGCGAGCCTGCAGGTGAGACGTGGGCTGACTTCTGTTTAAACCTATATACAGACTGTATACAATCTATGGCTTAAATGATTAGGAAAAAAAGTTCAAAATATCACTAAAGACATGCAGACCAGCAGAAACATTAAAGAACATCCTGTGTTTTCCTCCACAGATGTCATCAGCAGTACGCATATGCTCCTGCCTGCACATATGGCCCCACTCCTGCTCTTTCTGCTCTCCCAGGCCGTGACTACAACCAGCCTCTCTTACCCCAAAACCCAGAATCCGCACATATCACCGGTCCACCACCTCAGTACTTCGGACCTCCTCAATCCTCATGTCGAAGTGCAAGCCCAGGCCTGGTCCAGATCTCAGCAGTAGGGCCTGGTTTGATGTGGCAGTATGGAGAACCACAAAGCAGTTTGTCAGAAGTAAACCAATCAACCACAGATCAGTCCAACATGAGAAATATGAATCCTGCCAAAGAATTTTCCATACGGATCATATCAGTGTGAGGACACCATTAGTCAAGAACTTGTTCGATGAGCAAATATGACATATGACATAACAGTGTCAGCTGTATCGGACTAATGGAAGTAATAACTGAACATTCCTGGTCATGATGAAATGATTATGTGTGCAGTTCTAGACAATATGAGGGCTCAATATGCATACTGATCTGACAGACTTATGTGCCTTTTGTTAACTTCAATGGCACACTGCCCTCTGTCTGAAAAGGGGAGCCATTGCACTTTATAGATTCCAGCCTTGTTGGATGACACTCCCTTGTAATTAGAAGGTCAAGGCACTTCCATGCCCTTAATTGAGCTTTTCAGAAACCAATTAAACTGTTATGTTGACTTAACAATTAAGGTGTTTACTGATATAGTTCATAACACATTGTAGGCAGCTGCGGGTCTGAGAAGCTCATCTCAGGGCAGGAGTGTCCAGTTTGTTGGATGAGGAGAGCAGCCTGAAGCGAGTATGTAAATAGAATTTTTAAAGAATGTAAATAAATTAAAGACTTCTACTGATAACGCGTGAGATTGTATTGCAATGGAAGGAGTGCAAGGATGTACAGTTCCCTCTGAGGGACAAATGCAAATGTTTAGAGGCCACCATGATAAGGCAGCAATAGCCTACATTGATTTTGACTGTATTTGTAATAATGTAGCCTTCACAGGACTGTCAAGTGAAATGGTAAAGAATGTATTACTGGCAGGAAGAAAACCCAACATATTATTATTATTATTATTATTATTATTATTATTATTATTATTATTATTATTGCCACTCATAATTGACCCAGTGCAGTCGTCAGTAAATGGATGTAGGGAATGAAATAAAGTGATAAATGACACCTCTGTGGTTCAGTTTTTGCATTAGTAAGCTCAGCCTCTTCTCCTGGTAATCTGCCTGTCAGATCAGTCTGCGGACTGATAATTATCATGTGACCCTGTGGTCAGTCATGTGGCCCCGGACGGTCTCAGTGGGGCGCATCGTGCAGCGGGTAGTCCTAACGGGATAGCAGAGACCGTCAAACCAGGAAGAGCAGGACGTTTTACCTAGAGGCTGTCGGTCCGAAAGAACCGCCGATTGTTTGTCAGTATGACAGGTTTGTGAATCAAGGGTAAGATGTTTTGTTTTGCTTTGGATCGTTTACAACATTAATCTCCGCGCGCTGACTTCCAGGATGCAGAGGATCGCTGACCGCCCACTGTGCAGCGTGGGTGCGCCACCTGTTGCATGCAAGGAACAGTTTTAGGTTTAGTCGTTGCATAAAGCACGAGCAGTTAGAAAGACGGGTATATTAAAACGCTACATTATTTAATAACCTACGTTATGGATTGCCGTTCTCGCCAGTGCCGTCCAGACTTTTAAAAATTAAATATGGATGAAGCTCCTCCTTCTGCCAGTCAATTACAAATCTGTGGGTAAGAGTCCCACTTAAAATGTTTGTAAAGAACTCAGTTATTGGGGTGAGGTTATTTTATTGTATCCCGCTGAAAGTACTTTTTAACATAATGTATGCATTTCAGTGTATTCTATCTCACTTTGTTCAAACGTTGGCAGCTGTAGTTACCTGGTGCTCAAATAACTTCGTTGGCAAAAGACTTGCCTATTTTCTGCACTTCTACAGACTGTTAATAGCAACATGTGTAATGTGGCAGAAGAGACTCATCATGATAACATATGTTAAATACACCTGCACAGGAAAGGTCAACAGTTGTCACATTTAAAACCCTCACCAAGACTTACTGAAGGACACTCAACAGGAAAACTGGCCTCTAAACACCGCATTAAGCATCAGAAGTGAGCTGGAAAAACATCAACAGGAAGTTGGGAAATTTGGGACTTTGGGCTGCTAATAGGCAGTATAACAAAGTCTACTTCTTTTAATACAGCCTCACAAATGACCATTGAGTTGAATCAGCGGCTTTTAAGAGCAAGGGCTTCACCAAAATGGTATTTACTTTAAGACTTTATAACGTCTATACGTCATTTTGTGCCCGCCTTAACTCAGTAGACATGTTACTCATCAAGTATTAAAATTAAACATTTCAAGTAAAGTGTGGCCAAAGTGACAGTTTTGTGGTAAGTGTGTTAAGTTAACCTTTCTAAATGGGAGAATAAACCTCTTAGTCATTTATTTTCAGAACAGGACTGATGCCAAGACCAGCTTACTAAGAATCTATTTAAGACTAGGCATAAAATCTGCAGGCCTTCAATTAAAGCTTTGTAGCATGCTGTAATTGTATAGTGCCTTAATCTGAATCTGAAGAATATGAATTTAAGAATTAAAGTGTATATGCACTGTAGAGTGCATTTCATTTAACACATCTCTTTTGTTCTTGGCTAGACATTGATGATTACAATGTTCAGCTCCGGGGGGACGCCCATTTCCTTTGCTCAGATCGGAGGATGGACACTGAACTGGTTGACAGACTGGTGCTACAGCTGAACAGGATCCACCCGCAGATACTCAGTGACAAGGAAGCCCACAGAGTAATTACAATATAATATTAATATGACACCATTCCAAAAAAACTTTACTCTTTACATTTCTTCTAAACTGAATTTAGACTTGGAAAAGAAGCACATTGTGCAAGTATACAGGTATGCGCAGTGATTCAATTCAGCATGTGTCTCCCTGCAGTTCAGGAACCTCAGCGTGCCCACCAAGGTGCGGTTAGCTGAGCTGTTGAAGCACCTGCATTGGAAGGGCGAGGAGGCATGTCATGAATTCTACAGAGGACTTCACATCCACGCTGAGGACGTCTACTCCAGCCTGCCCACCAGAGTCACACAAAGAGGTAAAAAAACACTGAGCAGGGCAGCTCAGACGTTTTAGTGGCTAAAGATTGCCATGTAGAACTGCAGTCAGGTGAGAACCCTCTGGTCCCAGTAAAGTTGAGAGATTAATTATATATATAGCACAAAAAAGGGAGTGACATCAATATCCAGAAATGACAAAATGTGTGTTAATCTCTGTGTATCTGGTATAGTCATGTGTCAGTGTTCAAACATATCACCATCTGTTGGTGTTCTAAAATTCCTGATTCATTGTCAGATGGTATTGACCTAAAAAGCTTCTCCCTGCTTACGTTAGGTTGTCCAGTATATCCAATATATGTGAGATGGTTAGATTGGTAGAGGTGGTAAATATAATGTACCATAGTGGTGGATCCCCTGCTGTGCAATTGCCCTGTCTGGCCTTATGTAGACTTATCCTGTTTAAGATACAGAGAGAAGCCAACGTTCTGCCTGGATCTGACAAGTGTGGGGTTAACTAGCTTTACTCTCTGTTCTAGAGGTGGCAGATGAGGTGGCAAAATGGACATACAATGTGGCAATCTACCCAGAGCAATATGTGCTCAATAACAGAGGTAAATATAACCAACATCTAACAATACTGCTTAGTGCAGTAGAGCATTATATATACTTTCTGTTAGTTTATATTTTGAGTTAAATTGCAATTCACTATCTGAGTGTTAGTCTAAAATCGAGGACCACACTAATGGTTCTGTAAGTTGCAAGTATATATACTTGACAGTACTGCAAACAACTATTCAAAGTCTGCCATAGTTTTTTACATTGACTTCCTGTTTTCCAGGGAGTATTTATTTTTAGAACAATATGGAAATTACCTTGCAGAGATTTTAAACTTAACTGAGATAACGAGGTAATCAATCACAATAAGCAGTCAGTCAGATTTAGTTTTTGTCAAGTTTATGTTTTGATCATGTGGTAGAGGTAGAGTTGCGAGCAAGAACTGATATGAAAACACTTTCTCAGTAGTGCATTCAAAAAAACTTTGACATCTGATATTATAGGAGTATAGGATCCGAAACCAAAGCTACACAATTCACATAAATATTTTTTCAGTATCCAATATTGTGTTTCTATAAACTTTACTTGATGTACTGTATATTTGATCTGATTCCATGACAGCAGGGGTCACTCGTGCATAACCCTAGAGCATAACAGCCACCTCTCAAACCTGAATGTCCATGTCCATTACTTTTGTGGAGTTTAGTGTTTTTATGAGGTGGTACAGGCTTTAATAATGACACGTATATTAACGTTCTTTGTGGAAATTGAGAAAGTAACCATTAACAGACAGTAAACCCACCCTTATGTACACATAGCCCTTGATGATACAATCTGTTCTGTTACTTTATATGATTTATAGTGTTATTTTTGAGATGCTTTTCATGTTATGTTTTCAAAAGGCAATACAAATACAGTCAAATGAAATGGGCATTGTGATGGATTATTGGTTTAGAATAAGGTGTCTGATCTCTGCAAAATGACTTTTAATCCTAACCTGGCATGAACTGAAAGCAGTGGCTGCCTGGAAAGTAGGAAGTCATTCTCAAAACCAATGTTAAACTTTGAGAAATTATGGGCAGTAGTGTAATGTAATGATAATAAAACCCACCTTTAATCTGCAGTAGTAGAAGTTTAATTTGGCAACAAGACTGCTTGGGTGTTTATATAAAATATGATGGTCTTACAGTTTGTGTGTGTGTCAGGGTGCATCTATACCCCTCACTGATTCTCAGATAAGCCCTTTAAGCCCAACTAAGCTTTGTTCTTCAGCAAATGCAGTTGTGTGCTGAACCTTTTAACCCCTAGCATCAGAATGTGGGCCCCACTGCTCTCTGCTGCTTCACCATTCATCATCCCGATGCACCCAGGGCTCTGGCTTTTGTGGGTCAGTTAAGCTCATGTGTAAACCCCCTGTCCAAAACAGCTTCTTCTGTCCTGCATTCCTTTCAGGGGCATATTCACTGTGTCAAAGATGTTTCAGTAGGGAAATGGGTCATCACTGATGTAGTGAAACACTGACTCCCAATCATAAGTCCTACTTTAGACTGTGAACAATAAGACAAATTTTTTTTTTTACAGAGCAGTTTAGGACTTTGGACTCTTTTGCTTCACCATATACTAGAGTACATTTCTGTTTTTCTTTGTTATTTAGTTCATTTATTAGGAACACACCAACCCACCATCCACATTTAGTATGCTCATCTGCTTATCACACATTCCTATTGTTTATAGGTGTTACTGGTCGATAGGCGCTGATGAGAACTTTCTCTTCTCTTCTGCAGGACCAATGTTCTTCCTGAGCTGTTTCAGTTTTGTAGTTGGTATTGCAATGCTCTACTATTACAGAGGTGAGTCATACAGAATGTTGGAGAAGTTTTCAGACTTATTTGTTCTTGGGGATTTGAAATTACTTTGGAATATTACAAGAGCATCCAAATTTCTGAACCACTCTGTCTGTATTTTTTTTTAAAACTGATTGTTGCCACGCTTTCTCCCCACAGAGGGTGAGACGTTGAGATGTACTGGTCCGTTCCTTCACTGCTCTGCAGCAAGACTTAGTAAAGGTGCTAAAGATGTTTTAATTTCCTGTGCTGAGGTTGGAAAGAAGAAATGAGGCTGTTAAGGTGCTGAAACACTTAAGAACGACCCCTGTGAAAAGAACAAGCCATGCAATTTGCCACTTTGCTGTGCCAAACTTGAAATATATTTTGAGAGCTATAAACTTTTTTTTTCTAAAATTACACGGATTTGTTAGCACTAATTGACTCCTCTGAAATCCCTGAGAAGTTGACATTCACACAACTCATTCTGTTATAAAGTCCCACTGTTAACATTTCTTTATATGAAAATGATTTTTAATGTTCTACCATGAGGGATTTATTGTGTGTGCAGAACGTCTAATTCCAATGATATTTTCTTGTAAAATGAAGCAGAATATTAACTGAATAACTGTGCTCACACACACACACACACACACAGGTGTTTTCAATCATGCTGATTAGACCTCTGCTAAGGCTGAAGCTGGGTGGAGCTGTGCTGGGACTAACATGATGGCACCATATCCTGTGTACTAATAAGAATGATAAAGGGTTAAGTTGTCCCGTCCTAACAGGTACAACAAAACCAAAACACGTGTGAAGGAGATTTCAGTCAGGCACAGTTTGAACAAACCGACGCTGTCCTGAGAGGAGGCAACATAAGTGAAAACATCTGTGTTGGTGTGCAGTGACCAAGTAGCTTGAATTTAAATTACTTTAACAATGTTGAAATTTTGCACAAATAAAGCACACCACCTTTTGACATCTTGTATCTTATTTTTAATCTATTATGACAAAGATATACTTAGAAATGCATACAATTAATTAGCGTCAAATACTGTGTGGTATTGCAGTCTAATGGAAACATTCACAGTAATGAGCAGTACTGTGATTAACGTTTCTAGGTTTGTGTCTGGCACTGTTTTGTCTGCAGTGAACATTAAATAGAGATGATAAAACATTTATCTGAACAGCATCAAAAAAAATGCACTAGAGGGCACTGCTTCCTCATCCAGTGCACCAAAGTGGGAAACAAGGATGATGGAAAATGTTGTGGTGTACTATAACAATGACAACTGAGGGCAACAGACAGCCTGCATTAATGAATAATGACAATCAAATTGAGTCCATCAACTGAATGAATAATGTTAATTAAATGCTACATTAAACGCTGTTGACTGCTCAAGACAGACTTGTATGCATGTAATAGTCATTTCATGTTTTTTTTCATTTATCATATAATATGATACTGATTTATAATTCTAATAATGAATGTGTAAAAAATATACATCCAAGATGGTATATACAGTACAGCTCTGGTGGAGATGTTGGTGTTTGATCTCAGGAGATTTGCGACTCTTTTCCTCCTCTGCCTTCTCTGCAAAGAGAGTGACAGATGAGAGAGGAGTCAGCGAGACAGGGGTTGGGGGTGCTAAAGGGGGCTGGAAGTGTCACCAGGTTTGATTGTCCAGTTTGAATGCTGGCATCCACATTCCCACAAGAGAGCTATTTATAGTCTTGCTTCACGCGACCTAAAAGTCCTCGATGAACATCAGCATCCTCAGATGTTAAACTTCACAGTACTGTGCAAAAGTTTTAGGCAGGTGTGGAAAAAATGCTGTAAAGTTAGAATGTTTTTTAAAACAGACATGTTTATTTATATTTATAAATTAACAAAATACAAAGTTAGTGAACAGAAGAAAATCAAATCAATGTGACTACCCTTTGTCTTCACAACAGTGTCAATTCGTCTAGGTACATTTGTATATTGGCCCAAACATCTTGGGGCACTACCCACATTTTCCTCTGGATTTAGGTAGCCTCAGTTGCTTCTCTTTCTTCATCTAACCGCAGACAGACTCCAAGATCAAGGCTCTGTGGTGGCCATACCATTGCTTCCAGGAGTCGTTCTTTACACTGAAGGTACTTCTTAATGATTTTCTCTCTATGTTTGGGGTCATTGTCACGCTCAAAGTAAATTAGGGGCCAATCAGATGCCTTCCTGATGGTACTGCATGATGAATAAGTATCTGCCTGTACTTCTCAGCATTGTGGACACCATTAATTCTGACCAAATACCCAACTCTGTTTGCAGAAATGCAGCCCCAAACTTGCAAGGAACCTCTGCATGCTTCACCGTCTGCCTGAAGACACTCATGCTTGTATTGCTCACCAGCCAATCGGCAAACTGTCTTCTGGTACCACTAAAAATGACTTATCAGTCCAGAGCACCAGCTGCCATTTTTCTACTCCCCATTTCCTGTGTTTTTGTGCATAGTTGTGTCGCTGGGCCTTGTTTCCATGTCAGAGGTATGGCGTCTACAGTTCACAACATTGCCCATTTCATTGTGCTTCTTCAAAAGAGCTATCTGGAAACCACAGTCTGCCTTTAAATTCTTGCCTGGTCGAGACCTTGCTGATGCAGTATGACTACCTTGTGTCTTGTTGCTATGCTCAGTCTTGCCACAGTGTATGACTTTTGACAGTAAACTCTTCAGCAACCTCACCTTGTTAGCTGAGTTTGACTGTTCCTAACCCAGTTGTATTCCGCCTACACTGTTTCTGTTTCAGTTAATGATTGTGTTTCAACCTACATATTGAATTGGTGATCATAAGCACCTGTCAATATGCCAACAAAATCCCCGACTTTGAGCAAGTGTATCTTAAAAACAATTGCTGCTGTTTTTAAGATAAAGGGTGGTCCCACTAAATACTGATATGATTTAGATTTTTCTAAAGACGATGGTGCACTTCTACACCACCATCACTGAGTCCATCCTCATTTCCTCCATCACCATCTGGTACGCTGCTGCCACCGCCAGGGACGAGGGCTAACTGCAGCATATCGTTCACTGTGCAGAGAAAGTGATTAGCTGCAATCTTCCATCTCTTCAGGACCTGTACACCTCCTGCACTTTGAGGCGTGCAGGAAAGATTGCAGCTGACCCCTCCCATACCGGTCACAAACTGTTAAAGTCACTCTGGCAGGAGGCTGCAGTCCATCAGTACCAAAACCTCTAACCACAAACAGCTTCTACTCTTTTGCAGCTAGCCTCATTAACAAAGCCTGGGTCCCTCACTGACACTTCCCCCTTCCCTCTCAAATACTGTATATCTTTGCACATGTAAATATTATTTAATTTCACATCATTGCACAAAGCAGTTAAATTGCACATATTTGCTGTTTGCTTTTTCTGATTCTGATGTTCACTCACTTTGCATTTTGTTCATTTTGAATTATAATCATGTCCTTTTTAGAAAGCAGTCTTACTTTGTAGCATGTTTCCACACTTGCCTAAAACCTTTGCACAGTACTGTACATTATGCATATATATCAGTCTACAGATCTGCCCTGAGTGGAGCTGTGTGTGTGTCATCAATCTGGCTCTCCTCTCGCTGTTTCCACGGTTACCAATGATAGCTGTGGAGGTGGAAAAAAGATCAGGTTGTGACGTTGGTTTGTCATCTCAAAGGTGCTTTGACACAATCACATTGAAGAAATTACAGATACGAACATGAATATTCTTTAGGTATTTAGCAGTTGTGAAACAGGCTCAAACTGCTTTTATATTCTTGTGTTAAACCATGAAGTGTATTAATTGCACATTTGGTTTGGCTCTAATTGAGGTTTCGGTGGCATTGCTGAGACACAGTCTAATTAAGGGTTCCATTTTAACAAGCAGTTCTGCTGGGGTCTGTGCTGTGTTGACTCTGACTCACCAGCTGCTGGTCCAGAGAACCACAGACACTCCATCTTTTAGCTCATAGCACAGAGAGCCATGGCACAAACAAACATTTTTATAATTGAATGTTCGGCATGACACCTGTGGTTGGGAACAGATGTGTTGGTAAGGTTAAAGGTGTAGCAGGAGAGATGAGGCGCACCCTGCTCTGCATACATTTGCTCAACAGACCCATCAAACCTCCAGGTCCGAGCTGTATGAAAAGGAGCCACGACATCTTGCTTGAATGTCATCAATGCAATTAAAAATTGAAGCCTGTTCAGCTGTCAGCATTTGTGCATAACTGTGGTTGCGCATTTG
Organism: Lepomis macrochirus; assembly: GCA_024633595.2. NCBI lineage: Eukaryota > Metazoa > Chordata > Actinopteri > Centrarchiformes > Centrarchidae > Lepomis > Lepomis macrochirus. Next base: position 20,135,564 of record JALXJV020000014.1, on the reverse strand, counting down.
TGTCTGCCCAGTGCTTGGGGTCACTCTCTGTCAGCAAAGGAGACAGACAGTGTGAGCTCACATGTGCCTGTTGTCTCCACTTTCCTGTCAGTCCACTAGGAACAAATGTTGTGTTGTTTCCATACCAGACCCTTTTGTCGATACTGCTGTTTCTCTCTTGTTCGCTGTTTACTCTCCTTGCCTGCAGCAGTGCAGGACAATGATTTTCTGGTACATGAACATTGGTTGAATTTGGGTTTTTTTAAAAAAAATTCCGGTGGAAATTTCTCTGAGAGCCTGGAGAGGTCAGTGTGTTTGTAGGTCAGGTAGGAGAGGACCAAAAACATGCTGACTGCATGGATGTCTATAGGAGCAAACTGCACAGTGAGGCAGGGGAGAAAACACCTGTCTGCATAGAGAGAGGGGAGCAGTGAAAGAGGGGGAACATAAAGAATGTATGTGATTAGCAAAAATAGAAAGAATACCTGTGTGTGTGTTCTTGATTAGTCGCCACGGTTCGGCCTGTGGACTCCAAAGGCTGTGATGAAGACGTTGACTACCACTATCATAAAAACCAGGCCTGTGGCCAAGTTTTCCATAATGTTCAGCCTCTGATGCTTTTGCTCATCATTCAGATTCCATCGAACTGTAGACAAAACCAGGAAATATAATTTAACAACACACAAACATACGCTCGATGAAAGTCTAATCGTACATCAGCAATCCACTTTATTTTGGGACACAAGCCAACTCATTATGCACATATTTACTGTCAACCATTAATCCATATATACTTAATTCTGGATGCGGGGAGATGAGTGATTCCACAAAAATAACAAATATTTAATTTTGACAACGGGATAAAGAATAATGTAATTCAGTTTTTTGCAGAACTCAGATGAGTAGGACTGAAAAACAACTTGTCATGATGAATTACAAAAACACTCTAATGTAAGGAATTTTGTCATTAACAATTAAAAAGCAGAAACTATTTTGTTTAAGAGGTGTACATTTAAATATGAGTGCAAACTCATTTGTTGAAACTTTGGATAAATTCTATGCTATTTGGGTTTCTGTTTCTGGAGTTTTCTAACAGAGGTCTAACAGGCTGTCTAATTGACCCCAAAGTAAATAAGTAATGTCACTACAGAACATACTGTATTCTATGTCTGTGAATGGCAAACAAAATTTATATTTATTCATGCACCAGCCCAATTCTGTATTGGCTCAGTTTATACATACAGCAGTGGGTTCTGTGAAACCACAAACAATCAGCAGTGATAAAGGTAATGTCAACAAAACACAAGGGTCATTAAACTCCATGTCCAATTTAATTGGGTAGCATAAGCGTGAATATAATTTCCAGAAAAGTAGAGGACATGTATGAAATTAAAAGGCTTCTGATTCAAAGCACATGGAAAGGACAATACAGTGAAGAGTGAACTGATCAAGGGAAGCTTGTATTTCTTGTAGAACACTGCTTCATTTTATTTGCACTTTGTTACGTTGAGCCAAACAAAATAATGGGAAAAAACAACTAATCCATGTTGTGATGACATAACAGCTAATAAAAGCTGCCATGTCCATCATCACAGGGCCTTGCCTATGAGTAATGTTAAACTTTGTGTGTACATGGGGGAGTATACAGTAGCTCTGTCACTACAGGAACAGGATATGTGTACGTGCGTGTATGAGTGTCGTTGTCGTGGAAGATTACCAAAGGTTAAACGTTGTGTGTGTCTGATCTGTTTGGGGTGGGTTGGACTAGGGTTGGGGGTTGGGGTTGGTGGGTGGAAGGGGTATGTAGGCCACTCACTTCATGCCCCACTGGCTCCAAAGACAGAGCTGGAACCACAGGAGAGGGAGGGGAGGACGAGGGGGGAAGGGAGAACTGAGAGGGCAGCGTGGTTCAGTCAAAGAAAACGAAGGAAGAGTAATGAAAAGAGCAGTGAGAATGAGATGTGTTTGATATTCTGGTAGAGACAAGGGGGGCTAGTGGAGTCAGAGGATTTGGTGGATGGAGGGGGTCAGAGGGGGCAGGGCCTTCATGAATGTGTGATGACTCTCACATGCTGACCGATTGTCTTTGTGACATGCGATTTTTTAGAATAAAAAAAATCTTATTTTATATTTATGAGTTTATTTATGAGTGATTATAATAATGATGTTTGATTATGGCTATTGTGATTTTTTTTAATGCAGAGAAAATGTACAAACTGGTAAATAATTAACATTTTACATGAACATTGTAGGAATATAGAGAAAGTAAGATTTTGGGGGATATAACCTTGAACATCTTACTCAAAATGGATCATTTTTAAATGATTAAGATTATACATTACTGCAGAGGGAGGAGCACAAGAGCGATAGGTCAGTGTATACCAGTAATGTTGTTGTATTTCAGGCATGGACAGGATTCTGACCAACACTGTATTATTTACTCCTCCTGCTAGAGCTGAGATGAGTCAGTGTGGCCGAGCTAAAGTTCACTGATCCGCTGTTCTGTCCTTCAGAGGAAAATGAACTTTAGTCTAATCTGCACTTGTACACCTCATCTTAACTCATCTTCCCATCGTAATGGACCTGTTTCTCCAACCCCAGCTGTGGCTGTTAAATGCTTTTATTTTTTACTTTATTTCTATTTACTCCAAGACATAGACATTGTGGACTAAACAAATACACAGCATATAAACACAATAACCTCCCTCCCTGGACTCTCAGCAGCACTTAAACCTAGTGAACTCTGACCTGGTGTCAGGCTCAGTTGCCATGTTAACAGCTAGAGTCCAACTGGTAATAGGCTGTTTGTCAGGAGTCAGTGGACTTGATGCCGGTGAATCTTGCTGAGGGACAGGGTGGAGGGGAGGAAACACAAAGGGTACGTGAAGGTTGCCAGATGACAAACAGCAAAAGGGATGTGCTGTTGCTGTGTTTATTTTCTCACCTATGAAGATAAGTAGGACCCCGACTGTGACCTGAAGACAGAGGGAGATGCTGATCAGGGTGATGAGGGGGGTGTAAAAGGAGAAGTTTGGCCCCTGCTCCAGCACAGCCTTTAGCTGAGAAGCGTTGGCCATCAGTAGAGCCACATCCAGCATGCTCTCAGCTGCACTCTTCTTATTGGAATAGTGGTTCATGTTCAGAGGGGCTGGGCTGCTCAGCCAAGCATCTGGATTGGAGGCCTGCGGAGAGAAGAAAGTAATAATGTTACTGTTAAATGAATGCTTGGAAATACACAGAAAAGCGTGCTCCGTGCTGCTGTGTTTTGTTCTCCCAACAGAGCGACAAGGCAGCATGCTGATGACACTAGCAGTAATTTTGTGTCTTCTGTGTATCTGGTTATCATTCTGACCTAATTAGTGCAACACACAGCCATTACAGAAGAGTGACCTTTGAAAACAGAGCCTTTAGTACAGCAAAGAGATACTGACACCAAAAAAGTCAACATGTGCAGTGTACAAGGCTTTCCACTGGCTGTGGTTTCAAATGATCACATTTAGTCTGAACATCTCTGTCAAAGCTCAGTGAGCTCCAAGCATATATATGTGTTGCTGTGAGCCCTCTATTACACTATTTGTTGACTTTTCAAATCAAAGCAGTGTGTCTGACTGTCTGTCTTCTCTGTATGTTGTAAACATGTTAATGTGTGGCAATAATGTGACCCTTAGATCAAATCAGAAATGCCTGTCTGTTTTCTGACATAACGACACTCTGAGTTTTCTGGATAACGACACTCAGTAAAAGCCAGAACAGCTCTTTTATACACAGTATCAATATTTTAGTTGTATGTATATGGAGCTTGTAACAAAATGCACCTAAACACACAGTAGTTCATATATTATACTACATATTCTACATAGCAAGGACAGAAAGGAGGAGAGTTATTTAGGCAGTATCCCTTCTTTGAATGATCAACAGGTGATAACCAAAAGCATTAATGAAGAACAAAGAAATCTCAGTTTTACATCAAATTATATAACCCATTGATTCTTGTGTGAGTGATGATTGTGCAACAAAAGCTTAGCAAGGTGTTGTGTGTGTTTCTACTCCATCCCAGTGGACTCTGCACAGTAAAGAGAAAAACATGTAATGACTCAGCAGGTGCTGGATAAACAGTCCGCTTGTTGATAAATAAGAAATCACTCTCTTTTAAAATGAGGAAAATACACCTTCCTTCGGAGCACTGCTGCTGAATGAACACTTGGGCTGCCTGTTCAGCAACATCTGAGCACAGTCACTGAAGATTCGGTCGCTTTAAGGCCAAAGCCTGCATACTCACACACTCTGTGCGAACATGAAATAATCAACAGTGCTCGCAGCCCCTTCCTTGAAACTGAAGCCTTCCCCTTTTTCTCACAACACACCCCTGCAGCTGCGGAGAGCACAGTTTGTCAGGGATTAACCAAAACACAGAGCTGGTACAAACTGCCTTCCCTCTGCTCCAGGAATAGAGACAAAAAGAGAGAAAAGCAGAGCTGCACCCTCTAATTTGCTACAGGGTAGGCTACAGCTGAATTACAATGTCTTGAGGAGATTCACAACAATTGGCTGGCATGGTTAAATTGATGTATGAGGGGGAAGTATAAACTGCACAGAAGGTGTGGTTATGTGGGCTGGAGAAGAGCTAGTACACTGGTTACAATAGTTATTTTGATGAGTTTTTTCTTTCTACATGGATTACTCATGTCACTGGTCAAGTTATTTATCTGGCAGCAAACCTCAATATCATTTTAGATTTTTATAATTTGGCGTAACTTCATGAGAACAGTGCAGAGACATCTAGACCACATCCAGCAAACCTTCCAAATAACATCTCCATGAGCTAAATTTTTTGCACTGAGCCGTGGGCCTGATGCCTCGTGGAAAGACTCATAACAAGGAATTAAATAGCTGTTCAAAACACGTTTCCCTAGATTCCAAGGGAAATGCAATGTGGCGTGTTGTTGTGCCCTTGTGATTGTGATTTGTGCCACAAAATGGGGACACTGTCATGACGTGTCAGGGTCAGCCATTCTGCTCTCAACACTGACAGAGGCTTTTCAAATACAGCCCTTTATCCCAGAGTCAACAGACCACAATGAGATAATGCTTGTCGTGAGCTCACAGGTTGGAAACATGCAGTCACTATGTCTAGAAACACAGCAATTTTGGTGAAAATTCACCAGGAAATATAAAGAACTCTTTTCAGCAATTATACTGTGGTTCATTGTATTATGAAGCCAAGACTAAAGGCCACCTACTCAGTCAGTTCAAGCTTTTTGTCAGGATTAATCCTGCTGTCTACTCGTATCATATGGCTGAGAACATAGGATAACAACTAATCACAGCTGAGGAGACAATGTAGAACAAATAGATGTGTGAATATAGGCTATGGAATGCAACACTGTGCTTTCATGAGGGAGGAGGGGGACAATGCTACAAAAGCCATATTACAGGATCTGATGCAGGCTTCAAATTGAAGAAATGCTAAAGAGAACCCACATTTGTATTTGCAGTGACTTTTGTTTACCCATTTCAGAAACAGATCACTTGTCAGTCACCCAGCCATTACAGATGTATTGTTATTTGGCACAATCTAAAACGGAAGGTTCTCATTAAGTCAATCGCTCTGTATTGGTCCTAGGTTTCAAAGCTTATTTTTGTGATGAATTATTCAAACTGCATTCCTTGTCTGAAATAGACCCTAGAGAGAACCGCAGAAAGAGAGAAAGGGAGGAGGATGTGGAGGGGAGGGAAGACAGAGTGAGACAAAAAAGTTGTTTGAATCTGCATTAACTCTCAGTTATGCGTCACTGTGGAACAGCAAATAGCTTAACAGAATGATATTTAACACATGCAGCTTTCTGCGGAATCAGGTGTCCCTAATATTGCAGTATGTGGGTATAAGAGAAAGTAGTGCAAAGGAAATAACATGGTCAAGTACTTTTTTTCTAGGGGACCTGTTAAAATTATTAATGTTGACCAAAGTGCTAAGATACATTTATATATCTTCAATGACTTGATGAATAAATAAATAAAAACATACCACCTAAAGAACATGGACTGACATATAACTGAGAATATAATATATTTTTGAATTTTAAAACTATGTTTGAATATAATGTTTTTAATATATACAGAAAATGGGAAAGCATGGTACGTATAAAAACAAAACACATAGAAAATGGACAATTATAGTCACTTAAAACAGAAACAATAAAACAGATATTCTAAACATTAAATTGAAGAGGAAAATATAGTGGGTCGCTAACACCTCCTGAGTCTAGGGGAAAAAAATTGACAATGCATGATCCCGCTTAGATTTATCTGAACAGTTGAACAGTGGAATGAAAAGAGGAGAGAGGAGTAATTGGGCTGAAACACTAACTTGCATGGAGGTCATTTTGGGAGAGATCAAGTAAAGCGAGATTGAATGCAATGTTTTTAAAAAACAAAGAAAATACTGCATCTTTACATCCACAGCAAGCCATTACCCGTTTACTCATGATTGACTAAAGGTGTCCCATCATTAATAACTATCTTTATGTCCTCCTCCTAGATGCAGTGCAATAGGGCACCTGCTTTGAAATGGGAAAGGCTGCAATTTCTAAATTCTTGAGACTGAACCTAAACCTCAAATCTAATTGAAGCATAGAATAGTTATTCATTGTGTATTCAAAGACCAACTAAAGTGTTGGTTTACTTCCAAGCAAAGGAAATGAACTTGCACACCATGTCCTAAACATTTCCCCTTTTCCCATACCGTCACACTAACTGATTACAGCTAAATACCTGCATGTCAGTAACTGTGACAGTATGTAATGATTATTGCTTTTACCACTAACTTTTGTATCAGACATGTAGACAGCTCTTTCCAGCAACAATGTAGTAGCACTTAAGACATGGTAAGACCCTGCATTTATTATTTAGTTAATTGAACTTTCTGCTACTCAGCAACATGATAAAAAATGAAAATGAATTTGCATCTGTAACTGCGTGTGTGTGTTTCCGTTCCTTTTGTTTTTTCCCCCCTTGTACATCAGCACTTCTTTGCTTTCCATCCATCATGTCCTGTCAGCGGCCTCCCTCTCTCACTCACCTCACACTCTGGCCCCCCTCCAGATGAGGATCGACCCATCTGTAAATCTAATTCCCATGATTCTCTGTAGGGCTTTTAGTTTTCACAGCCTTACAAAGTGCAAAGCAAACACGGCTGTTTCAGAGTGTGCTCCGTCCCGCTATGGCACTCAGAGAATTAAACATGTTCTCATTCTGGAGAAAGTTGCAATGTAAACCCCACCAATGATCGAAACAGACAAAAGGACATTCTCAGGAATGTGCTGTACTGAAATCTGATACAGAATCTGATCTGTCTTAGATTTCAGTGTAACACAAGCACAGATAATAAAAGCATGTGGAAAGTCTGAATATAAGATCTTCATTTCACAAAACAACCATGGATTGATTCCATTCTTATTGACTCACACTGTTGGGAGACACATTGTAAATGAGACCAATTGCTAATTTTATTGAGCGTGAGGGTATTACATTCAGCTTCTGTTGACTGAGCTCTGACAGTCGCAGGAAAGTATCTCTGCCTGCCCGGGTCTCTCGCTCTCTCTTCCTCCTCTGTTCTCTCACTCACAGTTGCACATCTATCTGAAATTAAATGGCGCTATTAAGACAGTGACTATGGAGATGACACAGTAAAGCTAATTTCCTTGCCCTGTAAAACTGGATGCAGCTCTGAACTACATATACTGTAATTACTTGTCAAATGGCAACTTCAATTGCCACATAAAACACACTAAACACACCTTGTCCTGCAACAGTCTAGTTGTGGCATGAAGTAGGATGGCATTATATAAAATTAAAACTATACTTTTTTAAATTACATTTTTAATATAAAATTAAACTTGTGCATTTTGGACAGTGAAGTGGAAACAAAGGAGTGCATTAATTATTTATAAGGTCACCCAGGTGCCAACATTTCTTCCCTCCTCAACTGAACCGGACTGTCATCTGACCCAGCATGCCTGAAACAGAAGTGAAGATTGTTTAAATGTTATCTTTTACTGACATGTTTCTGTGTGGACATGCAAAGTATCCTATTTGGCATCATTTCTATTCTGCAAAGTTTGTGTTTATATATTTTCCCCCTCATATAGGTTACATGTAATATGATAAGATTACTGCTGCATTTTATTCCATTCCATTTCCCAAATAGATTATTCAGTGCATGCATATCTAAGCACTTTGTCATTTGCTGGATTTCCCTGTGGCTGGGTTGGGATTTGGATACAGTTGTTTGCAAGAAAGCAAGAATGGAAAAAAAAACCTTGGTGGTCAGATAAATATTGCATCCAGGCTTCTCTCATTTCTTGCAGGTACAAGTTGTGCAACCCACAACTTATACCAATCTATTTTACTTCAAAAATCGGTCTTGTATACAGCAAAATTATGGAAAAGCTCAGGATGAACCTGTTTACCTTGTAAAAATGGTTTCAAATATCTTACCTCAGCCCCACTTCCCCTGTTGGTGCTGCTGATGTTCATCATTTTCCCATGCGTATGCTACTGCACCGCAACTGCAGACTGCAGCTATGAGAAATTGAGCTGCAAAGTGTCCTGTTGTAGGGGAATAGAAGACGGGACGCGCAACCTTCTAACCTACTTGACAGAGTACCAGTTGCACATGCACTTATTATATGATGGGCCACAATAACAGTAATATGTATGTATTTATTTATTTTGAAAATTGTACTGTAGCCTACTGCAAGCTGTTGAGCTTTGAGTGAGATGCAGAGGGGCACGTGATTGGATGAGTTGGTGAAGGGCGTGAAATAAATTTTCAGACGACAACAAGCTTTTCAAAGAAATAATTATTTAACTGCTTTGTGGGTTGCTTGCAATGATTCTAGACAGTGTTTTCACGTGAGATGTTGAACAGTACAGCACCATGAGTGGGCTCTCTGTGGTTCCCCAGCGTGTTGTGTTTTATTGGACGGTCCCTCCAGTCGTTACTAGGGGCGTGGAACCAAGCAAGCTGAATGGGAAACACATTTGTGCGCCTCGTATTAACCTGTGGAGAGGCGATGACAAGCGAAAACAGTTCTCGGCGTAAATTAATTGCAGAGGGAACGACAGTCAAAGTCAAATTCCCTGTGTCTTAAACCGGCCCGACTGGTCTTTAACTGCACGCTGTGCATACAGCAACCACGAAGAAGCCGCGGAGACACTCGGCATCGTTCACTGCAGCCGAGAAGATGGATGCAAGGACTTGAAAGGAGATAAATACAACGTAGTCTTTATTTTTCCCTCGTTAATATGGAGTCTGTGTTCAGTTAGCAAAGGCAGAGTTGAGCCTGAATTTGTTTGCGGTCGTTCGGGTGCCTTTTATACGTGAAAATGGGGATAATGCACAAATAGGGCGTTTTAAAGTCCACCTTTTGCCGTGGACAATCGGCTAACGTTAGCGAGTGTTTTCTAATACTGGACCTGGCAGGTTTGTCTGTGTCGTGTATCGCATGCCTGACTGTTTTTTCTCGTTTTTTACTCGTTTTCTGAACTAAGGTAAGTCGTGTCCCACCTTGGTTAAATGCTGTAATAAAAATGTTTATAGAATAGCTAACCTATTGTCTGAGCAGTGACGGTAAGTTAACCCCATCACACACCAGCTAGCCAAAGTTAACGTTAATTTGTGTCTCCAAAGCCAGCTTGCTAACGTTAACGTTAGTTGTTCGTTCACCTGGAAGCTGATTGCTTCTGCCAACAATATGTTTTTAACTCGAGGGCTTGTCTTTTCATCCACCTGCTTTTATTGACAACAACTAACTCAAACTCTGTAATGGCTGACACCTCATGAAGCCGATATATATCCTTAAGCATTGCCTTACACACCAGGAATTCTTGGAGTTTGTTTCAATAACTGGCAACATTTCTTTTGCAGCTCTTGAAATTGTTTGAAATCTCATCTATGCCATCTGAACCAGTGTCGCTAGAGGCCTCTGCTGGCAAACTGCGTCACCGAGTGGGCGCTGCAGGTATTCATCTCTACATCTGCAGGCTGAAAAAAGTCTAGCCATGGCACGAATGACCTGGAAACCCAAGTGACTGAACTTTTAAATCACCATGGAGCCGGAGGCCAATTCAAACTCCGAGGCCCACCAAGAACTGAAATATCCATCTTTACCCAACTCTAAGTGTGAACTGGGCTTAAATATGTATGAGGCCATAGGTGATGGAAATGTCAATCTTGTTGACTCAGTAGTGAGGGGTGGGAGTGACCCCAGTACATATCCTTCTTCCAGTTATCAGAAGATTGTGCATCAGCGATTCATCAGGAGAAGTCTGTGGTTCTCTGACGCAGATGAACAGGCCTTTGAAGCACCTGAGTGCGATAATAGGAGTAAGATCCTAAATATAAACCTGCGATCTATAGTGGACAGGACGCGGGGGACTAGTTGCGGGATACAGGAAGGTTCCAGCACTGAAAGTCAAGGTGGGCAAAAAGACAGTGCAACGGAGAGCGCCAGTGCCGATGAGGAGAAGGAGAAAGGTGGAGATGTGTTAAATCTTACATGCAGTGATGCTGGTAAAACCACTATCAAGTCAGCCAGTGAGGAGAATGAAGAAGAAGCAGAGATGAAAGCAGTCTCCACATCTCCAGGAGGAAGATTCCTCAAATTTGACATAGAGCTGGGCAGAGGGTCCTTCAAGACAGTCTACAAGGGCCTGGATACTGAGACCTGGGTGGAAGTCGCCTGGTGTGAGCTTCAGGTAAAATGCTAAAGCTGTCCATCTGATTTACAGTCTCTTTGTAAAACCCAAGCATAGTGTCTGTTAAGAATAGACGGTGCACACGCAACAGCCACCTATACCACCCAACACTTTAAAAAAACAAAACAAAACTAATCTTGTACTACTTGCAGATGAGCGTGAGAGACACTTTCAACCAAAAAATGTCATTCAGTAATAGCTATTTTAACACTTTTGTTCTCTACAACAAATATGTTAGTTGTTTCTTTTCAATCAGTGATTAATATTTGTGGAGGAATGCCTGACACAGGAATCGGTCTCTCTGTGCTCCCCTCTCTGTCAGTGGAGGTTCACACATGATAGCATAGTGTCAATCAGCCAGAGTCTCATGAGGGAGTCCATTTGGGACTAATTGTAAATAGGTCACCACAACATTTTTAATAATTTACACAGACAAATGGACAAGCATTATCTGCTGATGTGGAGATGCATACCACCACTGAAGTATAGTGATCAGCAGTTTTGCAAATGCCCAAGGAGAGTCTACCTTGTCTTGCATTACACAGACACACGGGAAAATCACCAGCTTAGACTCTGCAAAGGTATTAACTAATTATTTCCGTCCTTTGGAGACTGCAGCAGGGATTATCTCTCTCTCCCTCTCTCTCCCAGGAGGCTTAGGAGGGACTACAGGAAGCATGACTGGCCCCCTCAAAGGAAGAAAACCTGTACTGTTATTTGTTTTTGTCTTTCGCTATTCAGATTAAAAATGTTAAGGATTTGTTTTCAACAGTTTACGCTCAGCCATCCATCATTTTTGCTGTCGTCATTTGCCCAGTTGATAATATAATGACACTGAGCACACTTATTAGATTGGACAGTTCAGGATACGCTTGTGCGTGCTCTGTCCCAGCAGTGTGTCTGCATGTTATGAGCTGTGCTCCTGCCTACCTCCCTCCCTCTGTGCAACAGGAGGTAGGCAGACAGGAAGCAGCTAAAGTCAGCTGTAGCCTGCTGGGAACCGTGTGGCGGTCCCGTGGCTTCAATGAATACTAATGCCCGGGGTACTGAAAACGTGCTGCGTCAGTAACCTGAGAGACTAAAGAATGCTGAGTGCTCGATGCATTGAAAGAACTAAACCGGTTTTGTATGACTTTAGCATCACAATGCAGTGACGCATCTCATCCCTGGACTGAAGATAACATGCCATTGGCTAGAAATGAGTAAAGATGTAGTGGTGCTGGGTGTTGTGAGGACTGCATTTGGATGATGATATCATGCAGACTGATAGTAAGGGTGATCAATCCCACATCTCCTGAGTTTGACAACAGTGAGCTGCAATTGGACTTGGATGATGGGATGTGGAACCAGAAACAATTTACTGTATTTTATTTTCCCCTAGTGACACACATTAAAACCCCCTCTAGAGGACAGTCAATAATGGATGTTAATCACAATACAAATGGTCCTCTCTCACATTCATGGTCTTATCTATACTAGTTGCTCTTGCATATATTGTAGCTTTGAGCTGACCGTTTTGTGTAACAACAGTAACAACTGGATAAACAAAATACTATGCTGACCTAATTAATGTGATTTTTTTAAAAAAAAAAAACAGAGCTCTCTCTGGTTCATTAGTGAGCCCAGTGACTTTGTGTGCCTGAGTCAATGCGGTCTCACTTGGTGCCTCCTTCAGTTGATCAGAACTGCTTGTGATGTCATGTTGATTAATCGACTGTCCGGTGAGTTGAACCATCTAAGTGCTTTAAGACAAGTGGTTCAATGTTAAACTGTTACAGTGGTGCTGAATTAGATTAGACAAATAATGTGGGGCAGACCAGTAAATGCAAAACTTAATAGGAAATTTAAATTTTTAGGGCTTGAATTACCCAATGCCAGTGCTTTTGTGACTGCATTTGTGACTGCATTTGTGTTTTCATACTGGAGACTTTTCTCCTTGCTACATTACAGTAGGACTGCAACTAACGACTATTTTCCTTATTTTATGACTCATTTCCTGTACATCACAAAAAATGAAAAATGCCCATCACAGTTTGCCAGTCTATGGTAATTTATTCACATTTGAGACAGTAGAAACAGGGAATCATTTTGTACATTTTAACTTACATTTAAGCTGCTAAGCTGTACATCCAATCAAAGTGCCATTTAATGTAAAGTCACTTTTTGAGTTTTGAGTTGCTGCATTGTGTGACTGTGTTCACTCACTGAACATATCATAGATCTGAGTAGGTGTACTAAGCTTGGCTAGGGGACGCTTCATCTTAGTGCAGCGAATTCAGTGTTTCACTGGGTGAAAGTTTGTAGCTCGAGTGGGATTCATCATTATGCTTAAAGTTGTTGTTTTGTCATGTAAGGAGTCACTATAAAGACTAGTGTAAGTACTGTTATTAACTAGCCTTAAGATTGCACCCAGAGTAGTGAAGTTGTTTTCCCTAGGTTATGCATGTTCACTCTTGTGCTCAGAGAACTGTCGTGAAAGATGGAGTAGCTTTCTGTGAAAGACGGAGAGAAAGAGATATGACTGTGATTTTCCACTGTTTTCCCTGTTTCCAGTGGTCACATGGCTTTCTTGCCTAGATTGCCTAATTTTAATCTGGCCCTGTGTTTATTTCTCTCTCTCTCTCTATCCTCCCATGCCCATCTCCCCCACATTGCTGTTCCTGTGCCAGGCTGCTGGCATAACACAGATGGCCTTGGCTCAGGCAAAGATGTTAATCTGTAAGAAAGGTGCCTGTTGTGAGTTTTTCATTGTCAAGAAGAACCACTACTTGTGTATCTGTTTGCCTTGTCTCGTTCTATCATTGCTCACTGGAATTTATTTTGTGGAAACTTCCCATTTCTGCCAATTGTGGCTCTGTGTTTAGATTTTTATCTGTGTTGAATGCTGTGTGCAGACTCCCAGACAGTTTACTTCTGACTTTTTGCAGACTTCTGTGTTGCATTTGGCAGTGAGCTTATTCTGTAGATTAAGATGTTTCTCAGCTTGTGAATGCAGAACTGGCAATGATACCATTGCAGTGATATGATGCCGCCTATCTCTGAGTGTTTGCAGGAGATTTGGGCATTCTTGAACCAAACAAACCCCCGCAAATGACACCATGACTCGCAAGGTCAAAATCTTTGTTCCAAACACTGGATTTTCCTATAATGGTAGATTAGTTTGAGCTATGTAATAAAATGATAATCTGTTTCTGAGCATAGTTGATGTCCATCTCTTTGATTTAGCATGTATAGCGCTAACAACAACAACTTCTTGCCTCCTCAAATGGCAAAAGAAAAACAAAGTTGGAGATGCCCAAGTGGGTCACTTGTTGCAGCCCATTTGGCATTAAGGATGCCCAGGGTCGCAATGGGAGCCAGACCCAGTGGCTGTAGCTAACACTGCTTTATCACTGGCCTCATCTTCATGCATGCCTGAGCTCCCGTGCCACTCGGCCAACTAAAGACCCTGAGGGAGGGAGCACGAGCCTGTTTGAGCCACAGCAATGTGGCCTGTGGTATAGTTCCAATAGGCTTGTTGGAAAGAGGCTTGTTAATGGAATCTAAATCTCATACATAGACAGTCGTTGGCTAGAATTATTAAAACCCTTTGCTCTGTCAGACGAATTAACGTTTCTGTCAGAATGATTAACGATTAAAAGCTTACTTGTCAGTGTCATGTTGTCAGTTTTGCTTCTTGGTAAGCAATGACACTAATTTGATCGACAAGCTGAACAACACAATCTCAAAATCTGTCAGGAAATGTGTGTATCCTATATAAGTACAAGTGGGAATTTTTCTGCCTTCTCTTCCTAATCCTCTCCTTCCTCCTGGGGTGGCAGCATATAGTAAAACAGGCCAATCACAGCCATGTACCTAAGAGTTGTAAAACCAGAACGTGTCTTGACACTACAGAATAAATATGACCTGGTATGTTGGTGTAGTCTGACATCATGGCTTTATACCCGCATTGTCTAAAAGGGAAGGATACCAGGAAATAACTGTTCCAATCTTCATCTTAAACTGCTTTGTGCGACTAGTTTCTGTATATCTTCATATTTGGCAATGGCCATTAGAAACACACGCATGCACACACACACACCACTAGTTTGAGAATTACAGTGTGGTCAAATGGGTAAAGGGTTTTCCCTTCATTTGCTTCAGCCAAAGAGCCCACAAGCAAGGTTTTGCTTATTGAGACAGTTAAAAGTATTTGTAAAAAAAATTACAGCATTCAGAAGGCTTATATAAATGTGATATCTTGGGCAGAAAGAGCTTCATTATACTGGATAAAGTGGATAAAATAGAAACACCTTACACTACATTGCAGCAGCACAGTATCCATTTGTTGAAGGTGATCTTGTCAGATGTGTTGTTTTGTCATTTTTAAGGCCACAGTTTGTAATATTAAGAAAATTCCAGTTGTATTTCGGTCAGTTTTGGCAAGTATCTAGCATGTTTTCAATTTGAGATTGCTACATTACATTACAGTGTGCAGAGCACTGCAGTTGTTTTAGTGATTGATTAATCGCTTAATTCATTGTTTTCTTGAAAAATTGTTTGGTCTATAAAATACCAGAAAATATGGCTATTTTCCCAAAGTCCTTGGTGACATAATCAGATGTTTTGTTTTTTACAAAACAGTCCAAACTGTCCAAATTATATTAATTTGACAATAAATAGCTTATCAAAATAGTTGATTAACTTTTTAAAATGATAGACTAATGGTTTCAGTTCTACATTACTGTTTTTGCCAGTTATGCACCAGCAATCTGACCCCTGCATCCTTGTGTTCCCCCTCCTGTTTTGACTTAAAAATAAAAACCGTGATGGACAGACTTTTATTAAAGCTTGACACATATTACTTACAGTTATATCAAGAAAGAGCACATTAGAACTACTAATCCCTTTTGGAATTTAAGATGATTATTTGTATAAACTCATCTGGAGTTTCCTGTTAACGGCTCTGTGGTATGAAAACAAAGGTTACTTTTAATACACAGTTTAGTTGCCCTGTGTGTCACTAAGCTTATTACATGAGTGAAAAACAAATGGCCACACAGTAGTACTCTCATCTGACCATAAACTGTTAACATTTATTTTGACAGCTCATTTTTTAATATGTAAAGCTCCTCATGTTCAAGGACTGTTGAATAGAATCTGTTTTACCTGTAGTAATCATTGTTTAAATGTTTGTATGGTTGTGATATATGTAGGTTTCGCACATGATGTGCTTCCATCTAGGAGTTTTCACTGTGTGCAATTGCAGGGTTTTTTCCTTGGCTTATAATGAGGCAAATATGGCGCCTAAGGCTTAATTTATATTTTATGCAAAATACGATGAAACAGGGTAATGCCCAAGGCACAATATATAGCAAGCACATGCTGTTGGTATGTCACATGAATTGTATACTTAAAATACCTTACAATCAGAAATGGTGAGGAATCCTCTAATAAAATCCTAACTTTTTGAAGATTTAAGATATGTACTGCATCAGCGTTGCTGGTTTAAACCTGCAGTAATTTTAGAGTCTATAATTTGTAGGTTGACTTATATAAAAAGGTGTTGATATAACATATTGAAGTGTACATATCAACTACCTGGTTGTTTTTAATTTAATATTTTAAATACAGCTAAATGTTGTTTTTAGAGCAGCTGTCCCCCCCTCATCTCTCGCTGGCTGCAGGTAACATTACCAGGGAGAAGGAGGAGCGGCTGGTTTGTCTCAGCCAGCAGCTGAGTTTTTAAGACTGCAGACCAGTCTATGCTCCAGACAGACAGCTTTCTATCTAGCTTATTTTTAAGATTTTGCTAATGCCAAGCTAGTGTTAGCTGTGCTTGGATAAAAGGACAAAATGTGAGAGAGAGAGGCAAAATGATCTCTTGATCTAGCGGTTTTGTTCTGTATCACAGGTGGTATGTTTTGACATTTTCTCTAAATAAAAAAAAACACTTCTGTGGCAACTTCTGTAGATGTTATCTTTTCTGGTTAACATGAAAACCAGTTGTTGTGTAACACTCTTGACTTTTCCCTTTATCATTGATTCCTTCCTCTTGCAGCAGTTGTCCCATATTCTGTCTACTGTCAAAGCTGACAAATGTATGCTGTCTTTTTACCAACAGCAACTTCGGAGCAGTAGTCGGCAGTTACAGTTGTCAGTGATGGATTTAACACAGAATTCTTGAAATTGTTTTTAAATTGTTTTTATTGTTGATTACCCAGACTTTGAGTTTTGGTAAAGTTGCCTCAGATATTAAGGAAGTGGCTGCTATTCTCCATACAGGAAAAAACCCTTGCTTTTCTTTTGCCTGTGTGGTGTTTAGTCTGGGTCAACGTATTATGCTGAATCAAGGCCGTCTCTCTGGCTCTGTGCCCCCACACTGCAGAGGCTGATAAAATGGTCAAGGGAGGCGGGTTTGCGATGCCGCCCAGTTCAGCTTAGGACAATTTTACCCAGCACACCGCTCTTCTCTGCCTTGTCTAAGCTCCACCCCTCATCATCAGTGATGTGGGAAAAGAGGCACATACATCCCACAGTCCACACTTTATGGCTTGCACGAGTCCACACTGGCTTCATTAGGCTTTTGTCATTTAAATGGGCATTGAGCATATTTGTGAATACTAGTGTTGAGTTAAAGCGGCTGGCTGATGTTGCCACCCTGGGTATCATAGCACCACAGTTATGCATAGCTAGTTGTATTAGCTACTCTAAGGTTTTTACAATGGGTCTGACTATGTGTGTTACCATTAAGCAGGGATGTTTGGTGTCCGTGCTGGAGTGTGGAAGATGTCACCGCCAGCTGTCGTGCCTTGGATTTGGCTGAACATACTGGTTAACCCTGCCTCTTGTCCACTTTGAAGCCTCGTTAATTAGAAATGAAAAGCAAAGGAAACATTTTGATCTTTGCTGCTCGACTGTAGAATCATAATGGACCTCCCGTGCATTATTAGAGGGAGGTTAACAGGTCTATTTACTGTGCATCTGATGGAAGATTTTTTTTTTTTTAGCCACTCTGATTTGGGGTTAGGGTTTGGGCATCTTGTCTTGTAATAAATTTAGTCAGTAGATGACAGCCTAAAAATAAATAACTCTCATTGCATATGTGGCTTTTGCTGTGTGAGGTTGTGCTGAAGGTTAATGTCTTATTTCATAAAAGTGTATGCATTGTATATTTGTTAATGGAGGTGCCTTTTCTCTGCTGTTAGATTCAAAATCCTTAGAACACCACGTGGTCCCTTTCTCTGTTTCACTTTGATTCTTCATTAGGGCAGTTTTAGAACAGTGGAGCCATGCCAATACATTGACAGGCCTGTATTATTGGCAGTATTTTCATTAGTTACAGCATGGCAGACTGGCGTATCACAGATGGATCCAGTATACGTATGTAATTTACCAGAATCTTTGACTTATCTTTAATTTTACAAGCCCTTTGTTTACAGTCAGCTTTAATAATTGGCTTCAACTGTTAATAGGCTATACCCCATTACATATTTCTATCGTACCTTTGAGCAAATTTGAGAGATCCTTGTTATGAATACTTATTTGTGTGTATTTGACAAAGTAATTTTATATTTACAGATATTTAATATTAGGTCTTGACTATATAACAATAATTATCAGGATATATTTTTTTCAATAACAAAATAACAAATGTTCAATAAATATTTATTTATTTAATAAATTTTTGATTTTATTCACTTGAATATCACAAATTAGGACTTAATTTTTTTAAAGATGGTAATATGTAGGACTGAAAAACATTTTACTTTTTTAATTTTTTATTTATTCATTTGTTGGCAAAGATTTTTATCATAATTGTTTTTAATTTTACCTGCTACCTCATATTTGTGAGGTTATCTATTGTTTGGCATCAAGTGTTGACCATAAAGAAGAGTTTAAACCACAATTAACCATCAGGTTTCTTCAACTTTTCACTCAAAAATCAGTGCTTAAACTTGAAAGAAATAATGATTTGAAACTTATGTGATAATTAGCGATATCAAGAGAGATAAAAATTTATTTATTTTTGTCCATATCGTCCAGCCCTAATTGCCATCAGCGTTGGCCTAAGAAATCCAGCATCAGTCAGGCTCTAAACAAAAATGTGATCAGTTGGCAGTTGTCATGGCCATTGCATAAGCAGCATTAGTTTTGTGAGGAGGCAAGTATGTAATCAGAATGATTTGTTTCTTTGTCTGCCTGTCAAAGAAATGTTTGTTTGTCAGCCTACGCATTTGGTCTGTGACAGGAAAGAGGTTTATAGGAGGTTTGTATGCCCTAATCCACACTGGCTAACTCCCGGTCACCGTCCGCCAGACACACCTCACACACCTAAACACCCATGCAACAAACATAAGTGCCTTTCATTAACTCCACTTGTTCATTTTAGTTCATTTTAGTCATAATAAATGCATATGTGACATAATTCTTTGTCATTAACTAAGGCTGCTGGGGGTGTGGTGGTGTCATACATCTCCTCCTCATATCTTCTCCTCATCACAATCCCTCTCATTTTTCTTAGCTCACTCTCTTCACACACAAACAGCAGTAGTAGTCATTTGGTCATAGGCTAATTTTTAACAGTACTATCTATCTTATTATCACAGTAGCTTGTCATCTATGACAGTGTTCCTGCCTTTAAGGCAACTCCTTGACAAGGCTGCGTGATACCTGAACATTTTTGCTCTCATATTAGTCTTTCAGCAGTCTCACCACTCTCTTCCTTGTTTAAAATATTACGCTTTACCACCTTGGGTGCCAGTGTGCCATTCAGCACAGCTTGGGTAGAGAAAGACTGCATGTCAGGGTAACATTGAAATAGAGATAACAGAGTGAGCTACTGGCCAAATTCTCCTGCAGACATGACTGATGGGACACCATTCAGCTGCGGGCAATCTGCTGGCTCATGGCTCGCCCTGCACCAGCTTTTGTTATGGCAGCAGAAGCACTGCAATAATCACCTGTTATTGAAGATGGGTGCAGAGGGTGGCAGGGTGGTCAAGTAATTTAGCATAGCTTCTTCAACTTGGTGATCAGGGTTCATGTCCTGTTCGGTCATGACCCTATTTGTCTGTGTCATCATTGTTGAAATGTCTAAATAAGCTGCACATATGACACAGCTTAAGGGGTGGTGTTTTGTATTATTCTAAAAAGAAATGTCCTGCATGCAACAACAAAGCCTCACATCATATCATTGTGACTCAACCTAAGCTTATCATTGCATTGATAAAAAGTCTTGTTGCTCTGGTTTCAGTGTGGCCAGCTGCAAGTGTGAGCTGTACTATTTAAGTGTGTGTGTGTGTGTGTGTGTGTGTGTGTGTGTGTTGTGTGTTATATGTATGAATAAAAAAAAAAAATGTCTTTATGATTTCATCAGCATCTGATTTTAGACTATACATCCTGGAGTAAAATATTTTCTTTTTTCATGTCCTTGGCATGTTGGAGATACATTGAGCACGCTGGGTTTAGATCTCTAGGTTTTACAGTAGAGCTGTTTGAATGTAAATCCCTGTCACACTATTGTTACTAAATCCATATGATGGTAATCTGCTCCTTAACCAAGGTTCAAGTTAAGGCCAGGTTAATGGGGGAAAGAGGAAATTGTAATTAGGAACCCAAAGCTATGGAGTTGTTGGTTTTTTTTGTTTTTTTTTTAGACCACTTAATTTGGCTCCCATGCTGAATCTTACTCTACTAATAAGTTTCCTCTGGTTCTGGATCTCACTGGTCCTCTGTTCTTAGAGATTTGTATGTTAGGTAAGAACGTGTGAACTGTTCTGGCCTCATCTGGGTTACTGTGAGAATAAATAGCTATTCGTAAGACTAGTTGGTGTCTATATGGTCACTTGAGTCGGCTGCTTAGTGACAATTAAATGATGTCCAAAAACATTACGGTCTTAAGATTTCTTACTAGAGAATAAATCCTGTTCTCTTTGTTCTATTTATAAAATCTGATTCATATATTTAATTGATGACAAATGGGAGTTATAGTTGATAATACACTACCATTGGGTTTTCAGCTTTATAATTTGAAGGTTTCTCTGCTTGAGAACACTATCAGCATCTATCACTCACTTGTGCGTGTGTGTGAGTCTGTCAAATGTCTCTTCACGATTGATGCTCCAGAGGTGGCCTGCCTCCACCCCCACTAGGGTCTGTCTGATTCTATTAGTGGATAATCAATTGCAGACACTCATCCTATAGACCCCTCAATCCCTGTGGGACTTCTACATTTTTCTATCGAACAAAATGTGGCCCCTTCAGGGAAATTTGGCTGCATGTTTCTGTTGTCAGTGAAACAATGGTTTGAGTCACCTGTATTCACATAATTGCGCTTTCATCTGGGTTTGTGATGTTTGAATGTGTTTTTGTTTTTTAAGCATCTGTTTGTGGCAGAAACTCTCATGTAATGGTCCTTTGACATTCTTTTTGAGGTCTCAACTGTTTAGTACTTTTGTTTGTTGGAGAGTTGGATATTCCAGAGACATTTTCCATACATGAAGGATGCTCCTCCTTTGACAGATTTATGTTGTGTTTTCTCTGCTCTCTGCATGGTTTGATATGCCAATAATGAAGGTTGATCAATCGATCTACGGTACACACACTAGTTTCCAGACCTGCATCATACTCTTCAAAAATCTAAGGTTCACCAATGACATGGCTGTTTCCTTATCCAGTATGTTGCACTTAGAAACTTAAAGTATTGTTTAAAGGTGCTGTAAAATACTCATTTTCTGGTTTCTACCAGAAATGGTTATATGCTGTAATGTTCAAAAACACATTGTATTATATATCATACTGTATGCTAGGCTGCGGGGCAGGAGAGGTTTAAAAAAACCAAACAAAATGGATTGTATTTCTGTGTGTGTTACACACTGTTTTAGTCCTGTCTCTTTGCTTCAGATTAGCCCAAGCACAGAATTCGGCTGAATTTACTGCGCTGAAACAAGGCCTGCTATGTGAGTCTAGGGCTGAGTTCAGTGCCAACAAAACGTTTATTTCAATGGAAACGGTAGTGCCCTGAACGCCCTATTGTGTACACAAGCACATTGCATTTTGCTGCCTTTTTAACACAACTATGTTTACAAACTTGTTGCTGCTGATTGGGCACAATGTTTCAAGGAAACGTCGTTCAATCCAAAAATGTTGCAAACTAGTGCAAAAAAGTTTTGAGATTGAACCAGCCCCAGGCCTCATTGATTACCGTACACATACTGAAACTGGATCAGAGTTGATGGAGAAATATTGTCTGGTTTTCCCACTGATGTCCTCCGGCTGCTCTCCCTCCACTTTTGCTAATTTACAGCGTTTATATGTTACTGGTTACTTTAGCAGCCAACTACTGCTAACAGCAGCTGCTACTAAGTTAGCTACTCAGTTAGCCATGCAGATAGTCATCCTATTCCTGACTTTGCCCGGACTGGAAGCTTGGTGCTCCCGGGGTGTATTGGTGTTTACACCTCTAACATTAGTACAGAAGCTTTGGACTGCTGGATCAGAGCCAGCTGATAACAGGAGCTACTGTTAGCAAAAGCTAGCGGTTAGCGACATGTAGTGTTAGCAACAAGTAAAGCCATCTGCCAATCAGGAAACAGAGTTGAGGCAGAGCAGTCAGAGGACATAAGAGGGAAAACCAGAAAATATTTACCTTTCCTTCATAACTGTAAAAGCATTTCCTGTGAGACACACTGCATTGCACAACCTACAGCTCTAGCTCTATGAGCACACATGACCGCATTTCTGTAACGTGGGCTATGTAACTTTGTGGATGCAAACATCCCAGGTGTTACATAACATCTAGCGCTTGTTGGCATTTGCCTCTTTTTCAGGGGGCATTTTGGATGCGCTAAGGTTTACATTTGAAGGAGGAAGTAATGGAAATTCAGGCTCACTGAATGTTAGTTACATGCACTGAACTCATTTTATTCAACTATGCCAAGGGAAATCAAGTTTACCATTCTATGGCACACTTAAGTGTTCAAATAAATCACCTAAAGTGATACCATCTACCAGAGTGTACCATGCATTCTGTAACATAGGTGGCCTCATTGAAATTCAAACTTCAAACAAAGCCAGTGCTTGAGCCATGCTTTACTCTTGGTTTACTGCTTGGTTTATCTACCCTTAGAATCTCAGGTAGCACAGCAGATTTCAGCCATATTGCCACAATAAAGGCGCTTTCTTTTTAAATGGACAGCATGCGTTAAAGACGACATGTGACATTAGGCCAGGAACTTGATTTCAACACATATTTTTGCAATTACGTGGCATATTAGCCTGCAAAGTTCCCAGGACTAATATTTTAATCTTTTACCTGGTCCCGGTAGCGCCCAGAGGCTGTTGTGGTATCCTCATACTGATGTGTCTGTGTTGCTGAATGAGCTACCAAGGCTGTGGAACTAATAGAGTTCAGCACACAGGATGTAGTGGGTGGCAGCAGAGTGGAACACAGCTTTATGGATTGTGTCCCGCTAATGCCACAATCTATTTTTCTGTCCCTGCTGCACAGTATAGTTTTCTATGTGTGTGTTTAACCTCGCCTGGGTGGCTCCACACCTTGCTATGGCCAGCTGAGCCTTTTCTTTATCCATGTCTTGACAAGATTCTGAAAACATACATCCACACAGACACTAGATGATGTATTTTCAGCAGCTCTCATATTTCTAATGTAATAATGAGTCACACCTGTCAAAAGCTCAGTCCCTCACAGTAATGGTGAAGCAGTTAACGAGACTCATAATGCTTCTGTGATATCAATTGTCTGGTATACGTGTGTGTGTGTGTGTGCCTTGGGAATGACATTCTTCTAGCTTCTTATTGTGCATATGTATCTGTCTGAGTATGTCGCCATGCTGTGCACACCACCTCTGTGCCTTCATGTGGCTTCTGAATTATGCAGAAGCCCCAATGTCTGCTGAGAGGGAAAACAGAAGTGGGAGAGCAAATGATGAAGCAAGCGTGTGATTGGGACTTGGGGAACACTATGTGGTGATGGTAAGGGGATTATTTAGGAAAAGCAGCAATAGTGCTGAAAGATGAGAGCAGAAATGATGAGAGGAAGAGTGAGCAATAATAAAGGCAGCAAAGCTGCAGCGTTCAAAGCTTAATGTACTTTAAACTGTCTGTTTCATTCCTCAATGTCTCTCCTTTTTGACCTGTGGTTCAGGTAAACTTCGGTCCATGTGCTGCTCAAAGAGCACATGGGTATAACTCAGCCCAACATTGCTCAGCTCGCCTCAGTAGAAAGGGCTTTCTGCAGAGCTGAATTATTCATAAGACTTGGGAAGAGTGCAGAGAAAATCCCCACCCCCCGCACACTTGCACACAAACCTGATATCCCACATTCACATGCGCGCACACACATACCATGCTCTATCATCATATCACTCCTCTTCTCAACACATTGTATCACAGCACACCTCGCTTCGTTGTTAATTTGTAGATTATTCAGGATGATTTTGTATTTGTTCTGCTTTTTCACTTCACAGTTAGTTCACTGTGGTTGAATAATTAAATAGATTAGATCTCGCTAGGTTGTGTTCCACCGTCAGTGTCGTCTGTCTCTGTGAGGGGTGGGGTCATGCTTCTAGTCCATGCTCAGTGCTGAGTATATGTGTGTGTTTTGTTACGTAAGTTGTTGCTGTGGTGGTTTAAAAAAAAGGGAGAGGGAATCGCGGTAAAGAAACCCTTGGCACTACCTTAAGCAAGGCGATCTCAAACTGAGGTCAGTCTTACAGAAAGTCGGCAAGGAAAGGGATTGACAGGGAGCAGTTACTGAAGATGTGTTTCTGAGTGAGCGGGGTGATGTTTGGTTGTGGAAGAGGGAGTGGTTGGTGTTGGGGTGCAGAGTAGGAGACAGATTGCAGATATGGGGGGATGAAGGAGAAGGGGGGCCGGGGTGAGCAATAGATAGTGGATGGAGAGTGAAGAAGCAAGTGATCGATGAACCTTTTAGCTGCGGTGTGTAGTGGGTGTGACCATGTTTAATGTGTGGGCTCATTCTCCCCCTATAGTCACTGTGGTTTGTCACCCTTTAATTTTGTTTTATGTAGCCTCTGTGTTTCTGGATAAATTAAAATGAGAGGTGACATGTGATTGGTATACTTGAAACACGCACGATCTTTAAGGCTGAATCTTGTTTGAGAAAGCTACTGCTTTTAATTCTTCCCCCCCACACAAACTGTGAAGTGTTATTTGCTTTGATATACATATGGTCCAATTAGAGATGTGTATATGGGGCAACAACTGCCACTAACCTCCCTCTTGCTCACTCTTTATTTCCCACTTGCTAAAAACATACTGGATGCATGAATTTGAAATGTGCCTCCAAGGTGAGACCCTTATCCATCTGCTAGTTCCTGTGAAGCAAATATGATAAAAGGATCTTATCATTAGGGGTTCATATTCATTATTTCTTTCTGTTGCATCTGTTGTCTTTCCTCTAGGATCGCAAGCTGTCAAAAGTGGAACGTCAGCGCTTTAAGGAGGAGGCAGAGATGTTGAAGGGTCTTCAACATCCCAACATTGTCCGTTTCTATGACTTTTGGGAGTCACCCCTTAAAGGAAAGAAGTGCATTGTTTTAGTAACAGAACTCATGACGTCAGGAACACTAAAAACGTGAGTGCTGATGAAGGCAGATATTGTACAGACAACTCCTCTGACAAATACGTGAAAAAAACATCACACATTCAAATAAGAAATTGTGCAATAGACAGATTTTTACACAGGTTCAAATGGACTTACCATTTTTTTAACTTTTCTATTGTGTGAAACTAAATGAAACTAAACTCGTATACTTGAAAGGTAATGTGTTTCCCTCTCCTTCCTACAGTTACCTAAAGCGTTTCAAGGTAATGAAGCCAAAGGTGCTGAGGAGCTGGTGCAGACAGATCCTGAAAGGCCTTCACTTCCTCCACACCAGGACCCCTCCCATCATCCATAGGGACCTCAAATGCGATAACATATTTATCACTGGGCCTACTGGCTCGGTCAAGATAGGGGATTTAGGACTGGCAACACTCAAGGCGGCTTCCTTTGCCAAGAGCGTCATAGGTAGGAGACTTTGAAATGTAATTTGGTGGATGAATGGTTCTTACAGTAAAGAAGTAAATGACATATATCCATTGGGAACTCTTCTCTCTTCAGGTACTCCAGAGTTCATGGCTCCAGAGATGTATGAGGAACACTATGATGAGGCTGTGGATGTCTACGCCTTTGGCATGTGTATGCTAGAGATGGCCACCTCAGAATACCCCTACTCCGAGTGCCAGAATGCTGCTCAGATATACCGCAAAGTCACTAGTGTAAGTCACATACTATACTGTACATTTTTCCATTTTATTTCAGAAGTGAGATATTTGGGATAAATATTTCACTTAAAATTTCACATAGGTAAATTCAAAATTCCAAAGTGATCAAAATAAGACAACCATAATTACCTTGTAATATCTGTGACACTATACTAATATTTAAATTGTGCTGTCATTGTAGAGACAAAACAGTGCCTGCAGTAATTGTGCTTTATTTGTCAACAACAAAACTTTTGTAAATATTCTTCTAGCCATTCCGTGCAACTATAATTTAGACTTTATGCCACAGTCTGCTAAAAGAGACTATGCTTGAAGTGTGCATTTTGCAATAAGCCAAGGTCATGCTTACTGAACCTGTAAAATAGGGCATGGTAAGGTCAGGAATGCTTTTTAGCTCCTTACCAATATAATAAGTCCAGGGAGTTTTTAATTATAGAAATTCAGCTTTGTACAGAGTCAAGAGCTACTCTGTTGTTTTCAGCTAGATGGATCCTCAGCCTTGAATTTCTTGGGTGAAGAGTCTAATGAGCCATATGGAGTCACAGAGGGAGTCCAAATCTCCTTTGTTTTTTAGATAAAGCCTAAAGGCTGTATTCCATTCCATTTCAGTGAGTGTGTCTCTGCTAGGAAAGCATACTGCAAACTGTTTTTAGATTAGGGGCTGTCTGAAGTCATGATAGACTTCCTGATTTAATGAAGAGTATTGATTTTCCACTCTTGAGACTTGGCAGAGTTGGAATCTGAGAGATGACTCTTTCACCAGCTGTTAAAGAAGAGAAGGCCTCTATGCCCATATTAATGGTCGGGTAGCATCAACGCAGCTGTCTCTAGATACTGTTCTCTGCATTGTTACCATATGCATATTAGTGTGCCCTGCAGGGACCACTGCAGGATATTAATAGGAGACTGATCAAAGAGAAACCCTGATAGCTTTATACTACTCCCTGAGCACAATCAGCATGCAGCTGCATAATTGGTAGGAATGTTAATCCAGAGGATGCATATACTTCATATCTTAAATGCAGAAAGTGTCTCTTTTAAGAATGAATGATCTTGCAAGTTTTTTAAACACCACAGAATACTGCACAGTGGAGAGAATAACTGGGAAAGGTGTACGCGCAGCAAAATAGATTAGTAAGGCAGGTCAGAGTGCTGAGCTAAGAATATTCCACCATATTAAAAGAATTACTCCAAAATCTATTGAGCGTTAAACACTCGCAGTTGAAAAGTATGAGCGTGTCTATAGAAGCTTCTCAAACTACTCCTGCTTTTATTGTCCAGTGTTCAAATGAAGTGATGCTGACTATGGTACAGGAGTGGTTTGAGAGGTTCCTATGGATGCTTTCATGCTAGAATCCATTGCCGATGACATGGATTCAAGCTGACCACAGCTGCTGTGCTCTGTCAAGGTCGATAAGCCTACATGGTGCAAGTGTGTGATACTAAAGATAAGAATTGGTGTTGAGTATAATAAAAACATCCTGCCCTCTTTTCCTTAGTCTTTATTTTTCATCAACACAGTATTCCTTCATAGCGTGTCCTCAGCATTTTGTTTATATTTGCCTTTCCTCAGGGAGTAAAGCCAGCCAGCTACAACAAGGTCGTGGATCCTGAAATCAAGGAGATTATTGGGGAGTGCATCTGCCAAAAGAAAGAGGAGCGGTGAGTGACTATCCCCATCGTTGTCCAGCGTCCAGCCAAAGGGGCTCACAAGGTGCCCTCTCGTCTTTCATGCCTTGCCTCACCTCCCCCGCTTCATTGCTGTGGCGCTGACAGTTGGGCTGTCAGCAGCACTGCAGTCTCCATCATATCTGCAGGGTGTCTTTCATTTCTGTTACATAATGACTTTGTGTACAGAGGGGCAGGAAATAACTCTTAATTAGCTTCCAGGCTTTTTAAAAATTGAAGCATGATTTGGTTCAGTGAGTGACTTTGTCTGTGCAGCAAATGTCCATGCATGATGTAAATGCTTTGTTAGACAAGACATCAGATTTCTTGTAACATAGCTAAATGTATTGGTGTCCACGCTGTCTGCAAAAACTCTACATTACAGAAAAGTAGCATCTGTGGGTGTAGTACACATTTCTTGAGCTTTGGTGTTCCTTCTCCCAGGTACACCATCAAGGACCTGTTGAACCATGCTTTTTTTGCTGAGGACACAGGTGTAAGGGTGGAGCTAGCTGAGGAGGATGATGGGAAGAAGCCCTCAATAGCCCTGAAATTGTGGGTGGAGGATCACAAGAAGTTAAAAGGGAAGTACAAGGAGAGTGGAGCCATCGAGTTCACGTTTGACCTGGAAAAGGAGATCCCTGAGAATGTGGCACAAGAGATGGTGAGTAAATAATTGAAGGCATAGTCAAAAGAACTTATTCATACAAATGCTTAAAAATCAAAAAATATTTGAAGATAAATCCGGGATTTGGAATCCTGTGACTTGTTTTATGTACGTCTTTGTTTTAAAAAAACATATTGACTGTCATCTAGATATTTTCACCTTATCAAAATCCTTTGAATAATTTTAGTTTCAGTAATAAATTAGTTTTAACCCATGCCAGTTATGCAGTTTGCTATGCTTTGCATGTCTTTGTGGCTTGGTGTTTTCTAGCTGCTGGGAGTACTCCTATCTCATCATCGGGGAATGCACTCAAGTGCAGATTGCTGGTGATAAGTTACTCTGCTCTTCCAGGAATACAGTGATTGCGGTTTTATTTTTTCCCTTTTGTTTACATGGTTTTCTCCAGTTTTTCTGAGCCAGGTTTTCATTGCAAGGCCTGTGGGTATCTTATCTGATGGCGTTTAGTAAAGATTTCTCTTAGTGTGGGAATCATCATAATAACGACCTCGAGCATTTCCATCAATCATCTAACATTCTGCAGCAATATGAAATTATTTATTGGGGTATGATTAGGAGAGACTGAGTTAACACACAGCTCGACTTAACTACTAAATACACTCAATCAGGAGACCAAATCGTCAGTGACACATGTTCAAGGAGGATAAGTTCTTTCTGCATTGTCCTTTTGGTGGGACTATTCTAAAACTTAGAAACAGATTTAAACTAAGCCTATGTTTTGCTTCAAGGCTGACGAGCATCTGCAAAGTGTTATCAAATATTGCACAAAGAAGTCTCCAATGTGTGAGTGACAACAAAGAGATGCACACCAAACTTAACAATAACAAATTTAAATGTATTGAACTAAATTATAAAAATAACTGCAATGAGGTGAGTACACAGAATCTGGGGCTATCACAGTGTGCTTGCATATAATGTATAAATAAAGGCATGAAAGACAACATTCATCTGAGAGGTCTGCATATTAATCACTTTTGTAAGGTGGATTTACAGTCTCTTGTTTTAACAAATGTCTTTCTTTTCCTTGGTGCTCTCTTTTTCCCACACATCTCTTCCCCTCTTTCCTGTCTGCTCTCTCTCCCTCCCATTTGCTTGTGCTGTTTTGGCCTTGACCAGGCTGTGAAGCTGGGCGAAAAAAAAAAAAATTGAAGGCCTCTCTGTAATCGCCTTGGGAATGAGAACAGACATGTGGACCAACAGTACAATGAGATTGTATGGCCAGCATGCTCCCGTGCCAAGTCACTCCTTGTCCACTCCGAGTAACAGGCAACATAAGAGATGTGATTTGTCTCTGTTGATGGGCTAAGATCTCTCTTTTTTTGGTTAATTCATTCTGGCTTTTGGGCTAAATAATACCTGATTACTATGTTTTTAAATTATGTTTTATACCATGAACAACATGTGTTCTATGCATAGTGTCTCCGTCGTTGTTATTTGCAGATGTAGCAGTCCAGACAGTTCTGTGGTGAACAGTGAACCAAGCTGCTGACAAAAGGAATAGTTCCCTACTGCTCTTATCCCCTTAAAATAGATTTTCCTTTCCTTCCTTTTCATGCTCCCCTTTTTAGTGCACACTTTCTTCTCGCACACGCTCGATGCTAAAAATATCCTGGAAGTCATGCTCTTCCCTTTTCTTTGTCAGGTGGAGTCTGGCTTCTTCCATGAGAGTGATGCTAAGACTGTGGGAAAGTCGATCAGGGACCGTGTGGCACTGATCAAATGGAGAAGAGAGAGAACAGTGTCTGCTGCACTTGCAGTGAATCATGGTGAAGGGGGACACCGGGTCCAGACAACACCATCTCAGGGCATCTCTGCTGGGGCGGTGCATGCAGGACAGCCTTTGCTGGAACCAGAAGAGCCAGAGGCAGACCAGCACAACAGGCTGCGTAACCTACCAGCCAGTGCCACCTCAGTGACATGTAAGAGAATTTGTTCTCCTCCAGAAACAAATGAGTTTAATCTTTGGCAGATTTATGAGTGCATGATTTGTGTGTCTCTGCAGCAGACGGCACACTTGACAGTGGCATGGGCTCCACTGTGTACTCAGACTCCCACAGCAGCCAGCAGAGTGTCCTCTACCAGTCCCTGCTGGAGCCTATTACTATGGCAACACAGCAGGTCTGTATCAGTAGCAAACACACCCGAGCGGACCATGTACATTCAAACATACTCTCATACACACTCTCTGAAAGCAGCTTACGGGGTCTCGACATAAATAACATATTTAACATTAACATGTTTTTAAAATTGTAGTCTTCATTAATATTACATTACATGCATATACATTTTTTCATACTTATGTCCTTGCAAGCAAGCTTGTTTGTCCTCAACATGTAGTTTTCATCATATAGTTTTTATTTTTTTTTTGGATTTATATTTTCGTTATGATCTCTTAATTTTGAGTAACTTGTGCTTTACTTTTGGGTTGCTCCTTGATCAGTGCCAGAACAGTAGCCCTTCTCTGACAGATCGACCTCACTCCTGTGAAAAAGGTGAAGTATGGGGAGCAACACTGAGTCCAGATCTCAGGACTCGATTGGGAGCTGCAGCCCGGAGAGGAAGTGCCCCTGTTATTGACTCTCACAGGGCAAACCACATTGCTCAACGCAATGCCCTCCTTCAGTCTCAGAGATCAGTCAGTCCCAACCCCACAGTACCAGAGAACCAGACAGAACTCAGCCCTTCTGAGCTTTACTCAGAGGCTAAGGATGGAGCCCCCCTGCACGGTGCTTTGCCAGTGCTGTTGGTCACCCCTGCATCTTCACCTTCTGAGTACCGCCGCTTTAGTGACACAGGCATCACACAGTCATCAGAGGCCACCAGTGAAAACTTAACACTGCCTGTGCCAAGTGGACGCAGACACTCTGACCTTAGTAGTCTTCTGAGTCTGACCTCTCATCATAACCACCATTTAATGCATAGAAGCCACATGTGCCAGGCCTGCCTCTCTATGCTTCTTCTAAGGTCACGGGAAGCGAACTTCTGCTGTCCACCTGTTGTTGCGCCAACACACCACTGTCCATGTGACTTTAGACACCACCCGTGCTCTGGCGGAACAATGACAACCCCTGGTTATGGACGGCTGAAAGGTTCAAGTGATTGTTCAGATTTCTCACTGTTTCAGCAGTCCCTGTTCAATATAATCAGCCGCAAAGCAGCCCCTTGTCACACCACGCCCACCCAAGCCTCCCTGCTGCACTCCTCAGCTTCCCAAAGGCCTACCTGCAGTGATGAAGACAGCAGTCTGAAGAGTCATCTCCTGAGGGGCAGTTTGGTTGGGGACCAAGAACCCCTCCAGGACTGCGTGGATAGACTATATACAGAAGAACAGCAAGTTACCAGGGCTGTGGGAGTGGTAGGTCACAATAGCAAACTAGTCGCTTTAGTTTCCCATATGGGGCCAACACGTGCTTAACTGATTTCTCCCAGCCTGCAGGAGCCACAGCATTATTCTGCATGGAGGTGGTCTGATCTCCTGTCTACTGTCTTTCTGCCTGCATAGGCCTACACAGCTGACCGCCCTTGTACAAATCATAAACTTGCTCCTGTCGGAGGACAAACCAGCATTCTTTAACGGCCCACATTTCCCTGCTGATTAACCTTAATCAATCCCTTCCAGAACTGACCTAGATTTTTAACATTTTCCCTTTCTGCTTTACTGGCCCGATGCTACAGCTGTCTTGCGCCATAGCTCGTCTGGGATAGATGACCTCTGATTAAATGGAAAAGCAGTGGCCTGTCTGATCTTCCTCCTCTTGGTCTCTCCTACCATTTCTCCCTTTTGTCCTTATTTTAGCACACACCTGTCACCGCTTGCTCATTGTTGAAACAGATGTTTAATTTACTTATTTGTATCCCTCATCCTCTCATTATACTTGCATCCGCTATGACTTAATGTAATTGGCACTCTTATTAGCCTTAATGGATTTTATCCTTGACCAGTAAAAGTCTAATTTGAATTTTTCTCCTTGTCCTTAGGCCAGTTCGGCAGGACACCAGAATCAGTCATCTGTCCAGGGCCTGCCTTCTTCCAGCACAGCAGTCCACACACCCCTGCAATACCTCCAGCCTGGACACAGCTACCCTGTTACTCCATATGCTGGCCAACACAATGCTGCAACACCAGCTCCAGCCACTCTATGTTCAGTCAACATCCAGCATACAGTCAGTCCTGCTAGCTACACACATCCAAGTGTGCAACAGACCCAAGCTGCATCAGGATATCCTACTCCAATTCAACAACACATTGCAGCAGCAGCAACCACCCTGCCAGCACAGCAGTCAGCACAAAGCTACCCTCTTGCATCTGTAGCCCCAACTATGGCAGCCACGGCCCAGTGTCATCCTGCACAAGCTCCCAGCGTACTGCAACAGGTCCAAGGCGCAGTCAGACCTCCAAGTCAGCAGCCTGGTCAGAGCTCCTCTACACCAGCACTTTACAGCCAACAGATACCTGTTCAGCAAGACCACCAACAGCCCTTACTGCAAAACACTCAGTCCAATATACAACTAATGCAACATGCTGGGCAGACTTATATTCAGCCTCAACTCAAACATAGCCAGGACACTCAGCATGCCATACAACAACAAATGGCACAACAGCCTACCCACCATTCTTCTGGTCAGCAACAAGTACATACCCCAACACTACAGAAGCACAGTCAAAAAACGATGCAGCCAGCAGTTCCACAACAGAGCCAGGATGTATACCAGTCTACAGTCCAACCAGTTCAGACCCCAGCTTCTCAACCTCATCCCACAGCAACCCCACTTGTGCAAGTTGCAGCCACACACCAGAGTTACCCTGCTGCAGGTCTACCTGATGCTGAAAGCTATGCACGTTCTGCCCTCAATGTGCTGCAGCAACAGACTGCTTCAGCTCAGAACCAGTACCTGCCTGCACAGTCTACTACTGCTGCTCCACAGAGCTATGGAGCTATCCAGGTAGTGACTCCTCAGAGCCTTCAAGCCTCTACCCAGCATAGCCAGGCTACACATCTTACCCAACAGGTGAGCCTACAATGTTGATTATGGTAGTTAGTTATAAACTGCACAGGGACTACAGATGAAAATTAGCTATTTAGCTAACTCCAGCACATTTACATTGAAGTTTAACTACTGTGTTGATTAATGTGCACTGTCCCTGTTAAATAAACTAAAAACAAACAAACAAAAAAATAATTATCCAGTACGTTGTAGCCAGGTGGCATTTACAGTGCCCCAGTTTTGAATTTTATGTTTGTTATTCCTCCTCTGACCTTGCCCTATTTTCATTTTTCATCAGTTTCAACCCTATCTTTGCGTCGCTGCTTTCCCGAATCAGGTAGAACGCCTTTGTCTCAACACTCTCTGTCACTGTAGAACTCAATGTGTGAGGGACAGAAATGTATTTAAACATGTAATTTATGGCAGACAGTGCTGTTTTGGAACTACTCATATTATTGTGTCCGGTTTTGATTTACGCAGCAGAATTGGAAGCAGCTGTGTTGGTGGTGAACAGAAGGTGAATGAAAAAATGAACAGCCCAGTAAACAGGAGTTTCCTCGGACAACCGCCAATAAGGGAGATAATGGAGACAGTAATGAAAACAATAACAGTGGTTGTAGCCACTGCATCCGCCAGCCCTTCCAGGCTCGCTCTGTGTCTGTGGTACACAGTGTGTGTAGCAGATTCAGACTGATTTCAGGCTTAGGGACAGGATGGAAAATTATGAGCTAGTGTGATCTGGGTCAGTGGCAGGAAATGCAGATTTCCAAACTGAAAGATGAAACTGGAATCCCTGCCATTATTGATCTTCCTCCCTCTATTTCTCTCTCTCCTTCTTGTTCTTCTGTAGAATATTCCTGCTGGTCAGAGCATTTCACAGCTTGGACAAGATGGACAGGGCCACGGACAGAATCTCAGCCAGTCAGCTTCTGGTGTGTCAGTCCAGGCACTTCCTCCTCAGCAGTCAATGGCTCCAGCTGCTGTCCAGCAACAACTCCAACCTCTGCAGATGTCAAACTCTCTACTACCAACACATCCACCCCAGGTATTGTCAGTCTATTCTTATTGCTTTCACAGATATCTTAATTGGCTGATACCAGTCCATTTTCTTTACATTTGAGTAATTGGATGTCTTAGCAATTTTTTCTAGCTTGGATTATACAGACCAATAACAGTATAGACTTGAAACCAGTTATTATGATGCATCATCCTCTTATATTTGAACGTTGTTGTCTACATTGTTTGATTTCCCCCTGTTTCTTCTTTTCTTTCCTTTTCCCTTCGTTTTCTTCACAGTACCCCACAGTCCAGGTGATGACAGCTGTGACTGACTCTGAATCCTCATACCCTCACTCCTGCACTGCCCCTCACCCTTCAACCTCTTCTTCTCTTAATCCCATTTTCCTTTCTCCTGGACAGACTCTTCCTGTGACCCCCTCTGTGTCCCCCCTTTCTCCTCTGCACATTGAAAATGCGTTACTTTCACCCATTCCAGTGTCTCTCCTACCGTCCCCTTCACCCGTGCTGGGTAAGGTGGGACCCACATCCCCACAGCACCAGCCCACTGCTGCTCTGCAGCAAAGTGTTAGATCTGAATCTTCCCATTCACAGCCTGCATTTATATCAGGACTAACCACCACCCACCCCATACACACACACACTGCCCCATCCCAGAACACACACCCTCCCACAAATGGCAGCACTCAGCCTCTGATACAGGTAATTATGATGGCTGCAGTGCAGAGCAGATGTTTACCAAGAAGGTGTGAACCAAAACTTTTGATTATGATAATCTGTTAGGTTGTTTTGGCGTCCCAAGAAAAGCCTTCTGTTCACTGCACTGTTGTTCTGATAATGAACGTTTATGAATTGAAGTCAGATTAATTAAATAATGTGGATGAAAATTTTTTTGTTATGCATTCTGTACTTCATAGATTGAAAATCCTGTGAAATATTTTACAGATATTCTTATCAAGAAAAGGCATAAAAGCCACGTGTTTGAATATCTCAAAATGTCTTCCAAGATAATATAATTCAGTGTAATAGTTGTAATACTACAAATTATAATGGCTATCTTGTTTATCTTTTATAGCAGGTTCCCCAGAAGGCCCAGGTCAGCTGTCCTGAACTTGTCCCCTCTGCCCAGCCTGCAGTATTCTCCTCACCTGTGCAGAATGGTTTAGACCTGAGCACAGACCCCACTGCTGCCCAGCTGGACAACAGGAATCCATGCCAGCTGCAGGTCCAGTCCCAGAGTCAGCTTCAGAGCCAGATTCCTGTGCTGCAGCCCTCTGACTCTCAGAGAGCCTCATCTGGGTCTACCAGTTCTAGTCAGACTCAGCAGAAACAGCTCAGTACTCTCACTGGAGCTGCAGGTCAGGGTCTAACAGACACCAACACGGAGGTATGATCAAATGACTCACTCCCACACTTTTTAGTTGTCACTGCTTATTTCTTTCTCTGCCCAACTTAATTTGCAAAGATACCAACATACTCTCAAGTCATTGTCTGATACACTCTCATTCTCTCTGGTTATTTGTTTTGTTTTGTTTTCTGTATTTTTTCTGTCTGTAGGATCAAGCCACAGAGAAACACACTGGAGGACAGAGCTGTGACAGGTACTTGCTAGCCTGTTTCTCCTTTATACATGTTTGCAGGTGACAAGTCAGTGATTGTAAATCTAAGAAATGCATCTTGGATGAGTCATCTCAGCCAGCTCTCAGGTGCTGTTAAATGGACATTAATCCCCAGAGCAACATTCTGCCTGATAAGCCTTGACATGAATATAAACACAACACATTTGGTCTTTAACTGTTTTCCATCCTCTCATACTTCAGACTTAAAGAAACACGGTTGTTTACACTGTTAAAGTAACCGCGCAAATGCTCTGAAAGTTGCCATGTTAAAATGATGCCCAGCAGAACCTTGCATTTGTTGGCTGCAGTGCTCAGACAAAAAACTAGAAACTAACAAGTTATCACTCTGTTAGTAGTTTTGTTTTGGACTTTGTTGACATCTGTCTATGCTAACCTTCTCTGGCAGAGTGTTGACCAAATGACTGTTCTCCAGCCAGACACAAACATGTGTAAAACCAGAGCGCACTCTGAACACTATGGCAATCTGTTTGTCTTTTGTATCATTGTGAACAGCAGCAGCTAAGACTTCTTTTTAAATTCAGATGGTTCAGTTGTTTCTTGGTAATGGAAAGCAGTTAGCTAATCCCCCACAAATCTATATTCCCTTTAAGGTCATGCAGAGTTTAGCGTCACCCATGGCTGATGTATCAGAGCTTGCCAAATCCTGCAGGCATTCCAGAGCAGCGATAAACTTTTCTCTAACCTTTTCACTAAGCTCCATATCGAGCAGGGGAGGTAAAGATCATTGGCCTCTTTCCATTGCCAGTCCAAGATTACTTTCTATTGCACTCAGAAGATTGTCATGTTAGAGATTGTTGTCTTTTTATTTATCATGTCTTGTTTACTATTTCTCCCTTTGTCAAACCATCATCTTTTAAAGGCATAACAGTTTTGGACATGTTTGTCGTTTGTTAGTTTCTGAGTATGACTGCAGGCGCATTTTAATCTTGAAACCACAGAAGCCCACCTAAATGCAGAGCTGTGTTCAGTAAAAACTTGTTTTTTTCCTCACCAAAACCAGTGTCAACTCTGATGCCACGTCAGGAAAAGAGATGAGTGATGGTTACGAGGGGACACATGGAGGTAAAGGCGAAGGAAAAGTCCGCAAACACCACCGCAGGTCCACACGGACTCGTTCTCGGCAAGAGAAGATCAACAGGCCAAAGCTCAGTATGCTCAATGTGGGTAACCAAAAAATATTTCAACAATGAGCATACTTTTTTAAGCTCATGTTCGAAACTAATGTTAAAGTAGACAAATGGATTAAGTGTGTCTTCTCTTGTTGCAGGTGTGTAACACTGGTGATAAGATGGTAGAGTGTCAGTTGGAAACTCATAACCATAAAATGGTCACTTTCAAGTTTGACCTGGATGGAGATGCGCCGGAAGAGATTGCTACATACATGGTATGTAGGCGATAAAGTCACTGCTACTTCAGTTGATGCAAAGGTTTTCGTAGCATGCTTAAAGCTGCGCATTGCCTGAGAATCCTTTCTTATGGCTCAGAACTCTGAAACTCCCTGTGTTGCTGTTCTTAGCTGCAATGCAGCAAAAAATCTGTCTGTCTCGCTCTTGCTCTTTCTCTCTCCTCCAATCTGAACCAATTCATATTGGGCTTATATTTATACATAGCTAGATGAATATTTATGGCATAACTGCTCCATCAACTTATCGTATATAAAATAGGTGGTTTAAGACAAATACCTACTTGAAGCTTACTAAAGCAGTATAGTTAATTACCTTTTATCATGTGAATTGCTTAGAAATAAAATTGCTTAGTAAATAAAAACTTAACAACAAATGATGCAAAAGTAGTCCTTGGCTTTTCTTAGTCCTTAAATTGAATAGACAGCATTTGCTCTATCTTGATGGCAAGTTACAATAAGAGAATATATCTGATATTGCAGTCATTTTTGTTTACCCTTAACAATGTTTTTACTCTCCTGCTTGTGTTTTAATCATTGCTTGTTAAGCTAAAACCATTAATTTTCTGTTACCTTTTTCTCTATCATACCCTTCAGGTTGAGAATGATTTCATTCTGCCTTTAGAAAAGGAAGTGTTCATCGAGCAACTGAAGGACATTGTGGACAAGGCTGAGGACATGCTGAGTGAGGACACAGAGGGCGAGAGGAACTCTGACCAGGGAGGCAGTCCCAAAAATAGTGAAGGAGCTGGCATACTAGGAACCGAGGTGAGAAAGGAACTATTGATAGTTAATAGTTGAGGAGGCGCAATCTGTCTTCCTGCACCTGTACCTCAGATACATAATCCTGACAGCACTCTCGAGATGACTTTGCATGTAACACTGCCAGCAAGAGCTGCCAAAAATACCACTCTTGCTGATGTGACACTTTGATCTAACTAAGTTTTTGAGGTTCAGCTCTTTGACTGGTTGGGTAAACCTTTTAAATGTCTATTAAATTGGTGTATCAAATCTGTGTCTAATCCTGTCCTTTCTTTAGGGTTGGAAGGCTTCCGCACCCAGCACCCCACAGCTGGTGTACCAGCAAAATGGTAACTTTCAGCCTCCTGGAACTTCACTTAAGCAATATCCACTCACTTTTTATTTCTAGTAACTCCACTGCTTACCTGTATATTTGCTTAAAGGTTTTCACATTTTCACATATTTTGTTGTCTAAATGACTAGTAATTACAGAAAGTTTTGGAATTTGTGCAGTAGATTTAGTAGGTTTCAGCAGCCAGCCGCGAACCAGCTGCAGTGGCTGCAACATATTACTTTGGGGTGTAATAGCAATTTTCCTTTAGTGAGTCTTCTGAAATAAAGAATTCAATCTGGATGTCTTTAAGGGTTTTATTCTTTGCAAAGAGTAAGACAAAAGTAGAGAGTGTAACCAGACTGCAGGGACACAGAGCCAGTGAAGAAACAGGTGAATTTATGCTCTAAGGGTGTAACACAGCTGTCTTATGGAGGAAGAGTCAAAACCAACTGTCCTGAGATGAAGACCTATCAGGGACAATCAGATAAGAACCCCTCTAACAAGCATCTTTCCCATGGGAACTGTCTTCACCTAATAAAGCATCAAACACCACACAGTGGAACATAGGCCTATAATAGTGCAGCAAATAAAGGTAAAACAGTAAACTCGGAGTGAGTCATGAGTTGGAGAGAGGAGAGTGTAATGTTGGAATAATGTTAGGAAATAGTCTTTCTAACAGTTCTATGTACACAACAAACTTCTCTCCCTCCTTTCCACCAGCGTTTCCTGCAACACTGCAGCCAATTTGCGGCTAGCTGAAACCATCTACTGCATGGATTCCAAACCATCTTGTATCTAATAGTCATTATGACAACAAAATATGTTAAAATAAGGCCCAGGTTAAAAAACACTGAAATAAGGATGACTTGCTTTTAAATCTGTTTGTATTCTCCCATTCTTCTTTTTTAAATTTTAAAGCAGCCAGCCAGTACTTTTAGCTTTTCCACTGAATTGATTTTATAGTAGATGTGGATTTATGAGTTTTTCTTTGCCTTTGTCCTTGACAGTCCTCCACACTGGCAAGCGCTGGTTTATCATCTGCCCTGTAGCTGAGACGCCCATGTTAGACAAAGAGAAGACTACATCTCACACCTCGACAGCACAGGGTATGCTTCACACAGAGAAATATGCTTCATTCATGCTTCCTTCAATATCAGGTGTACTACTTACTAAATGAAATTCTTTTAATATGAGGATTGGCTTTCTCTATAGAATAGTCTAAACAGTTTGTATCTTACTTGCTGCTGTTGATAGTGAAGACGCTGCGTGCGTGCATGCGTGTGCGTGCGCGCGCATCAGTTGGGGTCAGTTATATAAGACTAATTCTGCAGTAGTTCTAGGCAGAAATGAAAGGCAGCCTTTATACTCCAGCTGACAGAGCCTGATGGGGAAAGACGAGCAGTGACATAACACTTCCGGACCCACAGGACCAAGCTCCTATTCTTCATTGTCTTGGCTAACTCGAAATCTGTTCTCCTCCTAATTACCCTTTTTATTTCTCTAGAACCTGAAAAATCTGCCTCATCATCAGTCAGGTCCGACAGCAACACAACTGCAGTGACTACCCCAGCTGCATCTTTATCCTCCCACAGTCCATCCTCCTCCTCTCTGCCCCCTGCAGCTCAGACCTTAGTGCAGCAACAAGACCAAAACATTGACAAAGCCCGAATCCAGCAGCCCCAGCCCTGTCTAACTAAACATGCCCTTGCTGCTGCTTGTGTCAGCCATCACAGCTCCGTTCCTGTGGAAGAGCCTTGCATCTCTGCTGTCTCTATGGTAACGGACATGCCATGCTGCCCTATTGTGCCACCTGTCTCTCTGGATGTGAATGGTATTGATAAAGGAGCTGCTGGTGGTTTGGCCTCTCAAACTAATCAGCAGAATCAGAAGGTGAGTCCAACTGGAGAACAACCCCCTCAGCTTGCCTCCCATCAGTCGGTGGTTCTGCAGCAACCGTATGCCACACCCATGCAGCCTGGTACAGTCACCTCCCAGCCCCAGAGTCCAGCACATCAGCCCTCCCAGAACTCCCAGCCTTCAAGCCACCAGCAGTCAGTGAGTGGTGGGCCAGGAGAGTCAGACAGCGAGGGACCACGCAGGGTGGAGTTTGTTGACCGCACCATCAAGACTTTGGATGAGAAGCTGAGAAACCTGTTGTACCAGGAGCATTCTCCCTGCCAGCCCTCCAGCACTGCGTCTGACCCCCAGGCCTCCAGTACAGAGGGAGTCAGCTCACCTCCAGTCTCAGAGGTCCAGAGCACTGAGGGAGCACTTTCAAAGAAGAAAGGGGAGCTACTGGTAAAATAAATGAGAAAATAAGTTTGTGTGTACATGAGAGAGAGGGATATATGGGCATTTAGACATTGAAGAGGAGCTAAGTTAAAGACGGCATCATTGAATCGTTTCCTTTCACTGTGTTATTGATTTGACTATTGGCAAGACTAATACTGTGTTTAGAAAGAGAGGAGGGTAATAAAATTACTGCTGACAGCACGATACTTCATCATGATCTGTTCCTGTGGTAGCTTCAGTTTGTGTTTCTTTGTGTGCATGCATGCTACCAAAAGCAAATCAGGTCTGATTCATTCAGACAAAACTGAGGTCAGGAGAGGATAATGACTGGCCCTCACCACACTGATTTAGCATATCTAGTGTTGTATCACTTGCCACTGTTCAAATGATTGCAACCTCCCACTCACCCACCTTTTTCTTTTTCTCTGTTAGCCTCAGATTCCTGAGCGCACAGATAGTGTGGGTGCACTAAGTGACTCTGCAGTGGCAGGTACGTAACATTATTTATGTAATGCCCATATCACATTATTATGGTTTGAGAATCATTTGTTGTCTTCTTCCTGGTCCTTTAGCCACAAGCAGGGTTTTGAACAGACGAACAGATGTGACCACCAGCTCCAGTTCATACAGCAGCTCCAAAGGCCGTTTTCAAGTAATAACCTACTTTCAAAACTCTGAGCAAATCTGCTCAATATAAATGTCAAATGAGCAAATTGAATTTTACAAAAGGCCATGACTTATTCCATCGTTTGTCATGGGTTGATGATGTGTATGTGCACCTAATTTTGTTAAAAACACGGGCTTCTCTTCTTTCCAGATCATTCCAACTCCACCAGATGTAATCTTTCGATTAGAGAAAAGCAAGACGAGCTGCAGCACTGGCAGTTCCCCAGCTCCCTCTAGTGGTTCTGGAGGGTCACACAGCCAAACCCAGGGCCCAGGCAGGAAAGAGAAGGCTGGTGTGGCTGTGGACAGGTCCTCTGTGACCGCTGCAGCTGATATTGACAATGCATCCAAACCCCACAGTAGTAACCGTTACTCTGCTCCACCAGACTTCTACCAGGCCACCCCCACTTCCAGCCCTGATCTCACCCCACGCCACATCCCCCGAGCCCAGACCATCGACACTCCGACCCATCACCACTACCACCACTCCTCTCACCTCTACTCTGACTCAGCAGATGAGGACAGCAGCAGCGTGGCCCTTCCCCCAGCCCACCCAGCTCCTCCAGCTCATGCCCTGTCTGAACACAGTGGAAGCGACCTCATGAAGAG
Organism: Lepomis macrochirus; assembly: GCA_024633595.2. NCBI lineage: Eukaryota > Metazoa > Chordata > Actinopteri > Centrarchiformes > Centrarchidae > Lepomis > Lepomis macrochirus. The sequence goes on along the minus strand of JALXJV020000014.1, from coordinate 20,093,496 downwards.
GGCAGTAGCCTTCCTGCGGCGCTCCGGTCGGAGCAAAAGTGAGCAGAGCTCTGATTCACCGAGCAGACAGCCCGTGGCAATGAATGGTCACGCTCCCTCGGCTTCTGCAGGACATGCCCAGTCATCCTACATCAGCAGTGACAATGACTCCGAGTTTGAGGACGCAGATATGAGGAAAGAACTGCAGAAACTGAGAGAAAAGTAAAGAAATGTACACACATGCACTCACCCACAGCAGCAAAAATGTGTTTCATAGTTTGTCAGCAGTGTGTTCATGAAACATTATTCAATTTTGAATCTAAACTCTGCATGTTACTTTACAGTACTTTATTTTTTCTGCCTTTTATTTAAAAGAGAGAAGATTGTTTTGTACCATAGTAAGAGCTTACTTTTTAGTCTGACTGCTCTAAATGCATTATTTGCAAAACAAATGTAATTTATAGAATATGCCCCACATTCATCTAGTTTTCAAAACTTTATCAGCAACAGTAGTAACCAGCACTATATATAAGCATTTATTTTAGCACTATTAGGGTAAATGTTAAGGTTATTAGGAGTCCTGGTGGATATAGCTTTAATTGAAATTTAACAATAAGTGTCCCGCTCATCCTTGATCATTAAGAAGATATCACATCTTATCACATCCAAGTTCTTAAAGATAAGTGTGCTTAATCTTGTCATTAAAAAACACTGCTGCATGTCATCCCCCTCTCTCTTGTTTCTCTCTCTCTCCTATGCACAATAAAGGCAAAAATGCTCAAATATCTCAAACAAAATTACAACAATGAAATGGTGTGGTAACGTAACATGAATTTCCAAGCATTCACTTTTCACATTCAATTTCATTACTGAACAAATCTGCAATTTTGTATATTTCAGTAAACATTTTGCAACATGTCTCCAGAAGGCTGCATGTAGCTGTGTTTTTCTGTGCTAGTAGCAGAGAAATCCAAAAGTGATGTCAGGAAAAAAAAATTATCAGATGCCACTGAGTTGAGGTTTGTCAGTCGAGATGACACAACCTGTTTCTGTATGCATGGAGAGGTATTTGAATGACTCATTAATCCGACACGCGCTTTAGAAGATGTCCCTTGACGCAGAGGCTTTATTGGACTACATAGGGATTAAAATATTCAGGGAATGCTTGAAAAAAGACAATGAAATTGACTAGCAGTCTCTCAGAAATATTTTAAGTTCATGTCTGTCTGTTCTCTCCCTGTACCTTTTCTCTAGACACATGAAGGAGATCTCTGAGCTGCAGGCATTCCAGAGGAATGAGATTGAGCGACTGTACAAGGAGCTGGGAAAAACACTGCCCCCCAATGTCGGCCTACTTCACGCTGCCCCCCCAAGTGGTCGAAGGCGCAGGGCCAGCAAACACAAGCTGAAGGCTGGAAAACTACTCAATCCGATGGTGCAGCAGCTCAAAAACAATCTTAACACCTCCGCAGAGAGGAAAGGTGTGTGGGTTGGGATGGTGGGGTGATAAGTGGTTTATGTGATGATTAGTGTGCATGGGAGAGCAGCTTCAGTCTGAAACACACAAGTGAAAAACACAGGAATTGCGTCGTGTACAGAAAAAAGTAGGAGTGTATGATTCACTCTGACTCACACTTTTTCATTTTTTTCATTTTTTGCACCAAGGTGAAAGTGCTGCCAGTTCATCTGGCTCCCCTGCTAAAAGTTCAGTTCTGTCAGATGGCTCTGCCCACTCTAGTGGCAGCTCCAGCTCTAGCAATCAGCCTGGCACTGCCCCAGAGCAGGTCCACACCCAGCAACCCTGTTCCTTGAAAGGCTCTTTCTCCTCAGACAACATCTACGCTGGACTACACGGTGATGGAACGGCCAACCAAGCTGGCTCTGGCCAAGGTACACATTATAGGTTCATGTGCATACTGGTGTGTGTGTGTGTGTGTGTGTTTGTGTGAGAGAGAACGGGACATGCTATCTACAACAGCCACTAGGGCTAAGGTTAATGTGTTAATGTTGTCCATACTGTCCATGGACAACATTTTGCAAGTAGAAGGATCAAGAGTCTCACCCTGAAGGATTACAGACGCAAACAGGACCACCTCATTTTAACTGAACTGTTAACTTCATACTGTTTGTAGGACTACTTAAAATACTATGTATTTAACATTAAAGCCATATGTTAAACATACACATTTGTAAAATTATTTATCAGATGGCTAGCATCTGTCACTAATGCATATGTGCCTTGGGCCCGGGTATATACCATCTGCGTTGCAAGTAATACGAATCAGCGATGTAGAATAACTGTGTAAAGGCTGAGGTTGGCACTCTTTCCAGTAATTTAAGCATTTTAAAAAAAGTTAACATCAAATTAAAGTCATACTTTGTTTATGTAGCATTAAGGGAAATAAAACATCCAAGAACTTCTGTACGTAGATACTAAAGATAAAACAGATAAAATAATGGAAAACATGGAATAAGAGACTCTTACCAGTTGTAATTATTGGCTGAAAATTCACATTAATTACCAGACAATGTAGTTGGATCCTACATATCATGCACTCCTTCTTACTATCCTTTGCTGGTGCTTTTGATGGTGGGGGTTTCTCATCCCAGTCTCCGTGCACTATTACAAAGTGTTTCTCTTGTTTCTTCTCTTCTTCCCTCTTATATTCATTTTTACAGGATGGACGGTTTACCACCAAACGTCAGAGAGAGTCACCTATAAATCTAGTAGCAAACCACGCACTAGATTCCTCAGTGGACCTGTGTCTCTGTCCATCTGTTTGTATTTGTTCTTTTCTATTTCCCCCCTCACTCATTTCCATCTTGTCTTTATTTAACCTGCCTATTTATTCTATCAACCAATTTTCTTTTTTCTTTTTAAATATGTGATATAGTGGATCTTCTATTTCACCCTCCTCACAGGCCTCCTCACCTGACATACATCACCATTTTCTATTCCCACCCTCCTTTAACAACCACTGTATGATTTTTTTTTTTTTTTTTTTATTATTATTTTTTTATTTATTTTTTCCTGACCGCCAGAGGATATCCATCACATGCACACACGATGTTGGTATTCAAATCTCATATCTACAAAGTCAACTGAATCTAGCTTACATAGTCACACACCATCGGAATTAGAGACTTGTGCAGCCAGGATGTGTTTCCTTTTCACCTTCAAGCGATCACTAAAGTAGGTCATATTTATGTGTAGCTTGTGTTTTGGCTTATGACTTTACTTAAGGTCCCTTCACCAGTTACTGCTGTTGAATGTTGCTATTGGTGCAAATGTGTTTGTGGACACTTATCCATATATTATCTGTATACAGTTATCGCTATTATTTGAATTTGATTGAAGACACTATGTTTAGTATTAGATTTATTTGTGAGATTGGTGCCGCCTAGTGGTGTTGATCAAGAAAGACAGCAGCCTACGCATGTTTAACAGATTTCAACACCAATTCCTAGGGAGTGGCACACACTTGAAAAAACATTTTTAAAAATTGATGCTGACAGCTTTCAGGATGACTAGAGGCATTTAGATTGAGATGGATTTCAGCAGTCTGATTTCTTGTTTTGTATGTTACACTGAAATAAGAGGCTATGCCTTATCAAAGCAGTTGTTTTCAAAATTGATTGTTGAGAATAGTGTTGATGAATACAGGTTCAGAAGGTTTCCACCTCCTGGTCTGCATTACTGGGTATTTCTTAGGTAGTTGTGCACCAACGGCATGTTTTTTCGCAAATGTGTGCACTTGCATGATATAAATATCGGCATGTATTGCTGTAGCAGCACTCATCTTACAGACACCCCCACAGTGTTCTGTGAATAGTACATCTTGATAAAGATTTTGCTATTAGTACTCCAGATGGGAAGCAGTGTCTGTGGTGGTCAAAGAATGAAGCAGAACAGAAAGGGTGGCTATGGTCCTATAAATTCAGAATATCCTCAGTGTCTGGCCACCATTCAGTTTATTGGCATGATGGTTGAAAAGGAAACATTTCCAGGGTGTGCAAGCCTCTTATAAATCTTTGTGTGTGGCCTCCAATACCCAGGCTGCAAGTAACTTTGATGTCATAGGTATTTGTCAGAACACAGTCTTTCCTCTGGCAATCATCCACAGAACCACAGTTACATTCATAACTATTCATTTGTGGGTATTATGCCGCTCCCCCATACAAATGCTTTGTGCAGTGCTTTTGGCTTTTAAAAAACATAGACCCCACAAGCACACTGGTGCTAGTTCTCTCCAAACATGGGCCTGAGGTCAGATCTAAAACAAGACTGTGTGTGTATGTGTACGTGTGAGAGAATGCCAAAGCCTTTATACCCTATTTATTTGTTGTGTGTTTCCATCCGCTGTTAATTTTAATTGTAGAACATCCCAAGTCAAGGCACTTTGCCAAGTCAGCAATCCTCTGTATACTAACACAAAGGACCCCCCCCCATCCAGCCCTTCCCTGATAGGCAGGGCTCTTTTACTGTGGTAGAGGAGAGCTCTCTCTGTCCCTCATGTTTGGACGGAGACGACGTGCATGGTGCAGGCGCCAGGCAGGGCACTGATGGGAGACTTGCTCCGCCATACGAAGGGCTGTATCATCAATATTACTACTTTTTTTTTCTCTCTCCTTCCACCTCTCCTGAGTTACCTGCATGTTTCCGACAAGTGCTAACTCTGATGAGTTCCAGCTAGTATCTGTGTGCTCTTTTAAGTTGGATTTATTTTGGTGTCACATTTTTATTTCACAGGCATTCTCACATCGACAAAGGGATCTCTTTTTAATCCAGGCTCCAGTCTTCCGTGCTTAAAAATCACTATACTCTTGTTATGGTCTCTCCTTTACTAACTTATGGACCAAAAAGTCATACTAAATGTTACAAACAAATAAATCAGAATGATAAGACTCTTCATTTGTAAATGCATTTAAGATGAAAGTTCTGTTACCACACATTGAAAAAATAACCTTTTGTTTTCAGAAAGTTAATTCACAAGGTAGCATAAAATATGATGGTCTTCATCCTGACAAGATTGCTAGAAATGCAGGAACGAATTAACATCCAACATCACAAACCGAGACTAGGTGTGCTCTCTTAAGCTTGTCAGGGACACTTCCTACAATGACTGCCCATTTTAAAGAGAACACCTAGGGTCTTTCTTTCAATTGCCCTCACTGATTTTTAAACCCCTTGTCCTCCTTTTCCTCTTTCTCTCTCCCCAAATTGTTTTGATAGCTCAATGTGCTTTTGAAGCAGCTTGTCCACATACTTGTGGTGTGCAGTGTGTCCTGGCCTAACTGTTTCTGTCTTGTGCTGTTTTACCTTTTTATAGGGTCCACTCTGAAACGACTATGTCTAGGCAAAGAGCGCAGTAGTAGTAACTATCTCATTTACTTTCTTACTCTCTGTCTTTCTTAGTACTCCTTATGTTTGTGTGTGCACTTTATTTTCTCTTTTTTTTTCTTTGTTTCGGGACTTTGAAAATGTGGCAGTTATTGTTGAAAATGTCGGTACTCTGTAGATTGTTGTTTTAATTTACGTTTGTTTTGCATGGCGGCGTCAATGCTTTGATTGCTGAATTTTGTCACTGCTTGCATATCAAACATTTCATTTGTCTACCACTACTTATTAAGTCTTGTATGTTGCAATCCTTTGGCTGCTATGTTGGCAAAATATGTGTCAGTAAATACGTTGTATCTGGCCTCAACAAAACCATTGGGATTATTCTTGAAGTGTTATGATATCATAGGTTCATTGTGTCAGAAGTGCCTGAAATTATGCCATACAGCAGCCAAGTGATTTGACCGTCATTTTTTTTTTTTTTGAACTGGCCAGATCTTTAAGACCTTTGTGTCTTTTCAGGGTCTTCTCTCAGCACCGCTACAGCTCAGACGGCCTCCAGCCAACCACAGCCGTCTTTAACCGCGACCACACCCTCGCTGTCTCCTCAGCCAATCCCACAGCTTGCTCAAGTCCAGACCAACAACAGCAACAATAAGAGAGGCACGTTCACTGACGACCTTCACAAACTGGTCGATGACTGGACAAGGGAGACTGTTGCAGCAGCCAATCAGCCACGCCCCTCCCTGAACCAGATCAAACAGCAGAGACGCCAGCAGGACCTGGAGGGCAGGACGCCACCCATGGGAGCAACTACACATGAGGTATTCAAAATGGACCCACACTCTGGGATAGATAATTAAGGATCAGATTTTGAGTGCTACTCTATGACATTTGGTGTACTTATGAGACTTTGTACGAAACTCCTTTCTGTTTCAGATGAAATGCCATGTTGGTCCCAGAAAGTTCAAGCTGCCCCTTTCCTGCCCCCTGACTGCTGCTTTAGGCCCTGGTGTGCCAACAACCCTAACTCCCAGTCCCAACTCCTCAACAAAGCTCTCTCCTGGGTTCCTTTTGCCAGCAGGCTCCTATGGCGGGATGGTCCCTGGTCCTCTTTACCCTCAGCCATGGCCTGGCATGCCTAGTCCCGTAGGTTCCATGAGTCCAGTAGGCATGCTTGGTGCTGCAAGTATGATGCCCTATGCCACAATGGCAAACCCAGGCATTAAAGCCTACCCGCTGGTCATGCACGACCCCGAGAATGGCTCCTGTCCAAAAACCACAAGGACTACTTAATCTGCTAACTAAAATGTGTAAGTGTGTTTAGGTAGGACAGTCCAATTCTGCTCTGTTTCACCAGAGCCACACATGTACATATTCTGATCTTGTAAATAACATGACGCGAGTGTTGGTATTCTTTATACAACACATATATCTGTAGTCAGTTGTGTGTGTGTGTGTGTGTGTGTGTGTGTGTGTGTGTGTGTGTGTGTGTGTGTGTGGAGCGTGCGTATGTGTGTATACTATACAGTACATGTTAAGTATGTATGCCTGAATACTTAATGCTTTTTGGCTTCGGTCTTGACTAAACTCAGCCATACGAGACATTTTGTCTGCGGTCACGAAAACATATTTCACTTTATTCTTTTATCACTTCAGTTGTCACATGGATTTAGCCTTTCTGTGTTACGTAGATGTTAAACACTACATTTGAATCCAAATACCAGTGGTTTGAGATACAGTAACAGGACAGTATTTATGACAAAGTGGGAATGTAGTGCCTTGAACATTGATTTGTTGTTTTTTTCTTCTGTGAAACAAAGCATCTCTGCATCAAAGCATCTCTGCATCAAAGTTATTTTATTTGATGGTAGCTGAAGTGCAGTCTCTCCTTTTTTTTAATGCATTGCAGACCCTTTTTTTGGTTTACATATGAATGCCCTTGTAGTACTGCACTATTAACATAGTATATGCTCTTATTTAAATAATAAAATCATGTTTTAACCCTTGTTTACTTTCCACCCCTGTGACAGATGGAATGCCATAGTGGTGAGATGTACCGTTGCCTTGCAGAAACAAATGGTTAACGTAAGACTGAGAGAAGGGAAAAAAATATTATGCCAGCAGCCAAAATCCACTCTTTCAGGTCAAATGGTTCAGTTGGACGCAGCCTCTTTTTTGATAGGACAACTGATGCATTGGACAGCACAAGAGTTGGCAGTGTTGTAGCCTTGTGCGCAGAGGAAAGGGTTCAGAGCCATATATACTGTACATAGTTCTTTCTACAGTATATGCCTCTGGTATTGTTCTGATCAGAATGTAGCAATTATATATGTGAATTTTTGAGGCTTAAAAGTGCAATTTAACCCCTCCACAAAGCTTTGATCGTGGCCTTGCCACAAGCCTTATCTCAGATGTGTGCAACAGCAGCAAGTGAAAAGTTGAACAAAATTATAAAATCACAAAGCAACAGATGTTAAGTTACCAGGCAAAGTGTAAACATTACAAACCACCAAGCTCAAACTCTGAAGTCACTACTGCTAAATGTACTTTCAACTTGGCTGTCCTATTACTCAGCATACACTGTAAGTTGTTTTGTGCAAACACCAGTTAAGTCTGACGTTTTTAAATGATCTGATATTTAAAGCTTGATTTCTTTTTTTTTTTTCTTATGCTGCTGCTATTGTCTGAGGTGATTCCACTGTACAGTAATGGATTCAATTCACATAAGATGGTGAATTAAATTAAAGTCCTCAAATTAACAAACAAGACGCTCACAACGCAGTGTTATTGCCTTGATGAAATTCGTTGTTTATTTCCAAGGTTGCTTGTGATGGCAGCTTTTTTTTGGTCATTTTCTTTTCAATAATATATTGAAAGATTCAAACGATACTTGATGCGGGGGATTTGCACAAGATATAGTCTCCCTGAAGTCTAACCAATGTTTAAAGAGTTTCCTACACTGTGTATATAGTGAGTTTCACCGCCTGTAATTTTTTATCACTGACAAGCATGGCTGACTTTTCATGTTCCACAACGCAAAGATAAACAATATAGCTACTGTGGTTAGAGATGTCACATCTCCACAACACATTTGAAATGTTTCAGCACCCCAATCCTGCCAAGCTGTGAACTGTACAGTTTTCTTGTAGTCTATATTTGTACATTTTGTTTTGTTTGACTGTTTAGGGGTGGTGGTGGAGGGGTTGCTTTGATGTATATTATTCCATCAATTCGGTTTGAATTGGACTTTTATAGAATATTATGCAGAGTCTTCTGCTTTGGTGAAATACTTCCAGTAGTAAGAGATTTCTGTTCTCTGTCACTTGTATCTGGTATATTTCGTTCAACCTCCCTCTCTGCTAACTCATGGGGAGCAGAAGATGGACTAACTATTGCTGGCTAACTCATTTGGATGCAGTGATCAAAAAGGGAGAGCTGAAATGCAAAGAGGAGGAGCAGACACTTCCTGCTCTGCCCATCTCACTTCTCTCTGGACAACATTGCCACCTGGTTAAACTGTGTGGGATTGCTTTTGCCTGCCGTTAAGTCCCACTGCATTACCCCACCCTACCCTGCTGCACTCGATTCACAGACTGTATGTTGAGAGAGAAATAAATATTATTTTGTGCTTGATGGTGTGTTTCATTGTTTTTATTTCTCTAGGTTATCTCAAAGTGCATTTCTGATTAGTTATAAGGTTATGTTGCATGGAATTATAAGGCTATAAAGGATGTGTTTGTAGACTTATTTGAAAGTGTGACGTGAGTTAATGTTTTCACTCCTGCGGACATCTTAGAAACAAAGCGACAGATTCGCAACATTCAACGCAAAATATTCTGTGGGAAATTATCGGTCGGGTAGAAATTAAAAATAAATTATTCAAAAGACGTGTCGAACTGAATGATTTATGATATTATGAAATATTGGTTAAATGTGCAAGCAGGTTATATTTTAATACCAAATGCCGAGAAATAGACCCTGCTTTGTGTGGCGAATGTGTCAACCCGCGTCTGCGGCGTAACGTTACAGCAACGGTTGCCCCTTTTGTTCAACCGAGTTCCTGAATTATTCCCAACAACACAATGAAATGATCGGGATATTGTTTCATTAAAAAACATTTCACTGTACCTACGCCTGCTGTGGTCTCATTTTTGGATTATCTAATTAATTAAAAGCGATCTGCGACCCTTCCGATCTGGTGTGAGGTTTCCGAAGCACGCAGTCTGGAGGAACGTGGAGTAGTAAGTGTTTATAACGTTAGTCCAGATCTGCAGCGTTGTGCGATTAAAGGCTGGTTTTGTGGGAAATTGGGCCATATTTTGACAATTGAAAACTAAATTTTAGGTGTACTTTGCGCTAATCGCAGTTGCCCATCTTAACCCACTGTACCCCGAAGATACGGACTGCAAAACAACCAAACCTGGCAATTCACCTCGTATCGCACAACATTTCAGAGATATTTTGCAACATTGAAGGACAACTAATTGGTTTGTTGACCGTGGCTATTTAATTAAGTAATATTCATGGTCACACATGCTGTATTAGTGAGGTAACATCATGAAATTAAACGTTGTGCTGTCATTTTCTGCTCAGTATCTGGGATTCACAGGGTGAGGTCATTGTGGAGGGAAACACTAACGATAGAGGGCTGGATGGTCACTTAAGTTACAAACAGGCTACAATGTATGTAACTTTAACACTCATTTGTTTAGTATTAAGAATGATTTACAAAAAAGCTCTTTGGCATTAAAGGGGCACATCTTTGTGTAGCTAACGTCTGTGTATACAGCTAAGTTACAATTTAGCACGCAAATTTTACAAACGTGGTTGACGTTACTGTCATTTAAAATGAAAAATGAACAGAAGCTAGCAGTAGCAACTTTGCAGCGTTAACTTGTAAATAGTATCTATATTCTCTGTAGCTATGTTGTTTGGAGAGTAAATTCGTGGTGTTTGCTAGCTGCTGTTAGCTTGCTGGCTAGTAGCGTCAGGCTGCAATGTGTCATTGTTAGAGGAGGAAGCATCAGCAGAGTGCTATGGCTAACATTAGCCGCATAAGAGTGCTTTAAATCCTGTGGTTAGCTTTGGGATTTTAACTGACTTTGGTCCTGTGAACTGTCTTAAGTTACCCAGATATTGCTATAACTCATTGGCTCTAAAGATGCATGACACTATTGTCAACTAGACTCACTGTTTTGTTTAACTGCACGTTAACTTGACACAACTGTCAGCAAGGAACAGACGCAAAAATATTAACATAAACTGCACCTGTTATTGTGTGACCTAACATAATATGTTTGCTACTGGGAGTAGGGGACACGGTCACGTGACTGCACCATAACAGGTGCACAGTGTGCAGGCACGACTTGTCTAGACTGCCGTCTGACTGCTGTGATGATAGTAGCTAATTTAGTATTTTTGTTAACTAATGTATTGCATTTTGTAACGTTATATAGAACTCTGTATTAAATCTCCCATACTGATCCTCAAATGTTCCTCCATTGTGTTCCTCTCTTTCAGATGTAAACTTGAACAGCATCTGTCCCAGCAGTGGCTGTTGGCACAATGGGGCTGGACTTTGATGTAAAGACGTTCTGTCATAATCTGCGGGCCACCAAGCCCCCTTATGAGTGCCCTGTGGAGACTTGCCGTAAGGTCTACAAGAGCTACAGTGGCATTGAGTATCACCTTTACCACTATGACCACGACAACCCAACTCCTGCACAGGCTGTGCCCCAGAAGAGGAGAAAGGGGCGGCCTCCTCGCGCCTCATTGGCAGGGTCAGGGGACACAGACGATGGTGGAGGTAACGGAGGTGGAGGACCAGGGCATGGGGGAAACACACCTGGCAGCCCCAACCGGTCAGACCGCTCTCACTCCCCGGGCAGAGAGACTATGACCTATGCCCAGGCACAGCGCATGGTGGAGCTGGAGATCCAGGGACGGATCCACCGCATTAGCATCTTCGAGAACATTGATGTGGTGTCAGAGGAAGACAGCGATGCAGAGGATGCTCCTCCATCTGGTACTGGTGGTAGTGGCGGAGGGGTGTGTAACGGCAGTGATGGTGGAGGTAGCGAGTTAGGAGGTAGTGGCAAGGACCGCCCAGATATCGCATCTTCTAATGGGGGCAAATCCACCCCAAAGTCTGGGAAGCATAAGAGTAAAGAAAAGAAGAAGGATGGCTCATCTCATCATCACAGTGCTCAGTCCGGGCCTGCAGTCAAGCTCCCCGAGGCGGTGTTCAGAGAACTGGACCAGGAGAGACCTGATGCCCCTCCTCGGCCATTGTCTTACTACAGGTCTGCATTGAGAATTATAATTCGGTTCATTAATAATTACAAGGATTGAGAATTGGAAGCAGGATTGTTGTTTAGTACATGACAGGCAATTTGAAATCGGGTGTGTTTGTACAGGATGCATCTTGTTTACACAGAAATTAGATATAGTGAGACATAAATATCAGAAGCACACATTTTAACAGTCAATCACCAGTTTGTTTGCAGCGTTACAGCTCATTGTCATGCATGAATCAGGAAAGTGATTTGACTTCAGATTCCATCCATCGTCAACCGCTTATCCTGTGTACAGGGGCGCGGGGGGGCTGGAGCCAATCACTTCAGATTCCTCTGTCATTATTTTTATTATTTCAGAAAGTTAACATACACCTCTTCTCTACACATGTACTATAACGTGATAACAATTTTTCCTCGTCTTTCCAACTCTGGTGTTCAGGTACATTGATAAGTCTGTGGAGGAACTGGATGAGGAGGTAGAGTATGACATTGATGAGGAGGACTACATCTGGCTTGACATTATGAACGACAAGCGGCGGCGTGACGGTGTGACACCCATTCCTCAGGAGGTCTTTGAGTACCTCATGGACCGCTTAGAGAAGGAGTCCTACTTCGAAAGCCACAACAAGGTACTTGAACTGAGTGGAACATAATATTTTAACCCTGAAAAATATGGAATACATCCAACTCTGATCGTTCCTGATCCTCTTTTCTCCCAGGCAGACCCCAATACCCTCATTGATGAAGATGCTGTCTGCTGCATCTGTAACGATGGAGAGTGTCAGAGCAGCAATGTGATCCTGTTCTGTGACATGTGTAACCTGGCGGTACACCAAGAGTGCTACGGCGTTCCCTACATCCCAGAGGGCCAGTGGTTATGTCGCCGCTGCTTGCAGTCGCCAAGTAGGGCTGTGGACTGTGCTCTCTGTCCCAACAAGGGAGGTGCTTTCAAACAGACAGACGATGCACGCTGGGCGCACGTAGTATGTGCCCTCTGGATCCCAGAGGTAAATCCATACGCCACTACATGCGTTCTTGATCAGAACTACACAATCATGCAGACGTTAAGGTGCTCTGCATTGTGCCGTGGTCATCGGTGGTGCATAAAGCTTTCAGTATTCCTGTTTGTTTCCTTCAGAATCAAAGTTTCTTTACATGTCCACATTGGCTCAATGAGAACTTTACCTTACTAACTGATGCTTACACAGTCCAAGACTCAGGATGATATCAGAACAACACATATACAGTATCTCACAAAAGTGAGGACACCCTCACATTTTTGTAAATATTTGATTATATCTTTTCATATCTTTAACACTGAAGAAATGACCTTGTGTACAGCTTGTATAACAGTTTAAATTTGCTGTCCCCTCAAACATTACACAGTCATTAATATCTTAACCGCTAGCAACAAAAGTGAGGACACTCCAGTAAAAATATGTCCAAATTGGGCCCAAAGTCTCAATATTTTGTGTGGCCACTATTATTTTCCAGCACTGCCTTTACCCTCTTGGGCATGGTTCACAAGAGCTTCACACGTTGCCACTGGAGTCCTCTTCCACTCCTCTATGACGACATCACGGAACTGGTGGATGTTAGAGACCTTGTGCTCCTCCACCTTCCGTTTGAGGATGCCCAACAGATGCTCAATAGGGTTTAGGACTGGAGACGAGCTTTGACCAGTCCATCACCTTTACCCTCTGCTTCTTTAGCAAGGCAGTGGTTGTCTTGGAGGTGTGTTTGGGGTCGTTATCAATACTGCCCTGCGGCCCAGTCTATGTAGGGAGGGGACTATGCTCTGCTTTAGTATGTCACAGTACATGTTGGCATTCATGGTTCCCTTGCAGAACTGTAGCTCCCCAGTGCCAGCAGCACTCATGCAGCCCCAGACCATGACACTCCCACCACCATGCTTGACTGCAGGTCACACTTGTCTTTGAACTCCTCAATTTCCACACAAGCTTGACACCATCTGAACCAAATGGATCCAAAAAAGTTTATCATCTCATCAGTGTAGCAAGTGTCATTTCTTTAGTGTTGTTGTATAAAAATATATATTCAAATATTTACAAAAATGTGAGGGGTGTACTGACTTTTTTGTGAGATACCATATCTTGGATATAAATATATAGATCAGTCCTTCCAGAAAAATGCGGAGTTTTTTTGTGATTGTTGTGGGCAAAAATCCTTGATTACGCGGCACGTTTTCTTAAAAAATGCGATGGAATATGCGGGATATTTATGCAATTTTATGCGATGAAATTGCGGGAACTTGCAAAAATTGCGGTTTGATGAAAAAGAGAAAAAAAGTAATTCCCCCCAACACCCTGTTCTCACTAGGCTCCTACCTTAATGTAGAGTCATTTCCTATTACTTCCTATGATAAGCAAGCATACTACATCACAGAAAGTGCTGGGAATATTTAAGGTCTCATCTTGTTTTATTTCAGACCTTAATAAACATGGCAGACTTACAAAACATTGAGTTAAACAAGTTCTGTTGCTTTACAAAAGAAATATGCTACAACTTCTGTAAAAATGAATAAATAAAATATAAAAAAAATAATGATGTTCACGTCGCGTAATTACGTCACTTCAAAACGTTCCCATGGCAACAGGGGGATGGCTGCTCTTGTGTGAAGTAAACGCAACATTTTCCAACTTTCTGCTAAGATATATGTGACTTTTTTTGTGATGAAAATGTGAGGATTATGAAATCATGCAAGCCCCGCATATTTTGCGCGGAAATCAGCAATTTATGCGGCGAAATTGCGGAGTATTTGAAAAAATGCGACCCCTGCATAAATATGCGGACTTTGGCTGATTATGCATTGAATTCAGCGATCGCATAATCGTGTTTTTCTGGAGGGACTGATAGATGATTACTTAGCTTTTGTTTATAAATAGCACTAGATTCATGAATTATACAATGCAAAACATAACTAAAATGATACCAGATTAATCGCATCAGTGTAGAGTTTAGTGGGAATCATTCTGCTATCTTGTTAGTGCCCTAACATTTTAATTAGTATTGCAGTAATGTGAATTTTGCCTGCCTTTCTTCAGGTCTGCTTTGCTAACACAGTCTTTCTGGAGCCGATCGATAGTATTGAGCACATTCCTCCTGCACGCTGGAAGCTCACCTGCTACATCTGTAAGCAACGTGGTTCAGGCGCCTGCATCCAGTGTCACAAAGCCAATTGTTACACAGCCTTCCATGTCACCTGCGCCCAGCAGGCGGGCCTTTATATGAAAATGGAGCCCGTCAGAGAGACCGGAGCCAACGGCACCTCGTTCAGCGTCCGCAAGACGGCTTACTGTGACATCCACACGCCCCCGGGATCAGCCCGGCCTTTGGGGGGAGTAGGTGGGGCCAGCATGGGTTCGTCCCACAGCGAAGGAGAGCTGGAGGAGGATGACGAGCCCAGCATTGGCCACGACGATGATTCCAAGGGCTGGAGCTCTGAGCGAGCCAAGCGGGCGAAGGCCAAATCCCGGCTGAAGATGAAAAGAGCGAGGAAGATCTTAGCTGAGAGGAGAGCTGCTGCACCAGTGGTGTCTGTGCCTTGCATACCTCCTCACAGGTGCGTCATATACACTATATGTTTTATGTGTACTGAATGTGCTTTACAGCTCTGGGACACATATACCTCTTTACCTTTTTATTCAAGGTTTACAACTTCGCCAAAGCCAAAATTGATCACTTATTAGGATTACTTAAATCTGTGTATGGTTTGTTCTTTCATTATTTTGTTTCAAAACCAAAATGGAAAAAAACAAGTAGTTTTTTGTTTTTCCAGTTTTTCAGATTGTGATTCAGATTCAAAATGGAAAAACAAATAAACAGAAAACAAAATAACACACATCGGTTTTTCTTATTTTGTTTTTCACCCATAGCTGCAGTACTGGAGGCTGCAGCTATATAATATTAGCTCAACGTTCGGTTTGTAACTCACTAGCAACTGGAACAGGAACGCTTTCCTGAGAATCCTCTGGTTTTTAAGATTTCTCAAATTAATTCAGTTGCCTAGTTGCCTAGTTGTCAGTACATCCAATGGTAGGCCTTCACAGCAAACATGAACTATTAGGCCTATTAGTGAATTCGCCGAGCTGTATATTGAATGAATCATACACGGTTTTCTTTGAGCGATGGAAGAATTTAGTAAGTTGTGCGGTGCTGCGGAGAGCCTTCAGTTGCAGTAACACATGGATTATGTGTAAAATCAGGAGCTCAGACTTCATCCAGCCCAAACAACCATTGACTGTCCAGTGCGCCACTTCCACTTGCAACACAACCCATAATAGGGTGAACGGAGGAGGAGCAGGGGGCTGGATCGTACAGGGGAGGGAGAGGAGGTCGCACCCTCGCTGTAGCCTTGAGAAAAAAAACCTTGATGAACATATTTGGGTATTTTCTTAGATCGCTCAGGTAACCAACTGCTTCAAATCGGCCCAAAAAAGTATGAGATGAGATGCAACCTGAAAAGAAATAGCCTTAGGCCTATATAAAATTAAATATAAAAATATTTAGCCTAATATTGACTTTTGGTTTCACAGGATACAGAAACACAAGTCTCCTTATTCAAAGATCCTGGCCCTCCTTTCACCCCAACCATGTTCTAACTCAGTCTTTTCACACTGACACTAGAGGGATTCCCCCACTGCGTTGACCTATGACGCTGTAGGGATCCAGAGTGCGTTATAAACGCTGAAAGGCCTTGACCATGTCATATGTGACGAGTGGGGAGTGAGAACGGGTTGTAGGGATGCAACACCAGTCAAAGATAGAACAAAACGTAGCTCCTTTGTTTTCTGTTATGGATTCTCAAATTAGTAGTCTGCAGTTTGACTGGCATCTGGCCCTCATGGAAAGCTCTGTTTATGACATGGGAGTACTCAGAGTTCAAGACGTGTTTATTTCTCTCCAGGCTGAGCAAAATCACCAGCAACTTGACGGTACCCAGGAAGAGCCAGTTCATGCAGCGACTCCATAGCTACTGGACCCTGAAGAGGCAAAGTCGTAATGGTGTACCTCTGCTGCGGCGGCTCCAAACCCACCTGCAGTCACAACGACACATTGAGCCACTCCCACCACAACCACCATCACAACTCCCTTTGGTAACCAGAGTATTGTTTAAAATGAGTTGCTGCATTATTATTATTTTTTAATGTATGTTCCTGTAATTCTGTACTTGCCTCATTCACTTGTCTAACATGTTTTTTGTGTTTGTGTATGTTGGTGTTGCAGAGGGACAGCGAGGAGAAACAAGGTGCTTTGAAAGAGCAGCTGAAGGCATGGCAGAGACTGAGACACGACCTGGAGAGAGCAAGGCTGTTGGTGGAGCTCATCCGCAAGAGAGAAAAACTTAAGAGGGAGACGGTGAGACACAAATTAGCTTTAGTCACTAACAAATATCCGAACCGTAACACTATCAATATTACACTACACAGTTTTCCCCAGTGAGCTGTGTAAGACAGTGGTTAGTATGCAAGTATTCTTGCATAGACTTAGATTAGACTTGCTTCAATGCAGGCCATAACACCATCTTAATAATTAGGTCCAAATAAAAGATTATTACTATTACTTGTGTACAAAGTTATTACCACACAGATTTCTCTCTGTTTATTTATTTAGTCAACAGGTGTACGTTGTTTAAAAAAATATGTCTGTGTTCAGATTAAAGTGCAGCAGATGGCGCTGGAGATGCAGCTGACTCCCTTCCTGGTGCTGTTGAGGAGTACTTTGGAACAGTTACAGGAAAGAGACACTAACAACTTTTTCACTGAGCCTGTACCGCTGGCAGAGGTAAATGCATGCATTCTCTCACACACACACACACACACACACACACACACACACACACACACAACACACACTCCAGAGGTTTGCATTTTCACTTAAGCCACATGTCCTCTTTTCATATCAATGTAATGTTTGAAATCCAATCACATTGGCATATTTGTCCAAACCTGTTTATTTAAATGAATATAATGGATTTTAAATTACATATCGCCCCTTTCCTCCGTCATTTTATTCCTCACTATAGTTATAATGTTGTTATTACGAATATAATATATAGATTTGAGAGATCCTTGCCAAACATGTTTGCCTGCTTATGTAGAAAATAAATACTGTCTGTTATATGACCCATTATCTAAGGTTCTTAAGTATCTAATGTTGACTTTATTATATATTATATAATAATTTATTTATATGTTTAATGTTTGGCATTCAACACACTTCAACACACTCACATCTGCACTGAAAATTTGCTGTACACATACAAAAACGTCTTGGACCATGAAGGTCATGCCTGATCCTTACCCTCTACTATCCAGGTGCCAGACTACCTGGACCATATCGATACTCCAATGGACTTCCAGACCATGTGGAACCTGTTGGAGTCCCATCGCTACCTCACTTTCGAGGCCTTCGAGGCAGACTTTGGTCTCATTGTCAACAACTGTCTCAAGTACAACGCCAAGGACACAGTCTTCTACCGCGCCGCCTTGCGGCTCAGGGAGATGGGCGGGGCCGTTATAAGAACCGCCAGGCGCCACGCAGAACGGATAGGTTTTGACTACGAGGCTGGCTTGCACCTCCCACGAGAGCTGAGCCCAGACAGTCAGCGTGAGCAAGACCGAGACAGGGAGCGGGAAAGAGAGAGGGAGCGAGAACGGGAGCGAGACAGGGAAAGAGAAAGAGACCGGCTATTGTCTTCTAATGAAGAGGGTAAGTAAACCTCTTCACTTTGGTTGGGAGGTTAGTGGCAGCCTAAGCATTTTTTGTCAAGCACCACAGTGAACAAATTAAATTGGTGAGAGGCAAAATATTTAAAATCATTTATCTTTAGCAAAGACAACTTCTCAGTCGTCCGACCGCATTTCGGGGCCCGTTTGCCAGGCACACTTCATTTTTCTTTATCACACAAATGTGAGTGAAATAGTGAATGAGATAAGGGCGGGAGGTAATTGCCAATCACATTATTTTCCTTGTTACAAGCATTCATCACTAGAACAGTATTGGATGTTATAAGATGTTTTGGCAGTAAATCCTCATGACCAGTAGGTGGTGCTAGGGATTCATTCAATTCACTGGGTTTCTTCTTTACTACTTTGGTTTAATACCCAGCTGTATCCTTCTTTATTACTAGACGATGTGACATCTTGGGCCCTCTCACATATTTCATTTTAACTACCATTAAAACTATTTTTGCACAGATTAAGTTTGACCTGCTGAATTTGGTACAACATATACCAGTATTATACAAATTAGCAAAATCTGTCATCTGTATGGTAGCGTAGTAATTCTTCCAAACATATTGTCCACCGGCAAACAGCCCTCACCCCTCCTTTGTTTGTTAGTTTGTCTTCCTTTATAATTATTTTTGCTCTTTTTATTTCTTTTTTTTAAGGTGTTTAACAGCCTTTCCCTCCCTGCCTCTCACAGACCTGCTCCTGCCGGAGAACAGGCGACGGCTGCCACTGGAAGAGCAGTTGCATTACCTGCAGTTGCGTCTCGATGAGGTCAGCTCGGGAAAGCACAGCATCGGTCAGTCTCGTAGAGCCAAAGCCCTGAGAAAGGAGATCAGCGTCATCAAGAGGAAGCTCGCGCACCAGCGGGAGGGAGGCTCTGGTTTGGGAGGACGGGAGTCTGTGGGAGGTGGAGACCGTTCTTCCCTCCCTCATCACCCATCCTCTGCAGGACACCACGATGAAGGGGGAGAAAGCAGCAGCCCAGAGATTGGTGGAAAAGGTGTGTTTAGGAAGAATTAAATCATCATTAAATGAAAAAGATAATAAATAAAGTACCATAATAAAAATTGCTTCCACCTGTAAACCTCTCTCTCCCTCCAGATCTGAGTGTTTCCTCGTCTGCCCTGGCTCCAGAGGTTGGCCGTCGGACATCTGTCCTCTTCTCCAAGAAGAACCAAAAAATGGCTGGACCCCCAAAAAGGCCAGGGCGCCCCCCCAAGAACCGGGATGCAGGCTACGCTGGGGCGGGGGTGAGCCAAAGCCCTATCGGACCCCCTCAGCTGCCTCTGCTGTCATCTTCCAGGCAGAGGAAGAGGCCACGTAGCCCCCGCACCAGCTCCAGCTCTGACAGCGACAGTGACAATGATGACCTGCTCCCAGGTACAGTAGGACAGATGCACAATAACCATTAAACTACAACTTTTGAGTCACAAACACTTCACTCTCTCGCTGTCTCTTTTCCTCAGGTTTACCAAGTAACGGTTTCGATGGAGGAAACCAGCCAGTAACAGAGAGCTTCCGTGTGTACAGAAACGAGCCTCGTCTCCCTCGTTCCAGCTCAGACTCGGAGTCCACCACCAGCAGCAGCAGCAGCGCAGCTTCTGACAGAACCAGGTGATTGCTTCACAAACTTACCAAATGTTCATTAGATACAGAGCAGGATGCCTGTTGTTCTTAAACGCTCCTCTAATCCTTAGTTTTTCTATTACCAATTGATCAAATGACTGCAGGTAAAGAAAGCATTTACAGTGAGAAACTCACAGAGATTAAGCCTGGTTTGGTTTTACAGACAGACAAAGTTAGCTTAGTAAGAGGTGACCCACAGCAACTTCGTAAGGTGATATTATATCAGTGTGCTGCGTCTGTAACCTTGTTGTGTAGTTCTTCTGCCTGTAATTGTATGAAAAAAACAATTAATGTAGCTTTAAAGGAACAGTCTGACATTTTGTGAAATACACTTATTTGCTGTTATCACTTTGAGGTTGCCAGCCAGCTAGCGGAAACTCCAGGAAGTCACTGCATTCGCCATGCATCACCAAGATACAGTTCCAGCATGTAACTCCCTGTACAACTGCAACTTGTCAAAACTGAAGTGCAGTGTATTGATTACTGAGCTTTTGAGGTGCCAATGGCAATGTTTATGAACGTTGAAGTGATCCAGGCTAGCTGTTTTATGCTAAGATAGTTCCACAGTTATGAGAGTGGCACTGATCCAATCATCTCACTCTCATCAAGAACAGTAAAATTACCATATTTTACAAAATGTTGAACTGTTACTTTACAGTGCTTACAGATGTGAGGTTGCAGTAGTGTCACCCAACCAGGTAGTCTCAAAGGTACTATGGCTCTTATGCAGTGGATAATAACATGTAATAATTGTTTTTAGGAAACAGCTGCAAGTATAAAACTCTAGGAAAAGATCATCAGCAACCTTGTGTTTACCACAAAAGTTAGTTTAGTAACCAATAAGCCTATCTGATAGTTTACACTTGTGATAGTGCATATACTTAGGTTATATGCAGCTTTATGACCTGGTCTCTCTTCTCTGTCTCAGTACAACCCCCTCTAAGCAGGGCAGAGGGAAGGCTTCGTTCTCTCGCTCTGCCTTCCAGGAGGACAGCAGTGAGGAGACGTCAGGCACTGAAAATGATTCATACTCCGTTGGAGGATCCCGGAGCGTTTCACATTGTGAGCATGTTTTCACACTCACACACACACTCATCCATGTGTCAGTGCATACACAATTAATTTTCTGTTTACATAGATCATGTGGGACATTGCAAAAGCTATGGCACCAATGACATTACAGTGCAAACACTCCAATGAGATTTTGCAGCTGAGTGCAGTTTGTTTTTTGCATTGGTTACATGTTCGTGTGAATTTTCTTTAGTGGTGCCAGAAGTATTTGTTAAGAGTGTACTGAAGCAGCAGAGCATATCACACAACATGATCAAGTAACATGTGTGTCAAAACTAGGGTTGGGCTGATAGACAATGCCATCGTCCATTGGCGATGGCTGACAGATGGTCTATGGTTGAGCAGGACCCGCCTCCAAGCAAAACAAATCTAAATTTTTCACATAATTCCACCTTGTGAAAGCACAACACACAGACACACAAGACACACAAGAGACCTACCTCTCAGGTGAACACACAGGCTTGCCCCGCCTCTCTCTGTCTCTCCCCTTGCCCGTCTACTCCACTTTCCCCATCAGCAGTACGTTTTATAAAATCCCCCCAAAAGACACAGAACTCGCTATCACGGCAACAGGTGAGCCACTTGTGGGCTTGTTAATGACACAGCCTATTAAACAACCAAAACCAATATCTGCACCCTGCATGTTCGCTGTCCGTGCTTGTGAAATTTCCACCGCGACTTGTAACATCATAGGCTACCAAGTTTTTAACCAAGTGCAATTGAACACATGCACATAAGACGACCGCTACACCCTTCTCTCCCCCATACGCGCGCCCCCGATGTCATCGTCCATCCCCGATGTTTTAATGTAGACATCATCCGATGGAAATTTTATAGACATCGCTCAATCCTAGTCAAAACATTTTATAAAGGCAGCTGCAAGAAAAAAAGCTTGGGTGGTGATGTCGCAGTGGATAAGACACATGCTTTTGGTGCTTGAGACCTGGGTTCAATTCCAACTGTGACACATCCACCAGTGTGTCCCTGAGCAAGACACTTAGCCTAATTTCTCCAGAGGTGTGCAACCTATTACATATAACGTAGATTCACTGTATTTCGGACATCATGGTATTCCAGACGCTTTGCCCAGTAAAAGTCCCGTAAGAAATCAATCCGCGGAAAGTTTGATTGTCACAGTTTGGGAAAATGATTTGGGAGAAATTTTGAAAAAACTGCAGAGAAACAAGGTGTCCAAAATACAGTGAGTCTACGTTATAACAATCATAAGTTGCTATGGATAAAAATGTCAGCTAAAATGAGTAAATGTAAATTTCCTCAGAGCTTTCACTCATATCTTAAAATGTTTGATTTGAATGAGTGTATTCTATTGTATTATATAAGTTATCTATAATTTATTATATCTATATTATAATTACAGCCTAACTATTTTTAATATCTCCCCCTGCTCTTTTACTGCATGATGTCTCGTTTTTCTCTGTTTTGTCAGAGTGATTGCTATTTAGCTTTTTAACTATGCGGTCGCCCTCATGCGCGCATTGCATTCACCAAAAGAAAAAAAAATTAGACGCCATATGTCATAATTATGAGAAAAGTTAGAAACCTAGTTAGGCTATCAATCATTGCTGACCTATGCTAAAAAGTAGACAGTGATTACGCTATTGTATTTAAACTGCTTTAATTTCCATTTCATCTTTCATTTCTGCCACACCTATTCAATATGACGTTATGTTCACCAGTACTTTTATTTTGAAAACTGCTGTGACAATGTTACTGTAATGTTAACATACTAATATGCTATACACATTAAGCAACATCAATATTTCCCAGTGTCTCATACAGGGAAAGAAATAAAAGCTAATTAAATCCAGCAGTGCGATGTCCACTTTTCCTCTAGTTGTAGGTCAGTTACTGACCTTCCTACAACTAGAGACTGAAAAGTTCCTTAACTTTTCTCATAATTACATGATCCTGATCTCGTATTTGAATGGTGATTCAGTACAGCCAAGCTGCAGTGTCTTTGTCTGTAACAAATCCAATGTGATTATTTACGTGATCTGATATGATTTGACTCAGGACCTTGAGCACTAATGGTAAAATGACTAATTATGTTGTCACAACACTGGTTCAGACATATGCTCTAAATCTAAATAACTGAAATTTCTTACAGTTTGCTCTGCGACTTATCAAGTCAAGTCAAATTTATTTATAAAGCACATTTAAAACAACTTCTACTGACCAAAGTGCTGTACACAGGGAATCAGTTAATCAGAATAAAATAACAAGATAATAAAATACAATAGAATATAGAACATAAAGTAGTGGAACGGCCAATGTAACCTGCTTATTCTGTGTTGAAAGCTAAAGAGAACAGGTGTGTTTTTAGCCTGCTTTTAAATTGATCTACGGATTGTGCAGATCTAACATGAAGCGGTAGGCTATTCCACAGCCGTGGTCCTGCCACTGAAAAGACTTACATTCCGGGTACTTTTGCCTCAAGCCCTGTTTAAAAAATGAAACACGCAGTGCCTCTTGCATTTCATGACACAGCCACATATTTTCTTGTCTGTGGCTGGTGTTGCAATAGTTTGTTGTTACAACTAAAAACACCAGTGAAAAAGCTGAAAGCAGCGTAGGTGCACAGAAAACAAGACATTTTCAACACTAAACGTAAGCATAGCTTCTGTAGTTAGTGATATGGAGAAGAGATAAAACATAACAAAACTTAACAGTGTTTTCCTCGCACATTACAGGGAAAGGGGATGTGTCTTTTAACACCTAAGTAGAACGTGATTGTGTACATGATCATTGTTTAGCTAGAATTGAGGTTGCACAATGATGACTGTCTTCCTGCTCCTTGTCATCAGTGGTGCGTGGTCGGGCCAGATCAGGATGCTGGATGACCTCGGATGACTATTCTTCTCTGGAAGCTCTGGACCTGGTGTGGGCCAAGTGCAGAGGTTATCCTTCATATCCTGCTCTGGTGAGACACAAGCGGACTGGCAAATAGCATAGACCAAAGTCAAGAAAACTGTTCTGCAGGTTAATGACTGTACATCTAACCCTCCTCTTGCCGTTGGCCTGCAGATCATTGACCCGAAGATGCCCAGGGAGGGGGTGTTCCACCGGGGTGTCCCAATCCCTGTTCCCCCTTTGGATGTGCTGAAACTAGGGGAGCAAATGACACAGGAGGCCAGGGAGCACCTGTTCCTGGTCCTCTTCTTTGACAACAAAAGAACTTGGTCAGCGCTCTGGGTCCTCTTTTTGTATTAACTGTATTTTCACTCTTAAACTATCACTCTTAAAGTATGTCTCCTTTTTGTTTGCCCCCCCCCCCAACCCTCCAAAAATGTTGAAATATGGTTAAAAAAAAGGCACTAGCTAAATTTGCTTCTGAGGTTACTGGATGTGTGCACAAAAGCAACTCTATGGCAATAGTTCAAAGGAAACCACTCCTCATACTGAAGTGCAAGACGACAAAACTTTTAGCTGAAATAGGGCAAACATGATTTTTGAGAACTGAAGAGGAGGCAAGAAACGTGTTGTGTTTTAGGTCATTGGTTGCTGCGCAGTGACTTCTGTGAAAAGCTTGCCTCTAAGGATGAAGAACAAAATCTGTGACAAACACGATGACGACAGTTGGTGTTAGTCTAAACTGCCTTTGGCGTTTGCATTTGATGTGTGTTTTACTTTAGATAAAGAATACTTTCCCTCTTTTCCTTTTTTTGATTGAAAATGATTTAACACTCATGTATATTTATGCTTGTGTGTTTCTAGGCAGTGGCTGCCGCGCTCTAAGCTAGTGCCACTCGGGGTGGACCAGGAGCTGGACAAAGAGAAGATGCTGGAGGGAAGGAAGTCCAACATCCGCAAGTCAGTGCAGGTGGCCTACCACCGTGCCATGCAGCACCGCAGCAAAGTGCAGGGAGACCCCAGCAGCGAGACCAGTGACAGTGACTGAAAACACACACCCACACACATTTTATGTGTTGGTTCTCGCAGGTGTCGTGGAGTATACGTTTCATTATCGAGAGCCCAGCCCTCAATCATAGAACACAAGACACAGTGCCTCTAGCACAAAGTGGGATAAAACATCCACTACATTGGCCCCCAAGACTCAAACACTCATGCACACTAAGCCGTATTTAATCTGACATGTAAAATATTGTATTTAAGAGAATTGAAAAAATGGTATTACTAATAATGATGGAGGATGCTATGTTGAGAATCACCAATCAAAAATATTCCTTGTGTGTGGTCGATATGTTTAATAACCAGTGAGATGATGGTTTACAGACTCAAAAGAGGAACATAGTGTTACACTATGATCTATACACAACTCTCCCACTCCGTTGTTCTTACATTCACATGTGTAATTTTACATTAGAAGGGATAATGCATGTAGTGTACATTAAATACACACACACTGTGGGTATGGCTGCAATTGTCATCGTCCCTGCACATCAGCTGCACATCCATCGGCCCAACTCTCCTAAACAAAACAAAAAAAAACAGGCCTGGTGCTAGTGTCATTTGTCAGTGGAGCACAAAGAGAGACTGTTTCAGCCTGAACTGTGGGCAAATCAATGTTAATGTTATTTATTCTGCTGACTCCTTCTTAACAAGGTCCACAAGCTTGTTTTTATCATGGACTACTTCTAATCACTCCGGCTACACAAGACATCATTGCGTGGTCCTTTGTCTGTCACTCTGTGTTCATCATGTTTCCTGTTTTTACAATTTTGTTATTAACGCACGTCAGACAGGCCACAGGTTTCTGAATAATGAGGACTAAAATGAAACACGATTGCCCTCACTGTCTGTCTTAGTCTCAGGCTGATGGCTTTAGAACTTTTATATATACAGATTGCATAAAGATAGAAATTTAATAAAAATAATTGAGTTTTTTAAACTTTGCCTGTCATGTTGTGGTCACTGTGAGTCGACTGTGTTTGTTTACCTTCAGTTCTTCTGAATTCTCACCCACCCATTACTTCTTTCCAAGGAAATTGTGACTGATGAATACTTCTCTAAGACTTGCTACTCTGTATTTTTCAGATTCATTCAGACTTGAAGCACACACTGTTGAGGTTCAAGATTTGACCGGACAGGTTTTACGTTTCTTTGGATGGATTATTTTTTTCTTTAGGGGCCCTATTTGCATGTTCTCAAGTTAACTTCCTCTTTCATTATAAGGTCACTGAGTGTCCTAACATCTGACACCTTTTATGTAGAGCTACAAACGGGACATCACACTGGTTCTGCAGGTTTCTTGCCCTTTGGTATTATGGTATATAAAGCACAGACTTGCTATACGCAGGTTGTACTGGAAGGATAGCCCTTATAAAAACACCCATGTCCTATGTTTTGTGTGCAGTGTGCCAGATAAACCTTGTGAAATGTATGAATGTTTTAAATGCTAAGAAGTTAAAGTGGCGCTCTGGTTGCCTGAGAGTTATGCCCGATTTTTGGGGCCATTAATGTTCCCATATAAAGTAACATCTCAAAATAATAACTCATTTTTTTCTACTTAAACAGGGTCACTGGCTTAAAAAGATACAGGATGTCAGAAAAGTATACCAGCCATGTCGCTGCATTTCCAGATTTAACACATCATTGCCGTACATTTTGCTGATGCTTTAATTTAATTTCCCATAAGTTGACTGGCTGTTTACATTATCAGTTGCTTTGTGAGCTAATTTGCCTGCGATGACAAATATCTCTTAACAAGCAATGTGAATTTCCTCTCCACAGAGCAGAGTTTTTTGATATTTTTTTCCGTGCATGATAAAGATCCCCCACCCGAGTGGAACACCCACTAGCCACAATGTCTATCTCTTCAGATTTGCAAACAAAACAACACCCCTGTGAGTGAAGACGCCTTGTTTCCTGCCCTTAGCAGAGTTCAGAATGTGAGTGGAAACAACTAAGCACCAGAGCAGGAGGTGAACTTATGGTTATGTGGAAACCTGTTATTTTAAACCAAAGCCAGTTATATATTTCTGACTACATCTCTGACTACATCTACTGTACCTTATCTCTGCACGCAATAATGCATGGGCTATCTGTATGTGTTTGGTGTGGTTCTAATACGTTTTTATCTAGTGGATGAAATACACCACAAACCAGATAATTTAGGTTCGACACAACGGCTAGTTAATCTAAACCACATCTTTTATGCGCTCATGACTTTTTTATGTATTTTTTTCAGTTTCCACTGCTCACCTGGCTGTTTAATACCTGGTTACAGTACCCATCCCTACTAAAAGTATTGTGCTTAGCCATTCAGTACACCTACTCAAGAAAGTACTTAAGTACGATACTCAAGTAAATGTACTTTGTTGCTGTTGACTATATGAGACAAAAACATTTATAGCAAGTGCAACAAGCCTGCAGGTAAAACCCGGTGCCTCAGTCTCCTGACAATAGCCTTTAAACTTGTTAAGACTTGTGTTATTTTTTAAGAACATCAGGCCAGTTACATGATCAGATAAGTCATGTATCTTGTTTTTGGTAAAAGTTTGACACCTCAGTTATGCAAAGAGGAAAAGAGGAAGCATCTGCAGTGAATTGCGAAAGAGATACATACACAGATACTTAGTTCAGTTCCGGTATTGGGTTACTTATGGAAACATCTTGACTACAGACAGATGATCTCCATTTAAGTATGCAAACCTAGTGGCTGCACCAGTGGTGACTTATGTGTCCTATTTATAGGGGTGAATACTTATTCTAACTAAGACCACTTTCACTTTGACTTTAAAGGATGTGTAAAAAAAAAATTAAAAAGCCACGTGAAATCTACTTCCAAGAGGAGTTAATGATTTACATATATATATATATATATATGACTGAAGGTGGGAAAGGTGTATGGGTGACATTTTGGTATTCTTGGAAATGCAGGGGGATTATAGCCTATTGTATTGCATTGTATTGATTTTTGTTACGTGTGTGGGTGAGTATTACTCATGTTGTGGGGACATTAATCTGTTTATGCAGTCACACTATGGGGACTGATTCCTTATGGGGGCAAAATGCAAGTCCCCATAACGTAAATCATGACTTATTAGGCGAAAGACTTTGGTTTAAGGTTGGGAGTAGGTTTAAGATGTTTAAGTTTAGGTTAAGATTGGAGTTAGGGTAAGGTTAGGTCTGAATGTAAGTAAACGCAACGTCGTGAAACATGACTGTGTGTGTGTGTGTGTGTGTGTGAGAATGACTCAAAGAGACACTGGCAAAAAAAACTTTAGGGCCCTTCACCATGACTTCCTGGCAGCAGAAAGTGTCTGCCACAAACGGTGGTGGGTGAGGAGTTGTGGACAACTTACTGCTCGTTCCTGTGGGAGGGTTTTTCTACTGCAAGGATGGGCGTGAACGCACAAGTGGCCTTAGGAAGGTACAAAAGGGTCTTGACTTCAGCGTTTCCTCCTGCTGCCTGGGACTGATGATGTGAGGCGGAGCTAAGGTCTCAACGATTTTTCAAGCAACGTGTCTGTGTGTGTGTGTGTGTGTGAGAGAGAGAGAGTGAGTGAGTGTGTGTGTGTGTGTGTTGTTTTTTTTTGAAAAGCAAGTGGCTTTGGGTAGCTTTGATGTAGAGCATATCGGTGTAGCAGCTTAACAAGGAGGATATATTGCACAGGTTTTGTCTCTTACTAGCAGAAAAAAGCGACATGGACTGGGAAAAAAACTTCCCGAGGGCACAAAATTCTGGCCTTTAGTTGTGCAGACAGCTGACAATTATAGTGTTAGTTAGATGTTTAAAATGCGTCTTGTCAGCGCGGTGGCATTTATTTCCGGCGTGTTGTCTCCACTGCTGCTGGAATGCACCATAACATGTCAGGTGAGTATAAGATTAACATACACTTTGGACCATACAGTAAGGGGCGGGGTGGCTCACTGTAAATAGATTAGATTCCATGTCTAAAACACAGAGTAATGTGATACATCTCGGGTAAATGAGCAAATCCTATGCTATTCTGTGAATGCTTGATATTGTTTAAAATTATGTTGTCCTTTGCTTCTCCTTACTTTTAGAGTGGAAATAAAAATGGTAAGTTTTCAATTTTATGTGAGTGTTGTCATCACATTGAAGGCATCTTTCAGTGACAACATGTGAAAGCCACGTGTGATGTAGTAATTCTCCTCTTTGTCTGGACAGATTATGTTGAGGGAACCTGCCCTGTGAAACTGACCTCAGTCTTGTCCAATGAACATAGGGGGACTTACTCTGAATGTGTCACTGTCCGTGTTGGGATAAAGGCTGATGGTACGGAGTGAAGCCAGAGCTGAAAAGTCTATTTTGTTCATCATACATTTCTCTTCATCTCTAAAGCTGTCAAAGACTCACTTTACACCTGGCCTTATAATGCACCCCATATCCAGATTTTATCTAGATATGATTTTATCCTGATTATATTTACACCTTGTATTAATTTGCATCTCATCTGTCCACATTGAGATCAGATTGATATCTGATCACTCTGTCCAGCTCAAACAACCAAACCTCACATCCGCCTCTCATTTGCATGGGCCCAAAAAGTCCTCTGTAGCCTGGATAATAACTTTCTGAGCTGGCTTTGGTAACTTGTTTTCCTCCATGGATTATACACCCATGCTTTCCTCTCTCTTCAGCACTGATGTAATTGCTCAGTGCAAGTGAAACTAGGGTAGACCTACGCAATTTATTTCATAAACAGCTTTTTTTTAAATATTTGTTGAAATTCTCTTTCCATCCTGACAAATCCTTCTGCTCTGACAAAAATGTAAGAAAAAGGTCTGTTTTTGTCGCAGGAAGGTAATGAGCAGGGCCTGTCTACCTGCTCTCTATAGTAGAGCTTTGAAGGGAGGCCTGAAATGAGGGGGATACTTATCTAACTATCTTCCGCTATTTTCTCCAACATTACCTTCCCCACCTCTGGACGTGGTTTGGTCAATCCAGTGGTGGAAGAAGTACTCAGTTTTCATGCTTAAGAGTAAACGTACCACATGAACAATATTATTCAAGTGAAAGTAAAAATCATGCAGTATAAATCTAAAGTAAAAGTAAAACATACCTGATTTTAAAAATACTTGAGTACTCATCTTTTTTTAAATTCAAGACAGGTTAAAATACAGCAATATAAATTAGAAGGCAGGTTTAAAGCAGCATTATAAATTATAGTGAATCAAAATAAGGAAAACTTATTTGCAAGAGGACGTGGATATTTCTGTTCCGTTATTGCTCTGCTGATGTGGCAGTATCCCTTTCAGACTGTCTGACTGACACAGAACTCCTGTTTGGGACTTTGGGTATGTAAGAATGAGTCAAGGAGGCGGAAATTGAAACTTACTGAAAACACTTGTGATCAGGCAGAAATCTCTGCACAAATCTACAGAGATGTTAACCACCAATAAAGTTCAGCTCACAGTCCCAAACAGCAGGGCTGGCTTCAGTTTTTAGATGTTTACATTTACATGTACTCATTTGCCAGACGCTTTTATTCCAAGCGACTTACATTTGAGGAAGAGCATACAAGCATAAATACAGTTTATATTGCAAAACTCTACAAGTTACGTTTCTGCTCGGTCACAAACTGGCCGCAGCTCACAATGCAAAAACAGAGGTTGTCTGTTGCACAGTCACACCTGACACCACAATGCTCCCAATACAATCCTCCCCCTTTAATAAGCCTGAATGGAAACCCCATAGAAACATGCTGGTGCTGGTTTGAATGGACCTCTGCGCACTAACTCAATTATCATAAAGTCTGTTAAGTCTGCAACTGTTCAATGAGGGTCCGAGCTGCTTGTATCCGATCCTGGCTGTGCTTGTACTGACTGAGGCTGCCTGTATTTCACTTGGGTCTGTGTGACCTGCTAAAGAAATCGGTTCTGGGTCTGTGCTAGCACTGGCTGAAGCTCAATGTGGATCTACTGTGCTTGCACTGGCTGACTGGCTGGAGTCTGTGCTTGTACTGACGGATGATCCCTCATCTAATCTACTGACAAACTTAACCATCGCCCCTAAATTATAGATATTTTCTATTATATTCTCAGCTGCATCAGGTCCATTCAAACTGGCTCCTCCAGATTTCCTTCAAATATAAACTACTATTTATAAAATGACTTGGCTAATTATGTGATGCTTATTATTTACTGAGATGTGCATCCATATTGCCTAGTCTGTCCAGCTAATCACCATTTAAATAGTCAATGTGAATTGAATTTTTTCTCTTCTCGTGCCTAGAAGGATATTTTTCTCTTCATCCTCTCATCAAAGTTCTAGGTCACACATAAACACTCGCTTTCACCTTTGACATGAGAATAAGGTGGGGCCCTCCAGCTCTGTGCGAGTGTGATTTCGTTACTAGCTTTTTAGCAACTGCTAAAAACACTATGGCACACACTTTGGATTGCTGTTTTCAGTTTATCTATGTTAGATGTATTGGTCTCTACTAACCAAGTAAACAGTCATCATTTGGTTTAGAAATGTAGCGAAGTTTAAGTAAAAAGTTGCAACAACTAAAAATACTTAACTAAAGTACAAATACAGAGGAAGTATTTGTACTTTGTTACTTTCCACCGCTGGGCTAATCTGATCACAATCTGTCCTCAATGCATCTTGGGTCCATATGCCTGTCTTTTCATGAGGTCTAGCACTATCCAATTGCAATTTGATCACCCAAAATGCATTTTAATGCCAGGTGTAAAAGGAGGCATTCTTGCACGTCTGACAAAATCCTGAAATGTCACTGCTTTCTTGCAGACTTCTGTAAGGACCCAGTGATTGAAATTCTCTCCTCAAGTAGCGAGACCAGAGAGAAAATTAGGCCTATGAAAAAAAGGAAATGCAAAAAAAAGGTAGGACTGCTCCAGACTCTACAGTATACAAAATGTTATTGTGGAACCTTGAGTTAATCGTAGTTCAAGAAGGTGCAATTACATCTAGCGATTTCTATTCTCTTTCTTAGTGTGATGATGAAAGAAACCAATGCGAAAAAACAGTGAAATGTATAAAGGGTGTCCCACGCAATACCAGTTTCGACGTGGTAAGATAAATTGTTCTTTATTAGGCTCTAACACACTGAAGAGAGTTTGGTTTTATAAAAGAGAATTCTGATGGTGTTTTGTTTTTCCTTTATATATTTAGTGGGAGCTGGTGCATGGTTGTGTCAACGCTGAAGCAGATAGTGTTGTTACTGTTTCCTACAGCACAAAATCAACAAGCTGCAACGTCAGTTATACAGTACCAGGTAGTGTATTTTGGAGGTAAAACAATGTGTTCATTTCATTAATGAACGCTGTTACTATACAGATACAGATCGATCGATCGATCTTTTTAATATGGATATCTCAAGTTGGAGATCTCTTTAAATTAATTTTTAATATGGATATCTCAAGTTGGAGATGTCTTGAACTTTCATTCAGCCTAGTCAAAATTTAATTAAAGATATCATGACTTAGAGTTTTGACTAGGTGAAATTACTTTGGCAATATCTACAAGTTACATCCGAAACTACAGCCAGTTGTTGGAGGAGGGAACTGCACAATGCTTTCTGGCGCTGATGGTGGAAGTAGCTAATGAGGGAGCCATCTTGCCTTCTCCGCATCTCTGTTCAAAGCTCTTGTTCGCCACACATTCCTTGATGATAAACTCTTTCTATTTAAATTTCTAACTATCTTATCCACAACAGCCACTGCCATTGCTTCTGCTAAGGTTCAAATGCTTTGCTGGCCCAATTTCTAATGGGAAGCCTAGTATGAGCATAGTAATGCACAACAATTCAGGCTAGTCATAATGATGTTTGAGATACCTGCAACTATTATTTGGAGTAGTCAAAATTGAATTACAGCTACCTGCAATTTTCATTATGGATATGTGACAAGATGAGTGTCGTTTTCAGTTACATCACTGCTGATATCTGTAATTCAGTACTGACTAGTCAAAACTGAATTACAGATATCTGTCTTTTTAACTATGCAGAATGACGTTAAAGATATCTTGAATTAAAATTTTGAGTAGTCGCAATAAAAACATGGCATTGTTGATATCTGTCATGTTAATTCTGGATAGTCAAACTGAGCCAATAAACGTTCAAACGGATTGCTATGGAGAGAGCAGCACACTCTAGTCTGCCTATAGGTTGCATTATGGAAATAAATATATTTGTTCAGTTCAATTCAAATAAACACTACAGGTTGTCATTACGCCTGTGAGCCTGTAAGGAGTGGTGCAGGTGGAAAGCTGCATAGATGAAAATGAGAGCATATCTGTTTTGTTTTACAGACAGCAAGTTAACACTGACAACAAGGCTTGGGAGAAGGAAATGCGGTTATATTTAGACCCACTTTCATTACAATGAGGCTGAGAAAGAAAACTGAATGTGCGTTACTTTATTAGAAGGGAAGCGATGTGGATGTAAATAACTAGCTTGTAAGAATACCATATACCTGAAGGGACATATTATGCTCAGCGCAGACAAATTGAGCTAGATTACAGCCTGTGTTTTTAGTCAGATAAAGGTAAGGTAATGACTACTGTATTGGTTTTGGTTGGGCTAGATTGACTGAAATGTTCAGCATAATCTGAAGACTAAAAAGACCAAAATGTCAGCAATTTTCTTTGACTAAGATAAGATTAAAGTGCTCGGGCGTCAAATAAGACTAAGTAAAGACAGGATGAGCTTTGACTAAATATCATAAAAAGCAACAACATTTGACACAGAACTAAGACTAAATAAAAAAAACGGCTGACAGAATCAACACTGAACAATCAATCAAAATATTACTAAAATTGCTATATGGAATATGGCAATTTCAAAATCTCAGGAGCTACAATTTTTTGATAAAGGTAAAAGGTCATTATAAATGAAGCATTGTCGTGCTACAGTGATGCCTAGAAATCATATTCTCCAGACATAAGGGAACATGCTTGTTTGGTGCAGATGCTAGCAAAAATCCTTTTTTATATTTTTTTTCAGTGAAAATGAAATGCAAAAATTACCATTGCCATTAACATCACCACAGATATTGCAACCGCAATATCTGTCAAAATAATCACAATATGGTTTTATTTTATTTTATTCATTATTTTTTGCATAACATTCAGCCCTAGTGTATTTAGGATTTCTGCCATCAGGGGTCATGTTTTGGTTTAATCTTCCTTGTTCAAACATTCTTTCCCCATCAGAGAAGTCTGTATAGCACAAAGGTGTCTGGTGTGATATATCCTGTCTCAGGTGGGTGACAAATAGGAAAAAAAGCCGACATAAAGTGTCGTAGGAAACTGTTTGGCCACCTGGAGCCTCTAGAACAGCTCCAACAGTCCTTGGTATAGTTTCTACAAGTATCTGATAAATATATAATATAAATATTCCCTCATTTGGTGTGTGGATGATGGTGGTGAACAAGGTCTCTCAAATCTGTCCAAAATCATCCATATGTACCCATTTAGGTTCAGATCTGGTGACTGCGACGCGGCTGTAGCATGTGATTCACACCATTTTCATACTCATAAAGCACTCAGTCAGCCCTTTTGTTACCCTGGGGTGAAAAACCCACTCAGATCTGTGTCATCATAGTACATGTTTCTCAGCTCCCTCTCAAGTTTTTCCTTCAATGTGTCACACGTTGTCATGATCATATCCTGTGACTATTTTTTGTTGTTGTGATGTAGATGCCATACCAGACTTTGATGTGTCTGTGAATCAGTCGTCTAAAACAATCACGGTCACCGTGGAGCCCGGAGAGAAAGTCTACGCAAGATGGTGTTACAAAAGTGCCGTGGACAACTGCAAAGGGACAGATTCCCCCAGAATTGTCAGTGACACATTTTAAATGCATATGTGAACTTTTATTTGTACATACTAAATAATGTAAACAATATTTTGTTTTGTTTTTCTGTAATGTATTTGTGTGTTCTTTTCAGATTGATCCATCTCAGTCTCGATCAGTAGTTCTTGAGATCCCTTACCTGCTGCCGTGTGTATGCGTGCAGGTACTTTCTGCTCCAAAAACTTGTTTGATGCAGGAAATATTCTTATTTTGTGGAATCAGTCTGTTTTTCATGCTTGTTTTTCATGTCTTGTCCACGTTGACAGGTATATTACAAGCACAGCGATGCCAGGCGACATATAAAGTGCCCATTTCAAAATAAAAGCCTTGCAGGTGAGTGTGATAGACGATTCATGTCAGAGTCTGATTGAGAATAAACTGTTCTTATAGGCCCTTTTTATTTTATAGCTGACAACTGAGATAATCCGTCTTGTGATTCAGAAATACAAAACAGGGGCGTTAGATTACTCTTGTTGAGTGGGTGTGTTGCAGTCTTGCACAAGACTAGAAAACAAAACCCTACCAGAATCCTGTGTTTTTAAATCTTGCTACAGTTCATAACTTTATCATTTATTGTATGTGTCATTTCTTTCTGTTTTCTTTTCTAACACCACACACAATCACACTCTGTAATTTAGATATTAAAAAAATATGTCTGTATGGCTGATCTAAAGTAGGATTGGCCTACATTGGATTAGCCGTATTTTTGGTTAATGGGCCTGATGAATTTACTGGCCACATCTTCCAATGTTGTGATCAAGGGCGTTCCGCGTCCGAAGCATTACAGGAAATACAGAAAAGTAGCCTTTATCATAGTGGCCTAAGCCTCGAATCAAGAGTATTTACTATACTGCTGATCACCAGGATTACTGTAGGCCTACATCAGCATCTTTTTTAAAAGTGCACACTCTTATAGGTTGAGTATGGTAAACTACTCAAACTGTAATCTGTTTTTCATATTGCTACATTTCCAAAACAATGGAAAAGAACATAGCCAAGCAAGGTAAATTTGAATTATAGACACAGAATTGCCAAAAGTTTCAGTTTCAGAATTATATTATAAAATATATTTTAAAATCACAAGTTTGAAAATGGCTACATTTTTTAAAGGTCAAAATTACAAAATTACAAAAAGATGTACAAATGGGATCTAGCCGTGCAGATAGTTCTGGTGTGTCAAGGTTTTAAAAACTTTGTGGTGCGTACAGCACTAAAAAGGGACATTTGAAAAAAACTACAGCACAAAGACTGGAAAGAAAATTTGCCCACCCGCACCTCTGAAGCTCAACTACAACTACTTTGTATCTTTTTTTAATCCAAAAAAAATTTTTAGTGTAACCTTGCACTCTGTTTCTAGATTCTAGGCTAAGCTAAGCTAAGCTAATGGTCACCTGGCATTAGCTTCATATTTTATTAACAGATATGGGAGTGGCATTAATCTTATCTAAGTCTCAGCAATATTTCCCAAACTATTCGTTTAATTCCATTCACCTCAAGTGTACTGGGTAAGTTTCAGAGACAAGTATCCCAAAATCTTAGCACATAAAATAGAGACTATCTGCACAGCCTCACACCAGAAGGGGAAAGAAAAAATGTTTTCAACTTGGCTGAACCATTTTGTACTTTCATCATACTGTTTACTATGACACAATAAACTATTACTTACATTAGTAAATTATGATGTGTCTGGTTTACCTCAACTGCATCCGTGTATAAAGCACAGTCTGACAGGTTGCTGTCCTAGTGTAAACATCAGTGTCTACATTGCCTCAACAGATGTCAGCGATGTATGGCACTTCTCCGCTGTCAAACTTTATAGCACAGAAAAAGCCCAGTTTTATTTGAATACATCATTTGAGTGTCCTGCCAATGACCTGAAGATCTCTGCCTCCCTCTGCTGGAAGCAACACAAACTCCTCTGCACACCTGTGCTCAACTCTACACTGGAAGGTGGACCAAACTTGGTATGTTTGGCAGGACTGCTTGTGGTACTGGTGATAGATGCCTGATTTTAAATGAATAGAGCTTTTTCATGCTTCTTGTCCACTGTGTCTTCTCAACAGAACAACATATATAGCATATCTGAAGTGGACACACACCCTCAGATGTGTGTGCAGGTAAGAATAAAGTCAAAATCCCCATTTGCCTACTTTATTTCTTTCTTTATTTTTTGCCACAGATTTACATATTTGTGTTTAATTTTTGCAGTTTTCTCTACAAGACAGCCATAATATATCTTGTCCCTTCCAGGCTGGTGAGTCAAATGGGGAAAAACAGTTTCTTTTGTTTATAGCTGTGATAAGTCTGAATTTATCTGCCGGTTTCCCTCTATTGACTCCCTCCCTCCTTGTCCTTCACAGAAATGTCATCATGGGATGTGCGTATTGTACCAGGCAGGAAGACCGTGGTTTTGTATCTCAATTCTTCTCTTGGAGCAAAGTTCTCAGCTCAACTTTGTGTCCTCAATGAGAGGGAATGTACACCTGTGGGCCAGGTCCACTCAGTAACAATGGTAAACGTACTGTACATGTGTTTGTGAGAAAGAAAGAGCTAAAGATAGAGGGGGGGGGAATGTCATTTTTCATCAGAACGATATTTATTTTTTCATATGAGCAAATATTTGACTCCTCGCATCCAATTTACAGGATAGGAATCATATATCAAAGATAAATGTACCTCTTCACTATATTGCTGAGACTCCATGTGTGCAGGTAAAGTACATGCAGTACCATTGTGCAAGATTGAGAAAAGTGTTTTTGGTCACGGTGTGTTACATTTTCTCTCCTCTCAATTCTTTCTATCTGCTTTTCTGCAGGTGTGGCAGTCGGATCCTGTTCTTCGTGGTAGAAGAATTCTGTGCCCAGACTGTAAGTGTACTCAAGACACTCTCTCACACATAGTGTACAAACATATTAGCTTTTGTGTTTCAATTCTATGGATCAATGCATGTATGCACACACAACTCCTACAAAGTAAATTTCACACGCTGCCCCTTCTATGTTTTACAGACACGCACAACAGATGTGGCGTGTATGCTGTGGTGTCTTTGATATTTGTGGTCATTGTTTCGTTACTTGGAATTTTCATCCACCGTCTCACCAAGAGTGGAGCTGCAGGTTAGTTCAGTTGCCTCCTTCAAAAACTAGCTCAGTGCACTGGTTCATTCCATCTGAATAATCACTGTGGCTTTGAGTGGTTGCATGTCTCAGATTTGAAATAATTTTAATTTCACCATCGTTTTGCCTCCGTTGCAACTTTGTTATATTTACTGTCTCAAAGGTACAATTGAAAATCAGCCGACAAATAATGAATACTTTCTTTTTCCCCTCTGTCTTTTAGGTTGGCTCTGTATCGAGAAGCCAGTATTGTTGGTGTGCTCATCCGAGGAGTCAGCCCATATCTCTGCTGTATGTGCATTAGCCTCAGTCCTGCAGGGGGAGCTGAATGCTACAGTGCACATGGCTTTGTGGGCCCAAAGCTCTCAAACAAAGGCTGGGACTGGAGTGGCAGACCTGGGTCCACTTCCATGGCTGTATGGGCAGTGGGAATCCGTGCGCAAGGCACAAGGAAAAGTAGTGATAATTTGGAGTCCTGAAGCCAAGAAGACCCATGAGAAGTGGCGGGAGGAGAGGGCAAACATGGATAAGAGTGTGAGAAAAAAGGAAGATTGCAGTAAAGCAGAGATTAGACATGAGAAAATAAGAGTAGAGATGGCAGAATATCTGAAACTAAATGGAAGAAGCCCAGGAAAAGGCAAAAAAGGGAAAGTTGCAGGAAAAAAATATTGTGATGAATTGTGTCATGATGAAGAGTGGTACCCCCCGAATGAGCCCTCTGCAGTGATAGTGCCAGTGTTTACAGCTGCTCTGGCCTGCTTAGAGGGGGCGCTGCAGGGTTGCAAAGGTCAAGGAGTGGTCCTTGTTTACTTCCAGGGCCTTTGCCAGAGCAGGGATATCCCGAAGTCTTTCAGAGGTGTCCCTCGGTACTGCTTACCGCAGGATTTCAGGGGTTTAATGCAGGAGCTGGGAGGGATGAGAAGACAGACAAAGACTGGTAAATTCATGTGGAACTGCTGTCCCAGACTCCTGTCTAAAGTGCTGTCAGTGTGGCTAGGACGGCAGCTAGCCCAGAGACTACGAACACTGCTGCCTCAGACATGAGTACAGAGAATGCAGAGAATGTCCAGCGTCACATCATCACTGAAAATTATGTCAGATAAGACACAAAGCAGGCTCAAGTTGCTAGTGGCAGTCAACATGGCAAGGCCAGGAACTGTACAAGAGCATGAGCCTCTCCACGGGTCACTATGGAGAGCAGAGACACTTCAACCTTGGGTTTCATGTGTCTGATGGGGACAGACTTTTGTTCTGCTGGAAACTCTATACGTACATGAGACACGGGAGCTGGTGTTCCATTGTGACCACATTGGAGCCAATCACTCTGTAAGAATTGTTCATTACTTGGCACCTTCGTGTCAAAAATGCCACCACTTGTTTTGCATATTAAGAAGAAAAATAGTGTGTCCTGTCGCCTGCATTTAGTCACTAACAGATGCTCTTTATGGTGCTTGCGTGACTAAAACCATAGTGAACACCTGTCTTATCTCTTCAAGGCTAACCGCTATGAAAAACTGGTTGCAAATAACACCTCGTTTTCTTCATGAGTGCATTTAGTGTTACGTGCACAAGTTAACAGGCTCGTACAAATTTGCATAGGATTTTCTAAACAGAGACTTTGTGCCAAAGCTGCCCACATGATTTCCAGTGTTGGTGCGCAAAAGGTGAAGAAACTTGTGTGCTTGACTATTTGGCAGTTAACTCACATGGATGTGTTCTGAAGCGTTTTACATATTATATAGACGGTCTGCAGCACTATAATTAAATATTTGCACACATACTACCTCCTAAAAAGAAAGTAGCCTATCAATTAGTCAGTGTCTTGTTGTTTTCCCCCTCAGGCATACTGCACATTATTTCAGGCCCTTGAAGAAATATTTGTTCAGTGTCTTAACTCAACTGACTCCATATTGAGTTTTATCCTGCTTCAATGAACAATGTTGACATATTAGCCTAACACTGTTGATTTTCTACAATTTTGTACAGAACATAATAAAGGAAATACTTAAAAAAAAGATTCATTTATAATTACTGAAATAAGTTGTGATGATAACAAATGCCAGAAAAAAAACATTTTTGTCTGTTTCAGAAGCACCATGTATTTAGTTAAACCTATATATTCAAATTAATTATACTGGACAACCACAACAAGTATTCTGCTTGACAGGACTGATGAGGAAGTAAATAATCACTTACAATAGATTAAACACTGGAAACACCCATTACTACAAAACAACAATCAAGTTCCGCACATACAGGTTTATGTGTCAGGATTAAGCAAGATGTTTCATAAATTGTCATGATGCATATTCAATGTATAGCTACAAAGTCACACAAGAACAGTCATAAAACGGATTGGATATTCTGCCAATATAGTATTAATTGACTAAATAAATGTCTGTAGGTCGGTTCAGTCACATGCAAAAGGGTTTTGCAATGAAATAAAAAGAGCTGAACCATAAAGACCATGTTCCTTGGGCATATGGCTATCATGTAAACAGCCAAATATGATGAGAGCCACAATGGATTTCTTTTATTGCTACACACTAACCAGAACTCAGACCACAGGTAACAAAGATGTTAGGGCTCCATAATGTGCTGCTGACAAGCAAGACTACAAACATTAACATAATCTACAACAGTGGATTTAACTGGCATCACTTGGATAAAGGTTAATGATTAAACTTAATAAAGTAAAAGCATTCAAACTGCCTCTATTTTTACATCTACTGGGTACAAAGGTAGTTTGGAGTTAAAGGGGCAAACCCTTTGACCAAATAGTGACAGGTTCTAGTCCTGCAACAGCCAATATATTGACCAACGCTATTAAATAAATACACTGAACTCCTATCAACTTACTCATTGTAAGAGTTTCAGCGATGCTTCAAAAAAAGTGACCATAAACAAATGTTTGCACATTATTGGTCCAGATTACTGACATGAAGTCCTGGCCTTTTTAGTGTTGTCACCATTGGCCAGAGAGAACCAAAAATTTGACCGAGACATTTTACCTAGTTTGATTAACGTTGTCACATGTGACAACAATCTGAAACGTCAAGCAGGCATGCCTACCTTTGGTTGTTTATTACCAGCTGCATCGAAGCAAGCACATACTTGTTGTGCACATGACGCTCATGATACGTTTTCTCCTCTTGAGCGCTGCGACACGCCCAACGCCCGAACTGTCAATAATCGGGAAGGACATGTGGGATAAAAGCCCAGGAGGTTTAACTTGACTAACAACAGTTGGCTGGTGTGAGACAAGACGTAGTCACTGCCTTACCACTGTCATGTCGTACATGGTGGGAAGGATAACAGACTTTCGAGCTTTGTTTTACGGGTGAGGAGAGTCTAACCGTAGAGCAGGAAACGTACGCCGAAGAGAAGCACCCTGTGCCGGGCAAAGAGACGCTCTCCAAGAAATGGGCCTCACTTACCGTCGGGTTTCATGTAGTCCTCTGCTGTCACTGCTGCGCTTCTGGCTGTTAATGTCCGCGAGAGCTCTACAGATGATGGAGAAAGACGCACCTGAAATCACCTGTACTGAGGTATGAAGTCACCATAATCCTCTAGTTTGTCAATTACATACGAAATTATTGGTACTAGGCTAACAAAAACACCTTCTCTTATATTGTTAATGGTGTCCTTTATCTATCAATCAATCGATCAATCATTTTTATTTGCATGGCGCCTTTCCTGCAAAATAACAATTCAATATGCTCCACAATATGTTAATATAGCCTACCAGAATATCCATGTAACGAAAATACGGTAATAAAAGTCTGCTTTGCAAAATTTTTTGGTAAGATAAACTAAGAAAATACAAGAAATGAGAATAAATAAATAGAATAAAGAAAAGAAAAATAAAATTAAAATAAATTAGGAAACTAAACTAAAAAGATGGGGTTTAGGATTTATTTCATTTTATTTATGATACAAAACAACAGCCAAATTAAAAACCTGTTATAAGTTGTTTATGTCCAGAACGATTTAGCTCTGGATATAATTTAGTTCTAGATCCGGTTTTACATAATAAATTTTGTTTGGACTCTGCTAAATGATGTGTGTTAACACCTTTTTATTGTCTAGCCAATTACATGGCACAATTCAGTTTGCAGGCTTTAGGTTTTGAGGTGTAGGCCTAGCTATTAGGACAGACAGGACAGACAGAAAGAGAGATCAGAGTTTAATGTCCATTACTTATTTACTGTTGTGCCTGAGCATGACACCTTACTCCACTGCTCCTTTTTCAAAGAGGGTGGTTGT
The DNA here is from genome assembly GCA_024633595.2 of Lepomis macrochirus. NCBI lineage: Eukaryota > Metazoa > Chordata > Actinopteri > Centrarchiformes > Centrarchidae > Lepomis > Lepomis macrochirus. Next base: position 20,051,276 of record JALXJV020000014.1, on the reverse strand, counting down.
GGCTTTAATTTCCTCAGAATTTTGTTTCAGAGGACACGTCAGTATGTGTAGTATTTAATACGCATCAACATCTACACAGTAGATCTAAATGCAGATGTCACTTTACTCCCTGTATTACTTTACTAGATTTTGATAGATGGATCGGTTGAACGATTAATAAGGTTGTTACTGGCATTTTGAGATGATAACGGCAGTCTGGAGGCAATACATGATCCTAAATGTTAGTCTAATCTAAAATTATTAGTGTTAAGCAGTGTTGGTGGTAACGCGTTAGAAAGTGACAGGTTGTAAGGCATTACTGTTAATAACTTAAGTGATATCATCGCCTTACTTGTGAACTGGTTCTTGAACTATGCGCATAAAGGGAGGAGAGAAAATGAATCAAACCTCCCTTATGAATGTTTGAACAGTTTGTCTGACAAACGATTTGAAAAACTCCTGCAGGGTGTAACTATGGGGGCAGCCAGGATGAGCTTAGCACCCTTTAATAAGACATTAGCTCCCTTAAAAGTGTGATTTGTGATATTATGGGGGGTCTGCATGCTTTATTGACATTAATCCCTATATCATCAGGGATGGAGCGTCCGACTTCATCCAGCCAGAAGGAACGATCACCGACCGTCCACAGTGGGCCGTTCCCGTGATCTCTTGGCCTCTACGCCCCACCGCCCCTCTCCTTCTCCGGCAGGATTATGGCGCTATAGTGATCGTTCCCTCTGGCTGGATGAATAGGCCTATTACGCATGATGCATGCACTACTATTAATGATTCAGCAGTAAGAATCATAGTCTTCATTATTTTAAAATAAATGTTTCTAATGAAAAGTCCAAAAAAAAGTTTTACGCATTATATTATTCTAGCATTGTTCTTCTTTTGACAAATGTTGGCCTGATTTCACAACTTCGTCAGCTTTGTAGTATTAAAGAGCATAAAGAGAGATCTTGTGTATGTCCTCTTTATAATAAGGATTTGTGTTGATCTGAGCAATTAGGCCTAGGCCTATAAGGTGTAACTTTACGTTGTTATTGTGCATCACAGGTGATGTTACGCAGTAATCCAAAAGTAATGTAACTAGTAGTTTAACTTGTTACTTTCAGCGGTGAGTAATCTAGTAAAGTAAGACATTAGGCTACTTTAAAAAAGTAACTAGTAATGTGTAATCCATTACCTTATACCAACACTGGTGTATAGTGTTATATTGAGAGAATAATGCAGTTGAATGACATCACTTCTGACCCTTAAACAACAGTCATGTCCTGAAATCTACAGCATAACCCAATGTATTTTTATATTTCATTAATTAATAAAAAAAAATCCACCTAAAACAACATGTTACTGGCTAAGATGAAACCATGTATATTAGATTGTACTCTGCATGCAATAATGGCATTATATATGACTTTTTTCTGTTTTGATATAAGCATTATATATCTGACATTGGCTGCCCGGCTCTCTAAAAATCGGCATTGGCCATTGAAAAACACATATCAGTCGACCACTAATACAAGATCTTTTTTTCTTTTAATTTGTCATCTAATTTGACAAATTTGTCATTTGTCATCACCCCTACCATACTTATGTCAAACTTCCATTTTGATCATGCATTTGTATAAATTTATTCACTTAGCCAATTTTAAATATCTTCCAAACTTCTGAAGCTCCTTCTTTTTAACTGAAATAGAATTATTTTTAAAGAATGAATCCTTACCCTGGATAATAAGCCATTGTACTTTTAATATTATAGAGTACCACTTTCTCCACTGTTGACACCTGGTGTACTCAAGAGGTGTGCTTCATTATGGGTGAGTGGAATTATTCAAAACTTAATTCTCTTCCATTACATTTCTTTCAACAGGGTTTAAAGGACTGCCTCGTGAGCTCAAGGAGCAGCGCATTCAACGCAGGTGCATCTCATATCATGTTTATAGCCTCCTGCTAGAATGAACCTGTATTTTGTCAAAAGCAGAAACGCTCTTCTTTCTTCAACAGATTGCCAGCCCGATACAGATGATACAGTGAATGTTACACATTTGCAGCTTAAAGCAATTCTGTGCTGTTCAGCGGCACATGACTGTAAACCCTGCCTACAAATTATCATCACAGTCCAAGGTAAAGCTTGTCATAAATCTTATATCTTTAATACTGTCAGCTAGGGCGACACACCTAATCGCATCATGCGCTTCTGAATCACAGTAAATCTTTTTGTTGCCGCTGTTATTATTGTCAAATCATTTCTGAAGTGGCCACATTCTCTCAGTTGTGGAACTTGTCTTACAGATGGCTCATGTGGTTTTAAAACATAGTGCTCCCTGCTCAAGTATTTACTGTCTGCAATCACATTGCATCTGTCATTGCAGAAGTGGATAATGCAAAGGATGTTTCTGAGGAGTCTGGTGAACATGATAATGATGACTTAGTTGTCATAACTCAAATGGCAGAGGGAAGTGGTCAGTTTGGGCATCCTGAGCCAGAAGGTACAGTATTGAACCATACGCTCAACCCTAAGCACACACAGAGCCATACACATTTTACTCTACAGAGTACTTTTTCATTCTACTCACATAGTTAACTCTTCTTTGTCTTTTTTCTCTACTCTCTGTGTTACAGTTTTGAACGTGAAAGTGTATTTCAGCTCCCCATACTTCACTGGATTTTGCAAGACACTCTCCTTTAAGCCAAGCTATTCCAGTTTAGACCAAGCTTCTCAACCACCCACACACGAGGTAGCTAATACTGGGCAGGTGTGAAAGGATTACCTCATGCAGTTGGCATTTTTGTTTTTGATTATTTAATTAAAGCTAGTGTAGGTCATGTTGCATGATTATTAAATATTTTTATATATACTGGATATTTTTAAGTTTTTCCCCAGAGCATTTGATTTATTGATTGCTGTTCAGCATGTAAAGACAATTTCAACAAATATAACAAAAAACACCAGTTTTGGAAAGTAACTAGGTAGTTTTACTCTACTGTTCTGGAGAATATCGTACTTAACTTGAGCATATCCATTTCCAGGTTACTTTACATTGCAATTTTATTTATATAATGCCATTCATAACATAAGTTATCTCACTGCACTTTTCGTTGAGCAGGTCCAGGCTGTACTCTTTGAAATATAATTTACAGAGACCCAACAATTCCTAGCATGAGCAAGCATGCCTGTTAAAACTCTCTATTAACTATCAGAACTCAGGGTGGGCGGCCAACTGCCTCGACTGGTTGGGTTAGCGAGAGAGAGGGTGATACTGATGGGGGGGCGGGGGAGAACATACAGTAGTGCAAGTTCCAAAAAGAGATGTAAAATAATAATAACAAACAATCTGAAGTGAATCCGGCTTTGTATAGCTGCCACTATTAAATCTAAAAATGAACATCAAATGAAAATATTGTGCTCCCTATATTTACTTGACAGATATAGTAACTAGTTGCTGGTTACTTTTTAGGATACAAAAAGAAGGCTGTGACACCCTGCCAAATGTATCTTGTGACTCCTAAAAGGGGCCCCACTCAGAGGTTGGGAACCACCGCACAAACCTACCTCTGACTGTATCTAAGATAGATAAACTCTTCCTCTTGACAAGCTACAACAGAGAAACGATAATACGAAATTAGATAGACCAGTAGATAGTCAGTCACAAGGGAGATTTTTTCCTATTTAGAGTTAAGAGTACTGTTTGATGATAGTGCTTTTACTTAAATAGGATTTTGATTGCAGGACTTTTACTTGTAATGTGAGTATTTTACATTGTCATCTGGATACTTCTTCTGCCATTGCTGTCCTACACTCCTACTTATTCAATTACTCAAAAACTAGTTTCCAAAAAAAGTTTGTCCTTTCAGTGTATTTGTTGTTGCTAAGTGGTTCATGCACTTAAAGTTTGCAATATGCATATGTTTCCCTCCAAATGCAGCTGCGGTTGACAGAGAAGGAAGTGTCTGGCCTTGTTCAGGTCCACATCTACGGACATTCAAATGCAACAGACCTCATTCAGAATATCACCATCCCTTCTTTAGTTGATGGTGAGGTTCAGTGGTGTAATGTAAGCAAAGACACGCTGCAATGCTAACTACTAATGGCACTGAACATCCACTCCTCCCTCTTTCTTTCAGTTTGCCGCATGAACCCAAAGTGGGCTGAAAAGTACTGTGATGGTAAGAGATGTTTGTTGACAAATGTGTTAAGATTACATGTAATAAAATAGTTAAGCATGCTCTACTTCCAACTGTTGTTTGTATAGACTGGCATGTATTGTGTACATGCTGATGAGCATGCAAGAGGCAGTGCCAACAAAAACTTTCACATACTTGCATGACACAGCTTAATTAAAGCTGATGATGATTGATGTGTCCCCTCTCTCAGCTCCCAGACTCCGAGCTGTGACTGATTATGAGAATAATGTTGTGCGCCTTCAACTGGAAAACACTGATGTCAGACAAGATGGACTTATATGCTTGATGGTCTGGAATGAAACGTCTGGAGAGCAACTTACATGGGTCAGTCACTGCTAAACTGTTCATATCAGTCTGCACTCTTAGTCGAAAATCTGTATTTTCTGTGTATATATTAATTTTTATACTTTTTTCTCTTTTTACTTTTGTAGCCAATAGGCGAGCGAGAAATAGTAATTTCATCAAACTTAGTTGCACCATGCCTGTGCTTCCAGGTAGCTCACGTGTTAATTGTAACTGACAAATAAAAGACAGCTACAAACATTCTTTGGAAGTTGGAAAAATTGTATAACCTTTTGTTTTTCCAGATGTGGTGGAATTTGTCATTGCACCAGATCCGGCAAACATCATGCCCTTTCAAAAACCAAACAGGTAAAGGGAGTTTACTGATGTCAACCTGAGAGCAAGATACATTTGCATGGTAAATTATTTCACAGCATGGCAATGGTTTTTTTTTTGTTTGATTTTTTTCCCCCAGATGCACTGGAAAGAATGCAGCACAACGTTTCTGTGTCTATGGTGGAGTCTCAGATGAGGGAGGGTGGCACAGGGCTGAGCTGGAATGTGACTGCCCCCTGTAGCCTCGAGGCAGAGGTGTGGCTGTGCAAGAAAGACCTGATAGGAGCCGAGTGTGAAGAGGTATCAGGCTCCAGGCAGAAGCTGCACAACTCTGGCTGGAGTTCAACACGCAACGGACTTTGGGTAAAAAAATCTAGGACAACTTTGCTTTTTTTGAAAGCTGTCACATCCTACGAAGAATTTTAAAGTACTTAACATTTATTCAAGTATTAAAACATTATGTTGTTCTCCACTGTATCTGTATCTACTGTTTTAGAATTCCCCACTAGATTTATCTGACAGATTAAACTACCCAACAGAATATAGATCTGTTCAACACCAACTCGACTAGATGCAATATTAAAATGCTATGTATGCATTTATGTATCAGTAACAATAATCCAGTAATATAATACTTAATATAACAATTGCTCTGCCTAAAGAATATTTTTAATTATGATATTTATAGTACATTGTGATTTGAATACACGTGTACTTTTACTTAAGTAATATTTTGAATGCATGACTTACTTGCAGTTGAGTATTTTTACATTGTGGCATTAACTGCAACCATGGACCTAACCCTAATGCTAAGAGACCAGAGTATTTTACATGATTTTACAGTAGTTAGCCTATTTTACCTTAAGGGTAAAAGCATTAAAAAAGCATTGAAAAGCATTAGTAGGGGAGAGCCGGGACAATTGAAACGCGGGACGAATGAAACACAGCGATATTCTCGAGCCCATATTCTGAAATGCCAAACTACCTCAGCACATACAGTCCACAGTAATTAACAGAACAGGGAAAAATCAGGTGGATCCGTTACACTTTCACGGAGTTACTGTATATGAAAGAAGCTGTTCTCAAGCGACCTTTTTTTTTGAATGACGAGTTGTGTTTTATTGTTCCATGTGTCATGGTTATGATCACATAAAAGATTAGTTAGTACTTTAACACATCCTGAAGTTTTAAATGCCAAAGTTTTACAGTTTAGAAGCTGGTGAAGTTTAAACGTCAAGAGTCACTGTCGGGACGATTGAAACAGGTGTTTCATTCGTCCCGACACGCAGCCATTCTACCTTATTTAGATACGGTGGGAGGGTGGGCAGAGTCCACTAGGCTGCAGGTTGGACCACCAGGATGCTCACAGCCAAATAACAGGGTTTTCTTCACAGTAGACCAGTACAGCAGGCTGCAGATGTGCATAAAAAGGGCAGCCGATATCTGATCCAAGTGCATTAGCTGTTAGATTTTGTAGTTAGCTAGCTAAGTCATATTTATACTATTTTTTTATTAAGAAAAAGGACACAATGAGTTTGCAATTATGTATTAAGAAAGGCAGCGTCAAGCTTTCTAAATAAAAACAAGAATAACAAACTATTTAAATGTATGTCTTTGTGTTTCTTCCGTCCCGCACAGTAGGGACGGATGAAACAGTGCCTACCTTTCCTTCAAAGTGAAATTATACTGAAGTTGTTCCACATTTTAACAAGAAAACACCTGGTATTGATAGAACACACGTGAGTTGTTGATGACAACAACAAATGATTTCTGTCTGTAACGTTATATTTTATAATGACGTGTATCTGAAAAGTGTTTCATTCGTCCCGGCTCTCCCCTACCATGACCTGCAGTGTAAGAACATCAAACTGAGAAAGCAACTTGTAGGCAGTGGTGGAAGGACTCAGATGTTACTTAAGTAAACTAGAAATACTTTGTTTTATTAAAAACACAAAAGATTAGCATCATTTGCTGGCCATCTTGTACATATCCCTCAGGGGATCAATTAAGTCTTATCTTAACCTACAACAATACATTATAATTTATTTGTTGATTTAAATTTTGCAATTCTAATCTGAATCGGCAAAATAATTTATAGCTTAAGTTATACATGGTGCTTTAAAAAGTCAATTCGTGAAAAAAACATCCATGAATTCAGACAGAATAATAACATAATGTTTCAGTGTAAACTCTCAAGATCATTTGTGGCACGTTAAGTTTAATGATGAATATTCACTTCTTTTATTTGTTTATTTCTTAGGTTACTTTTCAGAAAACAGGAGAATTCACTGTGTCGTCACATCCTCTGCTTTGTGTTCAGGTGATTTTTTGTCTTTATCCTGATATGTTACATATAAACTTATACATACAACATGTTTCACTTTCTCCTACAGTACATACTGTTCTAACCTTTCTGTTCTAAACTCTTTCACTCATTTCTTAGATAAAGATACATGGGATAGAGTCATACTCAGAGCCCCAGTGTCCATTTGCAAGTAAGACTATTAATTATTGTTCAAACCCACATAGTGTGTTTAGCAACTAAAAAAAATCTAAATTTTGTCATTAATAAAGTTAATTCACTGTAAACTTGTCTGTTAAACTTCTTTCAAACGCTTTTTTTTAAAGACAACTCTACTTGTTAATTTATTTTCCAGCAACTCGATGGAGATGGAGCCTGCCACTTGTCATCGGATTACTACTGATGTGTTTGGCTTTGCTGGGAGCCTATTTTGTACAAGGGGTCCTTAAAGGTCAGTTTTTTATTTGTTGGTCATTGAATATTAAAAGAGCCTTATCAAAATACTTCAATGTGTACTTCTGTTTTCCTTGTAGGCCATGTGTGGAGATGGCTAAAAGAAGATGATGTTAAAGGTATGAGAAAGCCTGACCATATGTTTCCTACATTTACATTTATTCATATCAGTGGTCGCATGTCTCTGGAGCAACTAGGGTTTAAGTGTCTTGCTCAGGGACACATTGGTGGATGAGTTACAGTGGGGGGATTGAATCCGGGTCTCTCACACCAAAGGCATGTGTCTAATCTACTGCGCCATCACTGGGCAACTACTGTGTGTTTAAATGTTCATTTGCACGTATTATCCTTTGTTTGTATCTTATCTGCAGGACAAATGTATCTCCTCTTATCCTATCTCATAGGATCTCATTTGAATAGTTTGCCATTTTGGCGAAATCTGGTGGAGAATTACATGAGAGGGTTGATACAAAGCTCATCTGTCTGTTGAAAAATGAGTTGCAACCAGTTAGCCTAGTGTAGCACAAAGACTGGATACAGGAGGAAAAAGCTAGCCTGGTTCTATGCAATAAAAGCAAAATCTGCATCTGAACAGTTGGCAGGAAACCAGCAAAGACTGAAGTTACTGCCCCCAGCTAAGAAATAGTTTGGCACATAACCACACTGTATAATGACACACTGTCATTTTTATATTAGATTAAACAAACAAGATACAACTAAACTAAACTGTCTCCTAGCTGTAGCTTTGTATTTAATAGACAGATATGAGTGTGGTATCAATCCTCTCGTCTCACTCTCTGCCACAAGGCAAACATATTTCTCAAAATGTAAAACTATTCCTTCAAACTTTGTAAAAGATTTTAATCTTCCTCTGTTTCAGGTGCTGTGGGTGGTGGTCATGTGGTGTTGCTGTACCCACCTGGTGACAACCTGGCCTTGCCAGAGGTGATGAATCACCTGGGCACATCCCTCCAAGCCCTGGGCTTCAGTGTGTCTCTAGACCTGTGGAGCCAGGCTGAGCTCAGCATACTGGGCCCTGTGCCTTGGCTCCACTCAAGACTGAACAGACTGCAAAAGCAGGGAGGCAAAGTGGTGCTAGTCCTAACCCAGGCTGCCTGGATAAGGGCGGAAGAATGGGGAGCTCAAAGTTGCGAGAGAAACACTCCCAGAGACTTGACGGAAAAGGAGGCAGGAGGAAGCTACGTTACCTCTTCTCCCTGTGCAGATGTGTTTACGGCTTCATTGAGCTGTGTTCTTGCAGACTATTTACAGGGCCGCGCTGGTGAGCGGTTTCTGTTAGTGCAGTTTGAATCACTTCCACCTGAGCCTCCAGGTGGTTTCCGTCCTCTGCCAGAACTTTTCCGCGGCCTTCATGTCTACAGCCTCCCCTCCCAAAGCCTGGGTTTTCTGACTGAACTGGCTGGGGCTCGGCAAATGGCTACAGCATCAGCAAGAAGAAAAAGAGCAGGGGGGCTCAGAATGGCATCTCGAGCTCTGGCACGAGGGCTGTCAGGGTTCACAGCGGGGACTTCTGTACTGCGCCTTGCAGGAGTAACCCAAAGTTGTGTTGGGGTGGGAGGCGAAGACTCTGGGGAAACGGTGCCCTTGCAGCCATGTCTTCTTACGCCTCCCTCCAGCCCTGACACAAACCCCAAGATAAAGGAAATGGATTGGGTCTGAGAGCAGGAGTGGACGCTTCGGTTTAGGGATGAGCCGCCAAGAAGAAGTTGAAGTGATTCTCTGGGAGATGTTCAGATATATGAATATCAGCTTGCAGCTTTTGCATTTGCTCATCTAAACATATGAGTTCAAGTAGCTGTTAAAGAGGGTGAAGTGTTTTATGAAAAGAGTCATTTCTTTTTCATGTAAAAACTGGGTTGTTTCAGCTTCAGCTCTTGCTGCTTCAGAGAAATAAATGTGCACAACATTAATACCTCACACTACTTCTAAAAAGTACGTTCAAGAAGAAAGATACATCAACTGATACACGGTTTGATCAAAATTAGGTGCAACTAAATACCTTTAGTAAAATTACACTACAATGTAAAACACGAATATCAATAAATTTGATTCAAGGACAAATCTGTGCAGATTTTTCCATTGTTTTATCCTGACACTAGTACATTGTTTATTTAAGCCTTACTCAGTCTTAAACCAAGCCAGTGTGTGTTTGACATATTTACTATGATTTGACATTCTGCATGTACATACAGTATATTCCATGTGAAATCCCTAACAGACATGAAGAAAATACTAAGTAAAAACAAGCAATTTCCCTTCTGTATGTTTGCACAAGTAGCCTATATTTACTTGGTTTTTCTAGGCAGCATGTTGTTTACTTTACTTTTACATGTTGTTGTTTACTATACTTTTTGTCTTAAAGTGGGGTTGAATAAAGAATCGATTAAATCATGTGGTCAAATAGCCTACTCTTGCCTACTCGTCTGACTACAAAACAGTGTCAGTATTCATTGCAAACATGGTATAAGATGTGTGCTTGCAGAGCAAAACATTTTTACATTTGTTTAACATGCAGAAAAGTGTTTGAGATAAAATGAATTCCAGAGATCCCAAAATGAACTGTGGCACTATACAGCAGCAAGAGGCTAGAAAAAGAATAAAAAGAACAAGCAAAAATGGCTGAGTTGTTTTGATTAATTTGTTTCAGGGAATCACACCAGCTATGGGGTATTTCCGAATTAATTAAAAGTGGGTCGTTAAAATGTATGTTAAATGCGTTTACACTGCAATCATATGCTAAATACTGGTATGGGATATTCCAGCAACTTCACGTTTTGTTCATCTGTGCGGGACAATAGGTACTGAAAAGTAGGTAAACATTAATTTTTATCATATTCTGAATTAGGCTATCAGTTTTAATGAGTAATTGCACATATTTTTATTGTTTCTACATGTCGGTCGTTGAAATGCATGCAAATTTATCTAAACTGTCATCATGGACAAGCATGAGCTGCGACATTATTTAAATGAGTTGATAAGCACGATGCGTCTGTACTCTCGATATGATGACATCACCGACATATGGGCCAGTCTTTGTAAAATTGGCTGTTGAGGGATTGGTTGATGAATTAAATCCCAGCGGGTTTGGGCGGTGCCATATCCTGTGTGGCTCAGCTGGAAAACAGAGAAGCAACTGGAAGCTGCTCATTGATTCATCCCAGCGCAGCCTTGAGCTACACGAGCCTGTACCATATGAGCACTACCAGCGTTAGCTAGTTAACTCAGTCATTCAGCTAGCTGGATATTGCAGTGGCTTACCAACTAAAATGCCACACTCGAGTCATTAAAAGTGGCTATCCAGAATGTGAAGCTCTTCCTGCAATTGTGTGAACCAGCAGGAAAACAATCAGTACTCAGTGGTGCAACGGACGCGGTGGCTCTGCAAAGGTAAAACCAGAATGACCGATAAAAAAGCTGTTCGGCTATCTAATTTCAGAGTAACCGAAAATAAAGATTACTTAGCAGGTGTCTAACGTTACATATTGCCAGGAGGACGCTTTCGGTGAGTCCGAAAGGCTCTGAAGATCCACCTGGCAGATTAGCAGACTAGCGTTGCTGATAGGCAACGTTTGCTTGGGCTAGCAGCTAAACCTTTTGCCAGCTGCTAGTTGGCTTATTTTGTGTGGTACTGATGCTGTGCTAGCTAAGCTAACAGAGGAAGAAGAGCATCCAGGCTAACAAGACTGAATGTAATAACATTTGGAGACCTGAGCTACTTGAGGATTGTATTGTGTGTAAACAAAGTAATCGGTTTAAATTTCACCCAAATTACGAAAATAACCAAAACTATGATAAATTAATAATAACTTTTGTTGTCACAGATGGTGAACTAAATAACAATAGTATAATGCAATCCTGTCCCAATAAATATCAGACTGTATGCTTCACAAAAGTAACGTTAGCAGCATGGCTTTGCTTTATGTTGTACATATGTTATCATTGTTATGTCCACCCTCTATACCAGGGGTGTCCAAACTTTTTTTCAATGAGGGCCACATACAGAAAAATATATGAAGGGCTGGGCCACTCACTAGAGGTAAGGTATTTTGCCTCACCTCTAGAGTATTCAATTAAGTAATATCAATCAAATGTAAATTATGCTTGATAATTGAAGATGCTTATCACAACTTTCCATTAATGGTTTTATTTTTTTTGTTACAAAAAAATGGTGGGCAGTTCTTTCTTAAAACAGCATATATAACTAAGTATAACACTAGGAAGTACAATACAGTCAAGTGCAAGTTTCATGTGTGGGCCATATTCCATTATAATTTTAGAATTTACTGCGGGCCAATTCAAAACAGACAACGGGCCGCAGTTGGCCCGCGGGCCGTAGTTTGGACACCTCTGCTCTATACAGTCTCTACATACAATAATAGTACATAGCATCCAGTTGGTACAAGTTATATCCAGGGTTTTAGGGAAATATGATCAGTAAATTTTCAGTCAAAATTCAGTTTTCTGAAAGTATAACTTTCATGATCCATGAGAAGTATCTGTACCCCGAACATTTGTCATACATTTATGGGTTTTGTGTGTGTTTTCTGAAGGATCATGTTGTGGGCTTGGCTGTTCCTGCCTGCTCTGGTGCTTCTCTCAGAGCTCTCTGTGGTGAGAGTCCAGACTGCGCCATGCCAAACCTGCCGGAAACTCGCAGAGAGTTTCATTAAGGTACTTGTTGCCCTTGGACCACGTTTTTATTGGTATTCCTGAATACTACATTCCTGTCCAGTCCTGAACTTCTTCTTTTTTAGGGCTTGGAGAAAACGTCCAACAAGAATTTTGGGGGAGGTAACACTGCCTGGGAAGAAGAAAAGCTGGCTAAGTATGCGCGCAGGTAAGATAATTGGAGTCACACCCACACTTGAAAATCACAATTTTCTCATTTATTTAATGGAGTGTGCAGGCAGTCAGTACTTCACAAATGCCAAAAAGCAATGAAATGATAATGCAAAATATCTTGGAAAATGTTGTTACATAGCCAAATCAGCCTTTGTAATGTGTGAGTGATTACATAAGACAGTCTATTTTAAATGTTACAGTCCACTGAGGGCAGTGAAGAGTGAGTCCTCTCAATGGACCAGAGCAAGGCTTCACTTTTTTTTGGTGGGTGGGGGGCAGCATCTGTTCTGTTATTCTATTTTTGTCATGCATATCTAATTGCTGGCATCTTGTTTCAGTGAGACTCGGCTCCTAGAGATAGTAGATGCTGCTTGTGAGAAATCGGATTTTGAATGTAACCAGCTGCTGGAGCAGATAGAGGACCAAGTGGAGACATGGTGGTTCCACAGGTAAATGTGATCTCTGTGGGGGAAAAAATCAAAGGAAAACAAAAATTAGGAATATTCTTATTCAGTATTTAAGTAATGAGTGTCCTTATTGTTCTAATCTCTTTGGATGCCCTGTAAGTAAATTAGTTTTAATCCCACATTTGTCTTTTAAGTTTAGACAGTATTGCTACTACTAGCAGTGTGTGTAGTTATGTTTTGTTATGATGTATTACCATGCCTATTACATCTGAAGGCTGAACATCAGCCTGAAACGCCCTGAAACTGAAGCCCTGAAATGCCTTCCCGTGTCTGGGAACTTTATCCCACCCACGGTAACGCCAAAAATAAAAAAGGTGAAATGATCAAAGAGTCCCTGATTGAAGAGCTGGAACAACCCAGCTGGACATTGACCATTTGACCCTACAAAGTTAAATTAAAATCAAACTAAGATCAAAGTTTCTCACCCTTTCTTCTAAGAAGCAAGTATCTACCAGTCACAGTGTATATAACAGTAAGCTTGAGTGTGGATAACCACACATAGCACATATGCTGCTGTCAGCAGCTCTCCCCCATGCTTTTAAGTCAGGCGATGAGAAGAAAAGGCATAACCTGGAGAGGAGGACACAAACACCCACAGCACTACGGCTGTAACAATCCCCCTGTTTTAACTCCATGATTTGATATGATGTATGTGCCCTATAGGCAGCAGGAGGCACCAGACCTGTTTGAGTGGCTGTGCATAGAGGAGCTGAGACTTTGCTGTCTACCTGGACGCTTCGGGCCTGACTGCAAAGGTGTGAAGCATTAAACAGCTTCCTGATCCGTATAGAAAATCTTATTATGCCAAACCTCATTTATCCTTGGTTTTACCATGTGAAGAATGATTTAGACCATATAAAAATGTATAAATCACCATGCTATTTCAGAGACTTGGTTTTTAAGAGTTCCAGAGTACCACTTATAGCATTATTTTTCCAATACAGAGTGTCCATCTGGCCCTGGTGGTGTGTGTGGAGGTCTTGGCCGCTGCGAAGGGGAGGGGACTCGCCTGGGAGATGGAGAGTGTGTCTGTGACCCCGGATACTCCGGCCGTCTGTGCCAGAGCTGTGCTGATGGCTACTACAGAGAGAAAACTGCCAACGACAGCACGGGAGCCTGTGCAGGTGCCTCAGAATCACACGGTTTCAACCCTCTACATGTGTTTAATTCTGTTTGAGGTCATCTAAAATGGACCCACTGTCTCCTTGTCTTTCATCCATTTGTAGCTTGCTACCACTCATGTAAGAAATGCTCAGGGCCGCAGGACTACAAATGTCTTGACTGCAAACCCGGCTGGATCCTTCATGACAACAAGTGCGTGGGTGAGTTTGGCTTTAGAGGTTATGTAGTAACATTTCACTGACTCTGTGCCAGTTTTCTGAATGTGTGTTGACTGACTGCCCTTGTATGTCTCTTAGACATTGACGAGTGTGGTACAGAGCTGGCTCGTTGTCCATCTAACACCTACTGTCACAACACAGAGGGATCATATGAATGCAGAGGTATGCTCTAGTTAGTGTTTAAGTTACCAATGTCAGTGTACTGTATTGTACCTAATGAAAGCATACAATTATGATTCCAGTAGGATTTGTAGATTTTCTGCAGCTACAATTTTATTATTATTATTATTATTATTATTATTAATTATAGTTATTATTGTTGTTATTATTTGTATGATAAGGGGCAGGTTTTTATATTCATTTACAAAATTGATGAAATTATAATAAAAAATCTACTCTATCTCATCACTAAATATGAGTAGTTTTTTGCATTGTTGGTTGCAACAGTTATTTTTATTATTAAAAAATATTGCCTATAAAATGGCAGAAAATAGTGAAAATGCTGTTCAAATTTCCCACAGCTTAAAGAATATGTATTCAAATTGCTTGTTTTATTTGATCAACAGTCCAAAATCCAAAGTAATTCAGTTTATAGTCATGAATGACAAAGAAAAGGAGCAAATCTTCAACATTTATGAAGCTAGAACCAGTGAATGTTTTTTTTTATTTGGTATTCATAGTTATTTGGACAATATATAGTGCTTAATGCCCAGTTAAGTTATGTAATGCTGACCACTGTGCTTTCGTTGGATCCAGGCTGTGACCAGGCATGTGTGGGTTGCATGGGTAGCGGTCCTGCCCGCTGTAAGAAATGCTCACGTGGCTACAGATTGAAAGGAGCAAAGTGTCTCGGTAAGGATATACATCTTATTTACTGAATCTTTAAGGCTCTGTACCTGATTTTCCTGATTTCCTTTTTAAACTGTTTTTCTTTGCTTCTTCACACAGATATAGATGAATGTAGTGAACGTGCGATAGCGTGCCCCGGACTCAATGAGGCCTGTATCAACGAAGAGGGCTCCTTCCACTGTGACTGTGCTGATGGATTCATTAGAAGAGATAGCATCTGTGTTGAGAACAAACCTCCTGGTAAGTAGTCGTAGCAGTAAATATACAGACATAGATAGAATTGGAAGCTTCTCAAATCTGTTGGCTAAGTTTCTTTCCCTCTACCGCCTCAGCTGGCCCAGAGAAGGGGCTGTTCGACGAGATGACAGATGACGAGGTCCTTGTACTGCAGCAGATGTTTTTCGGCGTTGTAATCTGTGCCCTAGCTACACTCGCTGCTAAGGGTGACATGGTTTTCACAGCCATTTTCATTGGAGGTGTGGCTGCTATGGCCGGATACTGGCTGACCGAAAAGGGAGACTACATGCTGGATGGATTTCTGAAGGGACGCTAGACTGGGGCTACAATTTGAGAAAGGACCTTGGAATAACAGCCAGTTAGGGTGAATAAGACTCAACTGGGGACAGGAAACTATCCCTAAAATGCTAGCCTTTCAGGGACTCATTTGGGATTGGGGAGATACTTTAAAGGGCTTGGGTTCATTTATGTATATGAATAGGATAGCGCAGGAAAAGAGAACTTGAAGGCTCTGAAGCCAAGAATCTTGAAGAGGAATAACTAAGCAACTCTGCACTGATAAGAAACCGAACTTTTATCACCTACCTCAACTTTGTTGGGAACAAGGGTGACATGAAGACCACTACTGATTGTTAAAATCTATTATGCATTTGGATGTCTCATTTTTTTGATGTCGCTCAAGAAATGATGTTTTCTTCCACACAATCAAAACCTCCAGTCACCATGTCCATGTTTTTCATTATCTCTGTGCTACAAAGCAGAGGTTTTCCCATAGACTGAATGGTACGGAAGTTTTGTTTGTGTCAGGTTGGGCATGGGGTTGGATCAGGACATTTTAGGAATAATCTCCCCAAATCACCCCAAAAAAGAAAGCTCAGCGAAACTCTGGGATATTTCCATTTTGAACCACTGGTTATTTATGTTCACAGAATTACCTTTTACCTCCTTACTTAATAAATGATTCTTTTAAGTAATAATGCATGAAAATAGGATTTGAAATGAAAGGTTACTACACTATTTATTGTTTTACATATGGAAGACTGACTTTGACAGCTGCTGGGTCACCAACGCTACTGATATCGACCACATAATGAGTGTGTGAGGAAATGTACTTAGGTATATACCAGCTCTGAAGTGGATGGTCAAAGCCGTTTTCTGTTGCCTTTAATTTATTTTGAAAGCAATATTTATTGGGAAGAAAATCATATTTTGCTCTTGACATTTCTCTGTGTATTTTTTGTGCATTTTCAATGCCGTTTCTGTTAAATGTAATTCTAGCAGCAGATATAGTAGCATCATGTAAGAAAGCCACTGAAGCATCACTTCATACACGTCCATCTTATTTATCTTTGGTTTTCCTAGAGTGGAAAGTTGTCCACAGAATCATTACTCATTATAGATGTTTGCTTTACAATAAAAAAGTCACTGTTCTTGTTTTTCATTAGATTTTTTTTATTTCATTTTGTCAAGCTTTTTCTGCTCTTTACATGAACAACATGAGGAAAAAAACATTCTAGCTTGTGGAAAATTTGTTTCTACAATTGCGTAAAATCTTGCATCATAAATTACTAGTGACCTGGATACAACCTTAAAGGGTAACTCCACTGATTTTGCACTACAAAGTCTTTTTTTAGGTCTTGGGGGTGTACTACTTCATATGGGGAAAAAGTTGTATAACATATTACAGCTCTAGAGGGAGCTGCGTGTAACCAGATTTTTATTTTTTTATGTTTGGGGCTGAAGACTACAAGTTTGTAAATAAACAAATCTGGGGTGGGTGGGCTGGCTATAATAGCCGCGACTAGCCTAACATACTCAAATCTGGTTGAGTTACATTGTGGGTAATGCAGGCACCAGCTTTTGACGAGGAAGAAGATTCAATGCTACTGGGTTGATAGATACTTTTTTGATAAATCTGTTCAATGCTAAATCAATGGAGTACTCTTAAATCTTGAATTTACTGATTTAAACTCACAGCAGGACAACCTTTATGAACTAAGATTGCAAATAAATCAGCATTCATATGTATTCAGAAGAAAGTTAAAGAGCTTCATTTGGTTCCTCTAGAAACACCCCTTTTCAGTTCCTTCATTGGCTATCACAGTACTAATTACATGTACTATATAAAGTGTGTTGCATCCCATTCATGCATGCCAAGTGCTATAGCGAGGCCTGAGTCTGAGTTTTTGACTCTGGATGTTAAGGTTCAACCTATTTCAGAGTTCCACTCCAGTTAATGGGGTTGAGGCACAGCAGCTCTCTCTCTTTCAGGGCCTCCTGAGAGCGTGTTAGTGCTCTGTCCCTCCAGGACTGCTCCATTAGCTGCACGCACACACACACACACACACACACAGACAGCAGAGACAAGTGAAAAACCGCAAACACTCCCTATACTGTTGTAACCTGAGAGCAGCCAGCATGTTTAAGCATTTTCAGGACACAACCATAAGGGCCATAACCATAAAAGCATTAGCAGTGGACACATAATGTATGGGTGGGACTGTACCCTCTTGTTTTCATCTCTGTAAGATGTCATTGCTATGCTGTGCTGGATCCTTTGCTCTCTTTCGCTGGACAGGGCAAGGCGGTCCACTTCTCGTAGATAATCTGCTTCCTTCACTTTACTGGCCAGCTGCAGCTTCACTGCTACACATTTCTCCTCTATCTGTCTCTTTAACTGCTCTCGCAACTCTTTCCTAAAGGAAAGAGAACGACTTTTCTTTGACTCCAATGAACGTTAAGAAGTATACATGCAATGTATGTAATGCAAGCCCTATTTAGGAGAGATTTATGAGGAAAGGCTCATTAGTACAGGAGGTGAAGTGAAAGCATTCATAATTTTACCTGTACTCTTCTCTCTCACTGCTGGTTCCATAAAAGGGTTTTCGCCACACTTGATGATACCTAACACATCAACCAACTACAAGTCAGTGACTTTGAACTCCAAAGACGGCAATGGCATCAGTAATTGTCAATAGAAAATAAAATTTGTTACAGTGAGGCATTGGTCAGATGCTCTTACCTGTAATGCTCTCTCCTTTGTAAGATAAGTGTCCTCTGGTGGTTGTGGTGGTGAACAGCTGGTGTCTCCAGACTGACTGTGCGTTTATGGACCAAAGGGGGATGCAAAGGGTTGAGTCTTGGAATTCTCTAGGGAGATAACACAGTAGTTACTGTGAAACACACAGTAGCACAATGAAAGTGTAAAATAATAATAATGGTAGTGGTAATAATACAGATATCAATAAATATAATATTAGTATAAATAAATAATACATTTTGTAGGTATTTGTTTTGTGTTTTTTTAAATCTCAAAGCATTTTTTTAAGAGACAGCAGAACAGTCAGACAGCAAAGGAAGTGTCAGTTAATCTTTACTCACCTGATTGCTTGTCCTCAGCTGAGCGGAGTCTGAGATGATGGGAAATGTCATGGGAGTGACCACCAGGCAGCGACTCTGCCGGACAGGAGTTGTGTCGTGAGCAATACACACTGGTGTGGAAGGTACAGAGATGGGTGCTGTGGTAATACAGATAAACAGAATCACAGCACATGTTTAACATGTTTGCTAGTAACACCAAAAATATAAAACACTTAGAGAAAACAAAACAGTCTTCTTACGTAGTTTCATTCTGTAGTTCTTCTGTTCGCCCACCAGAGAAGTCCAGCTGTTGTGTGGAAAGTGTTGAAATCCTGCACTATTTAATTATCTGATTCTTAAAGTTGTGTCTACTGACAGAAAATCATAACACAACTCCAAATGTAATATATATATATATATATATATAGGTAATTAATGTCCTGGTACTAGTTAGAGATTAAACCATTACATGCCTGTGCATTCGCTCAGTGTTGTGCGGTGGCAACAGTTGCCTTGGGAATCACGTTACCAAAAAAAAGCTGCTGAGTGGAATGTAGAGTCATGCATCTGTGCACTCAAAAGGAAAGATTATTAGCCTGTGACAATGGACTAACCAGATACAGTCAGAGGTCTAATGATGACACAAGAAAACCACTCAGAAGACTGACTGAATAATGCACTCATGAATCATTTAAACTTTTAAACCACTTAAAACATTTTATTACACATTCAGTCAAACTTTTTACAGAAAGGCTAACACTGATGTCTTCAGAATGTCACTGTTTAATTTAGGTTCAACATTGAAAGTTCATTAAAATACTAATATTGTTAGATGGAACTGCAGTGTTTTTGTGATTTGACTGATTTTACGTCCGTGCCATAACCGGCCTTCCTCGCAGTTCCTCATACTTTGTGTTTCAGATTCCGAGTGTTTCATGGTTCTCCCACAGCCAGGCGTGGTATCTGTTTAACATG
This sequence comes from Lepomis macrochirus, assembly GCA_024633595.2. Lineage (NCBI taxonomy): Eukaryota > Metazoa > Chordata > Actinopteri > Centrarchiformes > Centrarchidae > Lepomis > Lepomis macrochirus. Next base: position 20,031,642 of record JALXJV020000014.1, on the reverse strand, counting down.
TGATCTTCAGGTATCACCTTTGATGTGGAAAAATACCAATAAAATATCAGATTTGGCATTAATTATCATTACAAAAATGGATGTAATCCACTATAATTAAAAGTCAGAATTACACTCACCTGTCTCCATTCTCCCACACAGAAGATCCTGTAGGAGTCGTTGCCATACTTCCCAATACCATGCAGCTCGATGGGGTAACGCCACTGTTTATTCAGATATTCATCTACACAGAAGAAAATACATTGGGAGATTTTCTGGTCACTGATTGTAAAACCAAACAAATCTACAGTGACAACACATTAACACTGCAATAATGCTGTGCACAAACATACTGCATGTACACAGAAGTGGATACTATAATCAGGTACAGTGGACAAGCACATTCACCTGAGAAGCGGATGAGTATTTTGGCTCTAAGCTCATACAGGCCTAGTGGCTTCATAAGTTCAGACATGGGCTTCCAGTCAGCCTCGCGGGTCACCTCTGCAGACGGGTAACGTTCAAAGAACTGCCACAGTACTGGTATGGCCATCTTGCCTGGAGTAGTGTATTATAAAAAAGGAAAAAAAGAAAGAAGGTAATGCTAGTCTTAAGTACTGATTGGTACAATACTGTTACAATGCAATGTGTGTATGTGTATGTTAGATCTTACCGCTGGTTTTATTCAGAAAAATGGTGGCCACCAGGAGCTTCCAGGGGTCGTGGAAAAGGGTCTCCTGTACAAGGTTGTAGGGAGAGCGAGGGGGTGTCCACTTCTTGAAGGCTTTTCTCCTGGGTGGGCTAAGGCCTGCGTACAGACAGTTTACATGTGTCGTTAAGCCACACTCAATTTAATAAATGTTGAAGTATACGTAATATACACACACAGGCTTTCTCTGCTTCTTGTATTAAATTAACCATTTTAACGTTACCATCCTGGAGGGGTTTCCTGCTGAAATAAGGGCTTGTTTTTCGTTTGTCCTCCATGCTCTTAGACTCTAGGCAGACAGGGAACATTTATGTATATAAACAATAGAACACAGTTCTTATGACACATAATACACATATACAATTACAAATTAGAAATGAGGGTATAAAAGTAAACTCCCAACTTGTCAAATATTTATATGCATGAACTCAAACACCTTACAAATAAAGGATAAATTAATGTAGGGACCAACACTTGCTGCCTATTTTGAATACGGTGGGATTCTGAAAGGAAAGTAGATATAAGACACTTCCAGACACCAGAGATAAATCATACCAGTGATATGGCCTGATTAATTGGCTGACCGATATGTCTGCAGATCTGCAGGCAGCCTTGTCAGTGTGGCTGCTGTGGAACGATGTTAGTGCTCCCCGTTGTGAGTCTTGGGAAGGTGGTGAAAAAGGTAGTTTTGAGCCCTAAATATCCTCTATTAACATTGTCTTTTCTAAATATTAACATGTTTCTCCCATCCTAAATAATCTAAATTGATTACTGGCTACTGTTAAATATATATTGTTATACTGTAGAGAATAATTCAGTTGAATGATGTTACTTCTGACAAACTGTTCCCAGATCTTGCTTAAACACAAGTCATGTTCTGAAATCTACAGCACAAACTAATATATTTTTCCATTTCATTAATTAATAAAATTCCATCTAAAACAACATGTTGCTGACTAAGATGAACTTATATATTAGATTGTCTCTGCATGGAAAAAAGGAATTATACATTATTTTTCTTTGCTTTGATATTGGCATCAGCTATTGAAAAACTCATATCTCTCCACCACTAAATCATCATTTATGTGTTTCCTGCCCTTAGAGAAATACAATACTTGTTACCATATTAGTTACTACTTGAAACCTGATCCTGCTTCATACAGCGTGTGGATTCAAAAACCATAGGAACTCTATTTAATGGAGCAAATCACATATGCACTAAGGCTTATCAAGCCTATTTTTTAGGTGCTTTGTGTTACTTAATATAGCCTGATCTTTGATTTGGTATGTATTTATAACTTAAAAAATATGAAGGCAGCTTAAACTGGATGACCAACTATGAAATTTAACTGCACTGTATAAAATGCCAAAATCAAACTTTTTTTTTTAAAGAAAACAGTATATCACGAGAAAACTAACTTTAACAGCTGCTATTACACGCTGTCTGGCAGCATAGATCATACTTACTATTCTGGGAATTGCTCACTGTTGTGCAGCTCCCACCAGTGATGTCAGGTAACAACACCTCCTCTTCCACATCCCAGAGACTGTCAGCATTAGCATCCAGTTCAGAATTAGTCTCATTGTCACCTTCGCTGTGAATCTGTATCTCATCTTCACCGCATTCATCTTCACTTTCGTTCACGCTCTTGGTGGCAGCTTTAACATTCAGAGTCGGATGAGAAGGCTGCGAGTCTGCTGCCTGATCTTCCTTGTGAACAATAAAATAGTTTTGTTGGTTACTGGAAGGAGCCAGTCTGAGTAGCTTCTCTCTCAGCAGACCCACCCTCTGAGGGCTCTTCTGCAGATTGACATCCACTGTGGTTGAAGGTTTGTCATCGGTTTTGTCACTACTCACTTCTAATACATGTGTGATCTCCTTTAGTACAATATCAGCATTAATATGATTGGTATCCTCTGCACTCACATATTCTTCTTTGGTACTTCTGTGAGGGGAAGAGGCTCTTTTAGATTTATTTGGAGGTGGATCCAGTACAATTTCTGTTGTTCTCTCCTGCTGTTCAGCTGCATGTTTTTTCTTTCTTTTGCTCTGTTTCACTTGGGAGGGAGTTGTGACGACATCGCCTTTGGATGCAGTGAAATCAAAAAGATTTATGTCTAAGTTCCCTTCTCCATCTTTTAGGAGGAACGTGTGCAGGGATGCTCTTGACCGGAACTTCAGCCCTTGGGGACTTAAACAACAGAAAGATCAATTAGACACTGATCTAACTGAATCTGCAATGCACTTTAGTCATGATGAGTACATAGTATGATTACATACAGAGATCATTACAAGAAAACACTGAGTCACCTTGTAATGTAGATGTCCAGTTTGCCTGCTGTCTTGCCCGCTTTCCTCTGCCTCACCTCTCTGATCCAGCCAGGGGGCATTGTGGAAGTGTGACTCGAAACCTCCTCGTCCTTGCGACTTTGGTTATTTATGTCGCCACTGGTCTCCAGCTGGATATCACAGCTAGCAGAATGCATTTTGAGATGGGTGTTGTTATTTCTGAGCCCGGTTAAGACAGTAGTGGATTCTGAAGTGGTGGAGTTAGCACTGGAATCACTTCCCAACAGCTAACCTTTTACTCCCACATCAGCAGCCATTCCTGGTCTGTGGCATCTTTATCTACAATTTACAATACATACATCATATCATCATCATATCATATCACATCACATACATATATCTCTCCATTGTACAGACTCGCATAAAGTAGGCAACTGTCAGAACATTATGGGTGATACTGAAGAGTAGACCTTAAAGTTAACATAATAAGCAGAAAAGCACAAACGTGTTAATATAACTTAATCAAAGGTTTGCATCACATACATGAAGAATGGTTAAATCCTTCCTTTCTTACAGGCGCGTAGGACAATTGTGGGGACTGATGTCTGTCCTCGTCCTGCCGAGTACTTTCTGATGTCAACACCGGAGTGGAAGCTCCAAGCACGCAGGAAGTAGCGAGCAGATCCGAGTCTGCGCAGTACGACCGAATCGTGAAAACAGAGCTTAGTATGAAAAAACGACAGAACAAGCAACAACAACCTGTAGATAAAAAAACATCTGTCCGATTTGCTTTTAAAACAGGTGGAAATGAGAGCCGTTCTAGCATGGAAAGAAACAATTCGTGAACAATGGTGAGTGTCTGGATGTTTAGGTTTCCGTTGTTAACCTGGTTCCCGATACTGGGACGTAACGCTAGGGGGCTAGCAACGGCGGTTGCTATGTAAACTAGTGTTAGCCAGATACCTTAGCTAGCATTAGCCCCACAGTAATTCTACTATCGTTCATAAATGATAGCGATTCTAAAGCTGGTGTATGTTTCTTGCACCTAAGATGTCAACCAAACTGCTTGTCCTGTCAGCAGTGAAGCATGTCACATTTCTGTTGTAGCACGTTAGGTCGGAGCTAACGTTAATGTTCAGCTAGCTAACTATCGTGGCTAACGTTACAAATCATTGCTTGCTGTGTCTGACATTTTCATTTAAGAAGCTACTAAGTTATTTATCTGTTCCTCTGTCAATACGAGATTACAGATCAATACATAACTTTATTTGCTTTATCGGTGAATTTTGTATAGTATTGTCAAAGTATTTACTGTAAGTTATGTTATTGATAGGGCTACAACTAACGTTATAGTTAACGATTAAAGACGTCTTTTATTTTTTATTGTTAAAAATATGTCTGTAATTATGGTCATCTTACTGGTTGGGTTTTTTTTCCGGAGCTTTCAGACTTTTACTTTATGCTTTTAGGCTGAAAGTTCGGGAAAAAACTAAGAAAGTGGATATGTAATACTAGGATTTTATTTTTCTTATGCTACAAGGTAAAAAGTACATTTATTTGTCATATTACAACAGGGTTGTAAATTGAGATGCCGTTTTGTACAAAAATAATAAAATAATATACAGAAATAAACAATTTTGCATGTGCTGAGGATGAACTTGAATTTAAGAGTCTCACAGCCTGGGTGGAAGAAGCTGCTCTGCAGTGTGGCAGTGCTACAGCAGATACGTCTGTATCTCTTGCCAGATGGCAGCAGGGTGAACAGGCTGTGGCTGGGTGGGTACTGTCCTTTAGTATCCTTTGGGCTCTGTGCAGGCACTTCACCAATATCACAGATGCTCGGTAGATGTGTATCAATAATCTTCTGAACATGTCCTGGGCCATGTACATCCCATGCCAGTTGGTGATGTTTCCTGTCAGGATGCTTTCTATTGCTCTGCTGCTTTTACAGTTATAAAAGCATCTACCAAAAGCAGCAAATCCTCACAGTTGAGAAGCCATGAATGTTTGGCATATTTATTTAAGAAATGATTTACACAATGAACGTATTATTAAAAATTGTTGTTTATTGATTAATCGATTAATTGAGTAACCATTTCACTATTCTTTTTTTCAGTGTTTATGATCTTGCCTTCAAGCCAGATGGCAGCCAGCTCATCATTGCTGCAGGACTTCGTGTCTTGGTAAGACATTCTTGTTTTCTTTGACCAAGGCACTTTAAATTTTACCTACATTATTTTTACATTTAATGTATTGTGTTTTGCAGGTTTATGACACAGCAGACGGATCTATTATCCAGCCTTTAAAAGGACACAAAGACATAGTATACTGTGTGGCCTATGCTAAAGATGGTACTCAGCTGTCTTTTGTGAACTACATTTTCCTGTATCAGTCATGATTGTTATCTTAATAACTAATGCATTCTTCTGCAGGTAAAAGGTTTGCCTCAGGGTCAGCAGACAAAAGCATCATTATCTGGACGTCAAAACTGGAGGGTATTTTAAAATATACGTAAGTGTGACTTTTGCTCATTACTTTAGTGTTAAGGCATACTCTGCAGTATGTATTCCTTCACCACTTTTCTGTTTTTTTCTGTAGTCACAATGACTCTATCCAATGTGTTGCCTACAACCCTGTCACTCACCAACTTGCCTCATGTTCTTCTGGTGACTTTGGTGAGTGCACCAGCCTCAAGGCTATTATGGACTTTATTACTATTCTATAACCTATAAATATTTTAAAAGGAAAGATGCGGCACTAGATATCTTTGTAACCTTTGTATTTTTAGGTCTGTGGTCCCCAGAGCAAAAATCTGTGAATAAACATAAAGTGAGCAGCAAAATAACATGTTGTGGGTAAGTGGAGTCTGTAGTTATAACTGTTTGCAACATTGGCACACTGTAATGTGACACATGTTGACGGGTTTCATTTGATTGAAGGTGGACAAATGATGGCCAGTACCTTGCCCTTGGCATGATGAATGGAGTGGTGAGCATTCGGAACAAGAATGGAGAGGAGAAGGTCAAGATAGAGCGTCCAGGAGGCTCCTCATCTCCTATCTGGTCCATAGCCTGGAACCCCTCTAAGTTAGTCTTTATTAATTATTGCAGCACAAGATTGTAGAAAAAATAAAGTGGTATCTTATCTTCACCAATTTATTCAATTTTAATGCCTCACACTGGCACACACACCATACACAACGCCACAAGCACTGATGTGCCGATGAGAATATGTTGCATTTAAAATGAATAGCTTGTGTGGGACCAGCAGGTGGCGGTGATCAACCAGTGAGTGGTGGAACTGTTTTTTTGAGGGAGATACCCTGGAGCAGCTGTCTCTGCTCCATGATGCCCCCTACGGCCAAAGCCTGGAGCTGAGCTCTAGCCACTGCGCAGGATGACAGAATAGGTTATTTGAGAGAAAGGGCCAGTCTGGAAGATACACATTTGCAAGAGGAGGGACAAAGAGGCCAGTGATGAGAGACAATGATAAGACATACCAAATATATTATTATTGAGGATTGGTTATCAAACGGAGTTCAGCCAGGGAATAGTTTCTCTTGAGCTGTAGGGACTCAGTGTCTTGCACACTTAGATGCATAGATGCAGTACATTGGGCTTACTGTATTTGACAATAATAAAGTAAAACAAAAATACATACATTCCTCTGTCCTGACTTGCAATTACAATTGTTGAGCACAGTATATTGACAGGAAGGCTTTCGCCTTAAGTCATTTTTTGTATTTTCACAGGGATGAACACAATGACATTCTGGCTGTGGCAGACTGGGGTCAGAAGCTGTCTTTCTATCAGCTCAGTGGAAAGCAGGTGAATATCACAGGTCTATGTAACGAATATACTGAATCCCAAATTACCATATAGTATGCCTAAATATAACCAACAGTGACTTTGACTTTGCAGTGTACATATACATACATACATACATACATACATACATACATACATATTTACTGAATATTTCTCGTGCAGCATGTTCTAATAAATCAAACCTTTCTCCTCTGCCACCTCAAAGTGTTTAAAAGGGCATGTAGGTGACTGAATGTAGGCAATGGAAAATACCAGAAGACTAACAGTACTTTGAAACACTATAATCTCACTGTATGTGCTATCACTTGCTATAGCAATAAGGTGTTACTTGTCTGTTAATCTGTCCAAAATATATGGTATTGCAAATACTTTACTGAGTTTAAGACCTGTGTTTCCTGTTATAATCAGACTGTCAGGGTCTATTGAAACAATAACAGTGCATTGGAAGTGATCCTGCTATGCCTTAATGGCCCCCTCACTGTCCCTCTTTCCTCCTAAATTCCCTGTGGGCAATACTGTAATTATAGACAAATATGCGCTGTTCATTACTCTGCCATGAGGCCTTAGGCTCATATATTGTCGTCAGCCTATTTATCTATTTAAGTGAACACCCTGGTTTGATTACAGCACCAGAAATTGTTTGCAATAAAAGAAAATAACTATGGATTGTCGGGCAGCTTTTTTCCAGACTGAGGAGAAACAGATGCAGAGAGTCTGGAAACTAATATGATGTTGTGCAAATGGACTTTGAACACTAATACAATAGAGGCTTTTTAAACACTTTTGCCTATCTTTTCATCAAACACTCAGAGGGATGGTTGAATGTACAATGAACTTTGATGTGTTTCAGCTCAGACATTGGTAAGTGTTGGCCCAGGCCCACGGGCAATAAATATGAGAAACACTTGTTTTATTATTTTTTTAATGTCCAGTTCTCTCTTTGTCTCTCTCAGATTGGAAAAGACAGGACTCTTACCTATGACCCTTGTTGCGTCAGCTACTTCACCAAGGGCGAGTATATAGTCATGGGCGGCTCTGATAAACAGGCCTCCCTATACACTAAAGATGGTGTGCGGCTTGGTGCCATTGGAGAGCAGAATGCCTGGGTGTGGACGTGCCGAGTTAAGCCTGACTCCAACTTTGTGGTGGGTCCACAGCTTGTGCAGCCATGTAATAAATAATAGTGTGTGAGAGAAAAAGCAGGGAAATGTAATGCAAAACACTGATAAAACTCTCTCCTGTACCAGTCTTCATTTGATTAATTTTGTTGATTTGATAGCACGGCGACTACACAGATACACAAGTCATTTTATTTTACACTAACAGCTTAGCAGCTTCTCTTTTCGCCATATTTAGCTGAAAGTGATGAGGCATACAAGAGAGAATTGGTTGCTGGCATATTCTCTCAGTTCTACTGTGTAGATGCTTTAACAACAGGAACATTTTCCCACTCTTGCAGTCTTTTCTTAGAGGTGTTAATAGGATGCACTGCTACATTGTTATCTCTTATCTAGGTGTTGGGCTGCCAGGATGGGACCATTGCCTGCTACCAACTTATCTTCAGCACAGTTCACGGCCTCTACAAGGATCGCTATGCTTATAGAGACAGCATGACTGATGTCATTGTCCAGCACCTCATCACTGAACAAAAAGGTGCACTTTTGGTTTAGCAACAGAATATTGAGTTTCATAGAGGACCTATTGTGATGCCACTCCAAATGACTGAACTTTTTTTCCGATAAATTTAATAGCAATATATTGTACTTTTTAAATCAACAAGATTACTATTTTGTAATGTGTTGGCAGTCTGGAATCTGTTTTATTAAAGGAAAGGTGTCAACCCATTTTTATCAACAACACATAAAGAGAAGAGCGGCATCACAGCAGTAGCTGGGATTGTAACAGCCTGAGAAGACCCATTCAACAGGATGCATGATAATTCATCTTTCCTCACCCTTCTCACATGCCCACTCTCTCCCTTCATTTCCTTCTTTCCCTAGTGAGGATCAAGTGTCGGGAGCTGGTGAAGAAGATCGCCATCTACAGAAACCGCCTTGCTATCCAGCTGCCCGAGAAGATCCTCATCTATGAGCTCTATTCAGATGACTCCTCAGACATGCACTACCGCATCAAGGAGAAAATTTGCAGAAAGTTTGAGTGCAACTTGCTGGTGGTCTGCTCGCAGCATATCATCCTGTGTCAGGTCAGAAGAGATAGAGTTCCATAGTTATTGTGCTGCGTAATGCTCATAAAAACAAAGCATCCAAAACACTCATTTAAATATCTTGCTCGCTTCTGCCAGAGCCTGTTTGTGTTTTTGTGTTTTTCGTCATATAATGAGACAAACAGTTTTCCTTCAGTCATGATTCTCAGGCTAAATTCTTCTGACCTGCAGTGCCATTCTTCTTCTTTGTAAATTAGACTAATGCACACTTGACAGAGTGCTCAAGAGGCCGGAGAGACGTTTGAGAACTATTAACATGATGGAAGCATAGTGAATCAGTGTTCCATTCAACACTAGCCCAAACAGCCCAGAGAAAATGATAATATCATGAAATTGCTGGTCTCCCAGATGTTTCTGCCTTGTTTGCAAAAGGCTCCAGCTGTCCATGTGCTCTGCAGGGTCTGTCTCTCTCCCCTTCTCAACCCTCTTCAAACTGGATAAAGTAAGACAGTTGAATGAAGGGGAAGGACCACAGTCTGCTGAACCACTGGGTGTCCCTCGGGGGTTCCTCTCTGCTTCTTGTCTCTCTGTTGTATGTGTTTGACAGAGGCCGGTAGGAAGGAGGAGCAGCCACAGAGGTTATTTCTCTTTAAATCTGTCTGTGTGTGACAGAGGTGCTTCAGATATCTCTCTAACAGGGATGTTCATGTTTCATGCCTCAGGCAGCTTTTAGACCATATAAATGGGCTGTGCACATATGGGCTGTGTATGTCTACATCAAATCAAGTCATTGATTATCTTTACAGCACTGCTTTCTGACGCTGAGCCACACTTTGCAGTGTTTACAAGAACAGTGTGCTAAGATTTGTTAGACATCTTTGAGTATGTTTAAATAATGTAAAGGGTGAGATTAAGAACTCCGAGCTACCTAAGTGCAGTGACCCTGCAAATCAGAACACTGTCAACCTGCTAAACTTACTTCATCCACAAGTGGATGCCACATTTTCCTGCAGCTAAATATTGACAGAGATAATTATTGTTGGTCAAGAATCAAATACAGATGTATCAAACAGTCTAGTTTCACTGTCCCATTTAATAACTCAGCATTGCAGAAATCCTGGTGTCATTTTTGATCAAAACCTCATCTTAGACAAACATGTTAAATCAATGCTTCAATCCTGCTTTCATCATCTCAGAAACCTTTCAAGGATCAGACCATCTGTCTCTGCCAAATATCTGGAGTCATGCCTTTATAACTTGTCAGTTAGATTACAGTAATTCCCTGCTCTCTAGGAAAAAGTAAAAAAAAAAATCCCTCTCCTGTCTCCAGCTCATGAAAACCTTTGATTCTGACTGAGCAACATGGCTTCCCCACACTGGCTACCACTTGCCTTCAAGTTACTATTGAATAACTACAAAGCCCTGAGAGGCCTAGGCCCAAGTTGTTTAGCAGATCCTTTAGTGACTTACATTCCAGCTCCCTGAGGTCCTCAGATGCGTCTGATTTATACTGAAAGGTGATTTGAGCCTTAGTTCAGACTGTGGAATGAACTGTCTGAGGAGATCAGGGCTGCAAACTTTCTCTCATCTTTTAAATCACTTAATTTTTTTTTCAAAATGCCATTTCATTGATTTCATTTATGTTTATGATGTTTTATTAATTTTACTCTTTGTTTTTCATATTTTATTTAGTTTTTGTGGCTTTTAGTTTTATTCATTCACTCGTTTTTTAACTGTGTGAAATAATAAAAAAAAACAGGATCATTTGGTCCTGCTGAACCAGTGACTGTTTCATGTGTTATATGTAACTGTGGCCTCACCTTTCCCATTATGCTCTTTCGCAGGAAAAGAGGCTTCAGTGTATGTCCTTCACCAGTGTCAGGGAAAAAGAATGGGTGATGGAGTCTCTGATTCGCTACATCAAAGTGATTGGTGGTCCGCCAGGCAGAGAGGGCCTGCTAGTAGGGTTAAAGAATGGTGCTGTAAGTATAGAGTTTACATCGACATTTATTGTAACTGGATTTAACTAGCATTCATGCTGATGCTGTATTGCAGTGTACTGATGTTGTGATGCTGCACTTCTTCTGTGATGTAGATCCTGAAGATATTTGTTGACAATCCGTTTCCCATCACGCTGCTGAAGCTGTCAACGTCAGTGCGCTGCCTGGACATGAGCGCTTCCCGCAATAAACTGGCTGTGGTAGATGAGCACAACACACTCCTGGTCTACGACATCAACAGTAAAGAATTGCTTTTTCAGGTCAGCAAGCAGTGGCTTAGGGTTAAGGGTATGGTGGAAGAACCTAACTTGGCGAATTTTAAAACACATTTCAGAGGTGCAGTGGGATGAAATAAAATACAGTACATATGTGAATGTATATTTTCTATGTATGACATTTTATTCCTGTACTCTGCTCCTGTCACCTCAAGACCTTATTTCCTTCCTTTGCGTGCCCCCTATCTTATGCTTTCTCTGTAGGAGCCCAATGCTAACAGCGTGGCCTGGAACACCCAGTGCGAGGACATGCTGTGCTTCTCTGGCAACGGCTACCTCAATATCAAGGCTAGCAACTTTCCTGTGCACCAGCAAAAGATGCAAGGCTTTATGGTCGGCTACAACGGCTCTAAGATCTTCTGTCTCCACGTCTACTCCATGTCTGCTGTGGAGGTGCCTCAGGTGTGTAGCATGTCAGCCGGTCCTAGTCTGGAGGCAATGACTGTGTCCCACGTGGTCATAATTAAGAAATGATAGCACAAAATTGCCCATGCATGGTACAACTTACATATCATAGTATTTGTACTACAAAAACAAAAATGAGTCATTAAAATCAGTTATTAAGACAAGAATGTAATAAAGATATAATTGGTGGTCCTCTTCTTTTATATGGCTTTTGTTTGCTGCTGTTTTCACAATGTAATGTTTGTAATGCTTTTTGATTTTGTTGGTCTACCCAGTCAGCGCCCATGTATCAGTACCTGGAGAGGAAGATGTTTAAGGAGGCCTACCAGATCGCCTGCCTTGGCGTGACCGACAGTGACTGGAGAGATTTAGCCACAGAGGCCCTTGAGGGACTTGACTTCGACACAGCCAAGAAGGCCAGTCAGACACACACACACATCAGTCTGATCAATTTGCTAATTTCGTAAAAATGTACAAATAGCAGGAACTCCTCCAACTGTGGTGACAGTAACTTTGTCTTACTCTTAGGTTTCACATCATCTGTAGTCACCACCAGTTTACATCATGTACTTAATTCAGGCAGCCAAATACAAACAAAAGCAATGTTAAAATTATATCTTCAGGATAGGATTTTTAAGAAGCTGATATTGCAAAAGTAAACATCACACTCAGAAAGGCCATACTCTAAATGATTTCTCATCTTTTCCCATTTTCAGGCCTTCATTAGAATCCGAGACCTGCGCTACCTAGAGCTCATCAACAGCATCGAGGTAATGCCTTCTCTTCTGAGTTTGCTGATTTCTGCTCCGACAAGACCTAGGAGAGACTGGGCCAATCACAGCTATTATGGTCATCATACTTTTAGTGGCTACACTTATAAACCCTCAAACAAGGAAGGAACCTGTATCCTGAATGACATTATTACATCCAGTCGATATACATACAAGTAAATATATGCACAAAGCAAGGCATACGCAATGCCTGACAATGTACATGCGGAGGAAAGTCTTTTCAACTTGGCTAGTGCCAGCAGAATGTTTCTGCTGTTCTCCCTTTTGAAAAGGGGAAATGTCCGACTTTGAAAGTGAGCTTTTTTCATTGATGTGAAAAAAATGTTAACCGATGGTTTAAGACTCTAGCATGGGTTCAAATTGAGGCTGACAGCATCCAGGAAGCCAAAAGTTTTAGTACATTTTGTGTTGTTTGACTCATTGCATGCGTGAACACATATGCATTATGCGTGTTGTGTATGTGTGTGTGTATGTACATGCCTGTGAGTGTTAATCTCTGCACACATGCCGTGTTTGTGTTGACTGATTTGCAGGAGAGGAAGAAGCGGGGTGAGAACGACAATGAGCTGTTCCTGGCAGACGTCTATGCCTACCAGGGGAAATTCCATGAGGCAGCCAAGCTTTACAAACGTACCGGCCACGAATCCAGGGCTCTGAGCATGTACACTGACCTGCGCATGTTTGAGTACGCCAAGGTGATTAAATCATCAATCGACGATACGCATGTACAACATAACTTTGTATTGATATGGACCTCTACCTGGAAAAGCACTGCATGTATTAGGGGTGTAGAACATGTGTTTTTCTTCATCATGTGCAGTTATGCCAAGTTGGGGCCTGCACTGTGTTCAAACACCCCCCCTCCGCCCTTTACCGTCTGTCTTTCATCTCCTCATATATCACCGGAATCTCCACATATATCATCTGATCAGTGCACACACACACCATGCGTTTGCACACATATCAGTGTACAACACAAGGGTAACTTACACAAATAGTTATAGCTGGAAATAGAGCACAAAGGAAGAGAAATAAGGCGAGTCTGCTTTGAGGTGAATACTTTGATGAGGAGGTCAATTGGAATTGAGACAAACTCATGCTTTATTATTTACAAGTGGTGGGAGACTTTGATCATCAGCATTACATTCACATTGCTGGAGTAGATGACACAGCCATGACTTGTTCATGTATATTTGTGTGTGCGTCTGTATCAGATTGTATGTGTGTTTGATGTGGCTGCTGTATATTTATGTGGCTGTGTGGCCATCTGGACCTACAGGCTGTTTGTTTTAGGTAGGATGGACACCGGAGGGAAAGGCCTTCTAGCTGCCTGCTGTTTGTGTGACTCTCTTCCTCCTGTCTCGGCCTTGACCTACATGGTTCTGGCTCTCTGAACCGGACTCCTCTTAGTCCCCGTCCAGATTTGCGTTAGAATTCTAGTTGTAAAATGAAAAGAGTATGTGAAAACACTGTGTGTTTTTCTCGCAGGACTTTGTTGGAGTGACAGACCCTAAGAGCTCTCGGATCCTGATGACCAAGCAGGCAGACTGGGCTAAGAGCAGCAAGGAGCCCCGGGCAGCAGCGGAGATGTACCTGTCAGCAGGAGAACATCTCAAAGCCATAGACATTATAGGCGAACACGGCTGGGCAGACATGTAGGTGTCAGTTACTGTATGAAACATTCTAGATCAGTCTACACTGTTATTCCTGTTTAACAATTTGAAATCACCTAAATCTATGTCTGTCTTTGTAATACTTCTCTGAATATATACATTTTCTTGTTCATAACTGAACAAAAGACAGTAACGTCAAGTTAGTATGGTTAGAACTGTAGAACTGCACTCAATAATTGAAGGAACTCCATGCGCTCACAATAATTTTGTTTAGGGAGTAAAGTTATCTTCAGACAGTGAGTGGGCAACATACAAAGGGCCAAATTAAAACTCTGAACCCCCCGGGCTGAATTTGATATAGAGATACATACACTAAGTCAACTAAGCCATCAAGATGCATGTGCAGAGTTTGAAGTTTTAAGTCCCCCTCCAGTGTTAGATATGCGTCACTTAAATAAATGACCCTCACTGTGTCTTCACATTCATCTGCTGAAGGGGCAAGTTTCTCTGTGCTCACCTTAAGTCTTGAGTTTAAGATGTGTACGGACAAGAGGGATCTTGTGACTGTGTACAAGAAGGATTTTGTGACATCACAATGAGTTTGGAAACCAATCATTGTCCAATTTGCAACTTACACAAGTGGGATGTAGAAACTTTAAGGCTTCAGCGCACATGCAGTGAGATTGGACTTTTTAGGTAATGTAGAACACATTTTGTTTCCACTAGTTAAAGTTTTGACAAGAAAATTATTTATACGATCAGAGATTTCTACATTTTTCAATGAGGGGAATAGTAGATTTAAAGAATGTTAAAATAGGTCACCAAAATTTTTTTTCTGCAAAAACCATAGCAGACCCAAATTGTTTTAAATCTTGTCTGGAGGGCTAGTGCAAGGAAGCAATAAAATAATAAATACCCAGAACACATGTCTCTCAGAGGTTCAGTATTAAATGGTATATTTGAAATGCGTAAAGCTATGGCAGCTAAGAAAGTTAAGACAGAATGACTACTTTTCCTTTAGCTTTCACTCATACGTGCGTAGTGGGAATGTGGGTTGTGAGTGCGTGTTGTTGAAAACCAGGCCAACTGATAAGCCGCTGTCTGCTGGTCATATCAGAACTCCCCACTGACTCCATTTGACCTATTGTCTGCATGCTGTAAGCCTCCTGTGGTGCTACCAGTGGGTCAGGACTACAAACATTGCAGCTGAACAGAGTCAGGGCTCTTTAACCTGAATTAGTGATCCTGACTAGTTCATATTCTTTTTGGGGGTCATGAGCATAGCTTGATACGACGAATCCCCATGTAAGGGTTTATCTGCACCTGCCCTCTCTGTGTGTGCTCATCCCTCTCTTCTCTCATTCAGGCTGATCGACATTGCTCGTAAGTTGGACAAGGCTGAGCTCGAACCGCTGGCAAAGTGTGCGCTCTACTTCAAGAGATTGAAGCACCACGGCTATGCCTCAGAGACTTATTCTAAGATGGGAGACTTGCAAGCTCTAGTGCAGCTGCATGTGGAAACACGGCACTGGGAAGAGGTCTGACACACTTATGCACACAGGAGGCACACCTGCTCTGCTCATCATGGCTTCTATATAGTGTCCTTAGACAATCACATAAATATAATGTGAGCCACATAGGACTGTATTAAATATGCTGCTGTGGTACTCGGAAACCCATACCATAAACCACTTAATGTTCGTGGTATATTGTATTTCTTAAAGTTGCTGAATGCAAACAATAAGACAATACATTGGCCTAATTTCCCATAAAAACTGACAAACTTAAAACCACACGCACACTACAGAGCTAATCACCCAGCTTTGGATTTCTCTGAATACATGCCCACATGGTGATTAGAGAGTGAGAGGCACAAACAGCACTGAAGGAGTATTACCTTAATGCTCTATTCTGCTTCCAATAAAATTCCTCCATCAGGTTGGATCGTGCTGCTCACACAAAAAAGAAAATATATATTTCTTTAATCCATCTCCATTCTTTAATTGAGTAAACGGTGTTACAGAGATGCACATTGGCAATTTGCATGCTAAAAAAACATTTTGATCACATGGTTCTGCTGTTGTGTCTGAGAAAGTCTTCCTTGATGTTTATTTGATCACCAGAGAGGAGAAAAGAAAGAGCAGAGGGAAGGAAGCAGAGGTCAGCAGAACTGTTAGGCTTTTTGTGCTTCACTGGAGTGGGGGGGGGGGGAGGACAGGACAGAGCACAGACTAGAGTTACAGCACGAGCCATATGGATGCTATTCACTGCACTCGCTCTGTTCTAAAAAAAAAAAAAAAAAAAAAAGTATTTCTTTAAATGACTTTGGGCTCACAGGCCTGGGACACACACACACTCCCTGTCTCTCTTTTACTGTATGGGATGACTGGTGTGTGTTTCTTGGCTCAGGTTTTGCCACAGGACATTTAGATTAATAAGTCACTGTGACAGGCAAATATGTGTCCACAGGGCACTACAAGAGATCTTTATATTCTGTCATTCAAACGGTGGAAGAGCTGGAGTTGTAGTTCTAATTGAGTGTGAAATCAACTTAGCTTGTACACTTTTCTCTGTTCTCAACTAATTAATTATGCTGTTGCAATGTTTTGACAGAAACTGCTGCTCAGCCGTAGTCTGACGCTCTAAATGTTACAATCTGTGGGACTGGGAATACATATAGTCAAGTCCGAAATTATTCATACCCCGGGCAAATTCGGACTTAAAGTTACTGTTTTTTAACCAGCATGTTGTTTCTTGATTAGAAATGACACAGGCGTCTACCAGAAGATAAGACGATGTACAAGAGGCATCATTGTGGAAAAAATGATGCATCTTTTATTTACATTTGAACAAAAAGTGGCATGTCCAAAATTATTCATACCCGTCTCAATAATCAATTGAAAAGCCTTACAGCTATTACAACAATCAAACGGTTGCTATGATTGCTGACCAGCTTTCTGCTGTCTCGACTGGTATTTTTGCCCATTCATCTTTAGCGATGAGCTCCAACTCCTTTAGGTTGGAGGGTCTCCTTGCCATCACCCTGATCTTTAGCTCCCTCCACAGATGCTCAAAGGGATTTAAGTCAGGACTCTGGCTGGGCCACTGCAAAATGTTAATGTTTTTGTCTGCTAACCATTTCTTCACCACGTTTACTGTGTGTTTTGGGTAGTTGTTGTGCTGAAATGTCCACCCAAGGCCAAGTTTCTCTGCAGACTGCCTGATGTTGTTGAGAATTTTGATGTATTGCTCCTTTTTCATGATGCCATTTACTGTGATTAGGTTCCCTGGCCCATTGGCTGAAAAACAACCCCAAAACATTAGGTTCCCACCACCATGTTTGACAGTGGGGATGGTGTTCTTAGGGTTGAAGGCTTCTCCTTTTTTTAAAGCCAAATGAAGGCTACATCATTGTGGCCAAACAATTCAATTTTTGTTTCATCTGACCATAAAACAGAAGACCAGAAGTCTTCTTCTTTGTCCAGATGAGCATTTGCAAAGGCCAAGCAGGCTTGTGTGTGCCTTATCTGGAGAAGTGGTGTCCTCCTTGGTCTGCGTCCGTTGAACCCAGCGGTGTGCAGTATCCGTTGGACTGTCTGCCTTGAGATGTTGCTACTAGCAGAGCCCAGATACATCAGGATGGCCTTGGTGGTGATCCTTGGGTTCTTTTTTACCTCTCTCACTATCCTCCTGGCCAGCACAGGTGTCACTTTTGGCTTTTGTGGAACGTCTTGTATTTTTTTAATAATACTTTGCACTGTAGCCACTGGAACTTCAAAACATTTAGATATGGTCTTATAGCCTTTTCCTGACTTGTGGCCAGCCACAGGTCCTCAGTGAGCTCCTTTGTCTTAGCCTTGACAGTCCACAAACCAACAGCAGAGAGCTTCTGATTTTCACCTGTTAAGTTGATTAAGACAGCTGTTCCCAATGACTCAGGGTAATTAGGATGCTTTAGAAGAGCTTGGACTCTTGGAATGGTATAGATCTTTGGATTTTCCCATAGACTGTGACAGTTTGCAAAGGGTATGAATAATTTTGGACATGCCACTTTTTGTTCAAATGTAAATAAAAGATGAGTAATAATTTTTTCCACAATGATGCCTCTTGTACATTGTCTTATCTTCTTGGAGACGCCTGTGTCATTTCTAATAAAGAAACAACATGCTGGTTGAATAACAGTAACTTTAAGTCAGAATTTGCCAGGGGTATGAATAATTTCGGGCTTGACTGTATACTGCATTACATCTGTCTTCTGTGCTCTCCATTTGCTGTCCATTTCTCAGGCCTTCTCACTGGTGGAGAAGCACCCCCAGTTCAAAAATGACGTCTACGTGCCTTATGCCCAGTGGCTGGCTGAGAACGATCGCTTTGAAGAGGCTCAAAAAGGTAAGTTTGCGTCACCACCAGGGCTACACCTTCACCTGGATTGTGCCTGTATAGGTTGGCCTGACGTATACTTTCTTTTTTAAAATGTATGTTATTTCAGTGAACTTAAAGTCTACATCAACAGCCAGTGTTTACATATGGAAGTGATAAAGCCTGGCCAGGTCTGGACGCAGAGATTTTTCTCTACTTCCTTAAGATTCTATGTATCCACTGTAAAACATGATCCTCTTTGCTGGAGCAGAGCAGAACAGAGCCAGGCTGCCTGTTAACTGAATGACATGCATGCATGCCTCTAATCACCAGTACTACAAGCGGCTCTGATGATGATTACCAACTGTAACCATAGTTATAATCAGCTCATAGATTTATAATTATGATCTCAGCAGGCATATTTCCTCTCCTACATAATCTTCCTCTGCCTGTCTCGACGGGCATACAGACTGCTATACATGACTGAACAGGCGTGATTGTATTGGAGCTTGCTTATGGTCCTGCATTTTGCTGATTGTGTGTATTTTAGTCAGGCGCTGTCGTGGTATTGCACTGCTAGTGATTGCAATTGAGTCTGAGATTCTGGCTTGTCCCCTGTCCATGGTGCTAATGCTTATCAATGACAGCTTTTGAAATAGACACTGAAGACTGAATTGGTTGGGTAGATATTTTGAGGCCTTCAAGTGTAGCTCAGGTGTTTCCAAAATGGTTTCTGGGCCTGTAGGGGTCCATCAAGAGTTTCTAATGGGTCTGCAGCACTTTTACCATCCACAAAAGGCCGTTTGACTGTTTTTTAATTTTTCACATGTCCCATGTCTTTAGTTGCAATATATCTTTTTAACAGTTTCCATGTTTCAGAGTTTCATTAATTCCAATCTTTGCAACCCTGGATCACTCTAAAGTCTTCTCGTTGATTGATAAAGGTAATTCATTCCTGTAAATGAAAAGCATTCAGTGAAGTTGCATCATTATCAAGCTATAAACTTGACTGACCTGAGTTCTGCTATGCACGTTGAAAACATATTGAATACTGGGAATAAAATTGTCCTAAAGATGGCCTTGTTATTTGTATTTACCATTACAGCACATGGAATGGTGTATTTGTTTGTTTGGGAGCTTTGACCAGAAAATGCTGAGAAGCACTGCTGTACTCTGCATTAGTGTTTTGTGTTTCTGTGAGTGGGGAGGGGTGTGTGTGTGTGTGTGTGTGTGCGCGCGCGCCTTCCTACATTAACCAAAAGCAGCTGAATGTGGTTTTTATCCAGTTAGGTAGACTGATGAATATTTGCCACTAATATGTCCTGACCCTCGCTGTGGTTGCAGAGGCCGTGTCACTGGTGGGGCTGACTCTCTAAAGCTGCTTCTAATTACCCTCTGATAAGAACATGAAGAATAGAGCTCATGTTTGTTGGGGCTTTAAAGTCAAAGTGAGCTGTTGTTTTCATTATTCAGGAGAAACCACCCTGTTTGGGGAAAAAAAGGCTTAGTCGTACATGTAAACATTTGTATAAATGTAATTTTATCTAATTGTCCATTTTCATCTTTTGTACTCTCTCTTACTGATATAATAATAGAGATTGAACCCAAAGCCAGTTCATGAAAGTTATGCTGTTCTTAACAGTGTCTGCCAGCTCTTTCCTGTTACAATCCTTTGCCAAACAGGACACTAGATGCACCACTGCTGAACAGTCAAAACAAAGAGCACTTCCTGCTCAAACGGAACCTTCATTAAAAGAACAAAAAATGTTGTCTTAATATTTGACTAGTTTAAATAATACTAATAAAGTACCACAACATAACAATGACAACTTTGCACCAAGGATGTCATCCAAAAATAAATTAAAAAGCAAGATGTCTTGCATTGACACTAAATTTAGCATTGCCTTAAGACTGGAAAGCTTTCACCATTTTGTGTCATTCACTATTTAGCATTTCACAAGGCCGGGCGACAGAACGAGGCTGTAAAGGTCCTGGAGCAACTTACCCACAATGCAGTGGTGGAGAACAGGTTTAACGATGCAGGGTACTATTACTGGATGCTGTCTATGCAGTGTCTAGACATCGCTAGAGGTGAGACCCATCTTCTCTGCTCTGGAAAGAACTGCAATTTGTTTTTGCTGTGAAGCTTGATGCATTTATTAGTTCCTGATCGTCCCTTCTGCTCTCTCTGTGTTTGTCGGAATCAGAAAGTGAAGACCAGAGGAATGAAATGCTGAAGAAGTTTGAGCGTTTTCAGCATCTTGCTGAGCTCTACCATGTCTATCGCTCCATTCAGCGCTACACGGTGAGAACATGCTACTTTGTCAACCTAATCTTTCATAGCCAGACCAGACAAAAGTAGGAGGAGGCCTTTGAAATCATAAGGCAGGCATACGATTGGCCTCTCGAGTTGAAAGCCCTGTAAACAGAACCTGCAATATGGTTAGATTTATGTTTGGGTACAAACACATCCACCTTTCTTTTTTTTACTTGTAATCTTCTGACAGCCCCTCTGCATTTCTGCCCACTTTCTAATCAACCTTTGTACTCAAATTTCTTCAGACTTCTGTGAGCTTGACAAGAGGGAAGTCTGGCTTTGCAAGATTATGTCAATTCAAAAAAATAGAGACTCGGGGTAAAGGAGAAATTAAGATACGCACAGAGGTTGTTAGGTAAAGTGAACAATGGAGGGTTGAGGAGTTTAGGTGGAGACCACTGAAGTGGAATTAATCAACTTGAACTACTCGGGAACCGCCATCATTAGATTTCTCTTTGCAAATGTTCTAAATTGACTGACAGAAAATGTCAGGACATGCTACGCCTAACGGCAAACAGTGATAGTTATGCCCTTTATGCAGCAGTCAAAATGGTTGACTTCCTGCAACCTCTCAGACCCCATCACTATGGTAACCCGCTACCATCCATGGTCCTCTCCAAGCCCCAGCCCCAGCATACCAGCCTACTTAAAAACAAGCAAGTCCTGGTTATGAGCACTCTATGGGGGACCTGGCTTGTGTCAGCGTCCACAGTTTGTTGTTTCAGCTTTCTGCTCGGCTGTGGTCACACCCCTGCAATAGCGAGGCATCTCTGTGATCCAGAGCAGAGCAGGAAAAGCTCTATATCTCACTTTAACTCTCATGGGCAGGCACTATAGATTTGAACTATCAACTTTTGGGATAAAGTGGTGGTAATGATTGCTGTAGCAAATTCTTTTTTCCCTTTCAGGGCGTTGTGAGGTGGGATAAGATACTGTGAAGGCTTAGGCTTCTTTTAGACCCGGTTAAAAGATTTAAAAAAATTTAGAAGGGAGTAGGAGAGATGGAGCTTTTAAAAAAAAAGTAAAATCTGCAAATTGTTATCAGAGATTTCTCTAATTTTATAATCCCTGCACCTTCCATGTCTCATTTTTCAACTTATCTTCAGGATGAGCCCTTCAGTTCCCACATGCCAGAGACACTCTTCAACATCTGCAGGTTTCTCCTGAACAACCTCACCAAGGACATACCACCAGGCATTTCTAAAGTGTATCCTTCCATTTGCAAAAGTAGACCTAACTTGAAGGTATCGAGCAAATATTTTTAGAATAGATTTTTAGAAAGTATTTTGGGGCCTTTGCTTTCTGGAAAACTCTCAAGAACAAACATGCCAATCTGAAATCATGATTGGCAGAGACAATGATGATAAAGTGGTGGAAAAGAGATAGAAGGAGAGAGAAAACGGAAGAGTTGGCGCCACTGCGGAAACCATGCTGCTGCTGAGAGAGAGAGAGAGAAAAGGGGTGATGATGGGTAGGAGGAGACGATGCCAGCAAGAGTCACATTTTCTGTTATCTAAACAAATGCTTTGATTACTGACGTATGTACGTGTATGTACATAAACGCATTAAACAATGCACTTTAATTTGAAAAAATACACACAAAGCCACCCACATCCGCATCCACACAGACAAATCCATGTGGTCATGCACAGCGGAGGCAGAGGATGAGGAAGGAAAGTCCAGCCTTGGAAGAGGAAATCAGGCTGAGCAGCTGGGCTCCTCTGTGGCCAAAGCGAGGTGTTCCAGAAACTTTGAACTTAGATTTATAGACTCAGCCAGGCTGCGTCTGACTTGGTTTGAACAATTGAGTACAATGTCACAGAAAAGCTGCACTAAACAACCTACACAATAGAAGGACACGCATTTATCAACAGTCCCAGCCGTGGAGCAGAACTGGGTGTGTGGGAGGGGAGAAAAGTGGAGAGGAAAGGAGGGGAGTGGTGTTAAGTTTTAGGTGATGGAGGAGTGCCAGCATAGAGCTTTTGCAGCTGCAACTCGTTGACCTGTCATTGCCACTCTCAGAGCTACTCTCTTAACAATCTGTCTCCATATAAATACAAATAAGCAACAATTTCCTCAAGTCAAACAAAAAAATCAGCCACACAGGCCGTTATAAGCGCACACACAAACCCAATAACAACCTTACTAAGGTACCTTACCTTCAAGGCATTTAACCAAAGCTGCTGGCTCAGCACGGCTGTTGTTCCACGCATTAAGAGAAATGAGGAAATGTGCCATCATACCTATTTATAAATGCACACAAGTGTACCTTTTTCCACATAAAAAAGAACAATTTTTGAAAGAGACATCTAGAAATCAATATCCCAGGGAAACTATATTTAGACTTTCAACTGTTCCTCTTAGTTTTCCTTGACCTCTTTATTAGTAACACCTTGTATGCGTTGGCCAAGCAGAGTCGAAAACTAGGTGCCTATAAACTTGCGAGGTATTCCTACGAGAAGCTCCAGGAGCTGCACATTCCCTCTCGCTTCCAGGAGTCCATAGAACTGGGCAGCCTCACCATTCGCTCCATGCCCTTCCACGACAGCGAGGTGTGTTTTAACGCGTTGGCTGGTATAACTTAAATACTCTTCATCAATACTCTCGGAATAGTTGAGCATTTATCCCTGCCCTTTATTCTTAAATGTGTAGGTTAAACTTCCATGTGTTTATTGCAGGACTTGATTGAGGGCATGATGTGCTACCGCTGCTCCACCAACAACCCTCTGTTGAACAACCAGGGGAGCGTGTGCATCAACTGCAGGCAGCCTTTCATCTACTCCGCTTCATCGTATGGTCAGTGACACACAAATATGTTGTGCGCAGTATTTGCACAGTGGGGACTTCATTTTTTTAATGTAGCGTATCCTCCTTGTGTACAGAAGTGTTACCTCTGGTGCAGTTCTACCTGGAGGAGGGCATCAGTGATGAAGAGGCTGTGTCTCTGATTGACCTAGAAGTTCCTCAAACAGAGCAGATGGATGCACGCTGGCACGATATGGACAATGGTGGTATCCTTTGGTCATATACACTATGTAATTACACATATATACAAACATACATGCTATGTATGAATTATTAACTCCTCATTCTGCTCGACCAGAGAGTCTGCATCCCTGCCCTAACACGCTGCACATCTTCTCGAAATGTAGCATGTGACTCCCCTCCGCCTTGTGACAGTGCTAAGAAGCTGTTTAGTCTGCACTGGCCTCGATTTTGTGCTGGTGGGTAAGCTGTCAGAGCTAAGTCATATTAGCTCTTGAGCTAATAGGGTTAGCGAGGCTCCCCTGTCTCATCTTAATGACACTAACCCTCTGAGAGCCGTAGCCACAGCCCTACTGCAGGGATTAACCTGCATTAGCCGGAAGGCACTCAAGGGCACTGACGTCTGTTCTGTTCCTCGGGAGCCACGATGTGACTGACAGGCATGACTGATTGGCATTTTGAAGATTCTCATTTTTAGAAATGTCTCTGACGGATAGTTTTATTTATATTTTTTTCCTGTTATATAACTACAGAAAAAATACATAACAATTAAAACAAGATGTTGAAATGTATGTATTGCTCCAGCTATTTGTTCTTAATTAACACCAATCAGATACACAGGCTTTGAGGATGGATGACGGTTTGGACGATGCAGAGGAAGATCCATTTACAGCCAAAATGAGCTTTGAGGTAGGAAAAAGGACAGCGAAGAGGAGGGCAATTAATATTCCACCAACTGGGCAAACCAGCTGGAGAGGGTGAAAGGACAGGGTCCATAATAGAATGTGGATGTGTTCATGTGTGTGTCCAAACAGCAGGGGGGCTCGAACTTTGTCCCAGTCAAGGTGAGTCGCTTGGTGCTACGCTCAATGAGCAGGAGGGATGTCCTGATCAAACGCTGGCCCAGGCCGCTCAACTGGGAATACTTCCGCTCCCTGCTGCCTGACGTGAGCATCACCATGTGCCCCACCTGCTTCAAGGTACAGCATTTAAAGGATACATGGCTCCTAACGTTTATCTGTCTTTCTTTCACTTGTGTCTTTAACTAACACTGTTTTAGATGATTTGTTTTTTCTGCCTCGTTGCTCGTCTTCTATAGATAACATTTTTCTTCAGATCTGTTTATTCTGGGCTTCCTTTCTTTGTATTTCCTCGTAGATGTTTCACAGTGAGGATTATGAGCTCCTGGTGCTTCAGCACAACTGCTGTCCTTACTGTCGCAGGCCCATCGATGAACCAAACTGATCTACTTAAAACTGGAGCAGCTATTTAAAACATTTCAGTTTTTGTACTCAAGCTAATCTGTTTGTGCTTTGGATTTTTGTGTAATGAATGAGTCACAAGAATCCTCGAGAGCAGCCCTTTGTCCTTTCAGGGATGACTGACTAAAGTAATACCTGTAGTGTTTGTGTGTTGGTCATGACTGTGTAAAGAAAGTGCACCATCAGCCAATCAACCCAATTGGATTATTAGGATCAGATTACCTTAATCTGTCACTGATTACATTATCACGTTAAAGGGAACACAGGTATAAAAAATCCCTATAATAACAAATGTATTTTAAAAAAAACTATTTTAACCTAATAGTAAACATCTATTTGTTATGTAGAGAATATTATTATTCGCAACGGCCAGATATGTCAACAAGTGCATTGCACTTGCTTACATACTGAAGATGGACTGTATGTTTTGTAACCATATGGGACATGTGATCTGTTGTTTAGTCATTATAATGTATTTTTATATTGTCACAGAAGAGAAAAAAACCTTTCAATAAAATAGTTTGGTATTTTTTATGACAGTGGGTTTTCCTAGTGCTGTTACAAAGACATCTTGAATAATATGAACTTTTTACTCTTGCAGATTGAACTCTAGGATTTGTGTCTGAGAAAAAGAGAGCTGGAGTGAGAGGGCATGCTACGAATGGTATGCCCCACTGATTCTGATTACACTTCTGCATTATGCAGTGGTTAGGGATTAGGCGTTCACGGATGCAAATAAGTTGGATTGCTCAGGAAATGTCATTTTTAGTTTGTCCATAATAGACTGGTTCCCTCGGTCTGCCTTCCCTCCCACTCTCTACTCCCATCTCATTGTAATGATGCATTGATGCACATGACAGTAATTATGGGGTTTGGCTAGCCATGGCTGTAACCTCTCACCTTGAAAATGCTCAATATACTGCATAGCTATTTCTTCTTGAGATTTCTCCTGTAATGCTGTGTGTGTGTGTGTGTGTGTGTGCGTGCATGCGTGTGCGCACGTGTGGTGTGTGTGTGTGTGCGTGCGCATGCATGTGAGAGAAAGAAGGGGACTGAGATTGGGTGTCTTAATACCATCTCTGCTAACACTTTGCACCATGCATGTCCCTAATCCGGGCGGCCTTTTAAAAGGTGCCGCATCACTTCAGGGGGGTTGCAGAGCACATCTTCCTTCCACAAGATCCATCCCTGCAGTCGTCCTTTCTCCCCCATTTGTACTGCAGCTGAGACTCCCTCAAAGTATTTTATTCTGACAAGTGGCACAGGTTGTTATCCTGTGTCAAAGTCTCGGAGGAAGAAAAAAAAACCCATCAGCGTCTACGACCATGAATGGCACAGAAGGACCCAACTTTTATGTCCCCATGTCTAACAAGACTGGGTTGGTTCGCAGCCCGTTTGAGTACCCTCAGTACTACCTGGCTGAGCCCTGGAAGTACTCTCTCGTGGCCGCGTACATGATGTTCCTCATCATCACTGCCTTCCCCATCAACTTTCTCACCCTCCATGTCACCGTCAAACACAAAAAGCTGAGGACCCCTCTGAACTACGTCCTGCTCAACCTGGCGGTGGCTGACCTCTTCATGGTCGTTGGTGGCTTCACAGTCACCCTCTACACAGCCCTGCATGGATACTTCATGTTAGGGGTCATCGGCTGCAACATTGAGGGATTCTTCGCCACCTTAGGAGGTAAGAGATGGGGAGGTGAAATTGTTTATACATTTATCTTGTGTGTTCAGTGCTTTCATTCGGATTTTAATTGATACAGACATTTTCCCCTTGTGTATGTCACATTGGTAAATGAAATAATTTTAAAACACACATTTCTGAGAAATTTTTTTCAGTGTGAATACTTGAAATCTAAAAAAAAGTCTGCTCAATTACAAGTGTTTGATATCAAGTAAAAGTGTGCTGTTTAAAATGTATGTCTGCTTTATTTTATGTCCCAGGAGAGATTGCTCTTTGGTCTCTGGTGGTTTTGGCTGTTGAGCGTTACATTGTGGTCTGCAAGCCAATGACCAACTTCCGCTTTGGGGAGAAACATGCCCTTGCTGGGCTGGCATTCACATGGATCATGGCCCTGTCCTGTGCTGCTCCCCCTTTGTTTGGATGGTCCCGGTACTGTATGTTTCAGTGTCTAGACTGGCCAGGCCTTAGAACCATACAAATACTGTACTGATCATTTGCACATTAAAGCACCTTAGAGATTATCTTTATTTACTTGCAGCACACTTACCCAAAGACACGTATCTAATATCAAATACTGTGTGTGACGGTGTTGATGGAAATTCTTAGATTCTTATTTGTCTGGATGCAGGTACATCCCAGAGGGCATGCAGTGTTCCTGTGGGATTGACTACTACACTCCCAAGCCTGAGATCAACAACACCTCATTCGTCATCTATATGTTTGTCCTCCATTTCTCTATCCCCCTCATCATCATTTTCTTTTGCTACAGTCGCCTGCTCTGCACTGTGCGAGCGGTAAGAAAACCTACTGTCAGATGCAATATTAATAACACGGATGTGATACCTTGTTTATCCCTGTAGAGAAACTCTTTTTTTACCTTTCTCCCCTCCTCAGAGAGGTTAGCAGCGTCTCTGGAGATGTGAGGGATTTAGTGGCTCAAGGACACTTCAGGAGGGCAGATCATTGCCAACATAGCAGCTTATATCGAGGTCCTCCAGCTGGAGGGCAGTCTGCCTGCATCCTGATGCCCTCATTAATAATAGTTTAGCAACATTGATAATGTATTAGCAGTCATAAATAGTTAAAAAAGAATGCTTAAATTCTTAATTAAAGCGGCTATAATTTATATTTTTATATTAAAAATGTGACAATGTGAAAAGGTTGCTCGTAGTGACGAACCTACAGAGAATTATCACCTGAATCTGCAGCTCCCATCAGCTTTAGGGAACTTTGTAGCGAATTTCAGCTCATTGTTATCTGTCTGACCCGAGCTGCAACTTTACTGTTATGTTTCACTCTCACCACTCTTATAGCTGTGTGCACCAAACAGTAGACAAAGTTAGTGAACATAGTGAAGAATTTAGCAGCTAAAGGGCCAGATATTTCCCTCAGGAGTTGGTGGCACCTAGCCCCAGTTTGTGGCTTTCATGTATTAGCATACAGCGATAAGGGCTGATGCTAATACATGAAAGGCACAAACTGGGGCTATAAGAGACCAAAAACAGAGCTATAAAGAGTGAATATTGGACTTATAGTCACCAGATTGCCAGAATCATGTGTCCAAATGAGTAATAATTTGTTCTGTAACTGCTGGATGTGTAAATGAATTTTACATTTGCTGACAAGTTTGCAATATCAATTTAAAAGGCAATGCTATGTCAATTTTGTGGCCAAAAAATTCTGTTATCTCAGGTTAAAATCTGATAAATCTATTCTTAAAGGCTCAATGTGTAATTAAACACATACATCACAAATACATTTGCATGTATAATTGGAAGGTTTGACTTAATATTGAAAAATAAGTTTTACTGCTGTGCTTGAAACCATTGCAAGTGTAAAGAAACATTAAACAGCAAGAGAAAACAAGACTAACTGAGTGTAGATGTAACTGTTTTCTAGTGTTAGTCCATTTATCAAGAGACCTGTCAGTCAGTTTGGTAGTCCTATCCTGAGTTTTTCAATTTTGGTGCAAGGCTGACCTTTTCGTTTACATTTGGATCACAGATCAGCCCTTCATTAAATTAATAATATGCATCTGTGTGTGTGTCTGTTTGTGCTCAGGCTGCGGCCCTGCAGCAGGAGTCTGAATCCACCCAGAGAGCAGAGAAAGAGGTGACACGTATGGTTATTGTCATGGTGATCTCTTTCCTGGTGTGCTGGGTGCCCTATGCCTCCGTGGCTTGGTACATCTTTGCAAATCAGGGAGCCGAGTTCGGACCAGTATTCATGACTGCCCCTGCCTTCTTCGCCAAGAGTGCCGCTCTGTACAACCCAGTCATCTACATTCTGCTAAACAGACAGGTAAGTGAAGCAAAAGTCCTGGTTTGGTTATTTTGTGTGGCTGTAGGCAAGGCAGTGGTGGAAAGTGCATTTTCTTGAAAACTGTACTTAAGTGCAGTTTTAAGGTACTTTTCTCGAGTTCTTTTTACCACACTACATAGGATCTGACAGCTGCAGTCCTGTGACAGCCACAGATTCTAGGACCTTTTTTCCCAATTTTTTTTTCACTTTTGTGTCAGAGCATTTGATTAAATTATTGCTGTTGGGGGGGGGGGTTCAAGAACATTTCATTTAGGAAATATATATACAAATTTGTATATCTTGTAAACCATGGGACCTCTAGGTTGAGAACCAGTTACCTGAACTACCAGACTGTATAAACTAGCTCCACCTCATCCAGCTATATGCCTTGTTATTTCAACTTGAATTACTCTTATGCACATTTTATTTCTGTTCTTATTTTTATTTGATATACTCTAAATTAGCTTATATAGCTTATCTTATGTTACATTTAGCTGATAATGTTGCTGCACTTTTACTTGTAATGGAGTATTTTTACATTGATGTATTGGGCCTTTTATTTAGTGAAGTTGTATTACTGCGATTCTGATGTTCTTCATCTTGGCCTCCAGTTCAGAAATTGCATGATCACCACGGTGTGCTGTGGAAAAAACCCGTTTGAGGACGATGAGGCCGCTACTACCGTCTCCAAAACTCAGACTTCATCTGTCTCCTCCAGCCAGGTGGCCCCCGCTTGACCTGTACCCCCTCCTCTCCCCTCAATGTCCCATCTGTCCCTGCACACCTAGGGACCCACCACCGCCAAGCAGCACTACGTTCTATTGGCCAATCCTCTTGACTTACCTCTCCATGTGTCTCCACTGCAGCGGCACAACCGCACCTTTTTGGTGGGACTGACATCAAGAGCCAGCATGTGTATTTTCAATCCATTTTAATTATGGAAAGAGTTCAGCTGGCCTCACAGAGTTTAACCCGGCACCAAGGGGGTGTTGTCTGTGTGACGATCCAACTGAACCCATTCCAAGCTCCCCACTTCCCAAAACACACATAATAGGTGAAAATCTAATTCAACACACCACACTGCATAATTTCATCCTCATGAGCTCTAGTTTAAGTAATTGTTACAGCTACATATTCCCCAAATACGCTTTAAACAATCCAGTTTATGAATACTTAGGTGAAAGTAGTTATTAAATATGTTTAGATATCTCAGATGAGTTTATAAGGCATCGGACGAGGCTGTCCTCTGGTCTCTCTGTCTCTGCTCTCGTCTTCATGGTGGCAAAGCTGAGGTTGTTAGTTTGCTTTTGGCCCGCGAGACATGAGTGTAAACAGATGGACCTGAAAAGAGCCTCTGCAGGGAGACAGCGCCTCCTGCAAGAGAGTGGGTGCATGCGTGCATGCGTGCGTGTGTGTGTGTGTGGTGGATGTTTATGCTCTTGATTGAATGTCAGTGTGTGCACTGAAGACACATTATTTTGTTCATTGTGTAAAGGCTAGGATGTTGTGAAAGTTGTTCTGTGTCCTGCAATAAAAACAAAGCTAAATGTCTGCACGACTTCTCCCTCTCACTTGTTTTTTTCATGAGAACTTTTACAAGGCTTTCTGAGAGGTTCCAGATGCTAGTTTGTGGGCTTTTGGGTGGCAGACCAGATGTGAATGGCTCTCAAATGTTGTTATAATTTTGCTATGCTGTAATGCATTCAGAAGAGAAGCACTTTGAGACTTGGTACAAAAACCACTGTCATCATTAGACACATCATCAAATCCTAAATACTGTAATTTATTTCACAAACTCTGACAAGTCATTTGGCATCACAAATACAGTCTCTCTTCAGATTATACTGAGCTCACTTTTTTTCTCATAAATGCAAATTTCCCTCTTTGAAATTGGTCAGAATCCACCATGAAATTCATTCGTTTACAACCACACTGATCAACACTTCTATGATGCAGCTCTTCCCAGTGAACTACATTACAGCTGATTTCATAAATTTCTGTCTTATATTCCTCTCTCCAATCCTCCTCAACCCATCATCACCCTGCAAAGCACACTGGGATGTATTGTTCAAAGCACCGATGGGCGCAAGTCAGCCATCTTCACCAATCACACCTGAGAACATCGCAGGCTTTTAGGAGATGAGAGGAGTTTATCGCGGTCCTTCTGACTCATCCTGGTGAACAGGCCACGTGAAAGCATTATAACACATCTATAAATATTGCTATGGACAATTATAATACAGTACAGTGCATCATTGGCTCGTTCCCTTAAGAAAAGGGTTCAGTGCGTTAAGATTGCCACCAGGGCTTACTGTAGGTCCCAGTAACTGTAAAGACATCCAGAAAAAAAAGCCTCATCACCAAGCTCCTACACCTTCCCTCAAAAGCATAGCTGAGCCAGACTGGAATTCTGTCCGTGTCATGGGGGAAAGATATGGGAAAATTTGCTTGGCATTCCCAGATCAGAGGAGGAACACCTCGCAAATGCACGACGCTTAACAGGCAGGTTTAAGTCTTGAAGTCTTTTGCTCTGCCTCATTTCACGCTTCTTCCAGTCTGTGGTATTAATAATGACACTTCTGAAGGCTAACTCCGTAGTGGCCGACATTCCCAAGTAACTATGTAGGCAGGAGAAAGGCAGCTGTCAGCAGGAGAAAGAGGTGGCTAGTAGAAAAGACACTGGCAGGATCAGGCTTCACTGCAGCACTCGTAGATGTTGTCCTCCACAAGGGCAATGACCTGCTCAAACTTGTGATGCAGCTGAGTGCGACGTGCCGTGGGGTTAGACTCCAGAGCGCTCACCACCTGACCGAGGGAGAAAGGAAAAACACAACAAAGATGACTTTCAGCGGCTGTCGAGCGTTCATGCATCTGTCTGTGTGTGTGTGTTGGGGGGGGGGGCAGCCACCTGCCTGGACATAGAAAGCTGAGGCAGAGGGAGAGCAGCAGAGGAACAACTGAAGTGCTTTAGCCTCTTCTCCAGCCTTCACGCATGCCTCCACACCACAAAAGCCTTTGCTCTTCACATATTTACAAAACCCACATCTGCTCTGTTATTCATGCCCAATAGTCGTCACCGTGTCAGTGGGATTTATGGGCTCTTAGCGGCAGCGTGCTACCAGGCAGAGCGAACTGAGCTGGGGCGAGAGAATAGGCAATCAGGGGCCATTCACAGAGCTCTGTGAATCAGACTCCATAAGCCCCTGGCCCACGTCAGTACAGTAGCATGACAGAGGAAAGCAGCTAAATAGTATTATCATGAGGGTGCTCCATTAAGGCACAGTCACCACTGACTAAGCCTCTCTTGAGAATAGTCACAGCAGTAAGGAAACATGGGGGAGGACAGCGGGGCTCGAAGAAGGCTAGTTCAAAGAGAAACAGGAGATACGAAGCAGCAACTTAACAGTCACATTTGCAGATAGGGGTGGTGGATAAAGAGAAGGTAAACAGCACGTTGTTTGCTTGAAGTGAAAGTCATATGTGGGCTGGAAGGGAGGATTGGACACATTAAATGTTGATTTCTGCTGGAAAGATAGTTCACATCTGATTATTTCTGCTCGGAAAGAAAAGAGTTATTTAGTGCAGATATTTGAGGATATAAGACTATGTTTAGTGTGGCACATCTCTCAACATGCACATGATATTCCATGCTGATACGTCACGCTCTGATACCAGTCTGCCGTCTGAAACTTAAAAGAGGCAAAAGTGGTCGCCTGAAGTGTTGTGGCTGCAGAAAAGGGGCCAGTTTAAACATGACTAACATTATCTTATCCTGATCTGGGATCAGAAAGACAAGAGAAGTAATGTAAGAATCTCTCCTCTTACCTGATTTCTGTATCTCTTGGCGTATTTGTAGATTTCTGTCAAGGCCAGGTTGGTGTTGAATTCATTTCTGTATTTCTACAGGATGGACAACAGACCATTATATTAGATTCAGTTGCTAAATAAAAACTTGCATGTACGTGTCAGGCTTCTCTGGAGCCAGATGACTAACACACATGGACTTTCTGAACACTTTACTCACCCGTGACTCCTCAGCCAGGTGAGCGTTCATTTCCTGCTCGCTGAGAGGTGCCATTTCCTGTATCTGCTGGTAGTAGCCCTGCACTCTCTTCTTGTACTCAGGGATCTCCTTGGCATACAGCAGCTTGTTGGTAGGGGAGTCCTGAAAAAAACAGCAACACACATTTCAGCCAGGACACAGTGTTTATTGCATCAATTTGCTTTTTAGTTTGGCAGTGTGGCCCTGCTCATGGAACAAATCGGAGCAAGCTTGACACAGACTGTCCTTGAACTCACCATACATGTTCAAAATGCATGTACAACTACATGCTAAAACAGGAGGAGGCTGAAAACAATGTAGTAGCGAGGATGCAGAGCTCAGCGGGTATCGAGCATACCAAAAAACAACTGGCAAAAAACTCATGCCAGCCTGAACCACTGCGAGGCTCCATATATTCAATTCAATTCAATTCTATTCAATTTTATTTATTATGGCCAAATCACAACAGTTATCTCACAGCGCTTTTCATAAAGAGCAGGTCTAGACTATACTCTGAAGTTATTTACAGAAGCCCAACAATTCCCATCAAGAGCAAGCACATATGGCATAACTTCAACTTTATTGCCCTTCTGATTCTTAATTAATAATTTAGCACTGGACCTTAGTCTTTAATAAAGAGATGTGTATGTTATGTCTGCAATCGGGTGCTCATGTCCGAATAAGGAGCTGTTCAGTTAGACTGGATGTTATTTGCTGTTGACCCAATCTAAACCAGCCTAACGTGAGACAATAGGGGGAGGGAACAGTTTCCTTTTCACACAACAGGAGACTGAGTGCCAGAGAAGGAACATTCCAGTCTAAACAATACTCCTTCATACCTCTGCCACTCTCTCCACAGTCACTTTGGGCTCTCGCACTGGTGCTTATTCAAGCAGGAAGAAAAGTAACGAGGCTAAGAGGTTGTGGGTATACTCTAGTTTTAGTGGTGACTACTGCTGGGAGCGAGTCTGTGTGTGGGTCTTTATGAGCTGTGCGTGTGTGTGTGCACGTGTGAGAGAGAAAGGGACAGGGAGAAAGTAGGACAGGGAAAAAGAGGCGGCCAGCCTCAGCTTTCAGCATCAGTGAAAGTGCTTACAGCGCACCTTAATATTTCTATGTGTCATGAGTTATTTGTGTCACCTAATATATGTGTTTGTTTGCGTGTGCGTGCATGTTTGTGTGTTTTAAAGGTGCTGAGGGAGAGGAGAGGCCACCGCTCCTTCTGATAGGGAACCCTCTCTCTTCCTGTCCACAAGGTCACTTCCTGCTGTTCGTCCATCTGCCTGGTAACCCCCCTGTGACCCTGTGGCCCTCCATCTCTGCATCTCGCCAGATAAGAGGGTTTCTGTGGTAACAGCAAACATTGCTTGGTTTCCTACCCATCTCTCTCTCTCTCACCCCTGCTATGCTCCTGCTAATCCAGACCCCGTACCCTTCACTGCTCTGTCCCGAGGCCATCGTGCACACAAACAAGCGACTGTATTCACTCCAGGTGTAGAGGTGTGTCATGCCAGTCTCCTTGAACTACAAGAGAAATCGTAGCCACATCCTTGAACGTGGTGACTTCACGATACATGCAAAGCCAGATGTGAAATGCTAATGAGGAGGCTGCGACAAACATTGTACAGAAAGTCTCATCACTGGAAGTTTTACATATGTCTTTGCATCCTTAGGTATGTACCTGCTTGCATGTACATATGAATATTGCTGCCGTGAGTGCACTGGCTCTTTGGCAATGAACTGAAATATATAAATCATACTGTTCCTCGGTGAAAGAGGAGCATCATTTGATGAGTCCTCGGCTCCCTCCAGGGAGGAAGCCAGCCAGAGAGAGACAGGAAGCAGAGCGTGCTCAGGGTCAGGGTGTCTGAGGGATGAGACGGATTTGTGAGCACTGAAGACATTGACATGCAAACACACACACACACACAGAAAGGCAGACAGACAGACATATACAAGCCTGAACACAGACACACACACACACACGCATGCACTTCCGCACAGAACAAAAAGAGATCTCTGGTGCTCATGACCTTGGATCAGCCGACTCGGCTGTAATAACATGAGGAGAGGTAGATGGAGCTGACAGTCTAAAGGCTTAGGGATAAGGTTTCACAGGGGGACTCAGGAGGTGTATGTGTGTGTGAGTGTGTGCACGTTAGATAGATAGAAAACCTTTATTTATTCAGGTATTTAATTAGATACATAGGTATGGTATGATAAATTAGAGGTTTGTGAGAATTGCCATCTCAGAGGGGCGTGGAGGGAGAGACATAAGGTAAGAGACAGGTGTGTCAAAATTTGTACATTTGTGATACAGATTTTTTTTTGTTTCAGTGTGACTTCATTTTCATTATTATTCATCATAGCCTCCAAAGTCCATCGCAAATACACATCCACAAATCTTTAATAATTTGGCATTCTTTTTATAGTGTTTGATGGGGAGGCTATATTGCCAAATCCCTGTGATAGATAGATCGATCGATAGATCGATAGATAGATAGATGGATGGATGGATCGATAGATCTATCAATCGATCGATCGATCAGTCTCACCTTGCCAAGCTGCAGGTCAGAAATGGAGCAGGCGTCTATGAAGGCCTGGGCAATCACAGACAGACAGGCGTCCATGTGATCCGTCTTATCAATGTCAAACACAAACTGAGGATTCTTCAAGATGTTCACCCAGAAACGCAGAGGTAAACTGCAGGGACAGTGAAAGAGCAACATTTAAAGCCTTTCACTTGCACAGTGAGGTGACCAAAGGGAGACTTTCATTAACAGAGTTTAGCCTGAGACCTGTTGGTTTTCCAGATGTGCAGCGTGTCTGGGTCTGTGATGCCCCGTTTGTCAGCCTGCTCCTCCAGGAAGTCAAAGAAGTATTTGACAGCCAGAGGAGGGCGGTCCGGAGGGATGCTGAGGATGGCTTGAAAGAGGTCATCCAAGAACTTCTGAAGAGTTCCCTGTGGAGGAAAAGAAAAAAGGCGGCTCATACATACACAGAGACAACGTTTCATGGAATGTGGGGATTTTGAGGCGGCTCCTGAGGCTAATGTGGGCCATGAAAACAAGAAATAGAAAGACGACTTAGATATCAAGCTGTAACTTAAGTCTCTTTGTAGTTTTAACAAACAGTTTCTTGTGTTCACCTTGGTGGACAGCAGGCGTGTCAGGTAGATTTCAGGCAGGACCTTCTTCCGGTGGCTCTGCCTGTGTGACCTCTTGTTCTCATTTAGTTCATCATGAGGTAGGACCTGGAAAAGCAGAGGCCAAAGATGAACATACCGCTCACAAGTTGAAGTAATAAACCCCCGCATAAGTAGCTAAATGAATGCTCTACTGTCTCAGCTGTCAGAGGGGAATTTTCTGTTTCTTGCATTAGACACATGATCTAGAAACCACATGAGGGTATTTTGAAGCAGTAAATAATATGCAGAAGTGAGGAGGTGATGGCAGTTGGGAAACTCTCATGGTTTTCTCTGGTTGCTGTGTACAGGATCATATCTCTGACTTGCTCATACAGGTCTAAATAGGGGTAAGGTAAAGAAAGAAGCAGTCAAAATCCACCTACTTGTGTCAAAAAAGGACTATAGAACTGTCCTGTAAAACTAACTATTCACCCGGCAAATTGTGTTCCAAGGAACTCATTATTCTAAAGTCAAAGGGCCCATATCTTGGCTGACGTTTATAAAAGAGCTTAAGCGGCATTAGTGCTGTCATGTCCTCTCAGCAGCTTTCCTTTTCACCTCCATTCACCCCCATTCTCTCTGTCGTCAGGCCTGCTCGGGGGTGACTAACAGTGGCACATACAGGAGAAAGCTCTGGTAACGAACTCAGAGCGCATTTTTAGAAACATTCTGATTACCTATGATGAGATACTCACCAAGTGGACGTACTTCTCTGTATCCAGATCTTTAACTAAGGAGAAAAAGAAACATATGGCATGAAACAATGTGCAATCAGCAAGGTGGAGACCTGAGAGAATGAGAGGAGACATGGGGAGGGAGCACAGAGGAGTGTGACAGATAGAAGAGAGTAAAAAAAAACCCTCCCGAGATTGACAGGAGAGCAAGCGAGATAAAGTACATGCGAGAGAAGAAAGTGATTAAGGTGGACTGTGGGCCGGTAGGGAAGGGGAGCTGTCTGAGAGAATGAAAGAGAAAGATTACGAGTGAAGGGAGAGAGAAAAGAGAGAGAGATTAGGGGAGACAGACACACAGAGTCTGTGATTGGCTCTGGAGCCGGTGTAATGAGATGGTAATGCTGGGCCAACGCTGGGAAAGAGAATTAAACCTTGCTGGTTTATATATAGACCTAAACACAAACACATCATACGCATGCATGAACACGTACGAATACTCAAATACATGTAGAGACGCATGTCCAAGTAAAAACTCGAAGCAGACACAAATAAATACAGTAGATTATTGTACGCACACAACAGCAAAAACAATGATAGGCATTTGTGCAAAAACACACTCACAAACACACACACAGTATAGTGTGTTCTCATTACAGCTCTGCCAAAGATGCTCCTGCCCAGGGGGCCTCAGTCCAGGCCCCCAACACTGATCACAGGCAGGCAGGACAGTGTTTTTTATTAGCCAGGGAGCACTACAGGCTCATAACACCCCCTTGACGCTTTGAAGCCAGAGCCAGGTTTGGTCCACATAAGCCTATTTTTGGCCCCGTATGAATGAGAGGAGAGGCTTTGATGGACAGAGCCTGAACAGAACTGAGCTCTGGTCTGGTACTGATTATGTAAGGTAGGCCCAAGACAAAAATCGGACAGGCCCATTAAAGTCTGTATGTAAACTCATCTGTCAACAGGCAGCAGTCATTATATTCCGGGCTGACAATGGGCCAACTTGTGTCGCATTTTTCCCCACAAGCTGACACTCGCTAATGGAATACATCTATAACACAGGAAAAAATATCTCAGAATGAAGCGGTAGTGCAACTCCTGTGCGAAGCAGGAGAGTGTGTGTTGTGATTTATTAGGTGCGAGTGTGTTTAGGTGTCCGCAGTGTCTTATGGGGATGGGAGGGTGTGCGATTTCATGCGTGTTTACATGACCGTATCATGTTCTCGTGATCAACTAAGCATGTGCCGCCGCCTGTGATCCAGTTGGTAAGTGTATTTATCCAAAGGGTGGGTGAGTGTGTGTGTGACGGGGAGTGGGTGCGTTTGAAGGGGACGTACCTCTCCCCAGGGTGTTGTCTCTCTTGTCTTTCATGCTCATAGCCAGCGACGCACCCTCTGGGATCTGTGAAGGGAGAGAAGACGAAGAAGGAGGGAGGGAGCAAAGACGAGAGAGGACAGAGGGCACGGGGTCAGGGGTGAGCTGAGGTGCACCAGAACAGCATCATTAAGCATGCCCTCGAGGGAAGTGCGGTGTTGAGAGGTGAATATGTTGGTGTGTGAATGTGTGCATGTGTGTCAGTCTTGTCTGCATCTAGAGTGGTGGCAAGTCTGCGGGAGCCTGGCTGGGCTCATTAAAGTCAACCTGTGGTGAAATGGATTGAACAGCTTGGCCAGTGAACCCAGACTGTTAGTACAAGCTGCAGCTCGCTGCTTTCACAGCTCTGTCCCAATGGCTCAGCAAAAACTAAACAGAGCACTTAACAAGTACAGGTAAATGGTCAAAGGTTGAAGGTCACTGAACGACTGTTTACTTGCGTACAAATGAACGTAGACATAAGCAAACATACATATATCTGAAGAAAAATTCTTAACGGGACACCAGACATGACATTTTATGTATATATATTTTTTATAAAGTATCTTTAAAACACATGAGCACTTAAATGAATAACTAAGCACCATACATATCAGATACAGCTTCTTAAGGGCTCATGTCATAATACTACAATTAAAAAAAAACTATTCACAAATTCCTACAATGACATCTAACTTGTACTTCTTCGATGAATATTGAAATATTCTTTATTTACAAAGTTCTCGATACCAGACTTCAATGTGAAATTCATTGTGAGCATATGTGCACTTAAGGTGTGTCAGTTACACACTGGTCAAACATTGGCTTCCAATTTAGACATCATGTTTTACACCTCCATTAAAACTCAGTTTTTAAAGCGATGACAGAGAAACTTTCCCCCTTCATCAGAACAGAGTGTGAAAACAAACTCTGCACATACGTCATTCTGCACAGCGGAGGTTGAACTAAGTGACGTAACAACATGCACAACACATTACTGTGCAGAGCGGGACTTTAATCATTTACTCACTACTGAACAAATAATTTAAATACTGGCACACAGGAGGTTTAGAACTGACTTAAAAGTCATTAATTCATTGTTTACTATAACTCAGCCAAGTATTTAGGTGTAAAACATGGCTAATAACTTTAAACTTCCATTATTAATGACTTTGTCTTTAACAGTGACTGATAAGTCATAAAAGTCCTCCTCCACTCAAAGATTTGTTTCGCTTATTGTTAGTTCAATTGAATTGAATTCAAGTTAGTTCAATTCACTGTGCAGAATGACATGTGTGCAGATTTTGTTTCTATCATTAATCTGCTAAATTGTGTATGTTATCATAGTTACTGCCAATTATCAACGTTTTTTTAAAATCTAAAACCGTTACCTAATAACATTACATTAACACGCTGTATACTCCATGTCTAAACTCAGTATCTGCATGACCACAGTATAAAGGAAGCACCTACAACTACTCTAATTGTCTAAGGACAGTTAGATTACTTGTAGTAGTTGTATCTATCTGTCTAATCTAAGGACTTCTCAAGTTCTGACAGACACAAACACACACACACCTGGTAATGGAAGACTGTGTTGAGTTTTTTCCTGCCATCCTCCATCACTGAGGAGTTATCCAAGTCCTGAAGGAGCTTACTGTTGCTGCGAGAGTCAAACCATTCTGGAGGGGAAAAAAGCGGGAGAGAGAGAAAGGCAATAGGAAGAGAAAGGATAAAGTGATATTAAACAATTTCATCGAAAATTTGGCAAAGAATATGCGAGGCAGAGGGCTGCCGTGCTCTAACTCTCTGTGTCACGACCTGTGGAAATATTCTTGGGCCATTAATCAAATCAGCTCTGCAGGCTCCGCAGCTTTTGAAAGCAATAACTCTTTGTGATTATGACTGTACACTGTCCTCAATGCATTCTGTCATTTATTATATTGCAGCCTCGGGTTAGTCGAGCTTCATGAGAGGAATTGACCTTTTGCAAAGGAGATTACTATATCTCGGAGGGTTGGGAAGGGGAAAGGATGAAAATAATCAGAGAAAATGTGCTCTTACCCAGGTCTACATCCTCCGCTCGGGGCCACTGGGAGAATGGCAGGTTTTTATAAAAGACCTCTAGGATTTTTTCCTTCACCTGGCCAATTGTGTCTGTATTCATGACCCTGACAGACAGTGAGTCCATGCCACAGCCCTGGAAGGACACGTTGATGTTCTGCAAAAAACAAATAGAGAGAAATGAATTTCAAAATATGCATGTTGGAACTTTCACTACTTGATTTGACATTGACCTCTAAAAAGCAAAACTAAAGGTTATGACAGAGAGATGGCGAGTGTGTGAGGTATCAGACCTGTGGCTTGGCCTCGATATTCTCGCGGAGCAGCCACTCCTCATTGAGCGTGTAGCGGGCCTTTCCTGTGATGGCGTCTATGGAGCCCTTGTTGATCTGCTGCTTGATTGCACACAGCAGCAGGAAGAAGGGCTCACCCACTGTTTCCTGCAGAACGTAGCACACAGGTGGAGTCAAACATCACAGGTGTTGCAATTCCTTATAATCAATCCTGCCTTATAACTTTGCTGAGCCTCTTTCTTTTCCGTCCTCACCTTGAGGTAGCTGTACATACAGATGGACATCCAGTTAGTCAGCATTTTCTCCACAACAGACTCAGTGCGGCGCAACATCAGTTTGGGGTTCTTGGAAGCCGAAGCATCAATTAGGTCCACCAGCAGATCTTTCATGATACTGGTGTAGTACTCGAGTTTACCATGAAGGGCGATGGTGAGCAGAGACGCCAGGCTGCATCTGAAGGGTGAGAAAACACATTAGCAGGGGAGACAGATGAGCAAAAACATGCGCTTGCAAACATGCCCCGTCAGTGTGTGGTCAGTGGAGATTTAAAAATAACTTCATTACAACAAATAGCAACAAGGTTTCATCCTGATCCCACAGTAGTACCTGTGACCGCAGAGCCAAATAAAGGCCTGACCTAATGTAGGGAGTGTCTGGGTGAGTAACTCCAGAGGAGCGGGGGATTTCCCTAACAAAGCCCCTTTAATCCAGAGAAAGGGGCCACATTAGTCAGTGAGTGCTGACGCTGAGCTGAGGCAGAGATGTGGTCTTGCCTCTGGAATGTTTCTCTGATTCTCCACAATGACTGGCTAGTTTTAGCCCGTCAGGACCAAAACAGCTACATGGATAAATGACCAAGTATTTGCAAAGCTGGAACAACCACTATATAAGTGATGAGGCTGTAGTTTGTGCTTCTGTTGTATTGAAGTGTGTTTCAAATATTTTGTCCACTTCATTTACAATTATTATTATAACAATTATAACAATTATTATAGAGGACTTAAAGCATTAAATCTGCATGAGCTGGTTTTTGGCCACTGCTCTGTTTTAAGTAATTCCTATTTACTTAACCGTGTTCATCAGCTAGTTGCTAACTTTGCATGACACCAAACTGGTAAGTTGTGGGCTGTAAAACCAAAACAATGACCTGAAAGATGGTAAAACACTCACATTGCAGATTCAGGCGATATTTCTCTGAATGATTGTTTCTACAACTGACACCTTTTACATGAGCTATTGTTAATAAAAAATTACAGAAGTGAAGCCCCTTTAAAAACACCTCTCAATCCAATGCAACGCCACAGCTGCTGCTTCAAAAAATTACCCTTTAAGTGAATTCTTCTGACAATGGTTACTCAGGATTTAGTGCAATTAAATCTTGTAAATCTTTGCTGTTTCTGACAAATGTATATCAGTTGATGCATTTACCTGTCCCGTATAGCAAAGTCCTTCTGCTGTTCCAAGGCGTGGACAAACGTGATCAGGAAATGCTTGTTATTGAGAAGAGTGGCGAAGAGAGTAATGCCCTCCTCTATGTTGGGCCTGGTTGTGTTGGTGGCCTGATGACAGAAAGGGGAGAAACAGTTATTTCTCTGTAGGGTTTCAACTGAACTGCATTACACCCCCGCTGGGCCCTCCCTAATCTGCACCACCACCTCTTGTCTCGAGTGACCCATCTAGTCAACACTTCATCTTTCTACCACAGCTCTTCCTTCTGCTTCTTCAGGCACCTCTCTGGTTGTCTCTACAGTGTCTGTTTCTCCCGCTCCCGTCCCTGACTGTGTGTGATTGTCTCTAAATGTGCCGAGTCGACTTAATGAGTATGGCCTATCTATGGGTGCGACTAAGCAGCAGTGTGATGAAGTCTTCCCTCTGGACTGCAGCCATATGGTATGGTTTGCAGCCTGACAGAAGGAGAACAGGGGTGTCCATTAAGATAAATGCCCGCCTGTGAGATTTATTTGCTGTGACCTGGAAAACACTTCCTGGGAAGACGATGTAGATCCAAGGCACTTCATCACGGTTAGACAGTCTCCCCCGGCTGCCGACCCAAAACCAGCGCTGCAATTGTTACTTTCTCTCTTCCCGACTTGCACTTGCACTTGCACACACACACACACACACACGCTTTTACTTTCAGCACACGTTCACACAAAAGTGTTTGAAAGTGCACGCTCCCTCTCCCACACCCTCTTTATAATGCTCACTCTCGTCCGTCCCTCTATTACACACACAAACACACACACACACACACACACACACACACACACACACACACACACACACACACACACAACACACACACACACACACACAACAACAACAACTAGAGATGGATTTCGATGAAAAGCATACTGTTTGGTTGTCAAAGAGCCAGTGGGAAGTGTGTCAACAACCTGACATCAACTTGGTGGGCAGTGTGTTTTTGTCTCACTCAATAGAAACCACTGAACGATATGCAGTATTCATAGGTACACACACAAGAACATGTGAACTCACACAAACAGAGTACACTGACACACTACACACACACTCTCACACACACATGTGCTGTA
The DNA here is from genome assembly GCA_024633595.2 of Lepomis macrochirus. Taxonomy (NCBI): domain Eukaryota; kingdom Metazoa; phylum Chordata; class Actinopteri; order Centrarchiformes; family Centrarchidae; genus Lepomis; species Lepomis macrochirus. The sequence continues at coordinate 19,988,508 of JALXJV020000014.1, read as the reverse complement.
ACAAGCACACAATAGGCAAAAATGCGCAATATGCTTTTCTTTACTCCTCATCAACAACATAACCAACTGTCAAACCTTAATAAGCTTCAGTGTGACCCAGTTTAGAAGCAAAGGAGTGAAAAAGGACCTAAATCAAGCCACGCTGGCAGACGAACGAGCGACCTAACCTAACCTAACATCCTAATGGCTTAACCCTTCACCTGCCAGTCCTGCAGCAGCGGGTGAGTCTCTGGCAGCGCTCGAGGGCCCAGGCCATCATTCTCGTAGGCGGGCTGGACCAGACTATTCTCGTAATCTGAACACATCTGAAACACACACAAACACAGAAAAAACACTTTAATACAAAGTCAGCTCTAGCCGTAAACACAGGAAGATGGATAGACAGGGAAAACAAAAAGAGCTGGCCTAAATTTGCAGTCTGGACCCAAAGGGCAGAATTTCTTGCTGAGACCCGGAATAAGCGCAGGCTGACCATGAAAAGGAAACATGACACCGTGACACAAAACATCATAAGCCTTAATGGCTTTAGACGCAAAGTGACCCAAAGCCAAGGGGTGGCTACATTTGGCTAACGGTGTCTAAGGCTGTGTCTGACACTATTTCGTGTGTGCGCACATAATTTAAGAGAAACCAGAAGCTCTCGTGGAAAAACAAGAGCTCACAAGAAAGAGAAAACTATGGAGAAACGATACTGAAGCAGCTACACTTGAATTTATGTTTCCCTCCATGGGGCCTTTCAACACTCTCCCCACTCACTTCCTTCGCAACAGAAAACAGTGTCCACTGTCCACAGCAACAAAACAGTGCGGGTGCCGTTGCACAAGAGCATGTATCCTTGCAAAACTGTGTGGGTGTGTTAGCTGAGTGAGGAGTGTGTTTTGAGAAATCGGGGGAAAGTTTCCTTGTCTCAGTGCCTGCCATTGTTCTGTCTCCTTGAATGTCCATACCTGCGGTTGGAAGACAATGCCCGCTGAGTAGTGTCTGTCTGTGCCGGTGGAAAACCCCCCACCAACAGATAGACCCACATTCTACCTTCAGGGTGGATCACACATTAGAAAAATGCTTACCTTGGAGAAGGCATTAACTCTCCCGCAGGGTGCCAAACTGAGCTACACTATACTTCGCTAGACGTCTACTGTGTGTTTAAATGTTCCAAGGTGAAGTTACATCCAGCATATTGCAAGCAGTGGGACATGGGAAATGGGACGTGTTGGGGGGCAAAAATATTAAAGCCCTATTGAGAAAAATGGTATTGTCAGTGTGCCAGTTGAAATCAGATAGCAGGGGGAAAAATAAGCTTTCTCACCTTGGGGAAGAACGTGCGTGTGACAAACTGTTTGTACTCCAAAAAGGGGATGCCCTGGCTGCGATTCAACTCCTTGGTCAGGTCCGTCATGTCCGTCTGAAGCTCTGCAAAGCCTGAAAGGACATTAAATAAAATAAAAACTCAGTTGGGCTTGGATCTTGGGAATGTTTTTAAACCACAGTCCTGTGTCTGGCTCCTCAAGCTTCATTTGTTGCCGAGCCAAATGAGTCAGAAATCTGTTTACATTCTAACGCAATAACCACCAAATTCTCCCAGGGTGCCGTGGGATCTGTAAGAATCTGGCTGAGTGAAGAGATTTGAGATCAGACAGAAATGTGTCATTTAATTTAGACCTAGCGTCATGTTCTGGTTGAAAACTTAATACACCAAAAACTCATGCTCTGATCTTTTTCCTTTCTGTCTCTCTTCGCCAGTGTGTGCAATCCAGCACGGCATGCAGGCGAATATTTACCAAACAGCAATCAGAGCGGCCAAATCCAGTCGGAGGCCCTCATCCAAAACATGTGTGCAGGCTGAGGTTTACATGCAGGAACAGTATCAACGTATCCAGATGCCGACTTGAATCTGCATGCTAAAATTGTAGCCACTTCATTGGATAGCATGTTCAAGAAGAGGATTATGTTCTGCTCTAATGAGACGCAGGAGATCCCTTTATGGAAAAGGCTCTTCCTGCTGCAGGATGAGAGACGTATTCAGGTTACAATGCCAGTTTCTTCAGATTGTGTTTGTGCAGAAAGAAGGGAATACTAGACCTGAGGGATTTAAAACGTATTTCATCACTCCTCCAGGTTATTTATCCTCCTGCTCACTAAAGGGTCCTGTAAACCAACAGTCAGTTCACACCATCAGCTCCTGATTGGGTGCAGAGGGCCTGAATACCAAACCTCCCCTCTTCCTCACTTTTCAGACGAATACCAAAAACTCTCCTGTTTCCGTAAACTGGAATATGTCAGTTTCCAATCTTCTTCTGCTTTTATCACATCTTTTGTCAGAACTATCCCTCGCTTTTTGCACACTCACCCTGAACTTGGCCACAAATCTGTCTGCGTCCTCTGACTAAATAACCTCTCCTCCTCTCCCTCCCACGCCTCTGCTTCTTCCAGGACTTGCGGCCCTGACTCCCGCTCCTATGGCTTCCTCCCTCCATTTCTCTTTCTCTATCCGTCCCCCCTATCTCTGCGCCATAAATCTGGGTGCTCCGACGTGCAGTGGCCTTCACACGGCTTTACTCTAATGCCCTAGCCACACACACATGCACAGACAGACATAGAGCACTAAACACACACACACACAAGCCTTGTTGCTACAGGTGTAGACACAGCAGAGTCGATGCGGCCACTCTGTGCGTCTTGCGTGTGACTGATCATTTGTCAGACACTGTGTTTTATGAGTCACGCTTACTAGGCACAAATCTGTCAACTGTTGTATCTTCCTCCCACAGACTAGAAAAAAATCTTTTGCACGCACACACAGATGCGAACAAACACACAGATATATGTGGTCAATATTTCTGTCTCCCCACAAGCTATTTTTCGCGTCAATTGACATAAAACATAATTTGTGTGTGCACGCGTGAGTGCATGTGTGCGTGCATGAGTGGGATCTTGTAAACACACCTTTACGGATCTCCTCTCTGATCTGGGACTCCATCTCCTCCATTTGGAGTAAAGTTTTCTGCCAGTAGCGTTCCGCCCTTCGGCTCTTTGTGCAGTACACTACAAGGGCTGAGAAAGACAAAATGCAGTTTACATACAGCATGTTTCAACCCAAACACTGTTGTTACACACTGACAGCTTCCAGAAAATCAGAATATAACGAATAGGTTGAAAAATGTGCCTAAAATCATTTTGACTTTGTGAAATGACGGTTTTGTATCACCTTTGTGAGCCAGTGAAAAATATGTACATGAATGTGCAGTATCTCAGTGTGAGAACAATTAAACTGATTATTCATTTCTTAGAAATTCAAGATTGTGAAAGTGTAAATAAAATTTGTGGCAATATTAACACACACAAAGTCTAACAAGGAAGAAAAGGGTTCTGTGAATATCTGAGAACAGATTCAAAGCAGGAAACTGTGTGAAAATCTACACTAGCATTAATTTTCACCCCTAGACCTGCCTTGTACACACACTAAGATTAGAGAATAGATGACACTGACACACAGAGACACACACAAGCACACAGACAGAGTAGACAGAGTAGACAGTGAGTGGAACAGTGGGGTCTTTGTGCTTCGGGTACTGGAGAGGGATGAAACAATTGTGGGAAACTATGACCCCCGAATTCCTTTTATCTGTTCCACATCTGGAGCATCCATTGCTACAGCAGGCACACATCCATCATCTGCTGGTAAGCATGTAAACACAACCTACCCACAGTGCACAGCAGCAGCAGGACACAGCATACCACAATGGATACCACGATGGCCAGCTCGCTGCCGCCAAGCTGCACTTTAGCGATGGTGTGGCGGAAGTTCCCCACTTGTACCTAGAAAGAGAAAGAGGAACATGTGAAAATGTACTGAGCTTCTTCCAAAAATTCCCTCCTCTTTTGTTTTTGTTTTATCGCTTTTATGCTTCTCGCCATTACCTTCACATGCTAAAAAAATATGTCATCATTATTTCATTTCATTTTTATTGTGCAGCCCAGATAGAAACCAACTATACCGTTTCAGGGGCGAAATTTGTTAGAAAAATGACACAACTTTTTACATCAAACAAAGAAATTCTGCTAAGAACTATAAATAAAATCTAGTACAAAAGGCTCCCTTTCACAAAAACACAACTCAAGTGTTTTATTATTCAAGTAGAAGTCTAAAAAGATGAAGACCATTATAATATATCCTCTAAATCATTACATAAAGAGCAACAAAACTCACCTAAATCACAACAAACAAAGCTTCGCTTCTTCAGGGAGACCATTAAACCTCACCTACCTAGCTAAAAATAGTTTAACTGAACATATATAAAATGATCATAAACTTAAATTCTGCTTCACATAACGCTCTTAACTATAGTTGTTTTTTATGAGACAATAATTTAGACTTGTACCATATAATAAAAGACCATTGTTCCAACACATCAGGAAACATTTGCTTTTTTATGAATTTTACAGTACACTATGACCTGTTTTGAAAAATAAACAAAATAAATATATCACACAAAACACAGATTTAATCTCACTAGTCCAGGTAAAATACACCATTTATAAGATAAGTCTACACAAACAGCAGTGCAAAGACGCAGGAAAGGGAGAGATATAATCTTTTAATGTATAAGCTAGAGACAAGCAATTGACTTATAGTAGCAGTAAAGAGAATTACAGTAGATAGAAATAACAGCATGGATTCATTTCTCAAGATCTGCAGCTGTAATAAATCTAGTATACTATTGTAAACCTTATACATCTGCTGTGACAATACTGTACTTAATCATTATAAGCCAATAGAGCATATTTGATTTTGTCTTTGTCTTTGTCAAAGAAGACAAAGACAAAGACAAAGAGAGAGGCAGTGATAACCAGAGAAGTAATGAGCAGAGACAGTGGGTGCATTATGTATTTTCTTTGTAATGCAGTGGGAAAATGCTTGCACTATAACATGGGGAGTTCTAAATGACTGCACAGATGCAGATATGCATCATTTTTTTCATGGACACAGGTGCAAACACAGAGAGAAAAAAATCACACACTGTACATTTTGAAAAATTGTCTCTCGCTGGAGGAGCTGGAAGAGTCGCCCAGTTCAGAGTAACCCAGATGTGACAAGAAAAGGACTTTCACTTCTGCCTTCTGATTAGTCAGCAGGGTCTCTGTGGTCCCTCCTCACATCTTTCCCTTTCCTTCCCCAATCCGAACACACTTTATAAAAAGAGCCTCAAATAAAAAGCCTCCAATCCTCAGACCAAATCCCTCTTACACTAGTCATACTCTGAGGGGGGAACTGGCTCACCAGGCTCCAACCTTCTTTTCTCATTCCCTCTTTGTCTTTCTGGTCCAAGAATGTTTTTACCAAGACCATCGAAAGAAGGCCTTCTTCCAGATACTGCACCAGCCATGCCTAGTTTAATGGAAGGGAAAATGCCATTGTTCCATGTTCCTGTTTCGCTCGAGGTACAAAAAAAAAAACCACTGCTTCCCCACATCCACTTCTGCAGCTCAGCTCTACTTCAGGGCCAAGGAGAACGCAGGCATGTAAAAATAGATCTGCCACCGAAAGTAAAGTGAAGAAACACAAATGGCCATAAGCAGTACAACAGCCCAACACGTATGCATTTATTCAAATGCGCCAACACAAAGGCAAACTGACATGGGCTCTGTTTATGCCCCTGTCGAACATGCACACTAATCATCCTCACTGCTCGCGCGCAGGCAGCCCACCCATTTGTGTTATGATATCTCATTTGACCCTTGCCCTGCATTTATGTCTTTGCTAATTGCCTGTGTTTATTCACAGACATCCTGAGAGACAGAGGGGGGAGGCAGGTGGAGACGAGAGCGAGTCACAGGTACACAAGGAGAGAGAAAGAGAGAGACAGACAGACAGAGAGAGATAAATCAAAGAGCTTTCCTTCTATTTCTGTCAAAGCAGGGAAATTGTTCTTACAGTACAACTCAACTGATAGACAGAGACACGCTAACATATGTTTCTGAGCTATTTCGGCAAACCACTCACAGTCTGGCTCATATTTAAATATAGATGAATGCCTTCCCCTCTTAATAAAGCCCTATCAAAACAGACCAGAACGGACAATGACAGATGGGAAACGTGGGCAGAGGAAAGCAAGTGTCTGGTTTTATCAGGGCACATCTTGATTAAGACCTTTAATTGTGATGGTAAGAACTCAGACAAAACAAAAACACAAGTGAAGAGAGAGATCATCAGTGAGTCAGAGGACTCCAGTCTCGCTGTGGGAAGATAGCATTTGTGTGATGGGTGATTGTGTCGGTGGCGATAGATGAACCGATAAAGGATTAAAGAGATAAAGGGGATGTGGTAAACACTGCAGTGTTCTACTGTGGCACTGTGGCGCCACCCAAACTCACTGCTGATTCATGGTGGCATGCTCAGAGACTACCAACCATTCATAATGCATGAAGAGAGACAAACACATTTCACTACCAGTGCATGGCCCAGTGCAGATCAAATCTGTTTCGATGAACATCACAGATGGTCTGGATTCTGACGACATGGTTTGATTGAGTACTGTGTGACAGATGGGTGATATCCTTAAATTATCAGGGTCTATCCAGCAGTATTTTCAACCCAAGGTTTTAGGTGTATTTGTATCCTACTGCAGTGTTTTACATGCTTGTGTACTTACAGTGACAGGCAGCTCGCTCTCACTGGAGCCCAGCAGTCCGTTGATGGTGCAGTGGAACAGCTGGTCGTTATGGAAGCTGATGTTACAGGGATAGGAGCCAATCATCACCGAGTATTCCTCCGGCACCAGCTCCAGATCGCTCGGCCCTTTCTGGTCCAGAAACGAACCAAAAAGAAAAACAGTCATCAGCCGGTCATTGGTAAGAGGCCAGGGGGAGTCTGGTTTGAACAGCCACAGATAACATTCATAAAGAGCACAGCAGCTTTAACCCATACATGCAGACACATAGGCATTCTTGCATACACACACATACACACACACAGAGCTGCAGCAGGCCTGTGACACAGCTGTCACACAGAGGAAGCCAGCAGAAAACTAATCTAGTTTGGGCTAGAGTTCAGCTTAAAGCAGCAAACATTCCCGCTGCCTCTCTCTCACATGGCCAGAGAAGTTTCTGCAAACAAACCCGCTGACAGTCGTCCCAGCCTCTGCCCAAAATAACATTCTCAGGGCCCTTACAGGAGCTCGTTGGAATAAGCTGCATGGCCCTTTTTATATCACTCCAACTCTGTCCTGTGTTAATCCAAGCCCTGCCTTTCACTGCTAAATTCAGTTTACTAGTCATGAGGAGGCGTGCTACTCTACAAACAACAAAACACTTCTGTGGCTCAAGAGGGAGCTCTCTAATGTCTGGGAAAATAACTTTACCAGGGCCTAATGGAAGATGCTATTAAGTTCATCATGGAAAACAAAGGATCGATTGTTTTTCAGAGCTTGACGCATACTAGAGAGTAAATGTTGAGACATCTCAGCCTCTGCTATTTTGGTCATTTGGACCTGTTTTTTGTCTGTCTAAAGATGGCAAACTCTCTAGCAGTGCCACACTAAATCACTGGAATACCCCTGTAATGTTAATAGCATCAAGTCTCTTTGGATTTAGCAAGTCTCCTAGCAAGTCTCCTTCTTTTATTTACACAGTATGTTGACTAAATGTTTATTTCACAGGGCATTCAGATTAGTCTTAGAGGAACATTTTGGGTTGCAACTTGGCTTTTTGTTTTAGAGGTTTGGCCATTATTGTACTCCCCAAGAGGGATTGCTGAGATCAGAGGCAACGTGGCAACATCGCTTAGCAACTTGGTACGAAAAGGCAAGAAACATGAGGGGGCAGTCAGTCAAGTTGTACACAAGCCAGCAGTTTAGCTAGATATTTAAAGCACTTTATTTTGAGGTAAACGGAAGATAGACTGTAAACTGACGGATGTTTTAAACAGACAATTTTGCTCTGGCTGTATGATCATCTAATCGCTCTAGTTTCTTTCCCTGTCATACTTCTTTTTAGCAATGTCACTTAAATCTCAGCAATTAACTTGGTATGTACTATGTTAATATGAATACATATAAATGATGGCCTCAAATAAGAAAATAAGAACTAATTCGTATGAAACAGCAAATACCTTTTAGTGTAAGAATGGCAAGAGGAAGTGTTTGTGTGTGTGTGTTGTGTGTGTGTGTGTGTGCGTGTGCGTGTGTGCGTGTATGTGTTTATCCCCGCTGTGTTTCCTTGCTTTGATTACACCCTTAGGGCCCTGTCCTGTCCCTACTGCAGGATGCCACCCCCTGGGTCTCTGTCAACAAATGCTTCCTAACACACACACACACACACACACACACACACACATTACATACAAATTCGTCATACACACATGCAGACACATAGAGCATCAAACTATCATCCAAAATATGTTTCAACATATTGTAAAATATACTGTAACTCTACATATTCAACAGTTTCACACTTAAACTCATCAGACCAAAATAATGGATTCTAGAGGCCAAAACAGGATGCAAGCAAACACAACCCACCCACATTCCAGCTCAGGTCCTTAATATAGGTTCAGGCTGACTAACAAGCTCCGTATTAAACAAACACACACATTCTCCCTCTAGTCTCTCTCCTTCTTTCAGGTCTACCACAAGTGGAATTCACCTTCCTAAAGAAAACAGGAAACAACAGACGAGTCGCCCGAGTAGACAGGCTGAGGCAGCGATTCCTTCAGGGGCCTCATCCTGACACACACAAACCCATCAGGAGGAAGCTGCATCATGCTCAAACTTCCCTGTCTGTGCTGCTAGCATGTGCATGTCATACGGTGTCACAGCCGGCAGCCCTTTAGGGTGATGAATCCATGCAGACAGGTGCTTAGATCAGCCAGGCAACAGGAACACGAAACCTCCCACTGAGCTGCCACTGCGCCATTCCCCCGCCAGACCCCCAACAGAAATCAACACGTTTCAGTGGACAGGGGCCTTTGATGTGTTTTATGTGCCTCTGGTTTATGTGAATGTGACTAAAGGAACTTTCAGCCTTGTCTGCTGTTCACAGTGGGGGCAGTCAGTTTACAGCGGAGGTGCTTTTGAAGCCAAAAAACGAGCAACCCTTAGAAAATGCCATCACTTGTTCTATGTAGATCTTGAATATGTGTTTTGAAAGCTGAGATAGCAAGTCTTTTCTGTTGATAGTAACTTTTTTTGTTTTTCTCACAAAAAAGTAAGCTTGTTGGAGTCCGATATGTCGGATATGTTATCGTTGTGGCTATGGGGATGACAGTGTCGGTTATTCGGTCTACCTCTTTAGCCCTGACTAAAATATCAAGTATTGGATAGTTTACTACATTACAGGCACTCGTGGCCCCTGGAGGATGTATTTCCTCTTGACTTGTCATTTAGTGCCACCATTTTTGGTTATCAGAAAAATGTCTCAGCAACTACTGGATGGGTTGCCATGATATTTGGAGTGGATATTCATGTTCCCCTCAAGATAAACTGTAATCACTTTGGTGATCCTTTGATCCCTTCATATAGCGCCACCACCAGGTCAAAATGTAAATGTGTCCAGTGCTTTCATTTATGGCCAAATACCAGCACAACTAATGACATTCCAATCTTTGTGCTTTGTGTTTAGTTAAAGCTAGCAAATGTTTGCATGCTACTATGCCAGGCTAGGATGGCGAACATAGTAAACATTACCTGATGACCAGGTCAGTGTGAGCATGGTAACATGCTGATGTTAGCATTCAGCTCAAAGCACTGTAGTGCCAAAGTACAGAGAGCTGTTAGTGTGGCTGTAAACTCTCAGTCTTGTTTTCGTGTAAGGATGGAAAAAAGCTAGCTCTGTTACTTTGTGCTTCCAGGTTAGATTATGTTCCATTTTTAGACAAGATACCAGGTTACTCAGTGTCAAATCTCTTTCTTGATCCGTTATCTCCTCTTTTCTATTTATTAGCAAAGGACAATGTACAAAAAATTGAGATAATAATTTTAATAGTAACATTTATGTAATATATCTGCCAACAGTTTATTTGTTAAACATTAGTTGTACGGTATGATACAACCCTAGTGCTGTTGCAAACTACTGCTGCACAATTATGTTGAATCAGATTAAAAATGTAAATCACAGTTTAATGATATTCTATTATAACTAGCTCACAATAAATAGTATGGAGTCAATAAAAAGTATCCTATACCCATCCAATTAGAGGTGATAATTTCCTCGACTTATCAGGAAACCACAATAACAATAAAGCACTAAGCTGAACTTCCTGTCTCAGCAGTGTCACTCACGTTGATGACAAGCGTCAGTGGCTCTCCTGGGTGGTGTTTAATCAGCTTCTCCTTGTTGGCAGTGAAGAACTGAGGGTCCTCCACATACTCCAACAGGAAGTGACCTTTATGAGGCTCCCCCTCCTCTTCCTCTTCCTCTGCCTCGCTGTCAGAGGAAAAGGGGCTGTCACCCGTGTAGAGGACTCCATTCAGGAAAAACTGCACTGAGGTCTGCTGCGACTGGCTAGATGCATGGGAGGGGCAGGTGATCATGGAGGGGGAGACCACTGTGCAGTGCTGAAGAAGGAACAAAGAGGAGAAGCTTATAATGCATTTTCCATCCACCTTTCTAATGGTTAATGACATGATGTACCTGCAACAAAATAATAAACTATCAATTTTTCCTTTGAGAGAGTTAGTTGAGAACTTGTAGTTTTATGAGGGTTTATTTGTGAGGCAATTTGTTGGCCAGGTACATTGACTTCCTGACCTCCAGAGCTAGCTTCATGTTTAACTGACAGACATGGAAGCGGTTTTGATCTTTTCATCTAACTCTCTCAAAAATTAATTAGTGTAATTTCCTAAATGTCAAACTAGCTTTTTAGGTTGGTAGAAATGTGCCGACTTCATGACATGAATAAAAACATTTAAAAAAAGATAAAAAAGGAATCATTTCAGCTTATTACTCACTGTTTGTCCAATTCCCACCACCTGCATTGTGACACTCTGCACCAGATCAAAACCGTGGCCTGTCACTGTGATGGTCCTACCACCACTGTAACACAGACACACACACGGACAGACAGTCACATTTCAGCTGTGATAACTATGTACCAAATTCGTACTGGGATGCAAATACATTGGGACTCTTCACCACAGTAAGAGAGAAACAGGGGACCAAATAATAATGCAAAACAGTCCAACTGCAGTGAAAATCCACTCACATGTCATCAAAGACATGCCGCTACCCTGTCACACACATGCTGTGCTATTTAGAAAACAATGTGGAGAAAATGCTGCACATCAGGATGGAATTACAATAACAACTTATGTCAGTGACTCTGAAAGGGGAACTGCATGGTCATCCAGCTTGAGATGTTAAAGACATTTTGGTTTTAATGCTTGTGGTGTGTGTAGCAGTCTACGTACCTGAGGTAGCTCTTTTTAGGGTGAATGAAGCTGATGGTGGGGTTCTTTTCATAAGTGTAGGTGGCGCTGAGCTCTGCACTTTGACAGGGATTATTTTCAAACTCCACACACACTGCCACTGAGTCAGTGTGTGCCTGTAAGGCTGGTGGCATGGTGCACTCAATGGTCTCATCTGTTTTCCTAAAAAATGAGGTAAACATCATAACCGCATGTCCTGTGATGTCTACAAATGTTCAAACCCAAACGTTTCCACTTAAAATTGAAGTTATGTTTATAGCAGTTTGGCAGATTTTCATACAAACACTACACAATACACAAAGTATGCAGAGCTGCTGAGCGTGCATATCCACATAACTTGAATATATTAAATCATTACGTCTATGCATTTATAGAACTTGGTGTCAACTATGTAAAAATAACTACCAATACAATGAAAGCACCTTCATATGTTGTGTGATCTAATGGTCAACATTCAGATACATGAAGACTTTCTCTGACAGACTTGAAACCTGACCTGGACTTAAAAAACAACTCTAGCTACAAGCAAGCACTCACTCGGTGATGATACATTCCAGCGTGTTATTGACCATGACTCGGACCAAAGAGCCAATGTCCAGGTGTTCCCCCCTGATGGACACTCTAGTTCCTCCAGCACGAGAGCCCTTCCTCGGCTCCATGGACAGCATCTTTGGGATCTGAATACAGATGAGAAGCATCATATTTATCACCGGTGATCTGACAGCTTCTGTCACTGGAAAAGACAGGCTCACTCAAAGCTGTGTTTGTGCTCTATGATGCTTCTCTTGACACCAAATAAAATATTTCCTTATCCTTTGAGGTTCATATATCTTGTCTTTGCAGATTGGCTGAGACAGCTGCTGACTAGTAAATTAGTGAAGAAAACTGTGAAGACAGCCCATGCTGCAGTATGTTAAAGTGCTGCTGAAGCCAACAGGCCTTTGGGCCCAAGCTTGCAGAACAGCTATAGTGGTGGTAAGAAACAATGATGTTCATGCATACACGTGAAAAAATGCACGTACACACAGCCATATATTCACATACAAACAACACACAAAGGCTCCTCGGGCGAAGATGAATATCCCTGTCCAGCTCTGCAGCTACCAGCATCAGCATTCCTGCACTTCTCGAACTTTCTATCCCCGCTATGAACCTCGCCTCCAGGGAAGCCTCTTATCCTCACTGACAGGATTCACTTCCTCATCAGCGTGCACGGATGGAGGAGACCTATTGTGTGTTTGTGTGTCAGAGTGGGCGTAAGGAGGCAGATGTTTCCGTCTAAAGGTTCGAGGAAGGAGATGCAATAGAGGCACGTATCCTGTCTCCAAAACAGCTTTCCCTTTCTCGCACATCTTCCCCTGAACACCCTGCAGTGAAAACCCCTCTCACAATGAGCATCTCAGAGTGTGATAAGGAAGTCAGAGAAGAGTTCCCACAATGGCACGGTGTAATGTTTGTTGTTCTGGATTTTCCTCATCCTCATGTGTCAAGATGGGCTTCAAGATTGAGGTGATTCCTCTGTGGGATGACTCACAGGCAGAGCCGCTCTTAGAATTCACTGAAATGATAGACCGTTCCAGCACTGAATTATGAAAAACTCTTTTGTCTTAAAAACAAAAAGACGCAAAGGGCTTACGGGGTATTTCCACTGGATGAATACGCAAATCCAATGGGAGACTGTGTGGGTTGAGGTCCATTAACACAATGCTGGCTGGCTCGCCGCGATCAGTGATGAATTCAGAGCAAAGGGACATTCCAACAATCGCCATATTTGTTTTTGCTGGCAGTGATTGCAGAATGACAATGGTGTTTAGTTGCAGCTCAGAAGAACGTTTGAAGATTCCCACACACTCACATTCCTCAGAATCATAAAACGCATCTGTTAACACTCAACTGACACACTTGGGAAGGATTTCCCAGCGGGGAACAAGAGAGCGTAGAAGAAGAATGTGGAGGGAGAGAACGTTAGAATAGAAAGCAAAGATCAGCAGGAGGTTAAATGTCTGGAGAATACTCACTAAGTATGAGAAGCTCTCCTTTGACATCCCCATCCCACCCTGATCCACATCCACTTTGACAATATCTGTCCAGTCCTCATGTGCAGACCGCCCAGTGACACACACCAGCCTGGGGAATTTAAAAAGAGAGTGACCTCCTTGTTTCATTGTCAAAACACCATAATCAGAGAGCATTTAATAAAAAGAAACAATGATGAAGGATAGGAACGTTCAAAAAGCTTATAACTTTAATGGAATCAACTCATTTAAAAAGAGGAGTTGCTCAATTGAAACTGCAAGCAAGGGGAACCAATATAAAGATGAAGAAAGAGATCACGACTGCTAAACAAAGACACATAATTATTCTTGGAGAATGGTGGTTATGAACTAATTCATCAAACCATATTACATTTACATATGGAATCCAATAAAGCCTTGAGAAATCTGATATCAGGAGATGTAAAGTTCAAAGCTCCTCAGACCAGATGTGTCTAACAACAGAGGAGATTAAGGGTCTGCTGAGGCTTGTTCTCTCGCCTCGTGGCTGTGATTAAGCCTTGTGTCATCAGTGCACGGTCTACAGGGATGTCTCATATTAATGACACAGTGGTGTACTGAGGCACAGGGATCTACTGTTCTGGGGCCTCACAGGGATAAATGTTCTGGGGGGTAACACAACCTTTATCACTTCACATGATCCCCCTTCCAGCGTGACACCCTGTCAGTTTATTTAGTCAGGTGCCTGGTGCTACAGTGGTTATAAATTCTCAGCAAGTGATTGACAGAGGAATTGTGGGGAATTTACATAAGCGGAGGAGCTGTGTTTTATGTAGGAGGACCTGGCAGGACATACGGTAAGATGAGGCTGGGCTGGACAGATCTGGGTTTGGCTGGGGTCACGCTGTCAGGTCTGAGCCCAGGGAGAAAGCTGTTTCTGAGTTTTTAAATGTCAGGCCTTATTCTACTCAAATAAATTCTCTTTTTTAACCGAACCCAATCAAGAACCACTGTAAATTTTAAAGGGTCCGATTAAAACATGCATTTTCTTTATAAGACAGAATAGCTGTTAAAGATTCTTTAACCTGCAGTATCAGCCATCTTTTGATAGCAGGGTCTACATTTCTGCTCATTAATTACAGGAGCATCAGGAAAAAAACGTTGTGACACTCAGATTATACTCCTGTCTGTTGTGTGTCATGAGTTCAGGAGCTGTTGGAAGAAAATGCATCATTTCACCTGTTCTGATTTAGGGAAGAAAGACAAAAAGGACAAACAAAATGAAACATGACTATTCACAGACTGAAGCCTGAGGGAAATAAGAAAAATTAGAGCCCAAATCAGCACGAACCTGTATGTTTGCTTCAGGATGGATTCAGGCTGAGAATCAAGCTGTTATCACAACACAACACATTGGCCCTCATTTATCATTGTTGCGTAGAAACGGGCGTATTTTTGTGCGTGAGATTATGCTTACACTGTTCTCAGCGCCTGATTTATGAAGCTGTGCATACCTTTGAAATGCAGGTGTACGCACCACCTGCTGTTGATAAATGCGGCGGCTGAAAACGTGCGTAATTTGAATGAAACGCCTCCAATTATTCAAGCTTCAGGAGGCTGCACCCAGGACTTCACGGCAGGGACTGACAGAATACGGCAAGAAATACATGGTTTGGAGCAGGAAATCCACAAGTTAAAACTTCAGAAACAAAATATTATGTTGTTTTTTCAGATTTAAAAAAAGATTAAATTTAGTTTCACTACTAAAGCCCATCCCCGGCATAAATGTTCAAAAATATTGTGCATTTTAATATTACGAGGTTTTTCATTTGGAAACAATTTAATACTTCTTTATTCGATGGTTTAAACTGGACACATTTTTGACAAAATGTTCAACGCGCTTAAAATTGGACACGAGCGGTCAGATGAGCCATAAACATTTCAGGTCCAGCCCGAGAGCCAGTGCTGGAGTCAGGGGGACCGCCACGCGCTGTCAACCTCGCTGGAGCGGACCAGTGCGCTGTCAGCCCCAGAGGAGGGTGCGCTCATCCCGGAGGAGCAGGTCACGGGCCAAGAGCCTCTTGCTGAGCGTTTACTTTGATGAACGGAGGACATACGGACAGATACGGGGCGGTGTACCCCCAGCGTGCAAAGCAAGCATTCATAATGTTTTGTGGCTTTGGGAAACAGTGCTCTGTGCTGTCCTGGGACTATTACGCACGGACACGGGTCTGGACGCGCACGGTCTGGATCTGACCATCCGCGGTGTAACTTTTCTTTTATGTCCAGAGTGAAACACTGTCCAAACACAATGATGAGCTGCACCATGTCTGTACCACCTGTTTGTGGAGCGTGTTCCGTGCAAACTAGAAGTTTTTGTCTGTTCCTAGAATTATACATTGGCTACTTGTGGAGCTCCAAGAGATTTAGCACTAAAACGCCCATCAAAGTCAAGTCCCAAATAAGCTCCAAATGAAAGAATGTTGCTCTGATAAAAAGCTGCTCCATCACCTCCGGGACTGGGCTTTACGCACTGACCCAGGACTCACACATGAACAGAGATCAGCATGCCAGAGTCTGGGGACGCGGGGCCTTTAGCGGGGGTGTCGGTGTTCGCTGTGCAGTCATAATATAAAGTTTGTCTTATAATAAATGCAGGGCTTTGTGCGCGACATGTCTGTGCCAGCCTCACCTAAAGGGCCTGGGGCTGTGTCCATTTCGGCTGCCAGTCTCAGTGCTTCAAGCCATCCGCTTATGCTCTTCGTTGTTTTAACATTTTTTGCTTGTAGCCTTTTCATTTGAAGGTACACATTTTATTAAAAGCAAACCCAAATAAAAGCACCAAAAGCTACGATAAAATAGTCGATATACAAATCAAAGCATGTTTTGACTGCTCAATAAGCTGTATAAAGTCCGTGTTGCTCAAATATAAACACCCAAATTAATGTTTCAGACGTTGTTTCTGTTACAGTGGGTCATAATATATCATGTATTTTAGATTGTCAGTGCGTTTTGTGCTGTTAGGAAATGATTTCTGCGCATTTCGGCTCTAACTCAAAACTTGCGTACATGTACACCACCGCCTGAGCTGGCGTAGGATTTGAGCGTGCCGTACGCCAACGTCCATATTGATAAATCTCAAAATCACCGTGGTTTTGGGTGTACGCCAGGTGTACACTGGAAATTTGGTGTACGCACTTTTGATAAATGAGGGCCATTATGTGATATCTGCTATTGAACCATAATGTTTGAGGATTTTTGTGCAAAAAAGACAAACATAAAACCAATATTTCTTGAAGAGAACAGACACAGGCTTGTCAGTAGATAGAAGGTATGATGAAATCAGTCTGAAGCAGTACACACGTCAGGCTCTCTGCAGGGTTTACCAAGTTTAATTTAAGACTTTTAAAACCTTTTTAATTGCACATAGAATGCCTGTTTTATGATCATACCAGCCACAATATGAAAGTATGATGGCAACCCAGTAGGGATGGTATTTTCTTAGAGTTCAATATCAATATATCACTTTTTTAGGTACTTCCCTGCAGCTAGGTTTGCACGAACAATTTATTTCATTATCGATTATTCTGACAATTATTTCCTGATCAACTATGTTTCTGTTGACTAATGGTTGTAACTCTAGCTGCAGTGTATGACAAAAAATCCTAATGACGCAGAAAATGAAGCAGAAAATGGATAGATTAACCAATTAAAATTAATTATTAATTGGACATCTATTGTAACAGTCTGATATTTGTTCATTTATTTGTTTATTTGGGTCCCCATTAGCTGCCGTTAATGTGAAAACCTAAAGAAATGGTTTAAAATATAAATACATACAAAAACAGTTTTGTGAGTGAAATTTAAGAATTTTTAGTACATCCTAAGAAGAAAAATGGAATCCTGAAGACACACATACATACACATGTATGTGTGTGTGAGCTGAGTATCATGTTGATACAGTGTGATCCTAGTCAAAGGACATGGAGCAGACAGAGCCTGGGCTGACCGCTGCTCCACATTCCAGCACCGCCCCACTGTGGGGATATTATGGGTTTCAAAGGGTGGTATTTTGACTAGTTCTGAAGATGTCTCCGATTATTTCCCTTCAGTGGATGATGAAGATGATCAACAATAAAGAGTGTGTGTGTGTGTGTGTGTGTGTGTGTGTGTGTGTGTGTGTGTGTGTGTGTGTGTGTGTGTGTGTGTGTGTGTGTGTCTGTGTGTGTGTGTGTGTGTGTGTGTGTGTGTGTGTGTGTGTGTGTGTGTGTGTTTGGATGTGAGTGCTGTCTGCAGTGCAGCTAAATGGACAGGACGAAGGCCACTCAAGGCTCATATTAAAATGATAGAGAGGGCAGCATGGAGGATCTGAGCCAAATATTCAGAGAATACTTCAGTAAATGAGGTGTGCCCAGACTGACTGTGCCATTAATTAAAATGTTGACACCCAGTCAGTGGAGTGCTGTCTCCACAGTTCTGCACATTTTCCTTTTGGCACAGAGATGTGAACTTTCACCTCTCAGCGTATGAGCAGACACCTGTCTCAACAGCCCTGGTAAATGAGGTCACATGTGCAAGTGTGTGCATGCGGTGGTGAGTGTGCGTGTATGGCATTTCTGCAAGAGTCACTTTGAATTTAGTGCTTCTGAATGAGGATATTTTTATGAAACAGAGTTTCACATCTTCAAGAGGCTTTAGGGATAAGGAGATGTTATATAAATAGGTTTAGATTTTTTTCTAAATCAGGTTTATAGTAAGGTCAGATCTAACGTTAAGGTTGAATGTAAAGGGTTAAGGCGATGAGATAGCATCAGATTTAATCAATAAGAGGTCCCCTCAAAGATAGAAATATAAAGATGTATGTGTATTTGTGCTTGTGTGTGTCGGTGCAAGTCAAATGTGCTGACACTGTCAGATACACTGACGTGTTATGATTTGTCAGTGCCACTTCCAGCAACAAGGATATGCTTTGCTGTCATAACAACCAGCCTCGGGAGCCAATGAGGAATGACGACACAAGATGAGAACACCCCAGGAATGAAACGCTATTCGCTGTTTTGGACATGTGCGGTTTTGGGGAATGTGTCAGGCAGCTGGAGTGACGGGTAAGACCTGCAGGTCACCCTCCAACTGGTCTTAATACAATGATTGGCTTCAGTGGAGCAAGACCAGATAAACAGTTCCATTCAAGGAACATTAGAGATACTGAATGGAAGTTTGGATGTAACTGTAGAGTTACCAGGACTTCCACAGAGCTTGGTTATGCAGGTGTCAAAGCTGGGTCCTGCTGTCTCCATGGTGACTGTGTGATGGTCCCTGAGCTACGGAGGGATAGCGATGGAGTCATTTAAAATGAGAATTGTGCTGCATAATAATATTTGTGAAAATTAGCCTCATGAATACATGAGAACTAAACCATGAAAGGATGGTTGTTGTTCTATTTCCAAGACTGGTAGACATGTAAAAGCTGGATTCTGCTAATGATTTTTAATGGTGATGTGTGAGAGAAAGTTTGGTAACTTGGTTAAAAGTGGCTCATCTGGTGTTTTGTTAAATAAAAGCTTGTCAATTACAAACTGAGAAGTAAAATTGGCTCAAATGAGCTGCTTTTAATGTTGATTTTGTTGCAAGGATAGTAATATACCATTTGCAACTCTCACATTTTCATATCCTCAGGGTTAAAGTAGTCCACAGATATGCACTCCTCTAACATTGTTGGACTCACAATGGACAGTAAAAAAATGATCCAATATTGCCTCAAGCAAAGATGAGGAGCAGGTTACAGAGGTTTGGTTAGCTCATCAGTGTTGTTTCCTTTTAAATATACTTTTAACAACTGTGTTACAGGTATTCAAGAGTTTCCTGTGGTTCCTAAAGTTTTTAACAGATAGGACCTCTTGATTTTCCCCTGCTGATAAGGCCTTCCAGTGAGGGACAGATGGCTTCATCTAGTAGGTAGCCATTAAATATAAAAACTCTCTCACTGTCTATCTAAGTTTGAATTTCACTGGTTCATGTCCGGTTTCACACAGTGTTCAGGGCTGGGGTCTCCATGTCAGGATTTCTTTAATGGTATATCAACTGCGACAAATCTTTCCATTTGTTCTGATAGTCTATTTATGCCTGCCATCCACCTGACCACTCACCTGCCTGAAAGCATGTGAGGTTGCCATGACAACAGGTAATTGTTAGCTATCATCTCACCAGTCCTAGCTGCAGCATAACTGCATATTTTAGCAGGTTTTAAAAATACCAATGATATTGATGTATAGGATGTACTTTTATTTCTTCCATGGTGCCATTTTGACAATGTAGATTGTGTAATTAAAAAATGTATATAGTAACGGCACTGCCATGCTTCAGCAAACACTTCGGTAACAGCTGACAGAAACCTATGCGTGCAAATTTGTGAATCATAATTCTGCTATATGTTACAGTACTTACTCTATAGAGACGGTGTAGAGGTCAGGTTGGAGAGTACAGGGCTGACCTCCAATAAAGACCTTCACTGCTTCAGCCCTTCGGCCCAGGTTCCTGCCCTGTACTGTCAGCAGGGTGCCTCCTTCCACTGGACCCCTCAGGGGGAAGATCTAACAAAGAGAAAATGAAGCAATGAACAGGGAGAAGGGAAAGCTTTTGAAAACGTTGTAATATGCACAATACATTAGAGCTCATAAGTAGATTACCTCCCTAAAAATGTACCACTAATAACGGGTGATAATAAACATGGCAGAGAATTAAGAGAACGGGGATGCTGTCTCTGATCCTGACATGGACTGTGGCACAAAGAGAGATAAGGACAAGTGGTCCGTGTAAGTGTTCTTCAGCTGAAGACTGAGATCTAACAGAATAGACACACGGTTTAGGTGTATATACACACACACACAAAGCAGACTCTTAACTGTGCCAGTCTGAGACTCTTCAGCCTCTAATCCTCTACAGAACATGCAAATAAAGAGCAGCCTAAGAGCCCCCTTCACATCCCACAAGAGACAGACAGAGTGAGAGAGAGAGGGCTGGAGAGGCGAGGTGGAGAGCACAGCAGAAAGGTGGATGAGTGGGGAGGCAATTTAGGGAACTGAGTGTCGAGAGGAGAGTGAATGCTGATGGTGGTGGTGGTGGTGGTGGTAGTGAGAGAGTAAAGCCTCAAGAGGGGAATTAATGCAGATTGCTATTCCCTTTCATCTGTTTTCCTGTGTCTGCTCCGTCAAATTCCTTAGTCCAATTTCTGCTGTTGTTCAGGGGCATGCTCTCACACATCATTTCAGCCCTCGCCTTTGGTCTCTTAACTTTCCACTCAGGAGCCGCGGAAAGAAAGAAGAGGACCGTCACCTCTCAAATCACCACGGAAACAAAGCGTCAGAGATAGCATCTCGTACGCCCAGACAGAAGCAATCTACCATCATCTTGCCACTGTAGCATGGCTAGCCCAGCTGCATCAATGGTTTTCTGAATGACCCCCCGTCAGAGCCGAGGTCAGTGTGACCCCTCTGCGTTATTAGCCTGGCTCCGGCACTATCTAGAAACTCAGCCTAAGAATGAAAACAGCACTTCTGTTTGGTCTAGGTGAAAGGACAAGGTCTGGCTCTGAATTCAGATCATTCGGAGCCCGCAAGAGTGACAGCGCATAAAAATAAACCATATATTTCACAGCTAGAAGGGGAAGGCAGTTAAGTAAAGAAAGAGCATATAAGTTTTAATATAGTGTGCAAACAAACTAGTGGAAATCCGACCCATTACTTACAGTATTTTTATGTGGGAGCTACACCACAGGAAATGATGCAATTGTTTTTGTGGTTACTTTAAGCTTTTAAGTATTAAGTGTGACCACCCTGTGCCTACTTAGGCTGCATATATAGACTGCCTTCGAAGAACACATTCTTTCATACACAGACACACATGCACACATGCTATGGCATGGCAGTTGAACACAGAAAAGCACCCATCCTCTCTCTATAGCGAGAGTTATTTATTATCACTATGCATCTTATAGCACCCTAGTGTGTCTCTGTGGTGCCATTGAGCATTGACATCAACATCAGCTGGCATGCTGTTCATTTACACCTCTTACAAGTCTGTGAGTCTTGATTTACAGCACAAACTCTGCCAGGCCTCCAGGGAGATAACACGGTGTGAATGTGTCTCTGCGAGAAAAAAGAAAAGAAAAAACTCGACAAGGAATGCTGGAGCTATTAAATTAAACTAAATTATTCCACATCCCCATATTCAGATCAGATATATTCCAAATCTACTGCACATGCAGGTATGCAACCTGCACCAGGAAAACTACCTAAGTGATAAAATCCACATGTTTTCTTTTTGTTATTTTTTGTTCCCAATAGATCGTTTTGAGGCCAGAGCTTTCATCTTCCTTTCCTTACTCCAGTTCCTTTGCATCACACTAATCACGGAGGACGTGAGAACAAAAACAGGAAAAGGCTCCTCACTAAACTGTACCCTTCTCCACCCTCTCTCCATCCGAATAGGTCTCTATCCTCTCTCCCAAACCATTCATGCCTCACCCAGATTCCTCTGTTCTCGCTTTCTTTTTATGTTGTGGCTAAACTGTTTGGCCGTTCCTGTTTTAGATGCCGAAGTACCTCTAATCAATTTTTTTGAACAGTGCACTAGCCCACACATAACTTGAGAATAAAGGCCCTGCAGAGATAACAAACGTCTCCATTGTCTCCATTACGTCACTCTATTGAACGGAGAGCATTTTTCACAATTAGGTGGCGTGTGGCAAAGTTTAGGGAATAATGAAATCCTCCTCCATATTATTGATATTTTGGTACTAGTATATTGTGATGGAGATTGTATGTGACAAAGCAGAGCAAGAAAAAACACATTTCATTATCTTAGCTGTACACGTAGTGAAAAGAACTATATAACTAGGAACTTCTGCGGTATGCGTGTGTGAGAATGTTTAGAGAGAGCTGATCTTTTCCTCCCTAAGCCGGAGTACTCGGGCTCAAACCCCTATGGATTCTCTGGGAAAACATGGCTGCCAAAGCGTTGCATCACACACCCCACATAACCACAGCCCCAGTATCATTTCTGCAACCTGCTCTACTGAGAGAGAGAGAAAGCCAATATGCATGTGTGTGTGTGTGTGTGTGTGTGTGTGAGTGAGTGAGTGAGTAAGTGAGAGAGAGAGAGAGAGAGAGAGAGAGAGAGAGTACTGCAACAATGGTCTAACTACGCATACGGCATCTCAGCCCAGCGAACTTCAGTCACGTAAGAAGTCCACATAAGTTACTCTCACAGAGCATCCTGTTAGTCACAGTACACTGACAGCTCCAAAGAATGAGGGATAATCGTGAATGCTTCAATATGGCCTATTTGTGTGACATATTGTGGGCCTGTGTGTGTGTGTGTGTGTGTGTGTGTGAGAGAGAGAGAGAGTGAGTGAACGTGAGTGTGTCTGCCTGCTTTGTTCTGCTCACTTATTCTCCTGGGCCGACCAGGTTTTATCTACAGGAAGTTCAGGCCGACTGGGTCTCATGTGAGCCGTGTTTCCCATGACCGCCTACTGTGGCTGTGCTGATATAACGTTCTGTAGCGACGGAAAAAGGTTTGGAGGAGGGCTTTAAATACTCTCCCATTAAAGTCGGACAAATAAAAAAAAGAGGATCATGCAAATGAGCTCCATAAACAGTTTTGAGAAAGGCCCCACTGGTAATCATGATGACCATTTTGACGTGACCGCAGTCAGATCCTGTGTGAGATAAACACTCCTTAATTCCTCTTTACCAATGTGGTTTTGCTCTTTTTGTGGCCACAAATCTAAAATCCCTCATGGATCTTGTTTGCTTTTGTTTGGTTCCTGAGGCTTTCTACACAAAGAGCCCTACACATATAGCTTTCAGACACCATTCACACAGTTTACACACATACTGTCGTTATACATGGTGGAAGTTGTGTCCTCCTTAGTGACTTAGCCCTTAGAGGACTGCTGTGTCCCCACGGGGTTTGACTAAGTGAGTGTTGGTGTTATTACTGAGTGAACTGCTTCAATGAGACACTGGACAGAAAAAGAATGGGGGCACCACACCATGTGAGTGACCCTATGATTCAAACAGAAGTTAAAATAGAGCCTGGCAGCTGCAGAAGGACGAGGAACGTGACACAATGAATGCAGACATTTGTAGCATATTTAACTTGTGATCGTACCTTGTGGATCTCAGGAACTGGACAGTGATTTGTGATCGACAGGCAGTCATCCCTCAGCTTACAGCTGTTTTCACACCAGCCACAGAGGTGGCCCTGATCCTCCCGGCCCCAGCACTGGGAACAGTCCAAACTGCCCACTTTACAGTTGTACACCTCAACTAGAGGGAGATGGAATGTAGGGGGAGAGACACAGAGGCAATTATTATTGTAATACAGCATTACTGAACTGTGTTTGCCTTGTCTGGTTAACTTAAAGTACTGTAGATTCCTTAGTTTCTTTCATATGACCCATATGGTCGGCATGCCTTAAATAAACAGCATAAGCATTTGCAGGATGATGCATGGCTATAAAAATAAATCAGGAAAAAAGAGAGAGAACAAAGCCAGCGAGAAACAGATGATTATGTTCATGTTCCAATGTGCGTCCCATGGAGAAGTCCCATTTGTATCACCGCATGTGCATCTGTGCATGAATGTGTGTGCATTTCACAGCGTGCGTGTGCCTGCGTGTGTGTGATAAAGTGTGTGTCTTTTTTTTTTAATTTAAATTTGATGACTCTGCATGTTATGAAGCGACCATCATGTCCGTTCACAGCGCAGAGTGTCTGGCAGCAACTCAGGGCTGTTGTTCAAATGGTAGACACATGGACTGTGAACAGCACATCTGGGACTGGGCTAGGCGGTGATTGGCTTGTAGCTGCACTGTAGACAACATGCCAAGTTCAAAAACACTTTTCGTCACCCCATAGTTGTCATGGAGCTCAAACTGTATTTTCAACAATACATACGGACATAGCTTATAAAAGGCATTGATAACACCTTAAATTGCAGCTCCCTATGTTCTATAATCATTCTGTGTAATTAGACAGTAGCAGCATATGATATTATGGGAAATTACTAGTTGTTGGCAAATTATGTGTTGTAATACACCAACTACTATTATTGCAGTCTAACACTGTTTGTCCCTGTAAGCGATTCTTTATTTTTCTCCAGGTTTAATTAAATCCACCACTCTCATCAGAAAACATTCATGCACCAGTGAAATGCATTCTGGGTGCAACAGTGTCAGATTTGTTCTTGTTTTTGTGAGTGTCTAATTACGCTGCACATACAGGAGAATTGAGCAAACAAATGAAGCGCAACAGATGGACATAGTATTTTTCATTTGTGTATTTTTATTTTATTTTATTTTTTACATGTTTACATAAGTATCATTGCAATGTTTTACCTTTCATGGGGTGAGGGTTGTCGACAAAAACATCCACCCTTGGTCCATTAGATGTATCCTCTCCTCCTCAGGTTGAGGTGATAAACCTGACTCCTCTGAGTGGTGGACAGCTACATGGACAGAAAGGTAAAGAGCAACAATAAAACAGGTTGTGCAGTGAATGTGTGTCATTTTGTCTCCACATGCATTTACTCCTTCTTGCTGTTGATCTAGATAATAACTGGTTCTTTGTCAACTTCCAAACAAGGGTTTAAAATAATTGCATTAAAAACAACTTACAAACGAGGATTATACATAACAATAATGAGCACACTGAACCAGTAAATGCACAGTGCACTTTGCACAAGCTTAACTGACCTTTATTCAGACTTACAAGTTATTTCTGGTAGGTCATTGTCTTTACTTACTTTAACTCCACTGCACTTGACAGTCGAGCTGTTCAGCCATGTGGCCTCATATCGCGGCTCTGTCCCAAAGTCACACTCCAGCCTCTCCCCCTGTTATGCAAAGCACATATTTTAAACAATATGCAGCATTTCAACAATAACAAGCAAGCAACACATGATATTATGCTGTTCTCAGAACAAGATAATCACTGCTTTAGTAGCCAAAATGAGAGAACTGGAGAAAGCTTCTGCTAAGAAATTCTCTGACAAACATGACTAGTAACAATTGACAGCTCCGAAGGATGACAAGGAAACTGAAAAATAACCCACAATAATTGTCCCTGCCAGGAGAAGATGCAATCCATTCAAAATTCATATTCATAAACATCTGGACTCCCACACCTCGGCAAGTCATCTGAGAACTAGAGTAATGAATATGAATTTATTCTTCGGAAAATGAGTGCCCCAAGTTTAACTGAGCCAAGGTATGTGAAGGTAAGACCATAAAGGAGCTATGATAGGAGGAAAGAGCAGTAAAGGATAAGCAGTTAAAGAGGATGAAATCATTTGTGTGTGTGAATCCAGACAGCTTAAATTGGTCTACTTCCATCGCCCTCTCCACACTTTGCTATTTCTATGTACTTTTTGACACCAGAGAAGCCTGATTTTTTTGGGGCATCTGACAGGCTCTTTTTCCCACACATTGAAATGTTCCCTGGACTTATGTAGCCACTGAGAACTAATAAATACTGGAGGACAAACTTGCAAGCATCTGCTTGTTGCTAAATGTTGTGGTATGTCTGTTTATCACAGTTACGTCTAAATAGTTTATATTAGGTTAATAAAAAGTGTGAGAACCAAACTAAAATTCATTACATATTCCAGAAGGGTCTGAGTGACAGCAATGCTTATCCGAGAGCACGAACATGAATGACAACATATTTCCTGCTGTTTTGACTTGCAGACAAGTCAGTCTGAATAACTTTCATACTAAAGAGTAGTATGAATAGCCAATCATGTCCAGGCTGCCCTGAGGAAATGTGTGTATGTGTATGGGGGGTGTATATGACTCAGTGTCTGTCACCATAGCAACACACCAGTAGGACGGTTGAAAGGCCAGCCAGGGTATGGCGTGTGACTGACCACGCCTGGCAACTAGTCAGCACTGGAATTTTTAGAAGATCCCAGTTGTGTCCTTATCAGTGATGCAGGATCAGCGTCTGACTCGCTCAGTGTGGATTACGGATGAGAATAAGGGTTTAAAAAACTGATCTGGAAGGACTAGCCGAATTTAAAATGAACACGAGTGAAATAAAGCTCCTGCCGTGTGCACTTCCTCAGACTGACTGCACATTGTACACTGTGCTGACGAAGGCACAGCTCAGCTAGTCACAGCTAGATACCAGATGCATGGTAGGCCCGGACAACTGAGCAGTGAGCAACATAAGCATAAAGATACTCGCTCATTCTCTTCTTCATATCCGTCTCACAACATGGAGATCACCCAAACTCAGGTTTTGCTCATTCATTGACCCAAATCACAGCACACAAAGTTCCATCTGCGTTTAACTCAGCTTGAAGCAAACGCGCCATATGCTTCTGTTTTATTCCTGTCATTTTCACAACACGCATTTTGGACAAAGTCCAAGACCAACTCCATAGCTGGGGGTTGTCTGTCGTACCTCCTGGATGTTGCTGACGGATATGGTGAAGTCCTGGGCCATTCCTGATGGTGATGGAGGAACCTCTGAGGCAACCAGGCTGGGACAGGATGCAGCGTTCTGTGGTGTAGGCACAGGAAGTGACATAAAGGAGTTAAAGAAAACAATGGCTCCCCGGCACACATCCGCAACCCAAAATACCTGTCCTGTTTATCTGGAGGAGGAGGAAATGAGAGGGTAAAGTCTTGCTCTGAGGGAAACAACAATAGCTTCAAATAGCGAGACGATGAGGGATTAGAAAAACAGACCCACCAGACACTGTGATGGACTCAGAAGAAGAGGAAAAAACCCACCTCCTCATATCCTTATGACCTACATTACAAAGACCTAATCCAGTTTTATTCATGTTTAAAAAGAACCTAAAATTTAAACAACTAAAAGTAACTTGAGCCTCTTGTGCGTAAATATGTTTGTTTTTGTGTGTCTTGGGATCCGAAACAGGACGCCTGACTAGGATTGTGTTTGCTTAGAAAAATTATGTCTTTATCACTTCAGCTATTTCCTCTTTCAGGGGGTCTTGTGATATAAAGGCGAAGCATAAGCGTTCACAGCAATAAAACACAAGATACTAAAACAAAACCAGAAGTTGACCAGAGGACTGTGAGTCACATCCTCTTCACTCGCACTGGGACCAGAACTGTGTGTGGACGCAGTCAGACCCCCTTGCCCCCAGGGGCAAAGTCTGCTGGGAGGATGCCTCCTCACACAGGCCATGGCTCCGCAACAAAGCTCCACGGGGTACAAGAATAATAAGATGGCTGACTTAATCTTGATGCTGTCAGGAACAAGGACAAAGGACAGTGGTATCTGGGGAGCTGTAATTAGTTTCAATGATGCTACGCTAGTTTTGGATACATTTCTCATTTTCACAGCTTTCTCATGCGCTCATGCCAAGGCTTTTACACTATTTGGTTTGTTTGCTTTTCAGAGTAGTTAACACCCTCGTGTGGCTTTATGTTGCCAAACATACAACTACATAATCCATTTGTACAGTCTCATACTGTGTCACCTACCTAAAATGAAGGGATACATAAAACCATAGCTAAAAAGGTGTAGGTGTAGATTTATCTCTTTGCTGGGAACAGGCAGTCATGACATATAGTAATAATTCCCTATAAAAACAAGGACAAAGTGAACCTACTCTTCCACATGCTGGGATATCAAACTAAACTGCCAACATTAGAGGAGGTCAGAGGAGTTTTAAAATGGTACATTACCCTGTAAGGAGTCAGTAAAACCGGAACCTCCTGAGATTTTATAGCGGGTTTCAACATTTCTACAGTTGAGACATGATTGCTCTTGCCTAACCTGTCTGGACCCAGATCATTACAAAAAACTTCGAGTTGTTGAACATAAGAGTCTGGATTATGTCTGAGGTTCTGACTAGTGGGATCCTAATATTATGAGGTCCTCTGGCTCTCTCTTTGAGTTGATGGGGGGGGGGGGATGGAGAGTTACTCACCTCTAGCAGGTTGTGCTTTGACTCATCTTTATTGGAGACACACAGGTGGTGCGCTTGGTCCCAGTAACACTTCCACCTGGTGCTCAGGCAACTCACACATCTGGCATAGATGGACACACATACATGGAAAGAGTTGAGAGAAAAGGATCACATTTAGCCGGATCTAGATTGTTTTCACCCCTGTATCTCCCTCTGATCAGTTCCCATGCAGTAGTTACAGTCTTTATGTGACCCATTTCTTAGTTTCAAGTGTAACGCAAACTGAGAGGCCAGACTGATTACAAGCATCAAAGTTTAGCTTTAATAAAAGGAAGTAATGATTAGTCACAGTAGCATAAGCATTCATTCCACAGTTACAACACAGCAAGTCAAGCCTGGGCCAAATCTGCTGAGATGAAACAAAAGACTTCTCTATAATAAACACTCTGACTAGTAAATGACGATGTGTGTGTGTTGTCTCCTGTATTTCTTTGTGTCTACCATTTATGGTTGTGTAGTCTAGTATTCCAGGTGTAGGTCCATAAGCAGCTTGTGGACTACACATTTCATGCAAATTTATTCAAGAAAAGACGCTCTTGGAGCGGAGAGCCAGGATAGGGAAGTCGGAAAGTAATAGACAGACTGACGCAACTTTTCATGGGACTGACAGCAACAAAAATATAAAATATCGCCAGCCTTATCCTTTAAAGCAACACAGTGTAACTTCAGAAAGCAGAAATAACACTTTTTACTTCTTACAGATGAAAAGTTGAACTCATATTCAATAATACACATCCTTGCTCTATTCTGTATACTTAGGAGTTTTACAGATTCAGCCTAGTTAGACTGGTATGACTAATAGCATATGGTGACAAGTGACTTTAAAGCAAACTTAAGATAGATGTTGCTTTAAGTTTAGGATTAAGTTTAGGTTAGAGGGTTGGTTCAACCAGATAACTAGCCCATTATTTTATCTAGGCTATACAGATAGTCTTGGTTTTTATTTCCTGAGCTTTTGAGATATTAATCTCAAAAGTAAAAAATACTATAAATATATATGAAAATTTGCCTGTTGCGAGTTGGGTGATGAGCTAAGGTTACATGTGTAGGTGAGAAGATTAAGGGTAGTGTTTGGGGATATGGATTGTACTGTATTCATAGTTGTTGTGGATCGAGTAGAAATGTGTGATTTTCAGTTAAACATTAAATGGAACACCTCTACTGTACAGTATGTGTGTGAGTCGAGTGTGTCACTGAATTACTGTATTGCCTCTGGGAAGAGACAGATGTCTCACACTAGGAATGATAGTGCCTCCAGTGATAGCAGCACTCTGGGGGGGGGTCTTTAGACTGGGAGAAGTGGAGTGGGATGGGTTTAAGGGGATGCAGGAGAGTAATCGAAACGTGTGTGTGTGTGTGTTCTGATTAGAAACAGACGGCCCCCTCAAGGCTCTTATCAGCTGCAGCTTTTCTGTTTTCCCTGACTCCCTTTCTGTCCTACTAAAACACCTTACACTACCACACATACACACACACACACACACACACACACACACACACTCTTTCTCTGCTTGACCTAACACTGACAGTAAATACCCTGTGACACTGCCCACTCCAACTCATAATGACCATGCGCACACACACACACACACACACACACATACACCACACACACACATACTCTAAATACACAGTCAGGCTCACACTCACAGGGCCTCTCAGTGGACACAGCGGTTAAACACACATCCTCAATCATGTCTCTGTCAAAGAGAAATACATCCGGAAGAAAAGACCAGTTTCAGGGGGAGCGACAGGAGAGAAACAGAGACAGACGAGGGAAGGGGGAAAGAAAGACATGCCAAAACATTAGACACAGAGAGACATAAAAAGCAAATAAAAAAAACGAAAAGTGTGAATGTGTGTCTGTGTGTGTATGGTTGAGGTACATTAGAGAAAAACAGAGTGAGAGGGCACGTTAGGTGGTTGTCCTCCTAGGCTGTTTGGTGAAACTGGAATGCGTCGTCTGGTTGTCATTAACACTCTGCCTAGTGACCACTTTGAATGGGTCCTGGGAGAACTGTCTAAATACTCTCCCACACACACACACACACACACACACACTCCTTGAAAAACATGCAAACTGATTCAACACACAAATTTAATGTCTTAATGAATCAATTAAGATCTCTTAAACCTGAAATCTGTAACCTTCCCCTATGTTGGTGAAGTTTTTTCAAACTTCAAGCAAAAATAATGGTGATATTTTTCCACGGATCCTTTTGGAAGTTGATATTTCTTTCCTTATGTCAGCTCATTTCTAATATCCTGATTTATTACAGTAGGACTAGTTAAAGGGTTACTCCAGCGATTTGGCCTCACACTTTCAACAGTGGTGGACTTACAAGAGACACACAGAGGGAAAAAAAAGATCCAAAAACACTGTTCCCTATGTTTCCCATAACGCAAATTATGGTGCCTTTCTTTAGACACTTTCTGACTTATAAAGTTTCACATCTTTTAACACAGTTACACATTGGTAAAAATTTATAGTCTCCAGCTGAATTTGAGAGAGACCTAATGACATCACCATAAAATGATCTGTCAGAGCTACAGAAAACATTATACAACTGTTTTAACAGATTGAGTACCATAGTATTCTTTGTGACAAGAAACCTGATCGTCATGTGTGAAAGTTAAAAAGTGCTCCTTTGAAATCTCTGAACTCTGTTCTGATTGGTTGGTTTGAGTATCTATGATAAAGCGCTAAATAAATGTAATACATTATTGTTGTTGTTGTTGTTGTTGTTACTAAATGTCTGACAGTTGTCATTGTGGTTCATTGTCATACTCCTTTTAATTACATGGGTTTTAGACAATTTATCTGTTTATGAAAAAGTGTAATGTGAGTAAATTTACTTTTAAAAGAGACATTGTCAATACTTCATTAGCCTTGGTAGAGCTGAAATGGTTACTCAAATTGATTGGTTGATGGAGAGAAAATGAATCTGCATCTAGTTTGATAATCGTTTGTCTTTTTTCAAGCTGCGATTTCCAGTTCTAGCTTCTCAATAGTGAGGATCAGCTGCTTTTCTTCTGTTATGGCAATTTGGGTTTTCTTTTAGCTTTGGACTGTTGGTCTGACATTTTATAGACCAAATGATGAATTGGTTATTCGAGGAAATAACTGGTAGATGAATCGATAACAAACATAATCATTACTTCTAGCCCTACAATTCGGTTCATTGTCCAGCCCTTTGGCAGAACATCCAGTGGTATACTGCTGATATTATCTCACCTTGTTATATGGAAGCGATGTAGCTGAATCATAATATCATCCACTGACATCTTTTGAAAGATCATTTTTGCTTAAGTAATTAAATCACAAGCTAAAGTTGCGCAGGAAGCCAATATAACAATATGTGTACTATAACTTCCTTTTACAATATTTCCTTTGTGACACTGATGGTTTGTACAGACATTATTGGCATTAATGTCTAATAACCCATGCAGAAATGACATAAAACACAAAAAAGGGAAGATTTTAGCTTTAACATAAGAAAGAACTTAAGTGATGACTTATTTCATAAAGCACAAAACAAAGAGATTTGACTGTCTAGTTTTATTGGAAAGAAGTGGCTCATAAGTCACTCTTTAGGGATTTTTTTTAAAACAGCTTGAAGTGATTAAAATCAGATAGAGTATAGCAGTTCCGCAGTTTGCAGTCCAATGCTCATCCTGTGAGAATGGCACTTTGCTCATTATCACCTTCAACAAACCACCGTCTAATTTCACACTTCTGGACCTTGCCGAGCACAGAGGCCACGTGCACATATTGGGTGCAGTCTTGCACACATGTACCTGCAACTGCTGTGTTCACACCTACAGGCTGTTTTCAAAAAGTGAACAAAAGGGACAGACCCAAATGATTTCAATCTCATTGAATCAGTCAAATGCGCACACACACACACACTGATGCCCCTCTAAGCCTAAGATCTGCCCATCAGATAAAATGGATCCTCTGACATGGTCCAACATGCAAGAGGAAGCCAGCTGGTTAGCCTCCAGATATGAGAAACCCCTCTTTGTGACCAGGCCATACAAGTCGCGGTCCTTCACAAAAACAAACATCAACATGACCAGCCAGACATACATATCCAATTTCCTTTGGCTTAACGTTTACAGCATATTAATCCCACATTTGATCCTGCACTGAGAAACCTTGAGCAAGCCAAATACACACAAAGCCCCCACCCCCTTAAACACTGAGGACTAAATAGAAAGCAAGGGAAAAACAGGAAAGGAAGAGGTTAGGGACAAAGCGGAAAGGCCTGCGAGTAGAGAAACTTAGCTGTTCTTTTAGCTTCCAGCTATATTTGCACATCTGCTATGCCATAGAGCTGTAAGCATCATTTTACTGGTAGCTGGTCAAGGCAGAGCTACTTTTAACAACCTTTTGTACAGTCAGGTAGTTTAGTCCAGTGGTTTCCGATCTAGGGGCCATGCCTATCCATAAGTTCCCAAGAAAAACCAGGGAGGTCACGAGACCTTCTCTAATCTTTTTGGTGAAATATTGGGATTTTTTTTTATCTCAAACAATTTATTAAATGAAACCACCTGAAAAATTAAGAGATTAAATCACTCTTTGGTGGAACTGCTAGCAACATCTGAAACATGACATGGGGCCCTGGTTAGACACTGTTTTTTTGTAAGGAGTCACAAGGCAAAAAAGTAGGGACCACTAGTTAGCCTTAATCTCAATCATAAGTAGTCACTATAGCTGCCAGATAAACCTATAGGTGAAAAATATACACATTTTCCCTTTGAAATGAAGTGGAGAATAAGTATAAGTACACAAGCACAGCACTTAAGTAAATGAACTTAGTTACTTTCACCACTGTGAACAGAGTGAATAAAATTAGAGTTAATGGATCAAAGCGATGCTGTGAGTTGGCCAAGTATCACCAGCCCTCTAAAAAAAAATTGAGAAATTTGAGATAAACAGAAGTGACACCAATAATGTTTGACTCACGGCGTCTTGGGGTGTATTTCTCCAGTCCTCTCGCAGTCATAGATGATGAAGCTCCCAGATACCACAGATGTGCCATTCACTTTTATCGCCACAGAAACAGTCAGGTGATCTGGAGAAACAAAGGCATGTAAACAACATTCACATGCATGTGTCAAGCAGTCGAGATTGGTATCACTGTCATAACACAAAGTAGACACCGAGACATCCTCATGCTACACGACATTACTGCATTTTGAAGGGCAGGAGGGGATATTACGTTTGTTCTAACCACATACAGTAACTGTACTTGTATTGAGATGATGAGATTTATGACTGTCAGGATTGCCTGCGCTCAGACTCACCTGTGCCAGGGAGGATGGGTTGGTAGTTTTGTCGAGGGAGCAGGGGACAGGTCTGGATCAGAGTGAGACCATAGTCCAGGTGCACGGTGGCAGCTGTAGAAACACCCGGCCCATATTCACACTCCACCCGGGAGCCAACCAGATCAGGAACACTACCATTTATCAGAATCCCAACATCCTGCGAGCATAACATATATAAGAGCATAAATGAATGAATAACTGCTCATCTTATTAGAAAATAATTACAAATAAATTCAATTCTGCACGCCCACTCACACATTTTCAAATCTAGTGTATCTACAGTTAGTCTTTGGTATGGGGCAAATAGTGCTGGCATTACTTCAAGTTTGTTCAGGAATTTAGGCAAAGAAATAGAGAAACTAATGTGCAATGAAGAAACAGATGGCACAGTGCTACATTCACATCTAAATCTGGCTATGTGATGAAGTATGACAGACATGTAATGCGAAACATAGCACCTCACTGACATGACTGAATTTCAGTTAAATGATTTTAATGTGAGAAAAAAAAGTAGGTGGGGGGCAGGAAGACAAAGATGGTTAAGCAGAGAGGAAGAGCAACATCACATATTCTGTGGATCAGCAAATACGAACTTGCCTTAAAAATATGCTATTGTTCAATGGAATTGATCATTTCCTGGCTAAGGCCTTGACTTCCTGCCTGGTGCTTCCTGTTTGGGAAGACAACCTTGCGCTGAGCTTCCTGTTCCTCATAAGGATGCCTGTGGATCAGGCAACTGGTATATCTATTACAGCCCAGCCAAACTGACCTACATAACAACCAAATATCCACAATTAATGAACCAATTAATGACCTGTCGTCTCTCAGCCTCGTCTAATTACGAGCTGTAATTAAAGGTCAAATACATTCTAAGTGTCAAAAAATCACTGAGCTAATTATCATATTTTTATTATACTTCTATTACATGATATACTGACTGAAAAAAACAACGGTTTACATATCATAACCCAAGTATGATCCAGACCCTTTTTTGCCAGATTATATTATCCTTCCATAGTTTGATTAAAATAAGACTGGTGGTATTATGTGGCACTCAATATTTCACAGTTTCTCTATGTCCCAAATCCGTACAATAAAACATATAGGTAAAGTGTAAAAGATCACAGATTTTTACAAGCAAAGCTCATCATCCAAGTCAAACAGCTATGATGCAGTTTAACCTATTCCAAGGTTCATTTTCAACGTGGCCTGTGTGTCTTTTTGTTTGACCTCCAACCTGCAATCCTTTATTTGCAAAGCGGATCGGAATCATGCAGTAATACTGTTTTGTTGCTATTTGTTTCGACAAAGTTTTAAGAGGTCAATAAAAATCTAATTAAAGAGGAGGTTGAGGTGGTAGAGGAAGCCATGGTAGGAAACAGTGATGGCATGTGTTATTTTGACAGATATTGCAAATGAGATATGAGTCACGATTTAAGTGTTGATGGAATTTTTTTATTTTTTCCATTCTTACTGAATAAAATACAAAAATGATGATGTGCTGGAGTCTGTACCAAACAAGCATGTTCCCTTACGCCTGGAGAATAAGATTTATAGGCTGGGGCAACTCTGTAGCACCACAATGCTTTATTTATAACGGTATGTTGTCATATATTTTACCTTCATCAAAAAAATTGCAGCTCCTGCGATCTGAATATTGCACTTGGAAATACTGCAATTGAGATAATGTTTTCATCCATAGTTTGTTTCCATTGCTCAGCCCAATAGGCATGACTTTATCAGCAGAGTAATAATAATGTGTGTAATAATAGTGAGAGGTGTTATGAAGGTGGTCATGAGACAACAGCTTTAAATACACTGCCCCCATTACAACCATACCTTAGTAGTGTCTATTTGACTTGTGAAATGGTTGTGATGGACAACAATAACATGGAGGGAGTTAATGATACCTTGATGTCTGCAGAGATGCTAATCTCTGAGGGTGTCAGGGTCATGGACGGACACTGCTGCAGGCCTTCACCAATGCTGATCCAGGACCGTGCCAACAGTCCCTGAGCACACTCCTTCTGGATGGTACAGCTGGACAAAGTGACAGACAGAAATATTGGTACAGTAATCACATTCATCATATCATATTTAGGACAGGTCAGATTGAAGCACAAAGAGACTGGGTTGTGATGACATGACAAAACCAATTCCCTTGTTAGGATAGAAAACTTGGCTGCAGCTGAAATGTTGGCCTCACATCCTGGGATTAGATTTCCATCATCATATCCCATATCAGAATGTGATCATCACATATGTAGCAATTGCTTGTTAGTGCTACAGCTGGTAAAGGCTCGTGCAGACTACACAACTTGCCTTGTTATTATAATGAAAGCAATTATAAAGACAGAAAATATGGGTGAAAGAATGGATTAGCACATGCAGGTAGCAGGAACTGTCTGAGCTACAGAGAGAGCTGGAGGTGGGTAAAAAGTGTTTTGCGGTGAATAGTAGCTCCCTGCTTTGCCAGCTGCCTGCTTTCATTGGCTGGATGTGGATGTCGAGTCGGCCGACTCCTCCAGATGCTAGATATCTGGCAGACATCGGCGATGTGTCAGAAATTTATCGGGGAGCCATTTTGATGCGTCGTTTAGTAGTTCACGCCTAATCACTGGCGACCGCCGATCAACCTCTGATTTACTCCTGATCACAGCCTGATGGCTGCTGAGCTCGCCGAGCGGCAAATTCGGCTAAAATCGCGTACTGTGAACTAGGATTAATCGAGACCTAATCGGTCACTCAACTACCAAACTGGTGTGTGTGAATGAGGAGCTTTAGGGTGAACATTTTATGCTTTGTGAAGAGAGGATGAACCTTTGTGTCTCAATTTCATTCCAAGACTTGACGAATTCTCACCGTTGGGTTTTATGGTCTACTTCCCACACATTTATGAGGTGCTCTGGTCTCCTAATGTCACATTCAGACCTTGGCTGTCAGTTTATCTGGCCCAACACAAGAGACTACTTGACTCCAGGTCACACACATTGCTATGGCAACCCATTCTGCAGTCACTAAGATCAGGGGCCGGTTGCAGATAGTTGAATAAAAATACTACTGATTCTTAATCTGTGTGGACCAACAATGCATCCATGGACTTGTGTGTGTTTGTGTGGACACGCATAGAGCTCACAGTGTGCATGTGCCCATTTGTGAGTATAATGAAGGTCTAGGACAGATGAATTGTAAGAGGGCATTCAACAAGCAAGGTGGCCTCACATTCTGACTTCTGTTTCACTAATGAACTTCACTGGCCGTTGGCACCGAGCTCAGTTCATCTGCAGTGCAGATTGGAAGGACAAAGTGACCTCAGAGTAAGGAGAAACCAAAGAGGCCCCATTTAGCAACATCCTAACATGCCACATAATGAGTTTGGCACATCTCACTTCCCTCTCACACTTCCATAGCTGTTTAAAATAAAGTGTGTATCTGTGTGCCCGCATGGCTGTAAGTGTGAGTCCGGACAGTGAATGTCCAGATTCTCAGTCCCATTGGCACTAAGGGACTGTGAAGGGCCATGAGGTCAGCTGCTGAACTAAAAATAGAACTGAGTGGCTCTGGTAGCCACACAAAATTCCCCTAGACACAAACAAACTCTGGACACACTCTCAACAAATGACAAATAAACAGGAAATGTATCACTTGTTTAGCTATTGATTGAACAATTTTCATTTTTAAAGTTGTTCTTTGAGTATTTGGGTATTGCTTGAACATTTCTGACGCAGTTGTTAGTACCTGAGATTATGTTCAGATACCAAATGTATCCTTTTTTGTGATGCTTTGAGGAATATGAACACTTGTCAGTTGGTCGGTTCAATCATGGTCCCCAGAGAATGATCACTTTTTTAATCCAAGTCAAGTAAAGACATCAATTTGTCCAAAACTTTGGTTTACCAAGTATCTGCAAATTAATGAAAATGTCACAAGCCTAAGATCGTGAACATGGTAAACATTAGTTACCTGCCAAACATCAGCATGTAGGCATCTCATTGTGAAAATACTGATGTTAGCATTTAGCTGTGCAGCCTCACGGAGCTGCTAGCATGGCTGTACACTGTTGTCTTCTACAGTAAATCCATATTTGTTCATTAACAAAACATACCAAACCTCTCAAACAACACCTTTATCAAAATAAAAAAATATACATAAATGTATAAAATTAGCAAAGTCATGACTCGCGACATTATGTATTAAATTTATCTTAAAATAATAACATTCGCGTGAGAGAAAAAGCGAGAGTGTCCAAGCAACAAACAAAGCAAGAGTGCAGACGCAAGAAGAGCACTTGAAGTAACGTTACCGAAGTCCAGTGTTTTATCTAGTACGTTTGCTAACATCAACACCAGATTTATAGCAGTGAGCAAACAAGCAACATTATGTAACTTTTCTCACAGAAAATAACAGCTGGTGGAGAGCGGCGCCCATGTCATGTTGTAGCCAGATGAGCTGGCAACATAACCCGGTGTGACACCAAAATCTGTGACGGATCGGATTCTGTGACCCAAATGGGAAGTTAAGCGCCTGAGGCTTTGTTGACGATATGAAGCAGCTGCGGGTTGGTTGGGTTTAGGTACTAAAAGTACTTGGTTATGGTTAGGAAAACATCGTCGCTTGGGTTTTGGTCAGAATCTGATAGGTCACAGACTTTGGTGTTACACCGGACATTGGCGAGAGCTTCATGACAGCGGTGAATTACACTAACGTTATGGGAGCCAAATGACACATTAACGTTACATTATGTTGCTTTAAATCGGGACATATCTGACCTAAAAGTGTATTAAACAACACCTGTCAAAGCATTCAATACTAACTTCTGGCACTTGCCTGTTTTTGATACTTCATTCTACAGACACAGTTCAGTCAGCACTCAAAGAGAAT
Organism: Lepomis macrochirus; assembly: GCA_024633595.2. NCBI lineage: Eukaryota > Metazoa > Chordata > Actinopteri > Centrarchiformes > Centrarchidae > Lepomis > Lepomis macrochirus. The sequence goes on along the minus strand of JALXJV020000014.1, from coordinate 19,949,873 downwards.
TGAGGTTCAAGATCCCAGCCCTGCGTTTTAGACTATAAATACAAGCATTTTTGACAGCTAAACATGATTTATTTACATTTCATTTTGAAATCATGGAGTAAAACAACAACTTCCTCGTGGCTTACAATGGGTCAAAAGGGCCCTCCTTGTTTTCCATCTGTAAGAATATATTTAGATTGTCAAGTAAACACCTGATTTTACCTTTATCCAATACCTCATAGATGCCTCTGAACTGAAGCAGACATCCAGGAAACTTCATCTTACAATCTCAAAAGTAAAAAGACATGCATTCTCAGATGGACGTCAACAAACAATGTGTGATTTGTAACAACTGGCTAGCACCAAGTCACACACATCATGATATCTTTTCCTTTCTCTATTTTCCTATTCTATTCTTGCCTGCGAATTCAAAGGACAATTTGATCAAGTGCAGTGGTGTGGAAAAAAAAATTCAAAGCACTTCTCTCTTCTCTTAAAGGCAACTAATATACATACAATAAACATACAGTAGACTAGACACATACATACCCATATTCCTCCACTGCCTCACAACGGCATGCTGACATTAAAAGCTTTTCAAGCAGCTACTTAAAATAAACAGAGTCAACATATGCAGGAAAAATATGACCTGAGAAAACTCATCACCTCCCAAGTGTCTGTGCGTCGGATAAGGTGGGAAACCAGTGAGACTGTTAAACAGCAGGAGAACATATGAGCTTCTAACTCCACACACACACAGACGCGCACAAAGTCACTGTGAGACAAGCACATGCAGATAAGCATGATAATTTGTGAATAGCAAAGACTGCACAATGATGCATAATTTGATTCAAATAAAGATATTTAAGTGCTTTCTCGTGACATGTGGCAGATTAAACCAGCTCCAACTTGAAAAGAGTGATCAAGAACTAAGCTTTAACTCTGGCAGGGATACTAGCTCTCTCTTTTTCAGAAAACAATGCTGACTCCAACTAGCCAACAGACACGTTTTCATGTTCGCTGTACATGCAGACGTGCTGAGAGACGTCAGAGCCATGCATAAAATCAAACAGACACCCACAGAGTCAGCGGTGACTTCACAGATTGTAAGATAGTTCACTAGTGGTCCATTTTTTCTCCTCTACTCAGTGTCTGTAGTTGTATTAGACAGCGGGGTGATAGAGGAGAACATCCACCCCCACACATCAACCCCCCTGATCCCCCGGGGTCTGAGGCCACAGCGACAGCCCAGCGGCTAGCGTGACTGACCAAACAGTGCATCAAACACACACACTCATGACATCAGCTCCCTGGCCTCCGAAGGCCAGACAGCGACACTCACACACACACATGCTGACACTTGCGCACAGGCTCAAACACTTTGACATTTCCTTGTCAAAAGAACCAGTGTGCACTCTCCCTCCCACCACCATCATCACAATCAACGCTCCTTTGTAGAGGGATAGAGAGGAGGACAAGGGCACTGGAGGTGGAGACGAGGACTAGTGAGACAGAGATGGAGGTTGAGAGAGGGATAGCTAAATTCTCGAAGCTACTGGAAAATACGAGGGCAAGAAAGGGGGGGAAAGGAAAGCTGAAGAGAGAGAGAGAGAATCATGGGGGTAAAAAAAAGCAGTGAAGCGAGAAAGAAGCTGGGATAAAGAGACGACAGATAGATAAATAAGTAGAGGAGACAGGGAGATGACAGCGAGACAGTCTGACCACACATACAAACAGACACACACACACACACACACACACACATCAGTTCCTCTCATCAGTTCCACTCTTCCAGCTCTGAATGGCCCCTGGCAATGCCAGAGCCTCCAGAGCTGCAAGACAACTCATCACAAAATTCACTATCTCGTCTGATCTGCTTTAATCACCAAGCAACCAACCGACTCACAGACACACACACAGACACATACACACAGACAGCAGCGCACAAACAAACACAGCTCAACACCACACATGTTCTCCCTCCCTCCCTCCACAGAGCCAGAGAGCCGGTCCTGACAGGGCCACATTAATCACAGTGTACTCTCTCTCGCTCCCAGTAACACTTCAGCCAAGTCACTCCTCACTGGGCGCTCCCAGCCTGTCACTCCCTCCCCAAACTACCAAAGAACCAGGGGACCGCTCCAAACAATTATGTGTCTCCCCAGTCTGAAGCCTAATGAAAAGCAAATCAATTCTGCACAATCCAACAACAGCCTTCCAACCCCAAAAACGCACTCTGTTGCAGCCAAGGCTCATTCAGTCGGGTGACATTTCGAAATTGAGAATGAGCATGATGAGAACCAGCAAACGAGTCTCCGTGGTTTTATTGATTTTAATGCTAAACGTACCAAAGGGACAAGCTCAAATCATTTTGTTATGCCATCAATCTGATCTTTTACAGCTTGAAATGAGCGTTAACTTAAACCAATCATTCGTATAAACACACTGCCGCTGGATCACTGCTTAAATACAGACAGCAGACGTTTCCACATTTTCTCACCAGATTACGTCACAAAACATGTGTCATGTGCGGGACAGCAAAGCATATGATAATTTGATTCAATTATATGTATTACGGCATCGGAGGAGAGGGCCAAGAGGGACAGAGAACAAGTCTGTTATAGATGGAGGAGCAATAGGCAGAGTGTGTGTGTGTGTGTTTGTTTCTTACCGGTTCTCCAGAGTACACCAGCCACAGTGGGCGTCGCCTGCTCCCAGGCAGTCACTGCAGCTCCTCCACTGGTCACAATCTGCCACTTTCACCCTGAGCATCTGCATACCATGGCACAGACAGAAAACACACACACACGTACACTGAATTTTACTTTTTTACACATGTTTATCCTATGAAAACAGCTGCATTTCAAGATTCACGCAGGCCTTTAACAGAGAACTGAAATATTCCCTAGTAAGCAGATATGACAATTATGTACCATCCACAAGTGTTCATCAGTATTTGTCAACAATTATAACGACATTGTTGTTTACAATCTCTATTGGCAATTTTAGCTGATGACTCACACATTAATAAACACTTAGTTGCTTACAGCTACATTGTCGTGCGTTATAAACCACTTAATGTTTATATACTGCTTATTAATGCTAAATGTGGTTGAGCGTGCTTATGAGGCAGTCATATCCCGTCATAAGCACGACTGTTGAAACAATGAAACAATTATGGTTTAGAAATGCAGTACTGAAACTTATTGAAAGGCCTGTACATGTGGCTATCTTCAGTGTTCAGCTAAATTGAGGTGAAGAGGATTCACTGGATGTGAAACGAGGTCTGATTGTTGCTATTACAATTCTTCTTCATGCTGACATGAATAAATCAGTGACAGAGGTTTGGGGGGAGAATCGACGTCTTGAGACCGGAGCCTTGCAGGCAGCCGCATTCTTACATGGCGAGAGGTCATGAGATAAAGGAAGTTGCTGTCGTTGGGGTCGAAGGTCATGATGTGGTGGACTGCTTCACTGGCTGGCAGCTTCAGTGTCCACTGATTGGTCAGGGTCATGTTCGCCAAGAGGGTCAGCTGTGAAAAAGAGCAGAGGACACAGGTTGGATCGCAGTTTGGGACAAGTGCAGAATGATGCAATGACTCATTTCTCAAGTAACTCCTCAAATATTGAGAATTGCTCAATGTGACCACAGCCTTTTTCTGTTGATCAAGCAGCTCAGTTAGTGGAAAGTCAGGGTAAATTCATGGTGTTTTGCTCAGCAACACCTTCACAAGAAGCAGTTTTTTAGTCACTTCCTCCATCTGCAATCAGCCAGCAATCCACATCATGATAACTCTTCTGAGACAACTGCTTCCTAGAGCTAAGGTGTTTTAGCAAGATAGGTAGATGTATTTATATTGAAGCTTTAGCTCCTCTGAACCTGCCTGAGATCAAGGCAGCACCAAAAACTTGTTGTTCATGAAATTAATGTACATATGTATGTATATAACAAACAACAGCTGCCAGATGTAGTTAAATATATCTATCTATATTTTTATAAAGATCCTCAAATATATTTTAGGAGGTCTTTTTTTCAAGCTGTGTGCCTAATCTTGCTTTGTCAAGAAGTGATCTATCTACACACTGGCCTTCCTACAGCTCAAGATAATGAAACGGGCGACATGTTCTCACATACGCACAAACATACGCACGCACAGACACACACACACACACACACACACACACAGAGCTGCGTAGAAAAACAAACTGTGGAGAAAGTGAGACTTCCTGTCACGCAGACAGTGAAAGCTCTTATTTCTGCGATTTGTCGGGTGTCCCTTCAATGGAGACATCCTGCCGTACTGAGGAACTGGCAAACTGACCGGCATCTGGTGACAAGCACGGGCTGTGTCACTTCTTCATCCACTGAACACACAAACGCCCTCTCACATGCACACACACAAAACCCATCATCACCCAATGAGACGTGTTGGCTAATGTTAAACCAGAGCAGACAGAAGCTTAGTAAACCATTGACTTAACCTGCGACGAGAAGCAATATCTCAACCTCCACTGTCATTTTTATAACCTACCCACCTACCCATCTACGCACATACACACACACACACACACACACACACTCTTCTTCCTTGAATATAGTAAGCAGCTGTGCCATGTCTTCACCCCACACCGCTGCGACTTCAAACACATCCGCAGAGTGACACGGTGAGGAGCGAGTAAACAGCAGCCCACACACCTGGACATGGGACAGAATAGGAGCAGATAGAGGAGCAGCGAGGAGAGCTGTGGCACAGTGCACCACCAGGTCAACCAACAAAACACCTGCTGTACTGGCAGGTCGCTCTGACTCTATTCTCTGTCTATCTGCCTGCAGATGAAAGACCCTATTCAACCAAGGAGTGCTCAGCTGCCGCGTGTGCTCATTCTTTATGTGTGTGTGTGTGTGTGTGTGTGTGTGTGTGTGCGTGCGTGTGTGTGTGCGTGTGTGGGTGTGCTTGTGTGGACGTGTACCTGGGTGTAAAAGAGAAAGAATAAAGACAGATGGAGGTGGGGTAGGAGAGCGAGAACCAGAGATAAAGTCTGTTTGTTTGCAAAATGAATCAAAGGGTCTTTTATATTTGAGATGAAGTAAGAGAGGAACAGAGAGAGGGGACAATGAAGCGATGAACTGAGAAGTGGAGGGGTGGACTGACTGAGGGAGTAAAATTGGACAAAAGTGAGTGAGATAAAGGTGGACACTGGAAGAGGCAGAAAATGGAAGTCAGCTGTAATGGGCAGAGGTAGACTTCATTAAAAAATGCATGTAATTACAAATTACTTCACTGAGGGCTCTCTCAAAGACAGTAAAAGAGGCCTAACTTAATCTCAACCACTGTTCCCCTGTGTTTAGTCTGAGCCAAACTCACAGTCAGAATCACATTACACACACTAACAGCACCATTAACCTCTGTAACAGCTCTGTCCTCAGGGCACACACAGAAAGACACATGCAGACAGAAGCTGCCACACACAGATACATACACAAACAATAAAAGACACATAAAGCTAAAAAGCATGGAGCCTGTTGTTACCCAAGGTCACAGAAATACTATGCTCCCTATATAACAAGGTTGGCTCACATGGTGAAAGAACACACACATATATAGCACATAATCACAGGGTATGCCTGCATCTGGGTAAACACATGATATCACTAAACCACTTGCACTGGCCTACAGACAAAGTCATACACGTATAAACACAGTCAAACCTGCAATCAAGCGAGGAAACAGACATACACAAACACACTCTGCACAGTTGCTTACACCATCCCAACCAATGTTGTGCATCCGGTAAACCATCCAAAAACTAATTACTGCACAGCTCAGCTGGGGCTAAAACAGTGCCTACATCTGGGGGGAAAAACAAGGCACTCTCTTAGCAGGCCCTAAATGAAACACCCCTCCAGCAGAATGGTTTTAATGTTGTAAAAGGTAACAGCCTAATGCAAAACAATAGGGTCAGAAAGCTTTCAGAGTTTATGTTGTTTCCGCAGACAGCTGAGAAGCAGCTTGCGGCGCTTGCAGGCCGGCTGCTGCTTAGCAGGCCGGCTGCTGCTTAGCAGGCTCAGTCAGGGGTGACTAGGAATGTGGCTGAAACAGAATTAAGGAATGCTGTTAATTAGACGGGAAAAAGTTTTCACGAGCTGGACGCTCTGCAGATGTTTCAAAGCTGAGGTCAAACTGAGTCAGACGTCATCAGCCGATCTTGTTAAATGGCTTTCTGGTGATCTCTCAGACAAAAAACAGCTCTGAGGAACATTAGAGCACATGATTAGGACTACTCAATGGGCCATGATGGGTCATGGACGAGCACAGCCAGGGGGTTGAGGGGGTGACAGTGCTGAGAACCTAAGAGATGAAAGCACACATTCCTGTTCGTCGTGCCGTGGCTCGGAGTGTTTCATCAAACACCTACATATAGTTAACTGACTCAGCAGCCACATCAGAGCAGCCCTATGTAACTGTTACTGTTATACTGTTTCCAAGCTTAAGGGCTTGATCACATTAAAAATATTAACTCCATTCAGTGGTGACCATCTGCTGCAACTATGGGCCTGTGGTTATGTTAGTTTAGAAAGTTTCTTGTGTGTTTATGTGTGTGTGTGTGTGTGTGTGTGTGTGCGTGTGTGTGTGTGTGTGCGTGTGTGTGTGAGGTGCGTGTCTCACCTTACGAAGTCGCCCATTACTGGTTCCCAGAAAAACCACAGTGTGATTGTGCACGTCGTCCACAGAGACTGAACTGAGACCTGTGTATTCAACCAGAGGAATGGCCCTCAGGGGCCTCCGTAGAGCCAGAGGATGCTGTAGGTGGGCCGCACCGCAGTCCAGCTGCTCGGGCTGCAACTAGAATTCAGATACAATGAGAGAGATCAATGCTGATCAGCTCTCGTGTGGAATGTTATGTTCAGATTAGAAAGGCAGAGCACAAAAGGAGCAACGTATGATGAAAGTGAAGTGGAAAAACAAGAGCTGATAGTAGCTATCACAACGGTGCAGCTCATTCTTCTTAATCACTTTTTAGACATCTCAGTGAATACTTGAAAAAGGGCTTACAAGGGTCTTCAACACTCATAAGACTCTGCTTTTGTCAAATCCTCGGCGGGCAATGATAAAACATTAGTGCCATGCTTGGATGAGCACCAGGATCTATTGGGAATTCTTTGAATACTTTGGAGCACGCACAGCCGAGAAGAAAAAAAAAGAAAGAAAGAATTAAGCACAGTGGATATTTGTAGAGTCGTTTCCCACGGGCCCTTCTGCTTGCGGCCTCGTCTCTCTTATCATAAATTGTGTCTGGCTTTCCCTCACTGCTGGCCTTCAGACTATGGACTACAAAAAGGATCACATTTCAGCGGCCATGGCAACACAAATGTAAAACTTGAGAAGGACTAACTTTATTCTGTGTGAGTTTGTGTTACAGCAAGAGGACGCTAAACTAATTGTGATAACACTCAGAAAAATGGCGACAGAGGAGTGGCCCTGGGGCCACAGCCAATAAGACAGTGACAGTGAGGAGGGCAACTTCCTGACCTGACAGCACAGTGGTCGCCAGACAGCCTTCTTTGACCTCAGCTCTCAGTCAAACCCGCCACACAGAGAAGCCTAAGAAACAAAGCTTTCTCTGCCTTTATTATCAGACGCTGAGGGAAAGGACTGGGGGCAAATATGTGCAATACTTGGGTTTCCTTAGGGGCAAATATTTAGTTGGGTATTCTTGTATGGAGTGAAAAGTGTGTAGTTCAAAACAACAACATGACAAAGTCGCTATTTATTCACTATTCATTCATTACAAGTGTGCCAAATGTGTGGTTGAGTTATAGTTGGAAGCACACACTCAATAAAAAATAGGAAAAATAGTAAACTATTAACCCCTTCCTCTCTTCATATTTGATAAGACAGGGAGCTGCTGGATGTGAGAAGAATTTCACCCTTCTCATAACCCCCAGCGTGGCCCTGGAGCATTTTTCTAGCTATCATGACCTCCACTCGTGACACGTGAGATCTTCTCTCCAGGTCACGAGTCTCGGGGCTAAAGAGATAACTGCTGTAAGCTAAAATGGAAACTGTCATTACAGCAATCCTGGGTGACTTTATTATTTTATAGGGCCAGAACAACTGTAAGGGCCTACAGCTTTCATTTTTTTGGCCAAGTGTGTTATATGCATAAAACTCTGTTTTGTAATGGTGGAGGTAAGAAAAAGGGTTATAATTTAACTAAAAGCTCCAATTTTCATCATCTCCAGGCTTTGTCCAATGGGGCAATATCCGTTTAGAATCCAAGTTTGCAAAGTATGAAATCAAAACACAAGTGACGTAATAAAATAATAAAGCGTTTCATCTTTTTCAAATAAGACGGATGAGGTTAATAATTTGTCTGTTGTTCCCTTACTATAAATGTTCCTTATTCTGCCCCATCAGGACACTAGCTATATTAGAGAAGGTCAACAGATTAAATGCACATTGTTGCAAAAACCGCACGTCAAAAAATGAACGAAACTCATTTCAGTTGTAGCCTTATATGTTTTATGTTGGCAAACAACAGAGATCCCTGAGCCCTTACCACCAGGTTTTCCTTCAGAATGCAGGCTGCCCCGGAGCCCTGGATAACGCTGTCCAGCACCTGAACGTCGTTGCTGGGAGAGTTGGAGCAGTTCCTGCGGCCTTGTCGAATCTCCTCCTCGATGTCTCCAAACTTGAAGGCGCACAGAGCGGACTTTCTGTCCCCCTTGGAAAACACTCCAAACAGGTACGGCTCTAGGCTCGTACCGTCGCCTGTGTGGATCTCCGCGGGGTACACGGACAGAAGCCGGTTGTAAATGTTCCCGTTAAATCCACACTGTAGAGGCATCTGGATATAGGACTCAGTAAGCTTCCTGCTCTCCGGCCCAGAGGGTTTTCGGTTTTTCTCGGTATCCAGACATATCCTGGCGAGGATGCTGTTGGGCTGGCTCTCCTTGTGGCCCATTTTCGCATCATTATTGAATGCGATATAGGAATAAGTCTTCTGGATGAAAGCGTGGACGAAGTTCAGCTTGTTTTTGGTTTTAACTTCTTGTTTGATCTTAAACACGTTATCCTCTGAAGGGTTAATGTCATAGGTGAAAAGTCGCGATAAATCCTTGATGTTCATGGAGCGGATGGCAATCTCCGGGGTGTTTTCAAAGCGCAGGTCCTCTTTGCTGTGGTTCTTTGGAAAAAACTGGGTACCAGCCCCTGTGTAAGTGGCCCCGACAAGAAGCCGGGTGCTTCCCCCGTGGCTCTTGAAGATGAGCCCGACAGTGGATGCGTTTGGGTGATTGGCTGCGATGTTAAGCATGCTGGGGAAAACCGTCTTCTCGCCCTGCGGTGGGAACTCCACCGCTATCTCCGAAATATTCTCCATTTTTCGGAGCTCACAGAAGCCTTGATACACTGATCCACACACCACCACAACCCCTTGCTCTCGGTCCAGCTTCAGGAGCTTATTGTAGTTGTCAGTGAGGGATTTGGGATGCTCGCACGGAGCCTGGGGCAGCTGTGGCGCATGGCACAACAGGTTGTCCTCCACCGGCCCGGTCCTCTTCTCCACCTCGAGGCTCAAGGTCCCGTTCAGCTGGTAGACTGTGTTGACGGTGGCCAGATAGACCTTTCTGGACACCGGGTCCACCACGAAGTTATTGGTCTGATTTGTGGACTCGAATGCCTGTTGGATGTGCAGCGCGCTGGCACTCCGGCGCATCTCCAAAGCCAAGACGCCGAGGAGCAGAACAGCTATCTCTATCGAAGGAGGCATTTTTCCTTCTGACCGGCTTCCGCGTGTTCTGTGCCGAGGGGTGCATTGAGCAAAGACAAAAATGTGTGTTTGTTCCTACTGCGACAATCCGAGAGGAAAGGCTGTTTCCTGCTCAACGCCTAAACCCAGAATGACGCGATAAGCGAGTCGTGCTTCCTTTTCAGGCTGCCTCCTCTGTCCCTCTCTGCCCACTGTGCAGCTCAGCAGCCCCTCTCACGAGGCACTTTGAGCCACAATTTGAGATGTTTATGGTCTTTAAACAATAGCCTACCCTATCAGAGACAAATAGTTCAAGTTGATTTGTTGATGCGCAATTTCTGGACTGTCCGCAGAGAGGTGATGAAACCGGAGTCATGTCTAAGTCCGACTTATCCAAGATGCAGCATTCATGAAGCGCAATTTTAAATAAAATGTGGAGTTTACTGGAAACAGGGGCGTCAACTCATTAACCCTGAAGAGTGGCACTGCAGTCATGTCATCCCAAAATGCTCTGTCGGGCCACTCTGCTGTGATTGATCGTTGTATCATTAAATATTGCTCTCTAAAAATTATTTGAGCAAATTTTCCAGAATCACCTTTTTTCTCCAGCCACATTTGAAACCGGTTAGTTCTGATTCAACTACAAGATCCAACTGGTTGTGACATTTACTTACTTTTTAACATCAACTTATTTAAGCTTTAATGTGAGTTCATCCTGCCATATGAAGTTATAACGACAATCCACTGTTCCTTTCAAGATGGGCCACTTGATGAATCTCCACCCCTGCGTGGTTCCGCTCATCTCAAGGTTAATGACGGGTCACCGTCCCACCTCCTGCGCTCCCCAATCCCCCGGCTCTCAGATTAGTTCTGCAGATCCGGAGGGATCCGTTTTGGGCACATACGGCACGGTAAGCACCGTGAAAGTGCTACCAGATGGGCACATCAGCACACCTTTCCGGCGTTTGACATTCACATCTATCCACAGCTTTCTTGCGCGTTTTACCTCATAAATATTCAAGCACAACACATGCGCCCCCACTCAAAAATGCACGAATATGGTTAGCATTTTTGTCTCTGGATGGTGTGTGCATATGTTCACATCTCTGAATAGAAATGAATGATCCCTAGTAGGGAGGCGATCACCAATGTGTCAGACACTGCATAAATCAGTTTGCAGGCGAGCCCGAGAAGTGTTATCTCTGAATACATGCAATAATTAAAGTTGATGCTAAACCGTGCGCAATCGCTTGTGCCTATTTACTGTGGACTCCTCTGGGGGACAAACTCACTCTCGCCTCTCGTGGCTCCCCCCGCCACCACTTGCAGCTTTCAGTAGGGCAGATAAGTGGGCCCCGTGTTTACTTTGGCGCACAGCCATACGGATCAAATCTGGCAGTGTAGAAAAGGAGAAAAGCGCTCAGATAAAGTGCAACATAATGACCTCCCCAACTGCACAGAACAATGGCTGAGCCACCAACACTGTGCACGTGCGTGTGAGCGCGAGCCTCAGCAGGCAGTGAGGACGCGTACATGAGGTCCCGCAGGGGGTGTGGGTCAGAGCTGTCAGCATCAGATTTCACCGGCGAGGTGTGACTGAGTGCTGCGGTTTGGTGCTGCTCAATCAAACACAATGTTCAACTAAATTAAGCTGTGCGTGTGTGTGTAGGCTACCTGTGTGTGTGTGAGAGAGACAGAGAGAGAATGGTAGAATAAAGTGGAGGAGACGTGGTCTCTCCTGTGTGTATAATGAAAATATTATCCCTGGTGGCCCACTCTTTGGCAGTAAGACTGGGGTTAAAGGGCCTTCCACCCAACCTGTTTCCTTCCTGATAAGGAGTGACACCTCATTGTGTTCAGACCTCCACCTTACTTTAAACAGACCATTCACACAAAAAAAGAACATCTAAGGACATACAAGGAAAAAGATCTCCATCTAGTGGTTACATGATAAATCTGCAAGGTGACTTTTTAAAAGGGGATTCATATTCATAAAGTGAAGAGCTATGGTGAAGAGTCAGTCCATCCTGCAGTAATACACATCCCCAAAGTAGACATGTACGCACAGTTACAACTCACACAGAGATTCAATTTAAAAGTCCCTTTTAAGAAACAGCGATGGTTCATCATTATGTCAGGAATGCACTTTATTTATTCCACACTTAGAAAAGGACATCAGAAGGCACTGGAGTTGTTTAGCACACACAGCCATACAGCATAGGTGTCACTGCAAGGTCAAGCTAAGGTCAAAGGCCAGCTCACTCCCAACTTGTCTGCTGCGCCTGCCATGGCAAAATTGAAACAGGTCAAGAAATCTACATACCGCAATTCTTACTACCTGCCATTTTAATTGCATGGTCAAAGTGAGAGGAATCAAGATCAGCTACGTTTTAACAACAAATGAAGTGAATTCCTCTCTGTGTTTTATCTTAACACATGGATGACAATGATCCTGACCTGATTCAACTCGTGTCCTAAGAGTGACAACTTTTTGAAGGCTCTATCAAGGCTTTCTCAAGCCTCAGTCTGACCTATGTGTTATCTAGCCATGTGCTAAAGTGCATCTGTACGGTTCAAACGATCTCGCTTATCTGTTAGGAAATCAGCTTCTCGGCTTGAAATGCAGGGTGAACTATTTAATGTGTGAGGTTGTCTGTTTGCGTCCTTGACTAAATGAGAAGGAGGGAGGGGAGGAGAGAGAGAGAGAGAGAATATAAGAAATGTGGTGCCAAAAAACTGTACTCATGGAGGCAAGATGAAGAAACACACAACTGAAAATCTGTAGTCAAGTTCATGTTCAGATTGTGAATTCTCTTAAAGTTTTTCCCTTTCTCCTAGAAAGATACATCCTTGACATCCAGGCAAGACATTCATGACATTTCTGAATAGAAGTAAAACCTGCTGAGAAACCTCCCCTTTTTTCTCCTTCTCAACTTGAACCCTTTGGGTGCACAGGCATCCCTGGGTAGACTAAGATTTGGCACTAGGTGATTACACTATAAGACAGTGTACTTATAGAAAAAGAAGAACAGGTACAGAGATAATATGAAGGGAGAATGTCTGATAAATAGTTACTCTATCACATACAGGCAGTGTGCATTTTGACTGGCATGGCAGTGGAGATGACTTGCACTGTAGATATGAAGCAGCAGTATTCCTGTTCCAGCTAAAAAGGAGCTGAACAAGCACCAGTGGTCTCTTTTGTCCAAACCTGATCACATCAAATATGGCGGGGTGGGGTGGGGGCTCGGGAGGCAATTATCCCGGCAAACTGATTTTACTTTGACAGTAGTCTTATGTCATTGCTTTCAAAAGCAAAACTATGTAATATGTAGTATTTCCTAATGAGGACATGCAGCATTGCTAACATGTTATGCAAATAACAGGCGGCGTTAACAATAACCAGATGTTCTCTGTATGTTTATGTGCTGCTTCTATGGTGACCAGCCCGTTGTAGCTTTTTCCTCTAAAGCCAGCCCACTGTGTCTTTAGATTTCACTGACAATCTCTCCTATTTAACACAGTTTTTCTTGTATTACTTTTTAAAAAGGGAATAATTAAAAGCATGTGATCTTTTCTATTAGAAATTGTAAGGAAGCACAAACATTCTAGTCATCACGACACTCAAAAGGTCATGGTCAGTCCTTCAAAATGTTCCGTATGAACAAATTTCATCACAGCAAGACAGGAGCAACTCCCAGGAAGGTTTTCATCCATGGTTCAGATCTACCAATCACAGCTAGGTAAGAGTTCTCTTCCTAAAGGCAATCCACCACATTATCACATTTGCACGTCTATACAATTAGACTGGGCCTTTCAGGCCAATCGCCAACCCAGTTTCCTGACTAAACTCCCCATAATGTAGAGTGAGAGGAGCATAATGCTACATGGTACTGAATAAAATAACATTGAAAATAAAAATAATATTATTAGAAATAATACATTAGAATTGATTAAACTCTAAAAGATACAAACAGTACAATGTTGCATTCTGTGAGGGATAGCAATGCAGTAGTTCATTTTCAAAAAATGTAAACAGTCTCATCCTTCCTAAATCACAATCATGAATCATGAATGTTCTCAACTTTTATTCTGCTTCTTCTTGTTTTTCCTTCAATGCTATGTCCGAAGGGGCTCAGTCGAACTTTCGACGCACAGTCACACAGCCACCCTAACGGCAGTTATGTCCCGCCTGACTGCAGCTACAGTTACATCGCATGGTGTCAATAAAACAACATGGGCTGGTTTCAATCTGGTCATCCCGGGGGCTGCAGAGCGCGGTGTGTGTACCCCGAGAGAGCGTCCCAGTTCCGCCACAAGAAAGCCAGCAGGAGGATGAAGAGGAGCGTGGAGAGTGAGCGTGATCGTGTCTTCATCAGAGGGACCACACAGTTGGCGACAGTTGAGACAAAGACCAGAAGGACAGCCATAAGGGCCAGCAGCACGTTGATAAGTTTTCCCAGGAGGGTGCGAGCTGTGGCATTTTCCAACCCCTCCAACTGGACAACCTGCTGTTGTTGCTGCTGGAGCTCCATCTTAGAGATCCTGGTCTGACACACCTCCAACGCCTCCTGCAGAGGACACGCAGAGGGAGGGAAAAAAAGAAATCTTTGAGCACAAACATGAAAACATTTACAAGAACTAAAAATACTATACACTCTGTGGCCACTTTACATGAGGAAACCCCTTTTCATGTTTTAAATGGGCTAGGCAAAACATTGGAAGAACCATCAGCACAATGCAGTACAGTTCAACACCACTGCAAACTATAACATCTGAAAGCATCTATCAAAATTGGACATTGCTATCTTTGTTTAAGTAGAATTTATGGCTAAGCTGTTGCACTTCATTTTACAGACCAATGTTTATTTCATAGACCTCTAATGCCCCCTGCTGCCGGGGAAAAGAAATGCAGTCAAGGGGCAACTTGAACAGTAAATATACTTCAAGCAAGCATACACACATGAAAACACACAAACCTAAGCCTCGTAGACAAGAAGAAAGGACAGGAGTAATGTGAGTCATCTAAAGGTCAATCTTATCATTAAAAAAATCAGAAAAGCCGATGGATAGACTGGATTCTCTATCTCACCTTCCTGCTTAAGGCGTCCACATGCACAATGAGATAACGCCTTTAACTGTTGGAGGGTGTGTGTCCACCTCAAACTTTCAGTTCATTTAAGACTGACAAAATGACCTCTAGTCTGAGACGCCTACATCAGCCTACTACTAAATACATCAGTAGGTTAAAGCAGCTGAGCTCTCTTTAGTTCTTTTTTCTTGCAAGACATCTTAGTGTGGAAATCCAAATAGCTAAATTATTTTTTTTGAAAAGACACTATGATATAATGATAAGAATATTTACAGAAAACTAGATATATAAACCAGCAATGTGTGACATTATTTATATGACAAACTTAACTATTTATCGTTGGGAAATGTCATTTTGTCACTCTTGGTTTGACACTAGTTAATATAGTTAATTGACTCTGCATTGTTGTTGCTCTAGCTAACAGTAGCCTCCTGGCTAAATTCAGTAGCAGTTGCAGTACCCTAAGACGTTGGGAGCAGGTTGGCTGACCAGCCAGGGAGAAGGGATTAGTAACGTCAATAAGTGACATTAAGGAAGTAGACTTCTGACAAGGGCATTTTAAAATCAATGGACAAACACCAAAGACAAAATAACATTAAACATTCAATAAAAATTCATGGTATTGAGTTTTAATAAAAGATTATTGGTTCATTTATAGAATTAATTTTATTAAACAATACAATTACAAACCTTTTTTCTTTTCTTGTAATATATGCCAGTTCAAAAAAGTCTGAGGTTAAACAACTGAATAGGTAAGTGCTAAATTTGGGTAAGTGCATTTCTGCACCCATATAAAATGTAATAATGTTACTTGTGTGTCTTTATCAGGTATTTTGCAATGGCTTTCAATGACTCGTCTTGTCAGAAATAAGGACCAGAACTGGCCATTTAATTGAACAATTTGCTTTGTCCTCTAATATTTCTCATCATCCCCTTCTGACATGTCATTTGTACAGCAGACTGCCATTTTTTAAAACTGTCAATTTTATAGAAAATGAGAAAATGTAATTCCGATTGAGCTGATTTTTTACAGCCATTAATTTATTTCTGACATGGGCGGTGTGCTTGTGGATGTCAGTCTGACAGACGGACCTGTATGTCCCTGGCTCTCTCATACGACTGGTAGGCGATCTTTTCCTCCATGCTGGCCAGCTCCTGCTTGAGGTTGAGGATCTCATTCTGGTGAAGTTCTGTCAGGTCGTTCAGCTGTTCCTCCAGACGTTCACACCTGAACAAAGAACACACACGTGTGAGAGTCTGGGGCATAATTAGCTTAGACAAAGAACCACATGCATGAATTAGCAGAAACAGACCCTGAAGGCATTTGACCACATGGCACCTAATTTCAACTGATGACTTGCCCTGACAAGATTAGGACATGCTTACTCATCTGCTGATCCTACTGGCCAATCAGAGTCATTGGAATGAGACTGGCCAATGGGAGGTAACCAGCAGGAGGAGAGGGATCTATACTGCTGTTTATTTTGGCAAGCACTACAATTGGATGGAAAGCAAAGGTCAAGAACGGAAATTAGACAGCACCTGTGGATGTTTTTTCTTTAGAACTGAATTTTTCTGAATATTTCAAGGGGGGGTTATATAAAGAATATACTCAGTGTGTAATGTGGGGTGATGAGGTGTGATTAAAAAACTTTTAAGTCATTTTTTTACGACATTTATACAGTAAACGACTGATCCATTACTTGAGAAAGGATGACTACTGTAACTACAGATTATTTTTATTACCAATAAATCTACAGATTATTTTCCAATTAAGTGATTGTTTGTTTGGTCTATAATGTGTCAGCAAATAGGGAAGGGTGGAAAATAACGTCACAGAGACTGAGATCATGTTGATTGGTAAATTGTTTCAGCTCTACATTCATCAACAGTTAAAAATAATCATTATTTGCAGGCCTTGTTAAGAAATTCTCAATTTAGTCATTTCCCTGAGGGGCTATTTAGCAACATCAGTAGTTTATGAATGATTATTCCCAGTGGGCAGGCTAAAAAGGGCTCCTTAGTGGCCATTCGCACAGACCGTTCTGGACTCACATGGACATTTTAGGGGAAAAAATGCTCATGTTTCTTTCACCATATAAGCTTCTCACTATTTCTCCCCTCCTTGCCATTGCCCTGCCCTCTTAATCATTGTACCCTCTTGTCAGAACATTCTGGAGGAATGCGGGTGTGTTTTTTAAGGCCAGCTGCTCACAGATGGAGCAAAACAAGAGAGCTACACGGAGACGTCTGAGGGGCTGAAATAACGGCAAAGATCTTTGCACTTAGAGGATACTCGTGAAATGTGCAGATGTGTCTGTCACTTATGTGGAGTGCTCAATGTAAATGTCAACTGCTGTCTTAACACAACAACACTTACATTGTCCTATGCAGTGCTGAGGCTATTAACATTCCAATATACAGTTCAGTCTAAATGCTAAAGCAGCTTGTCCGGGCAACAGTTATTGTAATAGTTGTAATAGTACTACTCTTAAAATCTGCATAATGCATTTGGCAGTGGTGCTTATGCTTTGTGAGCAAGTACATGAGTGGCACCTTTATGCAGGCTTTACGTATTTATGGAGAGGAGGTCCAGGTCAAGGTTTTGTTTTATCTACTGTGTGTTAGCTTTGATAAAAGAGGTCTCTAGAGCATAAGCAGGGCGAGTGCTGCCCGGGATGATACGGCAGCACACACATATGAATAATCTGTATGTGTATGTGTGTAATAGTAGTTCTTCCTGATTAAGCGCTGTTGGGCTTTTAGGGAATTTCTTGTGCTAAATTGGAAAGGCTTCAGGCGTGTATGATTCAAACATTCTTGTATGTTGTTATTTCTCTCTGTACCTGAAGCGCTCCTCCTGCAGTGCTTGCATAACGACTGTGTAGTCTCTCTGATAGTGGCTCTTCAAGCCATCAAGACTCTCCTCGAGCCTTGCCTGGCCCTCCCTCAGCTCCTGCACCTCCTGCAGCAGCATGTCCAGGCTGGAGCTCTGGCTCCTCTCCAGTGTGTTGCCCTTAGAACTGGGGGGACCCCCAGGGGCCCCTGTGGTGCTGTTGGCCCCTGCTGAGCCTGATGTAGCGCTAGAGCAGTCGTCCTCGCTACCATACTTGGGACTGGGCTGGAGGTGATGCCCAGCATGGCCCAGTGAACGCCCGCCAGCCCCTGTCACACATTCTTCCACCGAGGGGTCGTCCAGAGAGTCTTTGAGTGAGGGGATGTTGTCAGCGCTGCCAAATTTGTTGCGAAAGAGCGAGGCAATCTCCCTGGGTTTGGAGACGACGGCCCCAGCAGCAGAGTGAGTGGCCTGGGAGAAGCTGGAGAGGCCTCCCTTCACGCTGTCCACTACGCCTTCACTGAAGCCAGTGACCTTAGCACCGACATCCTTAAGGCCCTGCTGCATGTCCCGCAGAACATCCTTGGGCTGGCGTGGGATACCGTTGTGCTCCACTTCCCGCAGCTTCCGGTGGTAGTGTTCTAGTTTCCTTTGCAGCTGTTGGATGGTCTGCGCCGACTTCTGGTTCTTCTTCTCAAACACCTGACAGCCACAGAACAGGTTGTCTTTAGTGAGGGGAATAAACATTACACTGTAATAATCCACTCCACCTTAATACATTCAGTAAGCTCCCTCCCTACACCTGGGGACAAACAAACTGAACAAACAGGTTTAGTGTTAATGCACATCAGCTTACCAGCATTACTAGTAGTTTTATATTTTACCTGTTTGATGCGTGTGCTTTGCTGTTTGTCAGCATTGTTAGCCAGTTTGAGGTACTCAGCAACGTTGTCATCCCTGGCTGTCTGCTCGATCTTAATCTGCTCTGTGAGCTTGAGGATTTTCTGTTGCAGCTGGGCGATTGCCTGCTTTGTGCGCTGAGGGTCTGGGGTACCATCCTCACCTCCCGGGAATGAACCGTCCGCTCCACATGAAACAGCCAGGGGTGTTTGGCCCAGCCCGCTCACCTCCAGCCGGTCGATCTGACGTGAGGTGTTGGGAAAAGAAGTGAGTGAGATTTGGTGAAGGAAAAGGGTCAGGGGAGAAATTAAGTAATAAAGAGGAAAATAAAAAAGGAGGGGGAAGAGAAGGAAAGAAAAAGTGTGACTTGCACATTAAGAGTTCTTTGTCATTTTGCTGACACGCACTAAAACAGAGGCTTCTGCATTTTTTGCAGCCAGTCGCCTGGAAAGAAGGCAAATTGAGTCAGTTGAAAAGACCACTCGCGGTCAGTTTCACTAAAGAGGAAGACGGAAGATATTTTTTTCATTTCATTTACAAAGAAAAGAAAATGGAGGAAGAACTTTCATAACTGTCAGCACATCTACACAAAATGTAATACTTTCAGGTGTGTAGCCAAAGCTATCCACTTTTCTCTGAATAAGGAGGCTAGAACAGAATGAAAATCAGACTAATCTCTATTTTTGTTTGTTCAGGGAGAGATGATATAGGACAAGACAGGCAGGATATTAGGTTTTTGTTTGCAACAGTTTTGCAGATTAAGAATATTGGTCTCTGTTGCTTTTTCAGATACGCCTGGTTTTGTCAATAAGACACAAAGCATTTGTGTAAAAATAGACACTAAAAAGACACTATCTAAATTGGGTCTTTCCTGTGTTTACCTAAAACCAGATAAACTCCAGGAGAAGACGATGAACTTACTAGCACCTTCAATCACAGGCAAGCCGATGTGATTCATTTCCTCAAACACCTCAGGGGAAGAACACACAGAATACTGCACTAATGCTGGAGCTGTGTGCTTCGGGGGGCTGGGGTGGGGGGTGTCATCAAATTTTTTTTTCTCATCACCGAGCATGGACACAAAATAAGCAGCTGAACCTGACAGCACACCACGGGGGCTCAGAAACCACCCAGAAAAAGGAAAGAAGCGCACTGGAGATTTATTCACCTTGACACCCACCACTCACACATTACTCAGCCTCTAAATAGGCTTGTCATTACCGCCACTCCTAACAGGTAAAATCGAAAAACATCAGAGGCTCACCTGCATGACTAACTGATGACAGACACCACAGTCAACAACACAAAGCGCACCGCATCCGGGAGTAAACCAGAACTGCAGATCAAACTTTCTTACTGCCCAGATGATTTCAAGTACACATAAATCCAAACCCAAACTACCTCTCTTTGATGAAGACATCTTTTCTCATAAAAGCGAACTCAACAGGGGCAAAAAAGCGTCTCACCTTTCCATTTGTTAAACGGAGAAATTGTTCCCAGTGCATTGTCCCCAAAGTGAAGGCGAGCTGTTTATTTTCATCTGTCCTGACACTTTGGTAAAGCAAAACCCTAGGCTGTGAAATCCACGCGCCGACTCCTAGAAGTTTCGCCTCCTGTCGCTGCGACTCGCCGGGCTTGTTGTGAAAGTTGAAGCGCACCTGAAACTCTGTCAACTGGGCGGTGCGGAGAAGCCCCGCCCCCTCCCTCCCTCCGTCCTGTCACAGCCGAGGGATGACATCATTCTCTAAGCAGCACGGCAGGCAGCCGTCGATCATCCTCGCTAAGAGCAGAAATAGCTACCCAAGTCAGGGACTTTTTTTTTAAACTGTATTAGGTTCACTGACAGAGCAACAACACTGACTAAAACAATACTACTACAACACTTATTAACTGATACAATTTTATTGGTACATGGACAGACGGATCTTGCAGTGTGACAAATGCCCAGCAGCTTAATAGAGATGTATGCAAACAAATATATCAAGCTAAACAGTTATTTAATAAACTTACAGCTTCATACAGCTAGAAGGTTAGATTGTTATTATGTACGGTATGTATGTATTACAGTGATGTGGTACAAGAAGTGCAACGAGTTATTACCAAGGAATTATCATTAATCTATTTCACTTTAAACAGCAAACAAATGAACAAACTACACGGAGAAGTGAGCACACATAACAACACAATTTCAGAAAAACAAGGACTAAATGCTTGCTGATCGTCATCTGAGACCTTCACTACAAAGATGAGAAAGTCTCATGGCTGTTTTACGATATCCTGGGAAATAATGTGTTAAATGATTACAGGCAAGGGTAGCACATTTCTTGAAATCAGTCAGCTACTATGTGAAGTGAAATCCTGTAATTGAGATTAAGAAGAGGCTACGGTGCGGACTGGGAATCTGGGCCACAATGTGAGACTATATTATCTCCCAGTTTCTCTGTCTGTGTTGGTGGCAGCCAATAAAGTACTAGAGGGCAAGAAAAACCAGTCTGACCTCTCTTTACCATACACACACACACACACACACACACACACACACACACACACACACACACACACACACACACACACACACACACATAGTTAAAGGAACATTCCTCAGAGTTCTGGGAAACAACACAGATTTGGCAATTCATCTACAATCTTAAGTCATCAGGCTTTAAAATGGAATGGTTTGCATTTTGTTGACTGCTGTACAACGGCGATAAATAGAAAAAGACCTACATCCACAAGTCAATTTACCTAACAAATGTTGTGTACAGTTAAGTCTACTCATTACTAAATCCTCTTGATGGGCAGCCAAGGCGATCTAATGAATGAATCAAGGAACTAGAACAGCCTGCTGGGCCGGGTGATCATTCAGAGCCGCACCTGGTCTGTTCTCGGCTATAAACAATACAGCATTAATAGCTTTATGAGGGTGAGCATGAATGATGTGACCATTGCATCCATATGAGCGCTACATGGAGTAAATGTGACAATCTCCCAGTCTGCTCTTGTCTTGCCAATGACTCAGTTATCTGAATAATCAAATATGCATCCTCTGCCTAAAGATGTAGAAAAAGGGGGCAAAGGACAAGTCAGCTGAACCCTTTGAACTGGAGCACCCTGCTGTACAGAGTAGATAGAAGTTTTAGATATTGTGATAAGAGCGCCTAGCGACGTGCACACACTGGTACCAAATCAACACCCTTTCATTGATCAAAAAAATCCAGTGTCAGCAGAGTTCTTCAGTTACGTAAGCAAAAGAAATCACACGCAGCTGGTCAGTGAGGTGGTTTACAACGGTGTAGCGTCTTTACAGCTCCACAGACAGCTCATACACTCTCTACTATGACCGGTCACTGCACAGTCATGATCTCATACCCAGTACCACACATAGCAAAGCAATGCTTCATCCCCAGCTTTTCCTATGCTGATAAAGAGTTCCAGTTACCAAATAAATTGTCTGTACGATCAGTGTCATCCCCAAAGGGTCAACTTTTTCTGTGACTAATCATGCATGTAATTAAAGATGGTGAGCTGAAGGATTAGGCTAATTTCCCAGGGTTAACAGAGCCAAACATGTTGATGTGCTGAGGCACTGAAGCAAAAAGTGACAGGCACTGCATCACTGGAGCTTGTGCAGCCTAATGAGGGAAGCCAAGAGTGTATGTGTGTAATTGCCAGTCTGTCTGATCCCACTCTGATTAGGCTTTATTAGTAAGAAAGACAAAAGAGTCTGCATGGACCAGTCCCTTTCCCTATGGCTTCTTGCATGAACACACACACACACACACACACTTTTCACTCCACCCATGTCCCAAACTGGGTCCACCTGCCGGAGGGCCTGGTTGTGCAACAGCCTCTGATCCACATAAAGCTGGTTAGAGCCATGGAAGGGCAACCCTGACTTAGCTTCGATCCAGGAGAGGCCTGGGAAAAGCGCAGCCAAACCTAAAGACTCAGACCTATGGCCATATGTTTCAAACAAACAGACATTAAGAAAGCATTACAGGGCTAATGTTGTTAGATATGCATCAAACACATCTTGTACAGACCCATCTCAATCTCTCTATCAGTCACACAGGACACACATATGCCCCAAATTCCTTTCTGTTCAATGTAGGTGACAGAGCAGAAAATGGGCTAATGCTGTCATAAGACCCTTTCCTATTATTTGGGGGTAATCTCTCAGTTCTCTTTTCTCTCAGTCCCGTAGCTTCACTCATTCCATCCCATGTCCTCTTCTCCACTATGTCCTGTTTAATCTGTTCATTCTTTTGTGAGATGACTAAGGTGAGTTCAGGTTCAGTTAATGTCGAGATGTTCTGATGGCGAAACAGTGGAAGCTACTTGTCACAAACACTGGCTGATATCTCATAACCTAGGCAGGCATATCTGCCTGCTGCTTATTGTTTAAAGATGGATGTATTTTTACACCACATGTTTAAGAATGAAACAAAAGAAATCATAATATTTGTTACGTTTTAGACTATATTATGTCCACAGTATTTAATGTAAACATGGCATAATCCTGAGCTGAGCTGGGATTGTTTTAGATATAAACATTTTGGTCTGAAAGTTATCTTACCCTCTTTCTAGTTTACATAAAAAACATTACGTTACCTATGGTCAAGGTCAGGTCTTTGCTGTTTATATGTGTGAGTGCAAAAGTACAGTACCTTGTTGGTCATTATGCCTCGCATTCCTGTAGCGTGGTTGTGAGCTTCCTGTGAGGTATGCTTGTGTTTCTTGTGAAGCAGCAGTTTCTCATGCCAACATGCAGGAGTGCTTCTGTCACGATACTGTAACTTCAGGTTTCTTTCTGGGAATCTGTTCTGCTTTACACCTCTCCTGTTACAGCATTCCCTGAAGTATGGAAAAAGTGCTACGCTGATATGTCACGGCACATCCGAGTTTTAGCAGGGTTAGCCGGCTCTCCAACCTGTCTTATCTACAGAGTCCAATATACATGAGAGTTAGGACCTTGGATCCATGGTTAACATAGGAAACAGGGATTTTAGGTGCACACTTAGTGCTCTGCCTAAATCATTTCTGTGATCCGTCCACCTGTAAACAGTCTTTATGCATTTTACAGCCGTCTTCTCTCCATTTATACCACTTGTATCTCTCTGACCTCATCACTCAGCGGGTATCGAAGCCTATCATCTGTTAATGACTGAACTTCACACTCCTGATTAGTTGGTTTGATCTTTAACCCTGCAGTCTAAGGATCAGAAAGTGGTCATAGCCACAACATGGCAGTATTCACTGATCCAGATGTTTTTTAGTTAAAAATGCCTGATGGTGTGTGATGGGGCAGAGATGACATAAGCAGACCGTGTAGTACATGTGGGTCCATGAAGCGCGTCATCAAAAACATCAGCGCACGTGACAGATCTGTGCCATATCTAACCCTAAACTATTTTCATTTCCTCATGGCTTTAGTTCCCACCCAGGCAGGCCAAATTAAGCAGTGCTGAAAATGACACAAAGAGATTTTTTAAATGGAAATCCGATTTGTGTCCTTTAAGGTGAACCAATGTGGCAACAATGAACCCTATTCACCAGATATGGAAAATTACATAATTCCATGTGATGCTTGACAAGAGGAAGTTTACTCAACACATGCATTTGTGAATTAGCACACAACACAAAGTTGCACTAATAATCATGCACAACAGACAGGCACACACACACACACACACACACACACACACACACACACACACACACACACACAGCCAATACTTGCCAGTGCATTTCCTAAGGAATTCAGAGGGTATGAGAAAAGTCCTTTATGCTCACATTAAAAAAACACACCCACATCAGCTTAGAGTGCAGGTCTGGAGAGAAAGCAAAAAAAAAAAAACATAACAAACAAAACATAACAAAAACAGACTTTTCTAGGATCCCACTATCACAACAAAGACTTGACAAATCCCTATGATTTCAAGACAAAATATTTTTCACACCATGAGATTGGTCTTCTATCAGATTTTCATCATTTCATATCAGAAATGCCTTTTAAGGTTTCAACACAGTATCATATTTAATTACAAAATACTGAAATATGCTTGAATCATGCACAGAATGAGTCAAAACCTAAATGATGCAAAAGGTGGAGACTCACGCTGGAGGGAGTAGGAAGTGGAGAGGTGTCAGCAGTTACCATGTTGAGGATGACCTCCATGGCGTGGAGACGCATGCGCACGGTTTGAACTGGAATTTTGTTTGGTCTATCTGTTTGTGGGTCTCTCTGGAGACGACCACAGCCGGTGGGGAGGGGAAGAGCACGGCCTTGGGACAGCACTCATCACTCAGGACACTTCTCCCAAACAAGGACAACTTGACTCCAAGTTCCCTGGTCAAAGACTGCACTTGACAGCAAGAAAGTAGAGACCCTTAGAAACTAGTGTTGGCTTGATTGAATAAGCAGAATCCATAGAGTGCTCAGTCCCTCTAGCAACAAACCATGACTATTGGTAGCCGCAGATCCTAAGAAGTGTTGTGCTGCTGGTTCACAGAGCAGCCGCTCCTCAAAGCCCATGACCACGCTTCAGTGCTAACACACACTGCGCAGTACACCGGCACAGAGCCTATGGGACACACGCATGCATTTCGCCAAGCACAGCTCCCACAGACAGCATGCGCTGGGGGGAGAACAAGGACTCCTCTGGAGCAAAGGGTCCGTTTGATGTGAGTTTGGGGTGACGGCGTCGAGGCGGTTAATCGGATGAAGACTTGCAGGGGTGGATGGAGGCAGGGTTAAAAGAAGTAAGAATTTACTGTGAAGTTGAGTGTTCAAGGAGTCCGTTGGGGATAAAATCCTCAGAGGAAGAAAAGAGAGGCAGAGATCCAGAGGACGGATGTGAGGGGAGCGAGGGAGCAGACACGGGGGAAAAAAAGAGCCCACCAGGAGCTGTCAGTGAGAGGGAGACGGAGCGAGAGAAGGAGCAAAGGAGTGAGCGGCTGTGAGAAAGCTTTGTGAAGGGGTGTGTATGTGTTGGGGGGGGTCTTCTGTAGGAGTTTCTAGGCCAGCTCAGCTCCAAAACATTGGATAGTTGAGGCAGAAAGAAAGGGAGAAAAATCTCCCACTCCCTCCTTTCAATTATCACAGTTTGATTGTCGGCGCCAATCAGTTTCCTGAGTGATCACGCTTTAATGAATCACCACTGCCTGTGTGTGCTAACAAACAGGGTTAAACCAAGTGGTTCTGCTGAACACATACCGAACTGTGCTTGTGGCATGTTTGACATATGTTGTATAACATGAAATAAAACAGATGCAATAGAGTGAACAGTTTTGGCTTAAGGTGAAGAAAGAACCTGCACCCATGAAAAACCCAGATTAAACAGTCATATGATGATTACAAAGCTGCTATTCAAATCTGTGCACATGTGTGCACACATGACTATAGCCTATTACTGAATAGGAAAGTGCTTCCACACTACTTTGGTCATATTCTAATGCAATTTCACAACAACAGCATGGTGATCACTTCTTTCACCTTTTTTTACATGAATGCCAAATTAATAAGGCAAAGAAATACTTATATTTATAGAAAGCTATTCACAGGACCATTACCTGTAGGAAAAATGTAACAATCAAATGTCACTGTAGATTTCTCTCATTCGTATAGGTAGTAAAATGTCAGATGTAAATTAAATTTTCCACTTCAACTACAATCCAATTGATATTTTCATTTCACTATCAAAATTCAGCGGTTGCACAGTCTCACACTGGCCACCTTCACTGCATTA
Organism: Lepomis macrochirus; assembly: GCA_024633595.2. Lineage (NCBI taxonomy): Eukaryota > Metazoa > Chordata > Actinopteri > Centrarchiformes > Centrarchidae > Lepomis > Lepomis macrochirus. The sequence goes on along the minus strand of JALXJV020000014.1, from coordinate 19,923,565 downwards.
AAACACATGCAAATTCATATTCAAATACTCCCACAAACACAATTTTATGAGCCTCTGGGCATGGTTCTCCGAGATAAAGTCCTGTGAGCCATTACTTCCAAAAGTGTACAAACCAATTAGGGAGAAAAAGAAAAGCAGGGAGCGTAGGGGGTAAGGCAGGACAAGGGCTACTAAAGACTTCCATGCAGAAGCCGGCAGGAGGGAGGGGGAGAGGAGAGCATGAATGAGAGGCTTTAATGAGAGAGCGAGAGGAGTTAGGGGACCAGGAGAGAGAGGGCAGGATTTAGGGAAAATGCTACTTATATAAGAACAAACCCAACGTGTTCAGATGGAAGTGCAAGAGTGTGACATGTAGGTTTGATTGGGTCCAGTCCTAACATTGCAAAAGAAAGTCACACGCACACACACACACTCACACTCAAACAACAGTTTTAGGGTGCAAACGAAATATTAAACTTAAGAGCCAATCCTTTGTAAATGTTGGTATGACTTTATTTAATTTATATATGAATACATGGAGAAAAATGTGTAATTCAGTTAGTTGTATTCATAAAAGAAATAAATTTCATTAACGCTAAGCTATCCTAACTAACGTTATTTAGCATTTAGCTTAGTCTATTGTTATTGGTATAATACTGTGTAATATGGAGGACGTATAGTGTGTTGTTAATGAAACATGTAATTTTAAATTCCCATAAAGTATGCGGACAGATATGACAGCCATATTATCACTTTTACTCTTCAATCTAAACAAGCAAACAATTTTAACAAGCTAACGTTAGCATTAGTTCTGCCAGTTAACCTTACCAGCTAGTTAATTTAGCTAGTTACACCAGACACTTAGTAAAGGTAAATATTTCGGAACAACTAATCTCTATGTGGTAATATGTCACTATATTGTTTGGTGCCACCTGTTTTTATTTAGTGAAGGGTTAATTTCCACTTTGAGAACGCACACGTTATAACAAGGCAGGGTATGAAGATAAGAACAGCTGGTGCAATTGGTTCCTTGACTGGGACCAAGTAATGTTACATCATTAGGCATTTTTCTTACCAATGACCTAACTGTCAATCATTAGTCACTTATGGGAATCCCTGGATCTTCTGACTAACCGGTTCTTTTCAGACATGATTGCATTGGTATTCCAGCCTGAGATCCGAGTCTAAGTGGAGGCTAAGTGCCACCAGCATCTCGTGTCATTCCAGAAATACTGAAGCTTTCAGGGTGACTCAGGGCATCTTTACACACTCTCTGGTAGCATGCTTTAATTACATACCCTAAATAGCAGAGTGGCTCTGTAATGACAAATTCACAGAGGGTGGTATACTTTCTTCCTGACAAGTGACTGATGTTTGAAAGCTAAATAATAAATGGAGATGTTGGCCTCAAGGGCTGTTTTAGCTTATTATTGCCATGTTAGGTCGACAAAAAATAGGGGACAGAAAAAACAACAGTGACCTGTCTTAGAAATTAATGTTAGCTCTTGTTACTATGATGCTAATAGAATTCTTGAAAAAAATATTTATCTTTGCAATAAGTTATCAGAATTAAATTAAAAATGTAATTTTCAACTCAAATATGAATTCTCAGACACAGTGGTCCAATTCGAAGGGTGTGAAAGTAACTATGCACCTCCTTACTTACTGCCCATAGACTGTAGAAATACATGTGAATTAAGAATTGCATTGCACTGGCAAATAAGTGAATTTAATCATTTACAATAGAGAATTCTTTATGTGCAAGTGTGTGAGAATATCATATGTGCAAATGAGTTCAGTCAAAAATCTTGGTTAAGATCCTTTTGTGGCGTCTCTTTTAATAGGTTTCAGACATATGTGCCTTGCAGACAAAACAATGACCCAATTTGATGAATAGATCACTTTACAATATCGCTCTCTTTCACACACACTTACAAACACATGCATTTTATGCATATTAAGGGGACATGACATGCTGAACTGGTAATATGGCCAATCCAGAGCATCTGGTTTGACACACCACAGTAGACTACGCTACTACAGTATAGTGATCATTTAGAAGCTCCTATCACAGTGAATGGGAGCACAGAATATACATTATATTAATGTAAAAATCACGGTCCAAAGCACCAACAACACAGTTTCACATATAATGTGGAGACACATTATACATTGAAGGGTAATAAATATTAAGCACTTTTATTTATTTATTAATTTCTCATTAACTGCATTTCACTATGAGATAACAACGTAGCTTACGCACTAGACACAGAATGTTACGATAAATGGCTTAAGACACCCTCTCACCTACTCTCTCAATAAATTGCAGCTCGAAGGCCTTGTTTTACTTTGAGCATTTTCAAATAAAAAATGTTATGTTATTATGTTACACGTGAACATTTTCTTATACTACAAAATGCACTAAGAATGACTGAGATGAACTAATAATGGACCTTAATCACTGTTATGGAAAATTAAGATTAATGGAGTAAAATAAGACTGTTTTGACACCAATTTGAATCAAATTACTAGTAGACTTTTTTATCTGATGTTTTGCACACAATATTTTTCATGTTTGAAGACAGAGGTACTGTACATTTTGCTGGATACAAGGCTCTGACTTGTGCTGTGATGTTTTCTCAGCCAGCGGAATCATAATATATAATACTCATTGTCATTCGGAGGACAGAGTCTGCTGCTAAACTGAGGCCAGGCGGGTGCTGCACAGCCAAAAAGTTCTGGAAGAATCCGGAAGAGAAAAGGAAGAGACTGGCTCTGATGTAACTCGACTGGGAATGGGGAAAGGGTGAATTGAGTAAGCATGGTAAACAGGGAGCCAAAAATAGAGTGAGAGTACAACATAATACTTGGGTGGGGGGCATTACACCTGGGACTACGTGATGTTGTAAGGTTTTAGAATATACATCTAAGTGCACCGCCACAGTCCCCCAATGTGATCATAAATTGGGATGGGTTTTGCTGTATAATGGTTTTGGGGTGTGAGAGATTACGTAAAGGCAGAAGAGCGGGAGCATTGTCTGCACAGACTGGGGTTAATTCAAGCCTGGGAGAGAGGAGAAAACCATGACTCGGGGCTCAGGCCTAGTTGAACAATACTGTCCCCATAAAAAGAAGCCCCGTTGTCCAACCCTGGCCGTCAAGTCCTCCCTAGTCTAAGCTCCCGTATAATCAATGGTCCTATTAGCAGTTACATAAACCACTGGGCACTTTATACACAGGGGCCATTATGACTGGCGAGGTCAGAGAGCGTGAAACATCTTAGTAGCCAACTCCAATACTGGCATGTACAAGAGGCAGGCAGGAAGGAAAACAACCACAATAACAACAATTCAAACAATTGCGTGTTTTTAAATCTCATTCCCTGATAACGGTGAATAGCCTCAGTGACGTCAGAGAAGTAAGCATGTCTTTGCCATTAGTAAATATTGGTATGTTTAAAATGTTAGTTCACCTAAATTTAAAAACAAATGACCCAAAAAACATATTTTCTCACTTTGTCCTATTTGCCCAGATTTTGAAATATCTGACTTGGAATTTAGTTTTTGGTAACGCATTAACAGATGACCTTTGACCACCTTAACAGCAATGTAACTTTCAGGGGGAAAAAACCTGGTAACTCTGGGCAATCCACATACCTTGCTGTCAACTGTTATCTTTGGAAGTACTTTCTACTAAAGACAGTCAGTATAAAAACCCTACAGCTGATCTATGGTAAATACAGCTGGTTACAGGTCAGTGTTTATAAAAATACAGCACTTACGTACAGTATCAGGGTTTGCTAAGGTGCAGTATAGTGTTTGATAAGGTGCAGTATAATGTTTGATAAGGTACAGTATAATGTTTGAAACTTTGATTGTGAATGTAGCACATCTGTTTTGGTTATTGCCTGTGGATTTTGAAAGTGTGGGGAGAAGACACTGAAAAATACATGTACATGGGCAACATAGGCAGATATGAACTTATTGTAGATATATCCGTACTGGCATATACCTGTGTAATAACCACTAAGTAAGATGAAATTTCAGTGTAGAAAAATAGGTCTGGGGTAATTAGAGGCAATTTATTTCCCACAGGTGGTAACAATTATTTAAAGAATCTTTTGTTTGTTTCTTGAGTATATCTATCAAATATATCAGCTATCACTATTGTATCAGCCTGTAGGTTTATAACCCCCCCATTCCACACACACACACACACAAAGTGGTGTGTCTATTTGGTGGCTGGTATTTGTTGGAGCTGCTTCTATTTGTACTCAACCCATCCTGGTTATGTAACATGGACACAGAAAGGGCAATGGCCCAAAATGCAGAGTTGGTTTGACTGGTACCATGGGGCAGCATGCAGGCCCAAACACCCTGCCAACATATTCATAAACAGGAAGATGAAGAATCAAGAACAAACAGTCCCAGCTTTATGGCCCTGAAAGATTATTTGGTCTGGCCCCTACTCAGTTTTCTTGTCCTTTTCAAACCACACACCACATTTTGTGGCTCCATGTTGACCTCACAGGCATATTTGATGGGCTGGGGCCTGGATACTGTTTGGGAGGTTTTAGCAAGACTCAACTGTGTGAATTAGGCCACTACAAAGCAGTAGATTTCATAACAGGAAGACAGATAATGAGGTTTGGCATTTGGCAAATAGCGCTCTCATCAGCGCAGGACACCTATTACCTAATGAAAATCTTTGAGGGTTATTCACTCAGATTATCTAACAATGTAACTTAAACCGGAGCTCATAATCATACTATAACTTACACAGGTTAATTCTCAGGGTTCAGCCTAGAGAATGACCCTTGTCAAGATCAGAGGCTGGATCATACTACTTTGTGTGAAAGTTGAGTGCTTTCACCATTTTCCTCCATGTCTGATTCACCATGCCGTCTGCCATACTGAACACAGATGGCAAACAGATCTACTTTAAATTATATTAAATTATAGCAGTCCATAAGACACTCCCCAGACTTAGTGAATTGCTTTACCAGGAATGACTATCACAACCTATTACAGCCAACTTGAATATTTCAAACAACTACAGCCTCCATCCACAAGGGGGACCTAGAGCACAAATTATTCTCCACCATGTGTGACATCTGCTGTGTGGACAATTGAATCTGTCACTGGTCTGTCTTTGACTGTAGCCATTTCCTCACAGATTTCCTGTCAATAACCTTTCTTCATTTTATTGCATTCTTTCATTATCACTCCTCCTGCTGACAGACATGCAGCGCTGTAACATAATTCAGACCTGATGTAGCAGTCAAAGCGAGGACACACAGGTTCCATGTGGGCTGATAATGAGAACAGGGAGGCAGGGAGGACATGTCAGGAACATGAACAGCAGAAATTGCAAAAGTGAGGGCGGCAAATGCTGTAACCCTTGTGGTTATATAATAATTCAAGAATGGAAGATCATGACAAGTGATTAGAAAGAGTGGGAGTTAAGGGAAGATAAGGTGCGTGTCTATGTCAGTAGGGAGAAAAAGCCTATTAGTGATGCTACGTCATTTCAGACTGAACATGTTTAACTGCATTATTTGCCTGAATAAAAACAAATACAATGCCTTGGTGCTTCTTGGGTCGAGAGGTCATTTTCCAATGGGAAAGTGAGCATTTCTGATGGGATGCAAACAGTGAAAACATAACGGATTCCTAGGATTCCTACTGGCTGACACACTTGAGAATGAGAGCAATGGTTCTGGTTATTAGTGGGGAGAGAATTATGACGCTGTGTCCCGAGAGGTTGTGATCAGATTTGAATTGTGTGTGCATGTGTGTTCTAAGTGGGTCAGTGGAGCAGAGCTGAGCTCAGCGATCTATAGCCTCATCCATAATTCATCAGACACACAAATGACATACACTGAGCAGGGAGTGGCAGGGATGCAGAGCAAGCCCTCTGTGAGTCTGTCTGGCAGTTTTCTCCGCTCTCCCTCTCTCATAAAAAGCAATTTCCCTGTGAAAACAACCCACTGACCACCCTGAGTAAAGAGAAGAAAACCAAACATATCATTTTTCATAAAGGTGTACACTAGTGTATTTTTACAACACAAGTCAAGGAAGTAATTTTCAGACCTAATATTGACAGTTACCTCAGTCACAGCAAACACTGTAGACCAGAGACATTAACAGTGCGTGAAGAACAGACATGTGGGTCAAGGTTGACCAGAACATCCTCAGTGACCGACTGACCAAGCATGTGGCATTCCTGCAATGGCTGAGAAAACAGCATAGACACACGTGCATGCCCATGCTAATGTCCTCTGTTACGCACTCGCACGCACATGCACACACGCACACACAAGCCAGAAGAACCAGCTGCAGGCCAAAAATAAATACACAAAGGATGACCCTTAGTGACTCACTGCTGACATGTACATAAATGCACATGACCTCTTGCACAGACGACAGTCTTCAAAATATTAATTCAGGCTACAGCCCACAGTAAGTCGTATATTAACCAGTTAAAGTATAATATTAAAATAATTTATTTACTGAAAATGTCAGTCAACTGGTATTGTCTTTTGATAATGACTGGATGGATCATATATCTATGAAGAGGAAAAGGTCTATTTCTCAGGGGGTGGATTATTAGTCTACATGAACGAAACCTATGACCTTTTCTTTTCTCAATATGTATTAATACATTTAAGTACCTTGAAAAGTGATCTTGACCGGTACTGGTTCAGACATCTGTCTATTAATAGCAACAGAGAAACAGGCAGAGAGAAGCAGTAGACTCCTTCCTCATTCAGACCCAGATTAGAAGCCTATAAACTGTCTGAGAGGGAAGAATGGCTTCAAACTAACAGCTTTATCTTCCTCTCGCTTTCCCCATGACTCTGTCCATCCTGCTGATCAACACCCGTCCTCACAAACACATACACACCACCCTTTATCATTCAAACATTCCTCTACCCCACCTCACTTTTTAGTCCTTCCTTTCACAGTTACATCCGCCTTGATGATTTTGCAAGCAAAATTGCTTCTTATGCATTAACCATGAAGTGTGATGTGTGCTAATATGTGTGTGTGTGTGTCTGCGCGCACGTAGTATCCCACTGGAGTGTTCCCACTATTGTGAATGCTAATAGCAACCAGCACCGGATAAGGGCGTTGGCCTATATGTATAATCACATATGAATATTCAACAGCCTATTTAAACAGGCTGGGGCTACACTTCAAAGAGAGCACACACAGTTGGGGGGAGAGTTCAAGCACACACAAAGGCACACATACACGATGCATACGCATGCACGCCTGCATACAAAGACGTGCATTTGATTAAAGGCTAATCGGTGGATTTTACATGGTACAACAAACCATTTACATTGCATCTATTTACTTTGTTTTGTTCAACGTCTTTGAAGTGGAAGACAGGAGTCCCACTGAGGTCTGTTAACTGTCAAGCACAAACCTTCTTCCTGCGCACAATTCACAACTCATACGTCATTCAGAGGACATTTAAATACATGCCAGAAGAAACACAGGAAACAGCGGCTTCTCTTCTGAACTAAGGTGTATTTCGGTGCCATCCCAGCACGTCTCCTGTGTAGCTTTGGCGTTTGAAATGCTTGACACACAAAGCTTGATTGCGAGGTTTAGAACAAACAGAATTTAACAGAAAGTCTGCCTAGGAGTTTAATTTTAGCAGCTCTAACTGGCTCTAAAAGGTTTCTATTCCATGAAACAGGCGGATGAGGTGGCTACAAGATTAGCTGGTTAAAGCCACTACGGCCCTCTTTGAACATCGCCCTGTTACCATGGAGATGGGCAACCAGGTCCACCATCTGAGCACTGGACACAGATGAGAGGGAGAGAGATGAAGATAGAGTGAAGGCTGAAGAAAGACAGTCTCTAAGACATGAAAGAAGGACAGTGAGAAGGTAAAGGATGGATAGAAAGAAAGAGGACAGTTGAAGAAGTAAAGGGTCGGAAATAAGTCAGTGTAGCAGACTGAGATCTTTGTTCGGTGAAGAAAACCTGTTTGAGTACAGATCCTGGACAAACTTGCATGCGCTCTTAACAAATGCCCAAATATGTATATTAGTTTAAACACAAATGTATGCAGACAGGTGACAAATTGAAGGGAAAATGTAAATAAATTAGTGTAGAACAAATGCTTCATATTGAATTAGCATGGTGAGATAGACTTTACCACCATTTCAACACCAAATGAGGGGATATTTTTTAGGAAGATAGCTTGATTCTTCCATTGAATCTATGCCATGGTGCCGCATGGTGGCGCAAAACCTCATTTAATTTGACATCCATCTGATTACTAACAAACACATAAAGTGTACATGCACACACACACACACACACACACACACACACACACACACACACACACACACACACACACACACACACACAAACTGGTAAAAAGTAATTAAGCAGAGAGCAGGAAAGGATAAAGGTCCAGAACAGGAGATCCATTGTGTTTAATTCACAGTCAATACTGGTGTTTGTTCTTCTGATCAATGGGTATCTCCCTGCCACACATACACCCACACATGTACACCCTTTACTCTATAGAATACACATTGACTACCAGACAAACACACCACTTCTGATTTAGTGGACTGACTGACTGTGAGAGAAAAGCAGACAAGGCGATATTTACACTTGTCAAAAAAAAACAACAGACGAACAAAGGAAAAAAGGAGTGTTTTTTTTTTCAAGATGAGGGACAGAAGACTAGTGAGGGAGAGAATGACTGTAAGGGTAGATAAGAAGGCAAGAAAGGTGTATGTGTGTGGGGAGAATTACAGAGCAGAGATGGAAGATAAACACATGTGCGAAGAACAATTTTTCAGTCCTTCTGAAAGTCACAGATCAGGCAAACCCACTAGTGGCTTTGCACCACTTCCTCATGTGACTGTTACACTAAAATAGGGTCTCATAGTTAATGTCAACAACTTTGAACCACAGAGAGTCATGATGGTGAGCTGGCAACGAAAACACACACACCCACCCACTGTGCCTTAAAAAACAATTTGCCATGGGCTGGTAGTTGGCAAACACAGCTGTGGAATGACATCACTTCCAGTGTGGACTAAGAGCACATGCTTCATCATCCCCATGGCAGTCTCTCTCTCTGTACTGAAAGTCAATCGAAACTCGCTTGTTTGATTATACACAGGTTTGCCTGTGTGCTTATGTGACAGTGTTTACTATGAATACAGGGCAATCTGCTGTGGCAGTAGTTTGGTAAGACTTGATAATTATCATATGCATCTGCAGCCCTGGTTGTATTTAAGGGAATGTGACCTAGCAATACCCCTTGTTTGTTTTTTGCAGCTTTTCAAATAACTCAGTGTCACTAAAACAGCTCTGGGACAAGCAGAAGGAGGCGAGAGACGAGGAGGGCGCAGTGATGAGGATGTTCAACTAGCAGGGACGGAACAAGCCCCAGGGGACCAGGTGATGTTCGGTGCCTCCCACTAACACATCTCCTTACTGCGCTCTTACAGGACAGCACTGTGGAATTACAAAAGTCGTATTCTGTATTGTCAAGAAGATGCAGAAATGAAGTGGCAGCCACTTAGGTTAAAATCTGAAGGTATAAAACAAATCCCTCAGTCAAAACATGTCTTTAAAAAGGATGAACTGTTCGAGCATCCTTTGTATCAGGGCTCAAAAAAGTCTTTTGATGACCCTGTTAATGCAATTAGTTTATTTAATCCATTTTATAATTTGCTCTACAAACCTACATGCACTTTCATTTTTTAAAGGGGCTAGTTTTTTAAATGAAATTAATTACTTTTTTATTGTCTGTGTGTGAAGTGGTTGTAACTGCACAATTCAATTTACCTCTGACTGCTAGTATTTCTATTCCTATGTGAAGACTGCGGGTTGGACTTTCCACTAAATCCATTGGTTGTGACGTGCATGCGTGCTCCTGAGCCTCTTGCCTTTTCACTCCAAACCGTACACACAGTAACAAAACCACAGCTAACAAGATTAAGTCGGCTAAAACCAAAAAACTACCGGCTGTCAGCACAACACAGACTCTAACCACAACTCTACGTAACGATAATAACCAACAACAATGTTTTGTGGCGGAGCCCGTCAGGCCAAATGAGAATCAGATCAACTTTGGGTGAAAAGACTTTCAACATCAAAAAGGCTTGAGTCAAGGAGAGACCACGCTTTGTCGCCAAAACCGACACTGAGTTGGCTTTCATCCTATTGGACAGGTAAACTAAACTAAACTAACTAAACTAACATATGAAATATATTGTGATTTTGAGCTTTAGTTGGCTCAAGTTAGATAACTGTACAAGTTAAATAATGGCACAAAGGAAATGTGGAGCGATTTGTTTAAGAGAGAATTAAAGGGGTAAAATGTAGTTTTCAGCGGCCACTAGCTGTGTGGTTTAAAGATTGCAACCAGGTGTGTGCTTGTACGGGTAGAGACCTGTTACTTCAATGTTCCCGGCTCAGAGGCAGGTCAACACTGGCTCGGTACTTTTCATACAGTGCAGCGAGCCAGGATATTGGCACAATACTCCCGGAAAAAAAGGCAGTGTGACAGTGTCTACAGACAGATAGACAGAGAGGGAGACAGCTTCACACAATATGCTGGAAACTCAGATAAACTACCACTACCGCTTGAAGTTGAATTAATTCATGGTCGTTACATGATAACGTTACATTTAACATTACTACATGTAGTCGACATGAGCTCGTCTGCTGCTTTTCTGTAACTAACATTACTATTTGTATGTTTTTCACGGGAGGCTCTGCAATGTGAGCACAGCTAAATGTACTGGATCATAATGAAACGGTTAGTGAACTAGAGTGAATATTATATTGAGATTGTTGTCACACATTATAACAGTTAGACCGCAGTAAGTTACCGTAGTGACTCTTCCATTTTGTTGTTGTTTAGTGCCGTTATGTTGCAGTGTTGTATATAATGAGGGTCACATAAGTTTCAGTAACTGGGACGGTGGAGAAGCTGTGTAACCGAGTATCAGTAAAACCACAATAAATCTAAATTGAACGTTACAAAGCAAACATTGGTAGATTCGTGCTAACGTAGTATTTCTGTCAGGCTAAAATAAAACATTTTGACATAATCCCAGTAGTACACAGGATGGTAATTTGAATTGTGTTAGCTGGTAAAGTAATGTGTAAAGACATAAAGTTACATATTATATATTGCAATACACCGCATAACATTAGCAACTGCTTAGCGTAGCCACCAAGCTAACATGTCTCTCTCTGTTTCTCCAGCTTTTCTGATGTTCATGGTTTTCACCAACATCATTTGATTTTCATTGGCCTGGCAGGCTTCAGCACATAAACCTTTATTGTTGTTTTTATCCTTACATGGAGTCTGCGTTGAAATCTGTGTGGTGCTGGGAGCTGGTTGTTTTATGGTATTAGTGAGTGCATTTTGTTAGCTGCGGTGTTGTCGCCGCCATCTGAGAGAGGCTTGGGAGCGCATGTAGTTACATCCCGACCCCGTGCCTTCACTTTAATAGTAGAATAGTGGCTGTTCCAAGCAACAGAGAAAATAGACGTTTGCTTCATTTCTAAGTGAGGTCAGAGCCTGTTGACAATAGAGCAGCAAAAATTTGATTTATTAATAAGTGATTTCATTGAAAAACTGCATATAGCCTCCTTAAGCAATAATTCTTTTTTGTTCTGTTTGTTAAAAATAATATTTTACATGATGCGATTAGGGACACACTCAAATTACAATTCCTTAACCTACATCATTTCATTAGTCCAAACCTCTAATTTTATGCGTTCAATCCAAAGGCCAATACAAACATAACTGAGTTAACTATATAGATTAACTAAGGAAAATTTGTTACCTTCCAATGTAACTTAACATTTTTCTTGGTTCCTTTTAGTAAAATGATGTCATTTGACATGGTTTAAATTAATACAACTAACGAGACCCATACAGAATTTATTTGACTGTTTGATTCTACCCAGGTACATTACAGAAATCACACACTAAAATTAACTTACAAATCCACAGACCCTCTTCTCTGTAATTTAGTGTTTCTCAACGGGGGCGTTCCGAGGACAATGGGGGGCGCCTGAAGCAATATTTTAGAAAGGGGGGCGCTGAGCTGCTTTTGGGGGTGGGGGTAAGTTTACACTTAAGATTCACATCAATACGAGTTTAAACTTTGAACTACTTGCAAAATATTGTGGTCTGCAACATTAAAACCTCCCAGTTTAGCCCACTGCGACTGGACGAGACTGCATTTTTTTCTCCATCAGCTACTTGTGGTGCAGCTTCGTGCTGCCTTCATGGGAACGGGAAGTCAGAGTATCATCACTAAAATTTTACCTACACACCGTTTACTATGTAAACTCTAGAATTCTGACGCTCTCTTTCTGGAAAAGTGTTTATTTCTCTGAGGAATACACCGTGAACGCCTTGTTGTCGCAGTGGTTACACATTTACAAGAGGGATATTCCGCTGTCGGACTTACCCTGAAAGCAACTTCGCTGCAACATCAGCGAGTGACGTCGACCCTCCTCGCGCTGTGAGTTGCAGACAGTTTGTGCCAAAGCGGACATATAGGTAGCCCTGTCTTGCTCTGTTGGGGACTGTTAGCAGCACTTTATCAGAGGTGCTGAAGTCAAGGTGTGTGAACTTATTGTGAGCTTTCTGTGTGATCGCAGGTGTTGTCGGTTAGTTTCGTTTTCCCCCAGCATGAGCACCTCATCTCATTCAGTTTTGTCTGTCAGACGGGACGGGGGTACTTCGAGCGAATCAGCAACATAATGCAGTATAGGGCATGTAGTAAAATATTATGAATTCTCTTTAAATAGGCTAATGACGTTAGTCTCCTATAACGTCTTTTTTTACCTGTCAGAGAACACAGTTACATGGGAGAGATTCTGAATGTGCAGAAAGTTTTGAACATGAGCAGATAAGTTACAGTATTTCCCATACGTTCATTTATTTGTGGCGGCCCGCCCAATATCAACGCTGTCCGCAACATAGGCCTATTGATTTTTGATATTTTTAATTACCAGGCCTATTTAAAATCGGCCTTTTATCGCCTTTCGCCCTATGCCAGCTGGGATAGCCTCAGCGACCCTGTACGCAGGATAAGCGGTTGACGATGGATGGATCCTCTCGCTTGTCCCTCTCTCTCTCTCTGACCCTCCATCTATCGCTCTCTCTCCGATATAGTGAACACAGGTGCACAACGCAGCCAATGTCGGAGACTCAGCTAATATAAGTTATTAGCAAGCATGTAAGGGGCCTAGCCAATAAGGAGAGCTAAGTTAATGTTAAAGTACAGCTGGGTTTTCGAGGCTAGCACGCTGTACAGTTGCAGCACTGTTACACTGTCATTCTGTGAACACTGACAGGAGCTAAAGTCCGGTCTATTGCTGAATTAAAACGGATTAATTTATCACTGAGATGAAAAGGGGCCATATACACATTTAAATAGGTTACTTCCCCACAAAAGAGGAGGTAAGACTTAATCGTGTGTTGATATTAAATAAGTTGATCTACAGGAGAAAAATATTTAAAAGCAAGAAAAATGCCTGAGAGCCTCACTAAATTGTATTCTATTATAATTATATATTTTTGAATTGTCACCTGAATTTTCAGACATTTCCACCCTAAATCGGTGCAGAAAAGGCAGAAATTAGGGGAGAAATCTTCACCAGAATGCAGGAAATTAAGTGTTTAATGCTCAAAATCTTCTGGGGGAGGACCCCCATACCCCTGCTTATTGAGTGCCCCATCCAAGAAAACAGTATCAGGCTTCATACACAGTTTATGGGAGGAACATTCACTTATTAGTTAAATATAATTATTTTTCATATGGCTTTTTTGCTACATTTTCCATGTTTTTAATAACAATAGTAACAATAAAAAAATCTAAATATATTCAGGGCAAATAGTCAACATCTTTTTTGATGGGGGGCAGTAAGGGATCTGGATAGTGGATATACATGGACAGGGTAAGTGACAGCATTTGAAAGGAAGGTGCAAACCGCCAAGTGTTGCACAGAGATGGCTGATGTTAATGTTGCGAGAAGGATACATAGCCTTAATGAAAGAAGACGTAGAGAAATTAGCAATATTAGATAATATTATTCTATATCCACAATATTGAAATACAATTATTTTATTTATTCAATGGACTAGGCTATATGAATTGAATTGGGGGGTTTGTATTTTCCTTTAGCTTTGGAAATACTGTTGTTTTAGCATTCATGCCAATAAAGCAAATTTCGTTTCGAACTGACTTCTAGTCTCATTTAGAAATTTAGAAAGATGCGTGGCGTTCGTGATAGCGACTCAACCCATTGTAGGTATCAAAGAGAGAAAGGGGGCGTTGGGGCATACAGCGCCAGGGACAAGGAGATCGGGGCGCAACCAGGCACGGTGCGGACAGGTTGGTGACTGTTCTCTCAGGCTAGATAAAGTACGATCTGCTGGCATTTCTTCGCGTCTGGGTTATTTCAGCATACTGTATCTGTTTCTGTTGTGGTTTCCCAAAGCATTTTTTCAGGTGTGCTGTCGCAAGTACTGAGCGCAATCTCAGGCAGGATGGGCAGGTACACAGAATTTCCACATACGCACTGAATGAAACAAACCAAGGTTTTTACGCAGTGGCAGCTTTCCCACCCGACTCTCCATAGCGAAAACCGTTAAAACACGCAAAACCCTTATTTAAATACTGCCACCTCCATTGTGTTTGCTGCTGTTGTCATCTACGCAATAATTCGTTGTAAATTTCCCATAATAGGTACTAAAATTGCACGTCCAATATTTTAGAATGCACACACAATTTAGTACTTTTTAATCAGGATGTTAGTAAATCGGCCCATGATATGCTATATTTTTTCGGTTTATATGACACTTACAATTGTTAGAATGAGATAATAAGCCCTAAATAAATTGAGTTTGAGTTTTAAAAATTGTAGTCATTTAATATCAAACCACATTGCTGAGAGTATTTTCAGTTTTGGTCTACATACAACAGCATGATTCCAGCTCGACTGGATGTTGGTCCTCTGAATTGTTAAAATGTGAGGCATTTAGCTTTGAGCTGAATCATTGTGGGAGAGCACAGGATGTTATCTCTGACTTGGAAACCAAAACACAGTGATAGACAAAATAAGACAAAGGATGAGCAGTAAGACAGGTGTACAGGTGGACACGGAGAAATGTGGCCTGAGGCAAGGAGAGGGGGTCATCTACTCGGGGGGACAAGGTTAGCGAATATTTGCAGACAGGCCCTGGAGGAGATTGTGTTCTCAAAAAACAAACAAGGCTTCAGTCTCTCTCACACAAAAAAAACGTATGGTGTGAGAAGAGTAGCCTCAAGGCTTGGCTTCTGTTCCATCTCAACTCAGTTGTTCATATCCCACTAAAGCCTACTCCCTGGTTCTTTCCCATCTCCTGTAACAAGTCTTCTATCCTGACACTAAACATTTTACACCTTGCAGGCCTTCAATTCCTCTATGTGTGTTGCGTCTGTTTTATTTCTCCATCCCTCTTAGACGAGCAGAAAGACCAGACTCTGTCAGTCTGGGATCAGGCCTTCCAGTCTCAAAGTGCCTCTCTGCCTAAGTGTGTGTTTGTGCACGTACACATTAATGCTTCCAGGCATTTTAACATGCACAGAGCTAAAGATGAACAGGGAGAGTGTAGTCAGTCAATCAATTAATCCACAGTTAAATGTAATTAATTCCTCAGGCTGAGCACCAGCTGCAGAACAGCGGGCTCTCAACAGACCTAATGCTGAGTTTTAAAACCACCCCTCTACTCTCTTTAACAGCACTACCATCAGGGGATAGATATATCAAACTCATGGACAACACTAGAGCACCATAAACTATCCTTTGAGCCATAAATGCTCCCCAATCAGCAATAATCAAACATAATATTGACCAATAATTACATCCCTTGGCGACGGCTCTGATTGGCCTTATGAGGCTTCCGCTCTTACTGCTGTGACACGAGTTACTGTTTAACAAGAGTTCAGATAAAGATAAAGACGGACCACTCAGTTACTGTATGGATCGACCTAACTAAAAGTTAATGGAAACACAGAAGAAAATCTCTGCATACTAATAAAAGCTGATCTGCAAGAACTGTGCAAACTATGTTTTTTCCCTGAGTTATCAACTGGCTGACACACTAGTTTCTACACTGTTTCTACAACTGACAAAATCAATTTTTTTACTGTTTTGACTGCAGTCCCGAACAAAGCACTGATCAAGCAGTCAAAAACACAAACAATAAACACAACAACAAATAACTGGAAGACAGAGACAAAGAAAGATAGACAGGGAAAGATGGAAAAGATATGCAAAACCATCACACAAGGCTTTGCCTGTAGCAAAAAATTACAACTGTGTTTTTGGCAATGAATGGAGCTGCAGCATGGAGCTGGGAAGACAAAGACATGGTTTTAATGATTAAACAAGCATGTGTGTTTGTGTAATAAGCTTACCTTGGAGTACTGCCTACGAAGACTGAAGCGCTGCACCATCCTGACTGACTGACGTCCCCACAGCTGGAACCCCTGTTCTACTCCTCTCCACTGATAACCCTCCAAAGTACACACCGCCTCACATAGTACACTCTACATTCACACACACACACACACAGACATACTGAAGGAACACAGGGTACCCTCCTTTCCAAACATCCTCTCCAAACATGTGCACACACATTTCTAGTCCACACTGCTTTCGTCTACTATGCAAACACAAGTGTGGAGAGAGAGGAAAAGAGGGAGAGTTAAAAAGGGAGGGAGAGCAAGCAGAGATGAAGACAGCTCAGCTGTGTTGCCCCCTACTCATATTCACAGTTATCCCCTGAGCTCTGTCACAGACACAGCCACTCACACAAGATGCTAACACCACATGGCTGTCAGTGATTTCCAGTACACACGCAAATACACACACACACACTGAGTTTTTGGAAAGCAGATAAAGATGAGATCTTACAGTCACACATATACACACCCAGCCACATCCTCTTCTAAACCCAGCCCTGAACACATTCACACAACATGCATCACAAACAGCCAAAGCTCAGCTCTCACTCATCTAGGACGAGGCAAGGTTGCCTCCTGCTTCCTGTCGGTGAGCCGAAGGGCGGGGTGAGGAGGAGGTGGTGGCAGAAGGGGAGGAGGAGGGGGGAGACGGGAGAGGAGGTGGGACCAGCTGACTATCTGCACTAACTCTCTCCAGGGACAGAGGAAGGGGGGACAGGGAGGGGAAAGTGAGAGAGGGAAAAAAGAGGAAGTAAAAGCAACAGGGAAGTGCAGGAGTGAAATTGTTGCAGAAAAGAAATGCACAGAAAGATTCATCATTCCTGATACACATTCAAATTTAGACAAGCTATGCAACCCTCGATCTCCACTAACAGGATGCCAAGGTCGACCACACTGTTACTATGGCAACCCAAGCAGGGCGTAGTGCTAGGCAGCAAGTTTCGGGGTAACCACGGCGACCGCTTAGATGACCTGAATGACATTGCTGTGTTGCTGTGCGGAGACGACGGCTGTAATATTCGCTAGAGATGGGCGACACGGGTTGTCATCTCTGCCAAGGGCGAGCAACAGACCGCAGAAAGGCTGATGGTCGTCTATCACAGCAGTGTGTCTAATAAAGCACAAATGTCTGCCTCTCGGCCCCGCTCTGACATCCCAAGTGAGGTCATTTGCGCAGGACTGAAGGATACCTGATTTTGGAATATATATAATAAATTGAGCTCACAGATTAAAGCTGTCAGTCACTGGTCTAGACTCACTGCCCACTGCTGGATTGATAGCAAGCCAACACTCTATCTGTGACACACTGTTACTGAGTCCTTGGTACATCTTATTTCATTAACCCAAGGACCAGTCAAGTCTACAAAAAACATGAGTTTGTAATGCAAACACAACCTACACATGAACCATGCCCAGTGCTGCTCACAACAGGTTAGCTGATCTGACAGTGTCCTCTGGTGGCAGACAGAACAAAGTGAACTCTGAGATAACCTAAGGTGGTTAAAAATCAGAACTTGAAGAAAAAAGATTAGATTGTAAATGGCTGTGAAGTTTTAACACACCAATACCGACTCACCTTATAAAACTATGCTAGTTATTTTTCATTACAGAACGTGGAATATCATACACTACTCTTAATGATCTCTGGATTAAAACCCCTCTCTTTTTGGCAGTCAAATGTATTTCAAATAGACAAGTACTACATAAATAGATGATTATCAAAGCAGAATATGAAAGGAATGATTTTGAAATTACACTGATGTATATTACACTAGCCTCAGAACAACCCAAAGTGTTATTCACTTTATAGATAACCGGGCAGTCTGAGTTGTGCAAATCAACTGAATATCTTCCAAAATATTTTAGTACAAAACTCCTCTTTTCCTTTTCTTCCACCCTGGACAGTGTTTCTGTGCTGCTGTGCGGTGCGGTGATGGTAACACAAAGAGGCAAAATGGCCCTAAAAAGACTAACTTTGTAGGGTATTAACTTGTTTTGAGTTACTCAGACTGCTAAAGTTTCAAATTAGTTTCAGATGAACGTATGCACGCATTGAGAACTGTGTATATCTGGCCTCAGCTTGGAGTAATGCTGTTTTGGTCATAAAAAATATCTCTGCTCTCAATCAATAGCCAGAACTTGACTTGGTTAAATCAGATCCTCTCTCTGCAGTCACAGCTAATACAGCAGGGACTGTTGTATCAGCAGCAAGGTGAACTTCAGCTTTTGATTGACAGACAAGGCCTGACACCAGTAGAAGAGACACATCGATCAGCCTGTGTAGTGAGAATATGATTCACGGCTGCTGTCACTTACCCTGTCCGTCTCCTCCGTGGACTGGTATCCTGATGACAGGACCACATCGCTGCCCGTGTATCCAGGGATGGGGCTGCTGGGTGTTGTCTCAGTGGTGGAGGAGGAGCGTGGACGGCTGGTGTGCTGCTGTGGATCATGGGTGTTGCGGCGGTGCGGGGCCTGTGGGCTGCCTCTCAGGAGGGGATCGCGATCTCCGCTCCCAGATCCCGACCCAGGTCCCTTACTCCGCCGGCTCTGCAGGCTGGTCCCACGCCTCATCGTGCCTGCAGCGGCTGAGCCCTGGCCAGCTGCAGAGGGAACCACAGGGGCAGAGAGGTGGTCAGATTCAGGACAGCAGGACCCAGAGGTGTCCTCAGGGGCAGAGGGGGGGGTTCCACCTGCTGATACTACAGATGAAGACGAGGAGGAAGATGAGGAAGGGGTGGTGGAGCGAGAGAGGGAGAGGCGTTTACGCTGCTGCTGGAACAGCTGTTTCAGTCCCTGGCCAAAAACCCCCATGCTCTCCCTGGCGTTTTGGCTCATCTTACTGAAGGAGGTGTGCTCTGACTGGGATGAGGCCCTCTTCAACCCTTGGCCTTGGGACCCCCCTGCCTCTCTTCTAGCTCCAGGACCTGAACTGGGGCCCACCCCCTCTGGCTCCCTTTCACTGTCATCCCCCTGCTGCATATGGCCCTGCTGACCTCTCATGAATAGCAGGGAGACTGTCCTATTAAACACTCTGCTAAAACATCCCTCTCTATCTGTCAGACATGCAGAAGGTTCAGACCAGGACAATGACTGAAGGTAGACTAGAGAACAGTAGAAGTGGAGATGGAACTTTCTGATGGAGGGTTGGATTGGCAGAGTGGCGGTCAGAGGGATGAATCCAAAGAGGGAGCATGCATCTTTGATTCAGGAACAAGTACCCATGCTGGTCTGGCACAGAGAGAGAGGAGATGAATTATGAGATGCTGGGATGTTTCCTAGATCCAGTGAAATTCAATCCCTTTCACTCTAACACGTGACCATTTGCATAGAATGTGTGATTGCACAGTAATAAGACTGGAGTTTTACAATCTGCTGGTTGGACAGCATTAATCCACCCTGAAGTATTAAAATGAATAAACAACTTTGTGATTGTAATTTAAAAACCCTAAATATTATAAGGAGAAATACGGTCTCTTCAGTTGAAGATGGTCTCAGCCAGGCTGTCTCAGTGACAGCTGTGCCAAGCCTCTGAACCATAAACCAATCAACATTTACATAAGCCAATGTTTCATGAGCAAATACAAATAATATAAGGAAAACAAGCTGGGTTCAGGTTAGTGAGCATGATACAAAGATCACAAAATATAGTATAAATGAATTTAAAAAGTAAGCAGGTACATGCAGGTTAAAAAAATAAACGGTATGGGGAGGGGTGGAGTCAAAAAGGCACAATAGGCCTCTAGAATAAAGGAACAGATGCAGAAAAAAGAGAGGGTGGAGAAAGGGAAAAATATAATAACTCAGCATCAGAATAAGAGAAACCCACCTACCATCAGCCCAACAGTCAGCCTTGGCGTGACTCACTCTTAAAGAAAGAAAAACAGAAAATCTTTATTAAGACTCAAAAACTTCAATCTTCAACATACTCAACAACTAACAATCAGGCATATAATTCTGTTTCCAATCAATAATCATTTACTCTGTGAACATGCTGGGAATACTGAACAGAAAATGTACATGTACAGTATGTAATGATACTGTGTGACACAACTTTGCACTCCTTCAGGAGCTCATTTAGTATCCCCAAAGGCAACCCTTCCTTATCCACTGGTGGCATCAAGAGACAAGGGTTTCCGAACTAGAAACAACAGACAGTGAGGTGTCGCACAGAACACAGCGCAAGCTCGTCTCCTGCAGCTTTGCACACTGCCTGGCTGAACCTTGGTCAGTGACAAAACAGAGTGGACACCTCCTAACATACAAGCTGTCTTCTTGAAGAATGAACCTTATTGGTGATACAGTGATCACCTCAGAGATAGACCCACAGACTGACAGGCAGTCAGCCAGAGCCTCCTTGCAGCATCAATAGTTGCTCCCAATGAGGACAGCAAACCAAGCAAGGCCAGAAGGCCTGGGGAGAGACATACTTAAACTGTACTCCACAGGTCAGGTCATGAAGAATAACACAAGCTGGGACATACAGGCACACACACTCAGATACACACACACACACTTGTCATTGCAAGAATGTCATCTATGCAAATGAACGCAGCGACAGGCTTGATTCACGTCGCCATGAATACAATCAGCTGTTCAGTTTCACACTCGATCCAGAGGCAGAAGGAGAACGAGTATGAAGCTGCTTGCAGGTAGCATATCTCTTTTCACAATGACTACACTGTCACTGCCAAGAAACAGCGCATTCACGCACACAAACACATTCACACAGCAGCTTTTACTTTCTCTGCAAGCTGATCGTAAATCTTGTCTAATCGTTTTCTGTCCAACAGGCAGATTCAGACCAGTAGATAGTGCTTAACTCAGGGGCTGCATGTTAATATGGTGGTGCCAATCAGTTAAATGTGCCTGTTGCCTGCCAGAGAGAGGGAGCAGATGTTGAACAGGTTCACTTTAGTCACCTGTTGTAATAGCTGCCTGTAGCTATTACAGTATGGTTGTGTCAACTGTTAGTCAGTGCCTTTTTGTATTAATAACAAGACTGGTATTTTTACTGATTACAGCTGAGTCCATATATTTTAAGATTTTATGTCAGGAGAAGATCATGAAGTTATTATAATACATAATTCTGTTGTAAATATTGAACTTGAACAATATCTCACAAAACATTATATTGAAATAACAAGGACACGTTTAAAAATAAGAGTTTTACTGTATATTACCAAAGGGTTAGATACAATGCAACGCAAATCCTCTTATCTAGACATAGCATTCATTTCTTCATAGACCGAAACTAATTTCTCAGTCTTTCTTTCTTGAACTTTCCATGAACTTCCTGTGTGACCACGGAAGGCAAACAGCCATGCAAACAAGTGTGACACATACAGGCATAGATGATTATGCACGCATGCATGTACCCTCACACTAAGACAGTAAGTGGCCTTTTCTGGCAGTCACAGTGAAGTGATTATGATGGAGCACTGTGTTTCTGTTGTTTCGGAGCTGGTGAGCAAACTTGCGCTAATCCTGTCCTGAAGCTGAAACTGAACCTGAAGCCCTGTCCCGACCCCGGTGCCCATCCCTCCCTCTGTGTCTGTAAATCCCCTCCTTCATCCCCAGGGCTAAACCCCAACACTGGATTGGATATTTTCTTGATTGCGTACGGTTTTATATTCAAACTAAATCCTCTTTCAGGAGCCTTTAGAGGACAAAGCTTTATTGTCAGACTTGGTGTGTATGCTTGTGTATGAGCGTGAAGTCCCGCGTCTTTGTTTAATTTAAATGATGCATGTTGCTCCACCTTGATGAGGTGATGACGCAGAAAAACAAACAACAGATGGATCTTTGAATAACCACTGTCCTGTTCTGACCCAATTTACTTCAAATTACGTCATTTCACCACATCTGAACACTGACAAAGACTTCACAGTTAAACATGCTACAGTTAGCATTCTTCCGTATCTGACACAGGATGTGCTTTGGACAACATAAACAAAAATGCAATACAGTACTTTGGTGAACCTCTCAGGAAAATTCTCTCTTCGCTTACTCTTCGGATCAGCCTCAGAAACATGCTAGGGCATGGATGTCTTTGGGTGCATTCAAGGCCATTCCACTACAGAAACAGATCAGTGATTATCAGTGATAAACAGGTGTCAGTGACAGCTGGGGTCAGCAGCCTCAGTGAGTCAGCATGTTTCTCAGAAATTTGACAATACTGTCAAAAGGTGAATTACAAATGACCACATGGACAATGGCTTCTCTCGAAACGTTGTATAAATACACACACACACACACACACACACACACACACACGTCCTTGTCCTTAGCGCTGCAGCTCATTCCATTCAGCCATGCTGCCAGTCGTCCAGTCCTGCTGTCATTGTCTTTGGCCAGCTAAACTAGAGAGATGGAGAAAGCTCAGCAGAGCTCTGGCACTGGCATGCTGGGAAAAGAAAAACAGCTCACAATGGCAATTTGTCATTTCACAGACAGTGACAGTGGCATGTGTGATTTAATACAATTTGAGATTCAGTTTAATGAGACGAAGGGGGTAATTCTGATTCCGATTTCTTTGCTTCAAGCTCTGTCGAGTGCAAGTGTTTAATAAGGAGTCGCAACATCACACCTCCCTGTTAATGTTCACTTTAGGTCTATGGATAGAAAACAATTGTAGCTTCATTCAGACAGAACGTAATAGATAGATAGATGAAGATGTGTCATTCTAAAATCACTCGGGTCCATTATCATTATTGAACAAAGGGGATTATTTAAAAGAAGATTAGGCCCCAGAGTGAGGTTAGCTAAGTGATAAAGCAGACAATCTGAAATGTAGCATAACACGAGACAATATATGTGTCAGTATGGTGCAAAGTAATATTATATAATTACGTTACAGAAGTTAAGACCAATATATAATATGATACAATAATAATGTAATATATAATATAATTTGTGCAACAACCTGATCATAGTTTCTTCTTGACTGCTCTATTTAATTCTACTTTTGACATTAAAAAAAGTGGCAAACTGAGCATGACCAACACAAGCGGAGGTCAATCTGGTCCATGCTCTTTGACACTGAAGCAGCCATGTTGTTGTTCATTGCTGAACATACAGTCGGTTAACTCAAAATACGGCCATAGCTTAACACAAGCCCGTGCACTGTTTCCAGAAGAGTCTGAGAGCTGGCGTGGAATAGACCACTCTTTGTTCCCCCTGAGCCACACACAGGCCCATCGCTGCTCTTTGTGCTGCGCCTCTTTCACTGACAGACACACATCAATAAGAGGGGAATTAGGCCAGAGAGTTCTGGCAGCGATGTTTGTGTGCGAGTGCATGCACAAATATGTGTGTGTGCTTTTATCAGACAAAGACAGAAAAGGAAAGAAAGAGAGAGATAGCAGGAGCTATATTGTGTGGAAAGGTGCATATATGTATATGCATATGTGTGTTTGTTGTCTTTGACCAATGGAAACTGAACCATATCTCATTCAGCAGCTGCATAATGACAGCACAGGCAGGAAACAGGAACAATCGTTATTGTACTCGTGCGTGTGTGTGTGTGTGTGTGAGGCGCGGGAGAATAGCACAGTTGTGTCGGCTCTGACAGTGCAGCAGATGACTTCAGCATACAGCATAAAGTTTGATAAGAGACGCAACTCTTTGTATCAGACAGGGACAGAGAAAGTGAGAGAAGAGAGACAATGGGTGACAGAGGGAGTGAAAGAGGCCAGACTGGATCAAAGGCATCCGTCCAAGACGTGTTTTGCCTGGCACGGCCAGGTTCAGCATCGGGCACTCAACACAGAGTGTGTCTGAATGAGGAGGTGAATGGCAGGTAGCTCCCTGATGGAAGCAGGCACAACGCCCTATTGTGCAAGAAGAAATCCACAGGGAAGCCCTGATACCAAAGCTGTGCTCAGCTTTCCAGGAACAAGACAAACCAGAAGACACACAATGTTTCACCCCTACACATGCTGACAAAAAAATCCCACATCTGTGTTTCCTTAATGACATCACAGACATTCAAAAATGAAGAATGAAAAATGCTGTCTGCTTGTACAGCCGCCAAGGAGGCTGATTCACACCCGGTATCTGTGTTTCACTTTTTCCTAAACATTTTTAATCTTGAATATACATGGCCGCTAGCTTAAACAAGGCAAAAACTTCATATGTGGGATGTGGATGCTTGCCTTAACTAATATTTATGATTTCATTTTATCTCTTAGGCCACAAGAGACTAGCTGTAACGCCATCCCTAGTTAACACCACCCACTCATATTGCTGCAGAAAACTGATAAAAATGTTGATCACAAAAAAACTAATAGAAAATATACAGCAACACATACACTCACACAAAAGGGAACAACAGGTGGTATATTGGGTGTGAAGCAAGTCTGAGTCACGCAAGACTCTCTTACAGAGTCTGTGAGGTGGGAAGCTGCAAAGACAAAGTAACAGACTTTGCTTATTTCTGTTTCATCTCCAGAACAACTGTGTTGATCTTTTATGGTTGTACAGGGCCGTAAATATCACACATATCTTTGAGCTACAGGGTGCACAAAGGGGTTGGACAGCAAACAAATCAGGGCCGTGAAGTGAAACATAGCTGAGAGTCATTAGTATGCACATTAAAGGTTATGTTGGATATTGCTGAACGTTTACTGGGGAGGCGTTGTTCAAGGGATGGCTTCTGCATCTGTGCTCAACACCATAGCAAGTGTCCTAATGAATAATTCACCACCTGCATGGAACCGACACGGGTCTATGTGGACTACAACTACAACAACAACACTCCAGACCTAATGTGTCTGAAGTGATGGAGAGTGGTGGTAACATGTATGTTCTCAAAAGGGGGTTTCCAGTAGACAAGAGGAGAAATTAGTATGAATTTGTGATACATTTCATGCCCTGCAAAGTGGCCTTTCACTTACTAACCTGATAGGTGTTTAACAGTGGCCAGGCCTCCAACTTGGCCAGCATATCTCATATTCCACCAGCTCTGGCAGGGCAACTGTCAACAGGCTGGAAACCACCTACACACCAGCTGAAATCTCATACCAGAGATTGTGTTAAAAGGCGCATAGCCATAAGGAATGGGAAAGGGAACGCTCGTTAGGTTCAACACACACTTTGTGCGACTGAAGAGGGAAACCTGCCAGGTTATCGGGCCATAGGGCATCTGGCTCTTTGTGGTGCCAGCAGGTGAGAAGTATTTTACACAGTTACATAAATCATCCGCATCGTCACCTATTTAAATAACTCTTCAGTCAGCTCTCTGAGCTCAGGTAACTAGACACCTCTATAATCTAGGGTGGGTTAGCGGGGATAAGCACATCCAAGCTCTGGTCTTGAAGTTCTTACTATGAGTGTGAAATTGGGCTCAACACGTAGATTGTGGGTCAGCAATATCCAGGCTACCGCCTGGGAGAAGATTTAAGTTGAAAGAAGATATTCCTCCTGACTTCTAAACTTTAACATCCATTCATCTAAAGCTCTCACCTAAAGACAGTAAGATGTAAACAAACTGAAATAAAGGGATGATCAAAATTGTGCAGTTCTGAGCAGAAGACAATGTCTCTATAACATAATATTGGAATACAAACCCACAGTCTTCCTTCCATGTACATGTTTATTGATGGCACTGGCAAACACCGCTGATTGCAGCTGAGATAAAGAACCATTTCAGTCTGTGGCATCTAAATTAAGCTGCATTACGACACATCTGCTACCCTGTGGGCTTTCAAACAGAAAAGCCCTGTCGGAGGAGGAAGAAGGTAAGAGAGAGAGACTGCTAGAGACACAGGGAGACAGAGAGAGGGAAAAAGTGACAGAGAAAAGGAAATAGTGTTTCCTTTCTGAGATAAAACAGTTCCTCTTTAGCTACAGCTGGCCTTTGGTTGAGAGAACAGAGCCAAATCACTGCCTGAATGATGCTAAGATTTAAATTCGAAAGGGCAAAAAACAGATTATCTGAATCCATTTGAATCCCTTACTGAACATTTTTACATCATTTGTTTGGGGGGGAGGGTGAAATGAACACTGCAAGCCATTTATAACTTCACAAAACACGGAATGGCGAGGTATCTAATGTCATGATATGGTCATTTCAGCTCAATATTGTTTATATGTAGTAAAATTGACCGCAATAATATGAACCCAATGAACATTGGCCGTATTGATGTCACAACCCCCCAGCTGTGATCCAGTTGTGACACCCGTGTGAATGAACACGCTTTTGGTCTCTCTCTCTCTCTCTCTCTTGCAGTGAGGTCAGCGCTGTGACTGTTGCCCTGGGAGCTGGCTTGAACACACCTGTTACTCATCTATTTAGTCTGACTTGATCCGTGCCTCGTTGGGTTCCAGGTGTACTTAGGCAGGGACCAGACATCCAACCCCCTGCTGGATCGTTAAGTCCAACCGGACCTGTTTGGACCTGGAATCTACTCCCTCTGAATCGCTCTGGACTCTCCTGCCTCCCCCATCCCCAATTCCCTTGTTCTGTGGTCCATGCCACAGGTAACACCAGGATGTGCGTATACAGCCATGTGCCTCCTGTGATACACAATTCCATCCAGGTGCTCTCACCAATCAGAAGGACTCTAGTGCAGCAACAAAGAAATGCGTCCCACTCGCAAGCAATGCCAGAGGTACCACACCACTGCCAAGAACTGAATCCAGGTGTTTTCAGTCTATGTCTGACTCTACAGTGCACAACACATTGTGTTTCCATCTGCAGCAGGGGGGAACAACCAAGCATTAGGCACTAAACAAGAGGAACTTAAAAAGTCACTTTATATTTTTTTAATGAATTTCTTAACAAATTATTTAATATGGCAAAATATTTTGTAACACCATATAAAGCATCCATTCATCCATCTTCTATACCAAGTGTTCTGTTCAGGGATGCAGGGGGCTGAAGCCTTTGCAGGGCATACAGTAGATAAAGCGAGGAATCTGGTACATCCTGGACACAGCACAGTCTAACACATCCGTATAAACAGACAAACAGTCACTCCTATGGACAATTAAGTTGCCAATTTACCTAACCTGCATATCTTTGAACTATGGTGAGAAAATGGAGCACCCACTGGAGATGTAACTGAAAACATCATAAACAATTTGTACGCGTTTCACCCTGATGACAAAACTACTACAGCATATGGGGAAGCAATGTTTTTGGACAGGTTCCTGCCATGCAGAACAATAACTGATGCATGACAAGACATTATTAAACTAAATTACAGATTGACAATAAGACACACATACCTTGTTATACTTAACGTAAACACTCAAAAGATCGTAACTTTAACTATGATCGACTTAATGTCATCTTTCTAATCCAGTATCTACATCTTTGTTGTGAGAAATGCAGGCTTCCTGTGCACAAGGCCAATTAATCAGCCCCTGTGACAGCTAGGCGAGCATACAGCAAGCTGTGTTAATCTTGTGATCTGATCTGAGATAGGAACATCTTCATCAAATCTGACGTAGAAAATGTTACATGGAGCGGAGGACAAATCAGAGGAGGCAACTTCATCTTTAGAAACCACCAAGTTCTTATTTGTAAGCACCGTGCACGTGAATACACATACATATACACGAACACATACAAAGACTCTCAATTCTAAGCTCAGCTCCTAGCAGGGAGGGCACAATGTGAGTGCAGTGGGAACAGGAGGAGGAGGAGGAGGAGGAGAAGGAGGAGGAGGGCAGCGTCATCGTGGTGGTCTGACTGTCAGAGTGAGACATGAATGGCTGCGTTAGCAGTGCCCTGAAGGGGCAGCTAAGCTCTCAGCCACTTAGCAGAGTATGCTGAACAGATAGTGGGATACATCATGTCATACTGGACCCTTCCAACCTTCTACATGTGTATCAATTGTTCATGCAGTGCATGTCAAAACCATCAGGTTATAAAATTGGTTAGAGATGGCGGAAGAGAGATGAAAACAGTTATCAGAATGGATGAGTAGAGTAAGTGGATGAAAACAAACCTTCAGTCCATAGTCATGACTTTGGAGTGGATTTCCTTCATTGCAGAGGAGATGACAACCTGCTACATCAGGCCTGCAGGTCTTCAACAAAAAAGAGAAAAAGTGAGATGGAAACTGTAATCCTTTAAATGCCTCCTTGGCACATTGTACTCTCTTCATCTGCCTGCGTGTGAGAATGTGTGAGAGTGCATATGTCTCTGTCTGTCTCCCAGACAATCATAATAACAGGTTGCAGAAAAAAAAATCTCCTCTGTGAAGAATACTAGGCATCAGATGTAATGAGGCTGCAGATATCCATCCTTACCAGACCATGAAATTGCCTTTACCCCATCAGATCGCATTAATGTTTACATGTTGAGACTAAAATAAACCCTGCTGGCGTTTATTAAGACTTGTGTAGGTTGCAAGCAACTGGCAGGGCCCTGTCTAATAATCCACTGAGACACATCAATATGTTAGGATCATAGTAAATAAAAAGTTTCATAAATTAACTGGAAATAAAAATCTACTCACAACTTTTACTCTGATCAAGAGTCCATTACAGGCAAAGTGCCCTAGAGGATAAAATGTGAGCAAACATACCATTTCCAGATGCCACCAACTGTATTTGAATGTTTACACTTTATTTCCTACAATATGTGCAGCTTTATTACACAATATTTTACAACATTTAAATTATTTTGTTATTTAAGTACTACAGCAGTAAAACGCCTACATATGAATGTTATGATGACACCACAGGAGGGTGAAATATTGCGGTTGTTACGAAAGATAAGTCTTAAAATGCCCTGTTGAGAAGCACATAACGTACTTTATGCCCCAGAGAATTAAAGTAACTACAGACGAGCGGTCCTGTATGTTGACAAATTACAATAACGTTATATGTGAAGCTAAAAGTCTTTCAAGTGTTTGTTCAATGCCAGTCAGTGCTGTCAGTGAGTAGCAGCAGTGTGTCAACGGACTCAGGTTGACAGTCCAGTTTAGTGTCATTGCACAGAGCTGCAGCTAAAACGATGAAATATCCACCTCGACACTCTAACAGCTTTTCCTCGCGGCACAGAGACGCAGCACAGATCACACAAACGAATAAAATGACGGTAAAACAACCCTAAAAAACAAACTTAAAACATATTTCACACTTACACGGGTGATAGCAAACTGTTGGGGCTGGCACCGACGTTCAACGAGCGGCACCCCTCCTCTGAGTGCCGTCCTCCCCACGGTCCGCCCTCCCTCCGTGGTAACGTCATGACGCACGACGTAACATCGAGTGTGGGGAGCCAAAGATTGTGTTGTGGTAAGACGCCTCACTCATGAGTTTAAAAATCGGATACCTACACCTCTAGTTTAGACATGAAAGAAATTCTTTCAGAAACGAATCACCCTTTTTATATACAGTCTATGGAATCACCACGGAGAGCGATCAAAGTTGTTGTTCTGTTCTGATAATCGTTTAATCGCCATTTAACAAGCAAAAATGTTAAACACAGGCTCATCATCTCAATTGTGAGAATTTGCTGCTTTTGTGGCATTATACTGCACAGTTGGCCAGAAAATAATACAATTTGAACATGTCAACTCGGACTGATGAGCACGTTTTAGACTACTATTTATCTATTGTATATAATAAATTAGTTAATAATTTAATAATTGGCAAGTCAATTATGATCAATTATGAAACTAACTGGTAGTTGCAACCCTATTTCCCGTAACTGAGCATTATTTACTTCAATTAAATTTTATTTATATTCATTGTGCAAAAAATAAACTCAAAAATTACATTTAATTAGAAAAACTAAGTATAGCTACTGCTGCTGCATTCCTATTATTCTCACTCCTGTAAACAAGCACAACAGCAGATGGCAGCAACATGACAGAGGTCAGGTCAGAAGTCAGTTTGCTATTCTTACTTTTCAAATAAAACAAATCTTCGTGCCTCACATTCATGGTTTATTTTACATTATAATATAAGAAATGCCCCTAAAATCAAGGGGCAAAAAACCCTGTCACCTACTCTACATCCTCTCCAGGTTTTCATTCCTATCCAGATTCATCCAGTTTATAAGAATTTCTTTCTGAACACAAATGTGGTGTTTTAAACAGGAAAACTGTGATTCCTATTCTGTTCATGAATGGACAAAAATGACATTTAATTTATTAAATTAATATGTTAGGTATAATATTGTATATAAGCTAAACATTTTTGTCAATAATCAATATTTATTAATTAATCACTATTATTTAAGCCCAGTTTAGTCATTACTTCTTAACCTCTCATTTCATACAAGGTATATTGAGAGGGGAATAATTTTCTTTCTTGCAATTGTTGTGTGTTAGGTTTCCCCTCAGAAACTGATGTGATGGCACCCAAAATGGGGATATTAAGAAGCTATATTCGTAGTTGTCTTAAAGGAATAGTAAGTGATTGTAATCCAATACATTTTTTGTTAAATTCAGCAAATTTTACTCGCAGTTTGCTAGCTCTCCATTTTGTGTGTGCTCTGAAATAAAATCCTTTTCCTACACAGCCCTGGCTCTGTAAATGGAAAACAAAGAAAGTGGTGTGGACCTTGCCACACAACATTGTTCCACTCTATCGGTAACAGTTCGTGCACAGGGGTGATGTGGGGAGGGGGGCAGTGGGACAGTTCTATACGCCGGCACGTTTGATCGTGCTGGACTGCAGGCTCTCTAGGAGAGATCTCCAGGAAATAGCCAAAGAGGAAACAGTCTAAGAGAGAGTATAAACAGAGAAGAAAGTTTTAGGACCAGGGCGAAGGTGTTTTAATGCTGGAGAAACCTCAGAGATTTTAAATTTGGAGGGCAGAACTTCTGACACTACTGCTACTGACGTTCAAATTTGAATCAGGGTGTTTTATGTTGTTCTAAGACGTTCAGATTTGCCTTGTTAATAGGACATTTCATGTCATCTTAAGACATTAAAATTTGTCTTGTTAATATGACACTTTATGTCATCTTAAGACATTCAAATTTGCCTTGTTAGCAGGGTGTTGCATGTCGTCTTAAGACATTCAAATCTGACTGTTAACAGAGTTTATGTCTTAAGATGACAGTTTATGTCATCTTAAGATGACCATTCACTGCTCCCAGGAGGAAAAACCTTGTTCCAAATTCACTTCTTTTCTCTGCTAATCAGCCTGTAGTGTTTTTAATCAAATCCAAGGGTGTAGAATTTAGTAGTGGTGGTATGGTATGGACATGTCCCTAACAATATCCAGTTACTACTGAATTGTCCCTAGAAATAATTTTGTCAAAAACAATAAAATTTAACTATTGTTGACCGTCAGCTTCTAGTCATTGTATCTGGTAGGCCTACACAAATGGTTTAAACAATGTTCTCTACTACGAGTCCAATGCAATTTTTAAGTTTTGAAAGATTATGTCCTCTCATATGCCTAAAAATATGTTTTGTTATTGTGTTAGTGTTTTTACTTGTTGCCTCTGTGCTCTGTGTTTATGTTGTTATAGCTGATCTTTGTTTCCTCTGTACTTAGTCCCAGTTATCCTTGTGTATTGTCTCTAGATTTACTTCCTGTTTTATTTTGTAGTCCTCAGTGTTCGGTGTTGTCTAGCTTTGTGTCCTGTCTCCCTTAATTCCTTATGTCCCTAACCTGTGTTGCTCCCGCCCTGCTCGTTACCTCTGTGTATAAATGTTTGGTGTTTTTGTTCAGTCCTTGTCCGGTCATTGTTGTCACTGTTGCATGTAGCATGTAGCATGTAGCATGTTATACTGTTATACTCTGCCTCGCTCCCTGTGTGTTCTTTTGGATTTCTCCTGTTCTGGATGTTTAGTTGGATTACCTTTCGTTTGGATTAAGTTTGTTTTTGTATTCCCTGGACTCAGCCACTCCTTGTAAGTGTGCTCGCCTTTTGTTTGTTTATTAAAA
Organism: Lepomis macrochirus; assembly: GCA_024633595.2. Classification (NCBI taxonomy): domain Eukaryota; kingdom Metazoa; phylum Chordata; class Actinopteri; order Centrarchiformes; family Centrarchidae; genus Lepomis; species Lepomis macrochirus. Next base: position 19,891,193 of record JALXJV020000014.1, on the reverse strand, counting down.
ACCTTTTGAACTGTACCTACCTGTTCCCGTGTCCGCATTTGGGTCCACAAACCATCTCCACACCACCCACTGTGACATGATGATTAACCAAACTGACTGCTGTCTACTCAGTAAGAAGACACCAATGCAACCATTTCTGTATGTCATTGATTTATCCCATACCACAACAAATATCTGTTATATTCTTCATTCATCATGTTCATATGTGCAACTCAATTTTACAATCAATTACCAAAGCCTGTTTTGCAACTTGTTGGATTCCTAGTCTTAACATCTCCTACAATGTTTCCATTCACATGTATGTATGTTGAATATGAAATACTATTTCCTCGTGCAAAAATCTTTAAGATCTTGATAAGTTCATCATCAAGAATATTCCTCCTCCTGAAACAGTGGTGGTCCTCAGTGGTTAGCAGTACTACGTGTGACAGGGAAGTGTGTCCAGTTAACTTTACAGAGCTTGATTAAAATGGCTAGTGAGGTTGAAGGACAGAGAGATGGCACCAAGGATGTTCACCTTGATTACCTGTCAAATACCACTAGCTATATCTCTAATATCTTCTTCAGTACTTTTCATACAGTGGTATAGGGCTCTTTATTCAGGGATCCGTTTCCACCTGACATAGGAAAAGCACCAGTGATTCCACATAAAACTGACTTTAACATGACTTCACTCTTTCTGTTCTCTCCCCCTCTTGGAGGATGGCATGATGTGCTGGAAGAAGCGTTTCATTTCTGGTTAATAAGTGCAAGGTCTCTATCTCAAAGCCTTGGTAGCTATAGCAACATAAAATGTATCTCCTGTCTCAATGCAGAAAATGATTCTATCCATCTGTGCCTTTGTGATTCCAGTCTTATTTCTCAAACATAAACCCATAAAAAGCTGCCCTTGTGATTGGCAAATTGAAACCTGTACACATGGATAAAAGTCCACAGCTTGCTATACTTTAATTGGGGACATCATCATTACTCCTTAAAAACTCAAAGCTGTTGCTACAGTATGCTGTATCTGCATGTTTCCTTCCTTTAATGTGCACCAACAGATCTTTCCTCTAGTAAGAGCCAAGATAGTTTTAATTTCTGAAGGATTACATCTATTAAAAGCTGCAATGCTATGTGATAACACGTTCTGCTGTGCTTTTTCTCTAATTTGTGTCCACTAGATGGCAACATTGACACAGACAGGTGAAAGCGTTGTGTTTTGATGGTGGTCTCAGAAGAATGTTGCCTGTTTCCCTGTTGTTCAATTCTTTTGGTGCAAATTCAAACTTGTGATTTTGTCTTATATGAAAACCAGAGGCATAGGAGGATACATGAGGATGATGAGTGTGAGGGTCTGTAGTACATGAAGATACGTGGACTGGGTGTTTGTGTTTTTTTCCTCAGTGTTTCCTTACCCCACTGTGTTTTCTTGTTGGCAGTTTTATGTCCCTGTGCTTTATTCTATTTCATTCATTTTGTAGACAAAATCAATTATACGCTTTACGTGGAGAAAAGAAATATTTATTTGTTATTAGACTCCAATCACTCCCTCTGCACAATATATCCACAATATTGACCACCCGCTGATTACTCAGCTTTGCGTTTCACAGCATCTATATAATGTTTTTTAGTCAGTAAAACCCAACAGAAAACACTTCAGACAGATTTGCACTGTTTATATCCCCTCCATCCCTCCTGGTACTTCCTGTGAGTCCTGCCCTGACCTTCTCTGACCCCAGTGTCCTTTTCTGTTTGCTGCACCCACCCGGAACAAGGCGTCATGCGCTCATTTGAGGGAGCAAGCAAAAATAGTGTCATCTAATTTCTTATTAGACCATCAAAGATTGTATCTGACCCTGCAAATTATTATTGCCATGCTGTAAATTGCTTTAATTTCTAAATTAAAATGTCCAATTATAATGATTAAGGAATAAAATTAGAGCTTTGAGAGATGTATGAATCACCAGAGGAAGTGTGAGTGAAAATAAAATGAGACTAGTCTCAAGTTTTGAGAGGGATGTAGGTAGAGGTTGCGGTATTTATGTGTCGCTCTGCTATAAAAGGTTTAATGCTTGTGTCAGAGTTGTTGTTCACACAACAGGAAGTGCGGTGCTAAGCAGCAAAACAAGTTCACATGAAAAACATCCCATAGAACAGAACAAATGGCTTGGCATTTTCTCAAAGTGTAAACTGTCAATAATGTGTTTTTGAGTGTAATGCTGTCCTGTTTTTCACATGATCTGATCAGACTTGTACTTCCATTAGCCATGGGACTCAAACAAAGCTTACACATAGTCACAGGTAAATAGAAACACACTTATAGACCTTTATATGCAACGTACACTACACAGTCAAAAACACAGAACCCACAGGCTCGCTGTTTTTTCTGCTCCCACAGTAGAGCAGAGGATAATGGGAAAGATTAGTGTGAGCGGCTGATGCCTGGCGACCCTTTCTGTGAGAGCAGGATGCTGGCTCTCAGTGGCCCTTGGCAATTAGAGCATCCACTCTAGCAGGCCGAGCCTAATAAAGAGTCCAGAGCATGGGAGTGGAGGCGGGCAGGCAGGGATCGATCCCCAGCCTGGTGAGGACACAGCTGGGGGGCTGACATGGGAAAGCCTGGGGACTGAGGGACCGTTATCTTTTTCTCCTATCATACATAGATCGCCCTCAAGGAAATATGGCTCCATCTTTGCCTGTGTTTCACCGTTTGACCTCTCAATCTCATTACACTCACTCCTTTTCACATGTTATCAATTGGGCCCCCTCTTGATTTCCAAACTTCTGTTGCCGATGTGCATCAGTGGTTAAAAGCCTGAGGTGGATTTCGCTGTGTCTCGTAAGCTTCAGGGAAATTGAGTTTTTCAAGCCTTGTGTTCCTTAGAATAATCCTGCCACAGTAGGAGATACTTCATCCTCTCCTTTCAATGTAAAATTTGATGAGCTCTATTCTATTAATGACATTTTGTCCATTACTTGTCAGTCCACCACTTTGGTCCAGACTGAAACTTCTTGACAACTATTGGATGGATTGCAATGACATTTGGTATAGACAGTCATGGTCCTAGGAAGATGTGGCACACTGATTTTGGTGATGCCCTGACCTTTCCTTTAGTACCACCATGAGGATGAAATATTTTGTTCTGTGTTAAATGTCTCTTGTCATGGGAAATGTGAGACAGATGTCCAATGTCCACAAAGGGTTAGTAAGTGAATGAAGCTTTATTTAAAGCCAATGGAGGGATGCAAGAACTGACTCTTCGTCTACTGTCACCTTAGTGAAATAATGTACCTCAACATCAATTGCATGCAGTAGAACATTTTGTACAAACATTCATGGTACCCAGAAGATAAATCCTAATGATTCTGGAGATCCCCTTGATCTAGTGCCACCAGCAGATTGAAAAATATTTCGACAACTGTTGGATGGGTTGCCATGAAATTAGGTACAGAGGCACCCCTCAGGATGATTTGCAATACACTTGGTCATACCTTAACTTTTTTAGGTAAGAATTTTATTTGTCTATTGTTTATGCAAAGACCTGCAAAACTTTTGACATTCCCATCAGCCTGAGCTGTTCTTTGTATTTAGCGGTAATTGGCAAAATGTTTGCATATTAACAAACTAAACTAAGATAGTGAGCCTGTTAACATGCTGAATATAGCCTTTATTGCAAATCATTACTGTGCCTATAGCCTCAATCACAGGGTGGCTGCAGGCTCTTGTTTCTAACAAGAATTCAACTTAAGAGATCAAAACCAGAAATAAATGTATCCTAACAGGTTTTGTGTAACCACATTGCTGGCAGCTGTATTGCTTACAGCCAGCTCCAGTGTCATCCACAAATAAATTAAATAACTTTCCTGTCTCTTGGGGAGGACACATTCCTTAAGTCAAACAAGCATGGCCAGCGCAGTTGCAAATTTTACTCAAAGGGTACAAAATGATGGTAAAAAATATGTAACCCAAATGCAACAGTATCTTTATGTGTTTTAAACAGTTTTGGATGACAGTGAAGAAATACTTTTTTGTTGGTAGAAGAGCTCCTTTGTTTTAATGGGATTTGTTGATAGTTACATATAGTGAAAATAACATTCATTGTGAAATCTAATTTGGCAGTCTGTAAGTACCTGGAAATCGGGAATGTCCAAATAACCCCTTAATTACAGTATTTCTGAGCACATATTTGTTTTTTGTAAAAAAATAAAAATAAACACACACTCACTCCATATTCTAAGCATGCCCACTGCTGCTCAGTCTTTGATAAGGTCAGGACCCCTTTCCTCCACCCCAGTGTTTCTGCATCTCCATGGCGATCTGCATGCTAAAAGGGCTAATTGCCATTTCTAGTTTTGGATTAGCATTCAAAGAGAAGGGGGGCCGACGGCTAACACTAGAATCAACAACGTGGACTACAGCAGTCAATAATGGGCACTGCAGACACCCATTTCACCAAATATTCAATGTTGGAGCTCAATTTTTGCCATGCATTTTTTGGTCTTGAGTCAAGTCTTGGTCTAAAATTAAATATTACAACAACTATTGGATAGACTGGTTAAAATTTAGAACAGATAAAATAAACTTTGGTTACTTTTTGTTTGGCGCCATCAAGTCAATCAGGTCACTTGTCCTATACTTTCGAATACAACCAAATATGTACAAAACTAATGACATTCTCATGGGCTTGTTTAGAAGGCAAATGTTAGCATGCAAACATTACCTGACAAACATCAGAATGTTTTCATTGTCAATGTGATCATGTTAGCCTGTAGCTAACTGTAGCAGTGCCCCTGTGTGTAAGTACAGCCTCACATACTGTAGCCACTAGCATGGTTTTAGACTTTTCATTTTATTGTTTCACAAATTTGAGGTGAATAGATAAAATAACGTATTTAACACTTTTTAAAAGAAGCCCTGCACACATATTACTTCTTTACCTGTTAGCCTTTAATAAGAAGCAAATATGCTTCTGCATATGCAGCTTTGTATAGGCTACTTTGCTCTCTGCTTGCCATGATCATCTATACAGTATATATCTGCATTTGTGGAAACGTATGTCTGTCAGAGGTTTGGGGAAAAAATCCAAGCAAGTATTCAAAAGAAAACTTAACTTTTCATTGATATGAACAAAAGACAACATGGATAGAAAATGAATGATCTGCAGAGTGTTTTAGAGACGCATCTGAGACATCAGGAGCTTTTCTAGCAGGTCAGTTTTAATTTGAGGTTTCTGACAAGACACTAAATAAAGCCAAAAATTCTCAGGATAGATATAAAGTCATTGATAGTCATGAAAGAGAAGAGGAGAGGCTGGTGAGATATTTTGAGAAATGTTGTGAAGATGAGGCCTAATTGCTTTTCTTTGAACCTGATTTACAGCCACCGGCTCTTATGGGTGTCCTCATCATCAGGGAATAGTGGTGGTCTGCGATACAAATACTTACACCATACTTCAGCTGTGAGTCACAGTATGAGTTATATCATACCTCAAGTTAGACATGAGGGAGTTCCATTAATGAGACCCATGTGGTCCCTGAGGAATGAGAGAAACAAGAAAGATTCACCAAAGCAGTCACTTTCAACATAGGCTAATGTGTGAATGTGGAAGATACTGTACAAGACGCAAACGTTTCCCTTTAAAAGCCATTGAAAAAAATGTTACCATCGGTTTTCTCTGTGGTTGGCAGCATATGTTCATTTTTGCTTTTTTCATGACAAATACATTGTTGTTCACACTGTTAGTATTGCATAGCTACTGGCCAACTGGTTTTAATTGCTTGCTTTTAAACCCTAAGTGCTAAGCAAGTGCAGGAATTGCTGGTATGGATTACGAGCAGCTGATCTGAGATAATGTAATCAGAGAGATTGTGGAAGGACAGGACTGGCATCAGACCAAAATAATGAACTTGAAATGTGTCATTGCAAATAGATTCCAAGCTGAGGTCACTAAATCGGATTAAGTGCCAAATTGTACTTGTGTGGATTAAGAGAGAACTACACACTACATGTTTTATCTGCCTTCTTACTTTGCAAGAGAATATAGGTGCAGGAAAAAGAATTTGGTAATTTGGATCAAAATCAAGACAAAGGGGGAGAGTATGACTGAAAGTAAAAGACTGATGACGGATGAAGACCCTAGATGTAGATTTGCCTTCTAGTTTTAATGAAGGTTGAGGGCTGGTAGCAAGAGCTGAAGTCTTTTTGCCTCAGCTAATCTGAAAACAAATACAGTGTGAGCTCCTCATTACCAAATATCAAACCATAGATTCAGCATTGGATTATAGACTAAACTTTATTTGTAGGAACGTCACTTAACTATGTGGATGTAATCTGAAACGCCTTGCTCAAGGATTAAGTAACTTAAAATAGTGATAACTAGATCTAAATTGACATAAATTTGCATAAAAGCTGGGTTTAACACTCTTCAGCGATTTCAAATGCCTGTTGGAATAACCTGATTTTATCTAACGTGGGATGTGAAACAAAGTACTATTAAATACCACAATACTCTTAGAATACACATAGAAACCATCAGTATGTTTATTGGGTTTATTAGGCAGTGATTCTCTGTCCGGTTGCAATTTGCCGTAAAATTAAGAAACAAAAGCAGTCAAATTAAGCTATCGTCATTTCCAGTAATTGCATCCATCCATGAATAATTTGAGGCTACTCTACCCTGTAGAAATTCACACACAATGCAATTAAGTACATGATGTTTGCATTGTACATGGAAGTGTACTGACAGATGTATCTGAATTGAGAAACAGCAACTAGCCTGGCTCTGTCCAAAAGTATCAAAATCCCCCTACTTGCTGCTCCTAGGTTACTTATTACTGTATGTTCAAACTTGATCCACAAAGTTTTCATGCCAAAGTTTTCCTCTATTACCTCTTCAATTTCAGCTTTGTTGTTTTTCGTTGTTCTATTTTCATTTCACAAAAATTTAACAGCCGGTAAGCTTTTTCACCAACTAGCGTGATATGTACTATGTGCTCTTACTAGGATTTATTGCTGCTCTTACTAGTATGTATTGTCAGTTGTTAGATCTGTATTTGATGCTCTGTTGATACTTGTAAGTTATTCCTCAAATGTAAGTCGCTTTGGATAAAAGCGTCTGCCAAATGAGTAAATGTAACGCCAAGCTAGTGTGAACTTGTTTGTAATTTAGTTCATTGTAATCATACACCAAAATAGTTAAATGTAAATGTACCAGTCAAACACTGAGAAAATGAGCAGGAAAGAGGATAATACCTGCTCTGTATCCCCTTTACAGTTTTCATTGATTGGCCAGGTGACGGGCTAACTTACATAATGTTCTTCAGTCTGAGCCAGTGACACACTGAGCTTTCCCACTCTCTTTATCATGCTAATAGGACATGCCACTTCAGGTTTCAGACAGAATAAGACAGTCTATGGTCTTATTAAAGTTCTTAAGTCTTGCAAGTCCTTTTAGGGCATAATGGTGAAAGCAATTAAAATATACATTCTGATTCTCAGTGTTGGAGGAGATGGCCTTTCTGAGGACATACCCACAGTGTCGTAGCACCTTTTATTAAGTCTAATTTACACTTGTATAGAAACCAGAGATTATTATGCCTTTACGTAGCTAATATAACTTGTGCCTGGCTGTACATTGCTTGTGTATGTTCGCTCTCTGTCTCAATGAAAAGGGCTTCATAGGAGGTGAATGACTTCTCCGAGAATCTGTTCTGATTTATTCGGAGTCGACACTCTGCACAACGGGATGGTAGAGCTCACGGACGTTGTCCTTATATGCAGATCTTTAACAATTCAGAAACTGTGTGTTTGCATTTCTTGCATATACACACACGCAGAAGTACACAAATACATGTATATGTGCCTGCAGATACACGCACAAATGACTGCTAACACACGCACGACAGCACTGACCTTCCCAGTGACAGCAGTCTATCAGCTGTTTCATTCAGTACCTTATTACTTAGTCAATTAAAGGCGAAGAGAGCAGGCACCTCCTGCCTCTTGCAGTGTGTATGTTTGATGTTTAATGACATGCAGATCTACAACACAGGTTACCATACACACCTCAAAGTCTTGGTTTAAGTTGTAAAGTTGGCTGACAGACAGCATTCCCAGAATCCCCAGAGGTAATTTCAGCAATGTCATATAATTTCTAACTTTTGGCTACACAGAGACCACAGAGACCACAGTGGCCACCCTGGCTAAGCTGTCTGATGCAGGTGGTTACCACTTTGCTCTTGTCATCCCAGGGTTCACATTAAAGAGAAGAGGTTTGCATCAAGAACACAGGGACAACAGCCTCTGGTCAGCACATTTACCATATTTGCCAAAACTTTGTTCAAAATAAGCTGAAAAGGCAGAAAGAAGCACAAAGTTAAAACCATTGTACTTTCTGATCTGACTCCAGGATTAGAGGAACATCAATCTGGATACATCCATCACAAAGCTGGTATTCTGCCCATAGGGCCCCACCTCTCTTTTTTTTCTTGGCTTGGCTGCATCTTTGAAACGTAGCTCCATTATTCCTGATGCAAGTAAACCTTGTTAGGGCACATGGATACATGTAAACTTTTATAGTATGTAGTTGAAATAAAGAACACAAACAATATTATTGTTTGTTAGTTAGTTGGCATATGGCATACTGTCATTGTCATTTTTTTGCCTTGTGTCCAACACTTTGGATAATGATGACCAAATTATTGAAAGACATTCCCATCAGCCTCAGCTGGGATTTGTTTTTTTTTCATGTTACCAAATGTTAGCATGCTAACATGCTAAAATTAGATGGATGCGGTAAACAATATAGCTGCTAAACATTAGCATGTTAGCATTATCATTGTGCGCATGTTAGCATGCTGACGTTAGCATTTAGTCTCTCAGTCTTATCATGTATTTATTTTATGAAATATCCATTTTTTTCTTGTTGTGATTTTTTTTTATTTACTTCTCAATGACACATAAGTAAAAAACTACATTCAAAAGTATCATAAGGTGTCCTTTGTTGCATTTCTCTCCTCTCATTTTCCACACATTGTATACTATTTATTAAAGTAATATGTAATAAGTAAAATGCCAAATAGTTGTCATCTGAAGGTGGTGGGTGGCAATAACTAAAAGTAAAAATAAAAACTTCCACCTAGTTTGTTCATAGAGACTGCATTAGCTGTAGGTACATGGATGTAGTGAACTGAGATATGGCACTGGGACCTAAGTGTTGGTTTTTGACACCTTAGTTAACATGGACATTGAGACAGGGAATAAAAGTGTTAAATAATTAACTGAGGATGCACGTCTCATCTTATTAGCAAATCAGCAGTTAGGCCAGTTGATTAAAGTGCAGGTTTAAGTTCCTTTGACACAAGATTGTGCTAACATATTTCGGAGTTAGTAAGTACAGTTCAGGTAATTCAGTAAATTGGAGCCTGGAAACACACACACACACACACACACACACACACATAATGCTGTGCAACAAAATGAGCAATCTTGTTATCATTTGCCAGTTCTATTCATTTATTCATGGATTGGCTCCTTAAGGGGGCTAGGGGACGACCATCGGTACAGAGATGAATCCTTTAATACAGAAAACCCTGCTGAGACCAGAGACACAGGCAAAGAGGACAGACAGCAGGTAATATTAGTGAGGGCCATTTCTGGTTATATAAGACTCAGCAAGTAGGGAAGAGCTTCATGAGAAGAAGAGGTGGGATGGGAAACGAGGAAGTATAAAGTGACAGGCTTATTGTTAAATGTGAAGTAAACAGTTTGGGAGATGTCATGTTGGAGTGAGATATAGCTTACATGATTTATTTCTGAATGAAGTTACAGCAGATAGAACAGCCATTTGCAGCTTGTTCCTAACAAGGATTTATGTCTTTGACAGATGGTGTGTCTCAATTTGGAGCCAGTTTCCTTGCACAGTCCTACTTGTTATTGTTGCACTCACTTAGGCTATATGTTTCTGTACATGTTGCTTGTTGCTGTATGTAGTTTAATGTAAAGAACATAATGAACTGGGCTTCATAAAAATGCCCTGCCTAGCACTCTGTACATGGGGGAGGACAGACAGGAGAGAGACAGGAATTGTTTGTGTGGAGGAAAAAGAAGGTGTGACTCCCCTCTCACTCCGCTGATTACAGATGGAGAGGACTCTGTGGAGTTCTGCTGCAAGTTCCTGCTGCCTCAGTGTTGAGTGTGCCTAATGCTCTCTCCTCTCTATTACAGCCCACAGCACTGCAGCCATCACACACACACACACACACACACACACACACACACACACACACACACACACACACACACAGATAGAGATACAGAGAGACAGAGAGACAACAACAACCCTATCTGCTATCTTTATCTCTTTAATTCTCTCCTGTAGATGTCATACTGTTGCCTCCAAACAATGCAAGATCCTGCTTGGCCTTTCTCTTTCCCTTTGTACTACTAAAGTGATATGTGGGTGGCAATTGCTGTCAGGAAACCCTGTTAATTATTAGTTACATATAAGCCTACCTTAGGCTAACATTGAAGACCCGCACTTAGTGCTCATGTATTATAATGGGAAGCCGTCTTCAAACACATTAGCAAAAGCTAAACTCAAGATCACTGAAGGCCACTGTGTCAGTTATACTCATAAACACAGATTTTTGATCACTGGGGTGTGTGTGTGTGTGTCTGTAATTAAACATCCCAACCGTCAAGAGGATTAAATACGTTTTCTCCAATTTGTAATAATTTTCACGTCTGATGGCTGCAGTGTTCATCTGACCTCCAGGATTGTGGATTCAAAGACAAGACAAGAAGCAGCTTTTGCAACACTTCAAATATCTATTGCAGGAATTATGTGAAATATTTCAGCATATAGCAAGTAGGCACTCTATTCAAGATCTCTGTTATTTACCTGTGTTTGCATAGCGAGCATCTAGAGTTGTTTCTACTGAGGCCAGCTGGTACAGATGCACATGTGCTCATATGAAAACACCTGCATTTGCTAAGAAGTCTAATACAAACTTTTGATTTCCATTCATTTCAATAGCAGATTAAACTGGAGGAAATGTCATGAGAGTCAGAAATGGGTAAAAGCAGCTATAATCAATTTTTATATTAACAGTGGATCGCATGGCTTCTTGTACATGAAAGTGCAAGAACACAGAGAGAATTATCACTTGAAAAAAAAATCCCAGACCTTAAAATGGTAATCTGAACCTTTGAGAGGTAATGGGTAGTACAGAACGATGGTGATGTGGCCAGAATCCCCATTTAATGATACTCTGGCCACAGTGTTTGTTTCCCGTTCTGAATTGTTTAGGTTCAATTGGTGGAGGACAGAAGTGTGTCTTTGAACATGTATGTCTTTTGAATGTGTTTTCTTTTGTTTATGTGAAGTGTATATGTAGTGGGACAATATGTATTTGGGAAATAAAACCGGATAAAGCACAAACTTTGTTACATTAGTCTCCAAATCTAGTATAGATAGTTACTATTTTTGGAAGTAAAACGGGGGTGTTGATCGTGTATGTACTTGTCTTTCAGAGGTTAAGGGTGTCTTTAGAGAACCCATTTGGGGCTGGTGAGTCACCATGACTGTCAGCCTTGCTGTTTCTCAGCTCCATCAGTGTGGCAGCAGGCAGGCGTCCAGTTGGAACGTTGGCAGGGCAGCGGGACAGTGACGGGGGCATGTGACAAGGAGCACAGACAGGGAGGTAGAGGATGATGCAGTGGGCTTAAGACTAGTCACATAACAGCATAAAATCGAGACCTCTGTTGTAAAAAAGGATGATACCCTGCATCTCGTATGTCAGGGCATGACAGGGTAAGACAACTGTTATAACACATTTTCGAAACTGGGCAGTTACTTTGGGTAGTTGATGGTAGTTGGGTTGCTTAAGGTCAAATCACGTTCCAACCACAAATGAACCGCTCCAGAGTTCATTTGAAACCGGACCGAGACCACCTCCTCTCTCAAGAGTCTCGTTGTGGTTGTTTGGTCTGCACCAGAATTCAACTGACAGCTTTAACATCGCCCCAAAAGAACTACTAAGTACTAAGCAGGCAAACGCACTATGGTTCATTTTAACCAAACTAAAGTAGAATAAGTTCAATTTCACTGAAACCAATTACAGTGAAACAAACCTGGTGGCCCTTTGAAAAATATCTTATCTCCAACACTCCAATGGCTCAGATGGCCCAAGTCCATCAGAGTTTTGACAGGCGACCGAGAATCAATCTCACTAGGTGTGTGTAGAGCGAGGCCTTGTTAAAAGACTGGAAGTCTATGTTCTTTGACCACTAGACCTGATCACAAAGCTATTATCTACAAAAGCCAAGCCACATACATTGCAGACAATCAACTATCCTGCCCTGTGTGTCCTAACTACACAGCTAAACAAGCCCTTATTCACCTCAATACACTAAAATAACTCTACAGTTTTGAAGATGGAAGAAAAGTGATGAAGGAGGCAAACCATGGTAGGAATACTAAAGGAGGTCTTTTTTGACAGAATCAGGATTTATGTTTAACGTGACATTTGAACTTTTTCGCACATGGGAATAACTGCATCACACATAGACAGGCGAATAGGTCACCACAAGTAAACAAGGCACCATAGACATAATTCAGTTTGAGCGTCATTTTGAGCCAACAAATAGATTCCTGTGTTATTTAGAATGTGCATTGTCAAAAAAAATCCTATTTCATTCATGGCATCAATCTTAAGAAAGAAGGTATGTGTGTGGCTATTGAACAAGCCTGTGGAAAGCTATGTATGTTGCTGCAGTAGGAAACACTATAGTATGAACACATGGTATGGACAGCAAAGAAGCAACCTACACCACAATCACCACACAATTATGCTTCCTTTAGTGGCTTTTTAACTGAAATTAGCTTACTTTCTGTGTAGCTCAATGGCATTTCAGGAATGACAAAGAGCTTAAGTAAAGTGATTTTGCGATTCAGCTGACTCACATGGTGAGATCCCATCTGTCCCACCTTTGTCAGTCTTACCCCTCATAACTGCCTGTCCCTAACAAAAACAAACCCATCTCATTCAACTATTCAAAGACTAAAGTAATCAGTCTTTTTTATGAATGAATAATCTTGTTTCAGACATACAATTGCTATCCCGAATATGCCTATGGTTGATTTACTATTGTTGTGTTTAGCTGAAATTCAAAGAACAGGAAGTGACGTATTCTTAAAGAAATAAGCTGGTCATGCTCTGTATTTTTCTTATTGTCAAAAAATCCAACAAAAAGACCAAACCGATGATGAACTGATCCCACTAACAATAATTCCCTGTTGTAACCAAAACTTATATATAAGTATAATATAACTTATTCCTTTGTGCCATAGACTTACATAGATGTCCAAAAGCTATTAAAACAGGCCAATAAGCCACACTGTTGCCCTGGGTGACATGTTCCTTTATTTAGATGAACAAGGTCACTAGCTTATTTTGAGTAAATCTAGGGCTGGATAATAAAACAATAATAATTATTGCAATATATTTTTTACAATAACAATATAACAAATGTTCAATAAATATTCAATAAATGTTTGATTTATTCACCTGAATCATACACAAATTAGGACATCATTTTTTAAAGGCTTTTAAGGAAAAAAGTACTGAAAAAAAGCTTTTACTTAATTTTACTTATGCATATTTGTTGACAAAGATTTTATCATAATTGTTTTGAATATTCTGCCTTAGATTTGCTAAGTGATCCACTGTTTGGCTTCAAGTGTTGATCATAAAGAAGAGTTTAAACCATAATTAACCATCGGGTTTCTTCAACTTTCACTAAGGAGCAAAAATCAGCCTTTAAACTCGAAAGAACAATTTTATTATTATGGTGATAATTATTGATATCGAAACATATGAAACTTTTTATCGTGATAACATTTTTGGCCATGTCGTCCAGCCCTAAGTAAATCCTGCATACAATTTTTCTCCCATTCTTCAGTTAAATCCAATAGCGGCCCAATTGGCCGTTGCAACCTTCTATGTACTGAAATCACCTGGGTGAGTACTTGTTGCTCATGTCACGCATTTGCAAAATTTCCGCTGAGTTTATTGAGCACATGCATATCTGTTCGTTAAATATAAGGCTGCAGTCAGCAGATGGTGAGCTTAGCTTAGCATGAACACTTGAAGCAGGGGCAGCTAAATCAGACCTCCATAAAGAAAACAAATGAGAACTAAACCATAGATGTAAACATTTTCATGGTGCAAGAATAAAGTCATCAAAAAACATAATTTGGGAAACACAAGTGACCAAAATCTGTCCATCTGGCAGATTTTGTGATTTTTTTTTCACTGACTACCTGCACACTTTAATTTGCTTTGCTGGTGGTGTTGTAGAAAACATCCGGGGATCACCAAAATCATAAGGATTCATCATATAGGCACCATCAATCAGTACCAACTGTATCATCATCCAACTATATGTGTCAGCCATTTTTAATGTTTTACATCCTTAGTAGGAACTAATGGGCCCCGAAAAAAGTAAGTATAGTGTAAGAGCCAGCCTTATCCTTTAATACTGTAAAACAGGGAATGCAGAGTGGTAGCCCTTATTACAAACAGTTGTCAGTCACATGAGTTAAACATCCGTTGCCACAAAACCATTATGTTTTGTCATTTATCTAGTATGAGCTTTCAAGAAAAATGCGCGTGATGAGTAGCTTGCTAATGACAGTAAAACACTGAGGATAAATACATTTTTCAGTAAATACATTTTTCCTGACTCCCTGTGAATCCGCTGGGCTGGTAAACAACACATCGCACGTCTTTAAATTTAAACATTTCACTCTGGCTTCTGTTAAAGCAGCATGGCACTTCTGATAAATACTAACCAGTCCTGCATCTGACTTCCAAAGTTGTACAACTCTGTCGGCATCTTACGGAGCTGTAACAAGAGTTCAATCACAACTAAACACGACTCTTTGCTGTTTGACCTTTACAACCTTTCCAAACATTGCAGAAAGACAGTGCATCTTCATCCACTTCTGTGGACAATTAGGTTGGTGGAACAGATGACCCTGTCAGTGCTGCTCTTTACTGTAAACAACGGCTGCGTTGTTATCCCAGGAGACCACAGGCTTGTCTGATGTCAGACTGATACAATATGGTCCAAATTCAGATGGAATGACAAAAGCTTCTGGAAATGGCAGCGAACCATCTGAACACAACCTCATTAGCAAAGATAAATCTGGAGAACAATAGTTGTGACCTAATGGGTTGTGCTTTCATTTGACACTAATGTAATGAAAACAACGTTATAAGTGCTGATACAGGTGCTTCTTTCTTGGTAGTGACAGCAAATGAAGATGTGGAGTATTGTTTTCCGGCTGCAGCCTCACTCCCACTGACAGAGTAGACAGGGCCTCCCCCTCTGCTGCCTCCTGGGTATAGGTCAATAGAGAGAATCACCACCTGCTGCTGCAGACACATATCTAAGGGGGTTCCTCTGTGATTCAATTGACCACCCATGTGGTCTTTCCAAGCATAAGACACCCTGAATAAGACAGTAGGATAATACAAATGATCTTTTAGGTGTCTATAAAAACTCCAAAAAGCTAAATTTTACACAACTTGATATTAATTCTGTCCTGAATCAATTTCCATTTTTTTCCATCAAGCAAGGTAAGATTTCAAGACACATGAGACAGAGTTGGACTTATTATTCTAGTTGTGTGTAAGTTAATTTTTGCAACTTGGATTGGTTTCACATGAGAGCCTTTTCATCCAGGGGTCCATATCTCTGATTGTCTTCTTCAGCTCACCGGGACTGAGCCATCTTTGTCCTCCATGCGTGACGTAAATGGGGGATGAATCTTTTATCTATCCCCTTGGTGAGGGGGTAGAAATGTTGTTGCTGATCTGACGTCAGATCTATGTGTTGTTCATCAAGCCTGTCAATCGCACTGCCTCGATCATTGTGGCAGATATAAATAGTCCTTCGTACTCTGCTCTACGAAGACACAATCAAGCAGTCCTTATATGCCTCCCTGAAGACCACCTTCTGATTGAGAGCTAAAAAAAAGACACAAACACAAGTGAAAGAAATGTGAGGGATTTGTGTATATGTTTGTTTGATTGTTAGAAAGATAGGTAGACTGAAATAAGTCTGAATACCTGCTATGATTTACAGTACATATGAACACATCACTTTTGCAACAGTCTGTATACTAATATGATAAAAGGGCCATGTGGAGGAACTTTGATTCTCACTTAACTTTTGGGCTTAATCTCATGTGCCAAGTCAGTCAGTTTTCAAGTAAGTCAAAAGTCCAAGTTACATCTTGTCAAAGCAAGTCCCAAATCAAGTCACAAGTCTTCAGGTTGCTGAATGCTGCCCATTAAAATGACACAACACTTGAAATGAAAAATTATCCAAGGTGTTAGCAAGGGTTAGCAAGACCTGCCTGTCACTGTCTTAATCTTTATTTTTAATTTTTGCAGGATTTTATCAGGTCACAACCTGAGAGTGTTTTTGCATTCAGGTCTCAAGTCAATTCAACAATTTAGGCAGTCAGGTCTGACCACTGTCAAGTCCAGTTCAGTTAAATTCAGTTCAATTTAACTGTATTGACATGAATGTCAAACAACGACATTGCCAAAGCGTATATATGAGTTAAATGACACAAGTTTCTAGTCATCATTTTTGTGATAACTCTGACTTGTGTAAGTGTACAGACAGGGCGATCAGAACTAGTTTGTTCGACATGTCAGATCACGTTGGAAATCAAATGTGTTTATAGTTGTCCCAGATAGCCAATTCAACCATCTGACAAAGAGTTCTGATGAAATACACTGGTCCCTTGAAGTCTAATTCACATTACACAATGTTTAGCCTTTGCATTTCAATTTGTGATTGGGGGCTAATCAGCGAGCGATCGGCGTTCTTCAATTATGCAAATATCTGGAGCTGTCGGTGACTAGACATCCACATCCATCCAATGAAAGAAGGCAGCTGGCAAAGCTGGCAGCTCCATTTTTCAGACAATCCCTGCTGCCCGCATGTGCTAATCCATTCTTTCAGGTATATTCTTTCTTTTTTGTGTACTTTAAAAATATTAACTACATACAACAGACAGAGTCATTGTCTGCTCATGCAATGCGTGACCCTCTGTCGCCAATCAGACATGTAGTGTGAACACCACAACGAAGGTCGTGTAGTTTGAACAACAGAGCGATCTGCCGACAGAAATTTGCGTGGTATGCACTACATTAAACAACTATGATATTAGTCAGCAATACGTGCAATATTAATCTTGTCATTTCAACACTTTTCTCTATTTTAAGCTACACACTGTTCTGTTTAGTGGTGATTAGACTAGACTAGGTGGATAGTTGCTGGTAGGTAGGTGGGAGCACCGCAGCACATTTACCTGGTGGCAGATTCTGCAGCAACCATTCTCTGTCTGAATGCACCTTAAAGTCTTCAACTCTGTTGTTGCTTTGTTTACTTTTACTACTGCTAAATATCTGTTTTTCTGTATGGTTTTACAGCATTTATTGTCCAACTTTTGTGTCAGTCTTCAACTTTGCTCCTCAGGGAGAGAGAGGGGGTGATCTTCCTGCTATTTCATCCAGTGATGAAGCCATCTGATATTATTTACAAGGGTGATATTGTTTGAGTGTCCCATGTTATGGGACAAGTATGTTGCCCATACTTGCAGTTTTGCATTTTGCAGGTGGTTAATATGTGTCAATCACATAAATAAAAATCAAACTCTTTTTGTTGGTTTCTGCCGTTAGCGCGAGTACAGACTTGTATACTATGCACTGTCATTTCTTTTTATAACAAGAAGTGGTGTATTTCTCTCTCCTCTGGCTCTCCGAAAAGTCTGTCAAGAAGCTCCAGCAGGCCCCAGACTGTGCTGCCCATAAACCCATGCACACTTCTCCCCACCAATATATCACACTTTCTTTTGAGTTACACAGTCTTTCTTCTTCACGCTCTTTCTTTTCGAGGACATTCATTCTCCCTTTAAAAGTATTAAGTATTGGGACGTTGTCTAAAACATTGAAAAGTGCTATCAGGGTTTTTTCTAAGAAACGTTTTATAAATGGAGACTGATGGGTCAAGCAGTGGGACTAATGTAAGTCATAGTAGCACGGTATGAGGTATAGGGACATTCGGATTTCATCTTTATTTTTTGTAAAAAATGTGTTATGGTGGTCATGGTCTGGTTAAGCCAGTGGATAAATTCTGCTGGTTTAATCAGACCATGACGTCCTGGGTATCCACAGTACACTAACAGGTCTGATTGGTGTTAACATTGGTCTGTATCCAAGAGATTTTCCAGGAAGAGCTAGAGGACATGGCTGAGGAGAAGGATGTTTTGTGTACCTTGCATAGCCTGTAACAGTGGCAACCACACCCAAACAAGCAGAAGAAAATTGATGAAGAAAATAGGAGTAACTACAACAATAGTGGGAGTAGTAGTACTAGGATTAGTGGTAGTTTTATTACTAGTAGCAGTGTTTGATTGTAGAAGTTGTGAATTTATTGATGGTTAAAATAAAAGGGTATGAGATTTTTTCATCCACACTGATTTCATTTAAATCTCTATTTTATAGGCCCATTTCATGTGAACATCCAGTTCATTTTACCACAATGCAGACTGATCACAAGCTGAAAGAGGACGATGTGATACGAACAGCTGTGGTTCGCAGACAGTTGTACTTTCTTACATTTCTCCCAAAAGAAATATTGAAAAGGCTCATTGCATTTCTGATGAGCCATCACAGAAAATGCAGTATTTGTGTGTGCACTAGATATGACATAACTGCTCCATCCTGTGCAGGGGAAGACGATGTGGAATATAACTGCATTTGCATGTTGTGGCATTTACACTTGGTGATAAATATACTTTTAATATGCTTTGCCGCTGCCTACCATTTTCCCCAATTAGATTAACTAAGCTGAAGGATGTCCAGAGTGGGATACAAGAGAAGGATTCTGTGTGTGTCTGCAGTCTCCCCTGGTAACCTTTACAAGATGGATGGTTTACATGTGCTGGCTAAACACCTCGCAGCTGCATTTTTCTACATGCACTGATAGTGATACACTGGCAGCACATCACTATCCTGTTACAGCCTCACGCATTCCCGCACAGCCACTGAGGACCACATGAGGCTGTAAATGATTTTATCTCAAGCACCAAATCTGCATCCTAAGATGCATGTAAAATATTCTGAGGGTAGTATAGTGTTGGAATGCTTTAAGATTTCAAAAAGCCTAAACATAAAAATATCCACTGATTGATTTGAAGATGCTGTAGTATAGGTATAGAGAGTCAGTGAAGGCCCTCAAACACGTACTAACAAACTGCTGACTAACAAATTGAAAATGGGATCATGGAAGAGAATACACACAGATAAATGTATCCCATCTCAAGTCAGAGCACTATGGCAATATTTATTCATCTTTTTCTATTTCAAACAAAGACAGACATGGGTGTCGTTTACACTGGGGACTCTGGGGACATATCCCCAACACATTTTGAAATGGCTGATTTTGTCCCCATCACTTTTTGAAAACATTTGTTAAAAATACACTGAAAAATAGCCTGCACCAAGAAATTTTTAACTAACATTAAAATGCTTTGACAAAGGTTTATTTTCACAATAACAAAACATGCAATGCAATATAGTTTTCCCTCATATAAAAAAGACACTGTAAATTGAAGCAGAAAATGTCTCCAGAATGCAGCAAATTTAAGCAAGTTTAATGCTCAAAATCTTCTGGGTGAGGACTTCCAGACCCCACACACATATATTTCAGCATCAAATATTTAATCTAAATAGTGCTAAAAATGTTCTTGTCTTGTTCTCTCCAAATGTGTCATCACGCCCCTAATCTAAAGTGATGCCCTTTAAGACAGATATGATCTGGACTGATTTTAAACCTACAATAACCGATTTTGGGCCACTGGGGAGCAGCAGAAACGAGCTGTAAATATTGACGTAACATCACCAA
This sequence comes from Lepomis macrochirus, assembly GCA_024633595.2. NCBI lineage: Eukaryota > Metazoa > Chordata > Actinopteri > Centrarchiformes > Centrarchidae > Lepomis > Lepomis macrochirus. The sequence goes on along the minus strand of JALXJV020000014.1, from coordinate 19,871,221 downwards.
GTTGATATGGATACAACTCACCTTTTAGCACTGCTTTGGTCACTACTGATGGAGGGAAATTTGTGGACTGTTAACTGTTGTTAAGCTGTTTTAGTCTGTCTGTTGTTTGATAGCAGTCTGACTTCTACACCGAAAATAGCTGTCTGCTAAGGCTAAGGAAGGTAATGCCATGACAGTGGTGTGAGTTAACCAAAGCAGTAAGGCTGCAGTCTGGAAAAAACAAAACAATGAGCTGAAAGATGCTAAAAAGCTCCATATAGCTGAGAGGACCTGCAGGTGATGATTCTTGGGTTCATCACTAAGCGACCCCTTTCACAACAAGGTAGACACACACTGATACACAATGTTAATATAAAACTATTTATTACAGCTCCTTTAAAGACCATATTATAAACCAGATCATATCACAATATGCAGTATAATAATACTGATATCACAATGATGCTTAAAAGATTGCTGGACTGTCGCCTTTCAAGTACACCGCAAAAATTACCTTTGTTCTTGGGTAATCCAGCCAAACCTCACTGCATGACACACCAATTAGTGTGTTATTGAGTCCTAAAAGCTCTTGTTTCTTAAAACAAGTTAAATTTATGCAGCAAATTTCCAACCCATAATTTCGTTTTTAAAAAGTGCTACTAACTCAGAACAAGACACATAGAGATGATCACTGCACTGGCATCAAGAAAATTGACACTTGATTGTCAAATATTCTTGAACAAGTTGATTTGTACGGGTTAATAACCTGGTTCCACACCTCTGAATCACTGCCCACATCTCAGCGATTCAAATAGTGATTCTAATGATTACGTGAAATGAAAAGACAATTCAGTCTGATTATCTGGCTGATGGTTTGAAATAATCTTACTAAACTTCATTTGTTTAAAGAAAATATGAGTTTTATGACTCAATTTTTGACAAATGGCATGATAAGCTGGAGATATTTTTTCTGCAGATCTTTCATTAGGAACTGTATGGAACTTTTTTTTTTCAATGAGACATTTTTCCTTTCATCACTCCTGAAGAATGAAATATTTAAAACCTCACATCTGCCGTTTCAGCCGGGCGTGAGACTGAAAGATCAGCTTAATCTTCTGGTCCCAGACACTACCTGACTGTGATGGAGGGGAGTGAAGACGAGGGAGGACAGACATGGAGGGAAAGAGAGGGAGCGCGATGACAAGTGAGCTGTAGCACGTGGTAGCAGTGCACTAATCATGGTCTCCGGCTGAAGAAACACACAGGCGCCTCGCAGGTTATTGAGAGATAATGGGATTCTCAGGGCAACAGACACACAGCTAAAGACAGAGATGAAATTTGAAAATAAATAATGCAAAATCTTCTTTCTCTCTTGCTGCATGTGTACCCGTCCATGGTTGTGCCTATGTCTGTCTGTGTGTGTTTTGTTACTCCAACTAAGTGTTCTTTGTGATGAAAAATGAGGAAATAAGGCATTAGTCAATGTGGGAACAGAACCAAACACATCATTTAGAGTTTGAGCACCGATTTTGGATTCTTAGGCACAAAATGGCAAAAGAAAAATCACAGGAGAGGAAATTGTTTGGTAAAAAATGGAATTTTCTGATATCCAGTGAAACTCATAATAGCCACTCCAGGAATGTCTGCCACTGTGAGGAGAGCTTTGCTTATTTTTTTTTGCTCAAGCCTTAATTAAAACATGGTCTTCTCCATCGTTTGTGTTTTAGTTATGTGACGCATGGTTTAACTTGATGTCACAGCACCTTCTGCAGCTAATTTGCAGCTGCAGTGTGCAGGGTTGTCATCGCTGTCATAGATAAAGGTCTTGTGACAGTGTTGCTATTTCATAAACACCTGCAAAGGCTGTTGTAAAATCACCCACTGTATGAGCCCTTTAAGAACCCCTTTTGATATTTACCTGGAGTATATTGCCAGTGAACATGCACTCTCTGACGCAAACTGCTCCTGTCCATCATCCTGTCTTTTCTCATAATTTGAATCAGGAAACCCACTAAACACAGGAGTTCAAAGATTATTCACCAACAACTCCAAGCATTCAACTGGCACAGCTCTCTGACAGAGCATAAATGGCAAACATTCACCTCAGGTAAGAGCTCACATTCTTTTGTGAAGTAATTTACCAACTAAAATATATTACAGCACAGTTTAAACCAAATCTACAGTATCTTTTGAATTTTCCAAAAATACATCTATTGAAGACATACAGTAGTAAGAAACCATTCATAAAAAAACAAATCATGCAAAACCATGCAGCAGAAGATTTGAATGCAACAAAATATTTAAATCGGAAAAAATCACTATTGAGAAGCTTCCTTTTGAATTTCTGCGTGACATGAACAGGCAAGACAAAGACAACAACCCGTCCACTAAAGCGGAGTCTCTCTTCCTGCCCTGTGACACACTCCCCTTCCACACACACACACTTCCAGCCAGCCGTCTCCACCAGCGCACCCTGTAAACTGTCACTCATTCCCCTTTCCCAATGACCTCTGTCAGGCTTGTGTCACTTTTAGGGGGGCAGGGTTATCACGCCATCCACACAAACTCAATTTTCCATTTGTTTATTTGTTTTTGTCGCTTTGTTTTCTGGTGTCTGCCTTCACCCTGTCCATCTCCTACTCTACGCTTCTTAGACACAACTGCTGTCACAGTCAGATGTCTTGTGCTTTGTCTTGCCACCTCTGGCTGCTTTGCTCTGAAGTGTCTATGAACACAGGGGTGTTGGATTTCACCTGTCGACAGATCCAATCTGAACTTTCAGTGAGTTTAACTGAACTTTGTGAGGATTTTTTTTATTGACTCTCTTTTTCGGAACTCATCTGTTTTTGTGCAACCAAAACATCCTTCATTCTAAGCATTATTAAGCAGTAAGTCCTGAGAGGCTGTTCCGCAATGTGTTTTTTCACTATGTAGTTTATATGGCTTACTGCAGTAGGGTTGAATGTATGATTAGAATTGAACTGAATTGAACTGAATTGAATAAACTTCACGGTTGCTACACCCACCTGCTGCCCCCTTACTGCATTATTGTCACCCTCTTAAACCTGCTGTAATACACTGCAAAAACAATGTGTCAATACGTTTTAGCATCTTTCTGCTTGTTTTGGTTCCAACCTTGTTCCAGCCACAGCAGGAAGAGCCAGCCAGTGAAAACATAAGCCAGAGTTAGAGAGAGGAGTTTGTTGTGTTGGCGTAATGCTTGGAAACAAAGTCTTGCTAGCAGTTTCTCTACGTCCACAAGAAACTCCTCTCCCTCGTTTCCACCGGCGTTTCCTGCAACAGCTCCCCTGTCTCGAGATTTTAGAGCTTGCAATCTTTCTGCAGAAACTCAGGCCCTGTCTACACAAACATGGGTATTTTCAAAATCATGACTTTTTCTATGCAGTTTGGCCCGTTCGTACACACGGAAATGCAGTATCGGGTCACTGAAACCTAACATTTTTTAAAACTCCTGCCAGGGTGAAGATTTTAAGAAACTCCGGTTGCAGTGTTGTCGTGTAGATGGTGAAACCGGAGTTTTTGCCTTGCAACATCAGAATGTGTGCTGTTATCTGCTGTGTTTCGACAACAACAGATAACTGTTTTCTGATCTGATGTCACTACAATCAGGACTACATCATTTGTCAGTGACTCCTTAACCGTTGCAAATCACTGTCAAAATTATCTGTTAAATGGCATGATTAAGGTTAAGGTTTGATTAGGTTTAGGAAAACAACATGGTTTTGGTTCAATTAAATACTAAGAAAATAAGTAATGAGTGGTGTTCTATGATCCAACCTGATATGATCCAAAATATAACAAAAAACGCTTCTGAAAGAGAGTCCCTATCCTAGCTTTAACCTGATTTCCTCATTTGCTGCTTTGCTGTTTTATAGGGTTTTTTTATACCCATGTCCTTGGTCAGTGAGTCACAAAAAATATAAAATACAGACACACACACACACACACACACACACACATATATATATATATATCATGAACCAAATTGAGATCTCACACTGCATGATGATATCCCTGTTAACCTGACACTTGATAAAACACCCTGCTGACTGAAATTTGTGCTGTTATTGAGAATAAATGATGTCACTGGAGATGACCAGCGTAATATACGTTTCTCAGGAAAAAGCAATTTTTGAAAAAAGCTTTTGAAGCAATTTATATTTATTAATCTTTATTAATTTAAGAAGGAAGCAATAATGTCAATTCTTTGTCTTATTTTTGTTGCTGCGTAAAACCCATTTCCTTTTTGGGATCATTTAAGTTTCATTGTTGTTTGTGTGATGTTCATGGCGGTAAAATACTGTAGCCTTCTTTTTCTTTGGTACATTTTTTTCACAACAGCTGCCTTTGACTTCCCAGTACTGAAAGAGCGAGGATTACACTGAAGGCTGCAGGGATCATTAAGCACTAAGTTACCGAGGAAAATGTTTCAATCTCATGAGCTGCACACTGGAGAGGCGGACAACAGGATCTGGGGCCTATATCACGAAGCAAGTTCAAATTAGTCTCTTTGTGTGGCTTCGCTGAGCTTAACATTGTTGATCCTGGAAAACCGGAGGGACATGAAGGTCTTAATTAATACCAAAATAATCAGATCTATGAGGGATTTTAAGTCATTTCAGAAGCAAAAAAATGTAAAATGCAGTGTACAATATACTCACACAACTACAATAGAACAAGAAGCTGTTAACAGAGGGTATATGTACTCCTCCGATATAGCATTCTACTCATAACGTTGTCAGACCTCATGCAGTTTTGTCTGCAATTCAGGAGAGTGTTAGTGGTGGCTAATGTAGCCTTAAGCTGCTAACCTCAAGCAGAGATGACAAGCAAACTACAGCGGTCTGGGAACCTCACTTCTTTCTAACTCCTAACCCACAAAATGTTTTTATGTTCAAGCTCGTCAGCATTCTTAAGTTATACTAGGAGGAGTCTAAGATTTTTCTCCATTTGGTATTACAGAAGCAAATCCTAACTTTAAGAATGCTTTCTTATCTGAGGTTTAAATACTCAATCCATATTTCAACTGTTGTCTGTTACCTAGCAATCAATGCAATGCTGCTTCTACTTTTCTCATCTCACCAAACTAAACAACTTTGTAACAGCTTTTCTTCATTTTTATTTAAACATACTGAATTATATGTTACATGAAAAATTGAGAAAACACTTCAAGACAGATGAGGTAGAGGGGTTGATCACCTCTGTAGAGAAATCCAAATTGACATCAGCGTTAACTCAGCAGATTAAAAAAAGAGAGTGGGCTAACACAGCAGACACAGTCTCCGCTATAAAATAAGTAGCCAACGTTGACAAGCGATAGATCAGCCTGTTCTTGTGCGGCTAATCCTACAGCAGGTAGGGTAAGCCTCTTTTGTGTTGCAATGCAATAGCAAATTGCACCATGTCATACAAATGCAAAATCAACATTTTGTGTACAATAGCCATGGCTTTGTCAAAGCGTGTATATGACGACTGAGATGAGAACGGGTGGGATAGATAGAGAGAAAGGCAGCTCTCGCTTCTAAAGAGCAGAAGAAAACAGGTTTTGGCTCCTCTTGTACTCTTTACCGACCCCGGCAGAAACCCGTATTGTGGGTCACCTCGACAAAGTAAATTGTCACGGTGACAAAGGCTACAGGCTAACGCTGCCATGTTTTTCATAGTTGTCTTGACTTTACCAATATCGTAGAGTTGCATTAGGATACTTTTGTTACATCTAGCCTTTACATTATCATGTCATCAAACCAATATAACAGCTGACTAGAGTTTCTATAGTAACAATAATTGACACCTGCTGACCAGTGTTTCTATGGTAACGGTCATTGACACCTGCTGACAAGTGTTTCCATGGTAACAATCATTGACACCTGCTGACCAGTGGCACCAACTGTAAAAAACACCAAAACATGGCCTATTAATGGTGGTTTGCGAATAATAAGAAGGGAAAGAGTTTTTTATAGATAGCAGTAACCCTTTGGAAATATAAAGCAGTGAGGACATCATCAGTCATTTTCATTTGTCCGAATAGACTATCTTGAGTGTGACTGATGACTATGGTTGGGTACACACCAAAAGATAATCGGGGTGATTTGGGGCCGATTTCCCCCCTTCCAACATCCTAGCTATGTCCCGATTATCTTGGTGGTTCTACAGATTATCAGGTGTGAGGTGTGTTAAGAGTGTCCGAACCTGATCGGAAGAACGTCGGAGGTGCCCCGATCGCGAATCGTAAATATCCAACAATTGAAGGCAGAAGCATAAGCATAATAAAGCATACAGCATGCATAAAGCACAAGAAACACAGTCATGGTGCAGATTTTGCGAGATTTCCTGTGTTCACAGTCTAGACTTGGGTTGAAAATCTGTTCGTGTGTGGTGTGCTGTCTTTGTCACATCATGGCACACCACACATTATAGGAGCAAAACGGTTAAATCTAGGATTTTTTCTCCTCATGTGTGTGGTCTATCACATTTTGAAAATCTTATAAGATATAAAAAATCCTTTGGTGTACCCAGCCTTAGCAGAACAGCTCTGTCTCTATAGTGTTACTCTTTGCTCAGTAAATTTTCCTAGTAAGGTGCATTCTTCTGGAGGACATACATTTTCTGCTGGAGTGAACGGAGATAAGCAGTGCCTATGTTGTAAACAATGCAGGAGCTTGGTCAGCCATATGTTTTAGTTTGAACCCCCCTCCCAAACTTCATGGTAAATTATTCCTACTTGAAGGGCTAGTGAGTGATTGTAATCCAGTACACTTGTAAAATGCAGCAAATACAGTATTTTCTTATGGTTTTCTTGCTCTCTTTTTTGTGTGTGCTTTGAAAAAAAGGTTTCCTACACAACCCTGGCTCTGTAAATGTAAAACTTAAAAAGTGATCACAACACACAACATTGTTCCAGCCAAATACCAACAGGTACCATTTGTGCTCAGCACAGGAATGAGAGAGAGTTCTATACACTGATACATTTAAACGTGCTGGACTGTGAAGAAGGAGAGATGTCAGAAAAACAGCCAAAGAGGAAAAGGTCTGAAGAGTATATACAGAAAGTTAGACGAAAAGGCAAGGGCGAAGGCGTTTCAATGCAGGAGAAATTTGGAGGAGCGGAGCATCGGAGTGAGCACTGAAGGGAGAGATGTATTTAGCAGTTGAGTTCAAATATAAACAATCTTTCTGCAGAAACTCAGGCCCTGTCTACACAAACATGGGTATTTTCAAAATCATGACTTTTTCTATGCAGTTTGGCCGTTCGTACACACGGAAATGCAGTATCGGGTCACTGAATCCTAATATTTTTGAAAACTCCTGTCAGGGTGAAGATTTTAAGAAACTCCGGTTGCAGTGTTTTCGTGTAGATGGTGAAACTGGAGTTTTTGCCTTGCAACATCAGAGTGTGTGCTGTTATCTGTTGTGTTTGATGTCAGATTGTGCACCACTGTCTGCTTTTTTTTACCATTTTAATCGGCTCTGATTGGTCAACATGGCTTTACGGTTAGGGTCATATCCCCACCTCGTGGTGAAAAATAAAAATACCCGTATACATGTGGACTACGCCTTACTTTCCCTTTAAGAACTAAATAACAGATGACTTTAGACATCTCTAGCAAGAATGTAGCTGGATCTAAGGCATAGTCATAGTCCATCAGGGCTGTAGTATCTCAGTCACAGGGACTTGACTAGGTAACCGGAAGGTGGCTGGTTCAAGTCCAGCTTGGCTCATACTCTATGGAGGGTGGACTGGTAGCTGGAGAGAAGCCCCTAACTGGTCGCGGTGCTGAACTATGCACTCTTGGCATCTCCGCATAATAGTTTCCATGTTGATGTAACCTGGTTAAAAGACTAGAAAACCTGAACCAGCTGCTAACCCACTAATCTTGCTTCATGTACAAAACATACACGACAAGGCACACTTTGCAGAAACTTCCTTTACACACAAGATAAATAATTAACACCAGCAAGAGTAAACAGAGGCTAATGAGTCTTATTATTTTCTCCCACCGCACTGGGCATATACTTAACCTGTCCTCTTCCTCTGTACATGAGGTACATAATGCTGACTGGAATACTAATTGTTATGATTTCCCAACTCTGAAAGACTCTGATAGCAAGCTTTTCACAGCCTTACAGTGATAAAGGGAGAAAGTGACATTCTAAATGCTGCTACACCTGCAGCAATCATTCCATCTGCTTTACTTGTTCTACATCTCCAGTATCAGGACATCGCATTCATTGAACAGATTCTGCCAATTCACAAGACTTTCACTTGTTGGAGCACATGCTGGCCTTTAAAACCCCACATACATACCATTGGGCCATTTATTGGTTGTTGGTTAAAATCCAACATACACACTCTCTTGGGCCATTCACTGGTTGCTTTGAGCATGTTGTTACATACTTGGCCTAATAGGACGAAGGGGACATGAATGACAGAGGTAAGAAGGTGGATTCCCATATAGATCAGACATGCCTTAATTGTGCCACTGTCACTTTCTGTGTATCTGTAAATCACAACCAGACATGGAGTGTTCTTTGGCTCACAGCGACTTATTCTTCCTCCTTCTCACTGTAACTTAGCTTACCTCAGGAGAGGGACACTTGGCTAGTGTGGTTTAATAATGGTATAATAATAATAATTTGTGGTTTGAATAATGAACAATAAGCCAGCCATATGCCTGGTTCCACAACAGGCAGTTTTATTTTTATGTAATGTTTGATTGCATTCTACATTAAACATGCCAACAACAATAGCCATGTTAGGTAAGGCCATAGCTCTAATACAGCAATTCCCAAGTGTAGTGTGCACACCCCTTGGGGTGTGTGAGCCGCCTCTTGTAATAACTACAAGAATAATTTTTTGTACAATTTTTCATAAAATAAAAACCTGAATTGAAAACTTTCCTTTGTAAATTTAATTTAAAATGAAAAATGTTAATGTAAATAGTTAGCTCACAGGGAATGGATACTCACACACCCCTGAACCTCTCCCTCCTTCTCCCCTCGCTCTCTCTCTCAGGCTGAGCCACCTGCGCTGTACTTACAATTCCTCATATGGATCCTCTTTTTGTCCATGTTCTCTATTTATGAGGCTATACACAGGGTGCTGCCTTCCCTTCAACACACAGCTCTGTTGCGCACTGAAACAGCTGCTCTAATAATTGCTTTGGGTATTTCTGCAAAGATACATGAAAGTACTTTACTGTGATTAAAAAGTATTGCACCTCTACCAACAAGAGAATGGATGAGAGAACCTACACATTCCTTTATTTATGGTGCAACGTTGCACTACATTGAAACGGTATGTGCACATAACTTGAGGCATCACAAGCCTACTTCTTCTTTAATGTTTATTGGCCATTGGTGTGCCACCCTGTGGCAGGAACTTCTGGTTAAAGTATAGATACATACATACTTACTCAAACACACATACATACTCGGGCACAAATACATTCTGACAAACACACACACACTGTGTGGTTCTGTGGGGGCCATCGCTTCCAGGACTCTGTGATCTTCTTTACGCTGAAGAAAGTTCTTAATGACATTCACTGTATGTTTGGGGTCGTTGTCATGCTTCAGAATAAAGTTGGGGCCCATTAGATGCCTCCCAGATAGTAATGCATGATGAATAAGTATCTGCCTGAACTTCTTAACACCAAGGAGATCATTACTTCGGACCAAATCACCAACTTCCTTTGCAGAAATGCAGCCCCAATCTTGCAAGGAACCTCCACCATGCTTCACTGGTGCGTACAGACACTCATTCTTGTACCGCTCTCCAGCCCTTCAATGAACAAACTGCCTTCTGCTACAGCCATGTTTTTCCAAATTGACTCATCAGTCCTGTGCACTTCCTGCCATTTTTCTACGTCCCAGTTCCTGTATTTTCGTGCTTAGTTGTGACGCATTACCTTGTTTCGATATTGGAGATATGGCTTTTTGGCAGCACTTCTGACCAGACTCCTCCTGACAGTAGAAGTGTGTATCAGCATTGCCTGTTTCTATGTGCATCTCCAAGAAGAACTTGGACAGCACGTCTGGAAACAGCTGTCTGCATTGAAATGTCTGCCAGGGAGAGACCTTGCTGATGCAGTGTAGCTACCATGTGTCTTGTTGCTGTGCTCAGTCTTGCCATGGTGCTTGACTTTTAACAGTAAACTTTCTTTAGCAACCTTGTTAGCGGAGTTTGGCTGTTCCTCACCCAGTTGTATTTCTCCTAAACAGCTAATTCTGTTTTACTTACACTTACAAAATACAAGTGTAGTATTAAATTTTCACCTAGGTGACTTCTCATAACTGGGATTTCAATCAGTTTCTTCATAAAGGAAAATGAGACACATCATAGTTATAAGATTTCTGACAATATTCTATAAAAATCAGTCACAAAGCATATGATTCCCACTAGGGATATTGGTGTTTTTAACTGCAGGCTCGGCAGGAGTCTAAACCTTCTTGAAGTATTGGACGTGACAGCACGCTGAAAGCAAGTAATTACAGCATTACACGGCCTATTCAATTCATGCCGATATTCACTATGCAGGAGTTCATTCAGGCGGTGGAGTAATTTAACTCTGCATGTGGACAAGATCTGCAGATAGTTTCATACAGGTGGTTTTACTGAGATTTGGATTGAAATTTATGTGGTTTGAGAAGTTTCATACTTTAGTTCATTGGTGCTCAGCAACATAAGCTTAATGACGGCCAAATCTCCTTAAATTTTCTTTCTTTTCTTAACAGAAATCCACACAGTTGCATCCACATCCAGAGTTATTGTTGTCAACAATTGAATTACTGCCTTTGTACACAGCCTGCCAGCTGTCAGCAAATAGGAGTGTACACCAGTAATTAAGCAAAATCACCAACCACCACTGATGTGGCGTCCAGCTGAGACAGTTAGAAACAGATCTTTCCTAGATCTTTCCTCTGTATCAGATGAAGTTTATTGCCAGGTAAATTTTCACATATGGGGTATTTGCAGTGGTGCTTTACAGTACACATAAACATAAATATAGAAACATAAATGTAGAAAAAGTAAAGAGATCAAAAAAGTAGAATTTACAAAAATACTATAAAACTAATACAAAGAATGCAAAGAATATACAGGATTATTAACAAGGATGTGCAAAAATTCACAATATGAGCAAAAAATAATTAATACACACAAAAAGCAGACATATGCACTGTAAAACCTCAGCAACTCTTGTCTGGATGGAGAGAGAACACTTTGTGTACAAAAGGGGAAAAGGTTGGTTAATCTGTGTTGTTTGAATTGACCCTTTAAAATGCACTGTGACGGTCATGCTTAGGTTTTTTATTATTTGTACCACCTTTCTTTGCCTGCAGAGATACTTATAACTACTGATACTACTGATACATACTTATGTGTAGCTATTACCCATTGTAACCAGATTTAACTAGTGGTGGAAGAAGCACTCAGATCCTTTACTTAAGTAAAAGTACTACCACAAGGCTACCACTTGTAAAAATACTCCTTTACAGGTAAAGTTCTACAATTTAAAGTAAACGTACAGAAACATTAAAAGAAAATGTACCAAAAGTATAAAAAGTATTGAATGCAGAAAAAGTAATTGATTGAAAAAGAAACTAATCTGCTGATTATTTTATTGATCAATCAATTCATGGTTTAGTTTGTAAAATGTAGGAAAATAGTGACAAATGCTGTCTTTAACTCAGAGCTCAAAGCCACACCTTTTTTGCTTTATCCAACCAACAGTCAAAACTTTTATTCAGCTTACTGTAACTTAGGACCGGGCAGATCTGCATATGATTTATTTCTGTTTAAAATCGTAACCTGCAAAATAACCAGTCACTCCAGCTGTCAGATCAGTGTCATGGAGTAAAAAGTACACTGCTCAAAAACATTAAAGGAACACTTCAATCACACATCAGATCTTGATTAACAAAAAATTCAAAGTTAAAAAATCTTTACTGTACACGCTATAATTTCTTGAGAGCAAAATGATGTTATAAGGGCCAGTGGAAACCAAAAATCGCCAGCCGATTGATGGAATCAAAATAATAAAAAAGGAAAGTACGGGCTAATCTGACTGTCAGCACAGCAACTCATAATGTGACGCAGTAGTGGGTATGGCCCCCACATGCCTGTATGCACCCCTGACAACATGTGGGCATGGTGATAATGAGACTCCTGTCCTGGGACTCTCCTCCCAGACCTGGATCAGGGCATCAGTGAGTTCCTGGACAGTCTGTGGCGCACTGATATAACTTCCCAGAGGTTCACAGTTCTATTCAGGTCTGGGGAACATGAGGGCCAGTCTATGTCATCAATGCCCTTGTCATCCAGAAACTGCTCTGGCCACATGAATCCGGGCATCGTCCTGCACCAGTAGGAACCCGGGGCCCACTACAACTGCCCAGGTCTGACAATGGCTCTGAGAAGTTCATCCCGGTACCTAACAGCAGTCAGGGTATTGGGCTAGCATGTAGAGGTCTGAGCGATATGCCTCCCCAGACTATCACAGATCCTCCGCCAAACCAGTCATGCAGGATGATTTTGCAAGCAACATAAGATTCACCACGACGTCTCTAGACTTTTTCACGTGTGTCACATGTGCTCAGTGTGAACCTGCTCTCATTTGTGAAGAGGTTCAAACAGGTTCACAGCGCACCTGTTGTCACTTTCATTTGCACCAAAACAAGTGACGCTGATTAACAATTGCTTATGCTTCCTAATTGGACAGATCCCTGAAGTTTAATTGACTTGATGTTTATACTAATGTCATACTGTGATGATTAAGTGTTCCCTTATTTTTTGAGCAGTGTACAATACTGTAGTGGAATAGAAGTGTAATTACTCAGTTAAAGTAACCTATGCCAAATTTGAACTTATACATATTTTAGAGTTGAAAACTAAGTATATTAATAGCCTAAACATACAAAAACTGGCTTCAGAAGTCTTCACGTTTTGGTTTTTGGTTCCTTGCTCCCACTCCATGTAAAACTAGTTAGAAACCCGCCTCTGTACTGCTTCGTGACCAGAAAGTACATGTTTTGTGCTCAGAAGAACCAGATGGATTCAGCTCTCCCTCCTGAGTCCCGTGACCTTAGGGTATTTATGAAAAATATGAATGTGCAGCCCTGACTGGCGCCCCATAGGAGACCTTCAGATGTTTTGCTTTTGTTAAGCTATTCTGACCATCATCTGAGAGGCAAACACCAATAAAAAATAAACATAGCCTGTTGTAAGGAGATTCTTGCTCACTATGAAATATTCTGAATACATGAAACTATATTTATCCACACAAAGCTTAATGAACTTAAAGAGAAAATGGATTAGAAAACGTACTAAGGATAAAGGACTTGTCCAAAATTCACAATTTTAACAAATTAATTTATCTTATCCACTCATCCTGTAGTAGTGTCTCTTGTCTATCTCAAACTCAAGCCTTTCTTTGTTTTTGAAACACACAAATTGGGCAGCGGCCCCTGTAGGTCGATCATATCCAGTTGCGCACGACTTGGTGACATCAGTGGGGACGAGGGATCCTGAAAAATGACTCCAGCATTGGTGTGACGACAGTGACCGGTTAGTATAAATGCTGAGACGGAAAGTTATCTTGCTCATACCTCTAGACTTTACGGGTCACCAACCGCTGAGATAAAGCAACTATCATCACTGCCGGCGGTGCGCTCAACAGAGGCTGGGAAAGAGGAGAATTTGGATACTTCCCAGGTGAGTCTGGCGCACTTCGGGATAAATCCTTATACAAAGTATTTTGTGTTAGTGGTTCTTTTGTCTTATCAGGTTGGGTCAAATGTATAATGCGTTATTCAGTTTTATTTCGAAAGGTTTTGTAGCAGCATGCCATTCAGTTTACATATTTTATTTCTGTAAATCAAGTTTTAAGAAAATTGCTCCTAACTAGTTGAAAAAGGTTGCCTTTTGCAATGGACCCATTATCTCCTTTGGTCAATTTTGACACAAAAATACAACTTCGTGTCTCGAAATTGAATCAAACAACTCACTCATATATGTTGCATTATATTTCCCATCCACCACAACCTATTTCTTCCAACAGACGACCAACTAAGTGACCATGAAGTCGACATGTCTGCTTATCTTGGCTTCTCTCGTGGTCTGCAACTTGGCCGTGTCTGGAGGACAGGGCATCCCCGATGAGGATGAGACGGACCGAAGAACCATAGACGACATCATACTACAGAGAGCAGAAAGTCTCCTGTTACGGTCTATTCTCAGAAAGATGCAGGATGAAGACGGCAGAAGCGGTGCGTAAAATACGCAGTAGCCTGTGTCTTGGATCAGTGTTAACATTGCCTAGTCATGTGGTGATATAAATTAAAGTAGGCTAAGTAAACATTTCAGTAATAAACCTGTCATTTCCCGCTACCAGTATACTAATATCTGGACACTTCGTCTCATTTTTCAAACTGAAAGCCTAACAAACTAGAATGGCAACATGTCATAACTAGTTTTCCAGTTGGATAAAAATGCATTAATTAATAAAGTTTGAAATTGTATTTTAAAACATTAAAATGGTAAGGGAGCTTCTTCCAATATGATGCAATGCATATGGGCCAGCAACTACAGTCGTTTGTGCGCACGACATAGACAAGCTGGGGAAACACATCTTGCATGCAGTACGGGGATTTACTTAAAGTTCACTTGGGGCTACTTGAAGTGATCTAGATAATGTTTTTCTTTCTCTAGAGGGATCTTCCTCTCAGACAGAATGGGTGACAAAACGACAGCATCCCGGTAAGAGATATAGTGCGGATTTGGAGAAGCGGCAGCATCCGGGGAGGAGAGAAGAAGACGAGGACGAACAGTACTTGGATGTTGAAAGGAGACAGCACCCGGGCAAGCGCGAAGATGAAATGCACTCGTTCATGGAGCTCCAGAAAAGGCAGCACCCAGGAAAGCGCTCCGCGACGGGACACATTTCAGAAAATCCCCTAATGCTTCTGAGTGAACTTTCAAAACGGCAGCACCCGGGCAAGCGCTACCTGGTGCTGCACAGCAAACGCCAGCACCCAGGTAAGCGCCATCCCGAGGATGAGGACGGCGATGGGGACTGGGATGCGGATGCAAATGGAGACGAAGACCTCGCTGAATTGGAAAAGCGTCAGCACCCAGGAAAACGGTTTTGGGATAACTCCAGTCCGGATTTAGGCACAAACAGTCCGTGTGATGTTTTGGACCCTACGAGCTGCAGCAAAACCAGTTTGCTGCTCGACTTTTTAGACAACATTAACAAGAGTCATACCGAGGAGAAGAGACAACACCCGGGTAAAAGGTTTGCACCCGAGGAGGATTTAGTGGATGGAGAGTAGGTTAAGCAAATATATGGTGTGCGCGTACTACTGTATTGTAAACAAAATAAATGTGTAAATTACGTGACCATAATGAATTATTAAACATGAAAAAAAAGATAAAAGAATTTATCAATCATTTAACCTTTTGTGCCACAGTTTTTCTTTGGCAGTAAAATACTGTGTCATGGCAAAACATTTGCTGCTGTTTGTTTCTTTGGACAGTGCGTAATTGTCCTCCAAACTGACTTTGGAGGACAATTATGCACTGTATGTATCGCTGTAAATAAGGTTTTCATGAGAGCGCGTGCCCTATGTCGAACTTGAATGAGTTATTATTAATATTAATATTTATTCCGTTAATTAGGCTACTCATGCTGAGAATTAAATTATTACTACTGACTTTTGGATGTTGCCTCTGTGAGGTAGCACACGCTTGTCAGTGCCGTAGGACATGCTTGAAATATGATCAAAGTGGAGATAACGTTTACAGATTGGAAAATCTTTAATTTTATTCAGTTTTGATTCATTCTTTTCTACATAATGATTATCACAGCAAATAAAATGTCTCATTGGTTATTTTTCTACACATTATTGCATGAATTATGTTTATTTAACCTAATGTTGTAAATTAAAAGCTTTTCCTTAAAGTCAACCACCAATGTTTTGTTGGACAATAAAACGCATTGGTAAAAATGTATGGTTTGCTTTAGGTGCAGTAAATGCATGCCCTAGTGCACTTTTAAAGTCTATTAAACTGTTTATTCAACTCAACTAGGTCTAATAGTGTGAAGTCCAACAAATCAGTCACCCTGCCCATCGGGAATGATTCATGCATTTCAATAGAAGACAGATTGTATCAGGTATCTGCCTCCCAGATTAATTGGGCTCATTCCATCAGAGCCTTTGGAGCTGCTGTCAACGGGCCTGATCAATATGCAAATTTCAACTCCAGCGGTAATGATCAGGGTCCAGAGGATTGACAAACCATTAAGCAAGGGAAAGAAACTAATAGACAGGATGAACATATTTAGATAGACATATTTAACATATTTAGTATTATATATGAACTGACTACATGAGATGCCTCCAGGACAGAATGCAGTAGAATTAATTTAGATACATCCTTTGTGATTTTGGAGTTGTAGATCATACTGTATATAAAATGTTATTTTAAAAGTATACAAGGCTATCTGTGAAAAGTATAATGGTGACACACACACACACACACACACACACACAACACACAACACACACACACACACACACACACACAACACACACACACACACACACACTTCAATTCCTCTGTGGCTGTGACCTTTCATCATAGGTGGATGTGAGTTTTGAGCAGTTTTACCAAGGGCTCCTATTTCACAGAAAATAAAATTAAAGCAAATCATTTTACATTAAACATAATTTTACATAACAGAAATATTTTA
This sequence comes from Lepomis macrochirus, assembly GCA_024633595.2. Taxonomy (NCBI): domain Eukaryota; kingdom Metazoa; phylum Chordata; class Actinopteri; order Centrarchiformes; family Centrarchidae; genus Lepomis; species Lepomis macrochirus. The sequence goes on along the minus strand of JALXJV020000014.1, from coordinate 19,854,470 downwards.
TTTTTTCACATTCAATGCTCTTGTGACGCCTCAGATTTATGGTCCTAACCCCAAGACTGAAAACCTCTGATATAGTCCTACCAATTACACTTAATAATTTGCTCATGACTGACTAACATGTGTTAGTTAGAGTTTAGCTAGTTACCCTTACTTTTGGGCCCCTATGGACCTCCTACTCTTCCTGTTTTCTGTGCATTGTGTATGCACCCTGTTGCCATAAAGTGAGCAACAACTAAAGTGCGCAGGGCACTGTACACGTTGCATCTTAATTGTGTTTTGCCATAGAGCCACAGCAACTGAGTCATAGGCTAAAACTAAATAAAGTTTATAAAACTATGAACTAAAACTGAAATAACTGAAGTTATGAAGGTCTTAAAACTAGATTTTGACACAGGTCCACTACACACTGCACACACGCCCTGAGCCTCACGGTTAAAGGTGGGGTTAGTGATTCTAATCAAATACACATCTGTCCACTCTGTGTGTGGCTGACAGAACCCTACAAAATGGCCCACACCCGACCACACAACATTATTCCAGCTGTTGTTCCAGCCATCGTTTATGTTTTATATTACATTTATATTTAGCAACTGTAGCGACAATGTGCTAACCTACAATGCCCACAACTTACCTAACGTTAGTTAATTGCTGTGTCAGTGTTTGCTCTATATCATGGTATTTGTCATGGTATTGGATTCCTCCAGAATCGCTTACTCCACCTTTAAGTAATAATGAATGCTCTTATCATCAGGTCACACTGGAGTGCATATTCCTGAACAAATTTACATTAATTTACTTTAATTAATGAATTTGTCCCAAACCGTTTGACACACAGTGGCCTTTTCCCGCTTTGCATACCAACCTTGTAGGCTATTTGCCAACCTAAACCAACTCACAGCAAGCACACTCCATTAGGCCTATGGCAAACTTTGTGTCAAATAAGCTTATTAACAGGAAACAAAAGCAGAAAAAACACAGGCTGGCATTACAACAGCCTACAGCCAGTAATCCAATTAAAGAAGTTTGTAAAGGGAAAAATAACACATTATGCCAATGTTCAGGTGTCCCTGGATAAATTGGCAATAGAAGCAATCAAAAAAGATACTATTGAAATTAATATTAAACTTTCAAAATCAAAGGGGAAAAGCATAATGTGGAGAAAAACAAATTAACAGTGGCAACAGTAAGTAAGTAGCCTATGCGAAGACGTAGGGGAACTAACAGGACGGAACAAATAACAATAGACAGTACATACAATTTCCTGCATTCTAGAGGCATTTTCTTCTCCAGTTTATGGTGGAAATGTCTTTATGTAAAGGGAAACAAAACAAAAAAACTCAACTATATTTGCATGTTTTCTTTTTGTGCAAATCTATCTTTCTCAAAGCATTTTCATTTGTTTGCTGATATTTCTTGGTGCAAGCTATTTTTCAGAACGTGTGTAACAAATGCTTTCAAAAAGCTTTGGGGACATATCCCCAGCGTCCCCAGTATAAATGACACCTACGGCTACTGGGCTTATTTAAAGAAATTTCTTTTACTGGACATTGAGGCCCACTACCTCTCAGAAGAAGAAGAAGAGGTCTCATCATGCGTAAACTGTATATCTCATACCATCCACTACGTTGTGAAGCCAGTTCGTGTGCTTCGTGTCGTTTGTCCCTCTTCTCTTTCCTTACACACTGAATGCAAATCACATGACCAGGCAGGGCTGCTGCAGCTGCAGCTGGCGGTGTCGAGCTGTCAAAGAAAAGCTTAACTGTCAACCACACAGTTATTGTTGGATTCATATGTAAGTATACACGGATCTATCGTGTTGCTAAGTCCGCGACTGTTTGTTGTTGTGAAGTTGGAAGTTCAAAACACGGAGATGTTTTGAACAACGACATTGCAGAAACGATGTCTAAAGAAAACGAGACCTGCAGCTAGCAGCCTCGAGCTAACGTTGCATTCTCTGCTAGGCGGCCAAATATTAAACAATATAATCTTAGCCGTAGTTAATATGCAAATATCAAATCAGATAGTGCTCGCAGTCAGAAAAGCAAATACTTGTCGTCTAATTAGGTCTGTGGTTTTTTTCCCCCTGACAACAACCGTGTGTTGTTGATATACAAACTGACTGAGTGGGTTAGCTAGAAATCAACTCTTAGCTAACGTGAGCTGGTAAAATAAAGCGTTTAAATCTACAGGTTAATTTCAATGTGCACGAGATCAGTAAAACATGTAACGTTAAATAAGTATAATCATTGCGAAATAATTAATGTGTAAGACTTGTGCAACTCATAACACTATCTGCAGTAGCGTCAGCTTGTTGGCTAGAATTTATGTAAAAAGCATGCAGCTTTTCAGCAATGAATGTTTGTTACTTCACTCATGAGAGCGATATAACCCGAGTGTACAGGTGTAATAACTCCATTTATATTCTAAGTAAATAAATAGTAAGAATTATTTTTTTCAGCTTCACAATCCTCTCTACCCCTGACACTCCTGCCTCTCATGTTTTACTCACATAGAAGTCACAGTGTGTCATTACAGGAAATGATGCATTCAATTATAACCACAAGTTGTGCAAACTGAATTCAAAACTGTATTCAGTTTGCACAACTTGTGGTTATAATTGAATAAACGTTCCAATCAAAATACATGTTTAAATCTGTGTTTTGGCCAAGTTGGGACACATTTTAACCGCACAAAATCTGCTTTGTCCTGCTCTTTAGATTCCCAAGTCTTTCTCTGTTGTGATGGCACTAATATAGGGTGGGTCTCACACCCTGTGACATGTGGACCGAAGCAAGAATCTCCCACCTTGCATCTCGTCTACAACAACACAGCCACTGTCATGGCCTCCAGTTATCCACCCCCCTTTGAGGTCACAGGTGAAGTGAAGGAGGGCTTTCTTTGCCCACTTTGCCTGAAGGACCTTCAGTCGTTCTACCAACTCCAGGACCACTACGAAGAAGAGCACTCTGGGGATGACCGCCATGTTAGAGGACAGCTCAAAAGTGGGTCCCATTAATTGTACTTGTGGATTCTGCTCACAGTCACAATGGCATTTGAATCTTATCACATCATGCCATGTGAAACAGAGTAAAACGAAACAAAAGAACATTGTACTGTGAATTTGATTCAAGGGCACTGCATTTTCTGCATTTTCCACACATGGTGGTAGTTGTGTCGAATTTTCTTTGTGCGCAGGTTTGGTTCAGAAGGCAAAGAAAGCCAAAGACAAGCTGTTGAAAAGGGATGGAGATGACAGACCGGACACAGGCAGTTATGAGTCCTTCTACTATGGTGGAGTGGACCCCTACATGTGGGAGCCTCAGGAACTGGGTGAGACTGGAAAACTGGACTGTAAACTGGGTGGAAATACATTTCCACTCTCAACCTTTTTGTTTGTTAACTTGCCTTTTCATATTTTTTTCATACAAGCATGACCGAGAAGGCCTTCAAGAAGCAGCCACTCTTATGGTGTACTTCCTCTTTGCTTTTGCAGGAGCAACCAGAAGTCACCTGGACTTCTTTAAAAAACACCGGGCAGCCAGGATAGATCACTATGTCATTGAGGTCAACAAGCTCATAATCAGACTGGAAAAGGTGTGCTTACAATAGCAAGCCACACATTATTTTCTTCACGCTGCTGTTGAAATTACAATAAGAATGGCTTAACTGTGCCAACACATTCACCATGAAAACTGTCATTTCAGTTGACATCGTTTGACAGGACCAACTCAGATGTCGCCAAAATCAGAGGTTTGTCCACATGTGTTTTCAATACAAGTCTGACTTCACCCAGTGTATGTAAATATGATTTATTTAATATCATAAATTAATCATCCTCTTATAGCCATTGAGAAGTCAGTGGTGTCATGGGTGAATGACTCAGATGTCCCGTTCTGTCCCGACTGTGGAAACAAGTTCAACATCCGGAACAGGCGGCACCACTGTCGCCTCTGTGGGTCCATCATGTGTAGGAGGTGCATGGAATTTGTCCCCTTACCTTTGGCTCGTACGTATCAACAAAACCCTTTCAAACTAGAGGAAGTAATCACAAATCTAGTTGAAGTCATTTTGTCTGAGTGCTGTGATATATTCGCCTTTTGTCTTTTCACAGAAAAGCTGATTACTGGGACACGAGAGGCCCTGTGTGTACCTGGAAGCCCCGTACAGTCCCAGTCTCCACCCGCAGGAGGTGGAGGTGGAGGTGGCGGCGGCGGCGGCAGCAGTGGGATGGGCTCCAGGAGAGGCAGCATCAGCAGCCTGAGCAGCGTTACTTCCATGCTAGAGGAAAAGGACGACGAGAAGATTCGCTGCTGTCACCACTGTATGGACACGCTGCTGAAGATACAGCACAAGTTGGAAGAGAAGGACCACGTGCCGGATATAGTGAAACTTTACGAGGTTGGCACATGAAGCTATCTTGTAGATGGAAAGGATCACTACATATTTAAAAATCTGTCTCTTCTTCTATTCCCGCTAGCGGTGAAGTCGATTCTGTGTTTTCTTTTCAAGTGGCCTTGAGTTTACACTGCTGTATCCTTCCCGCCATTCAGTCTTTGTCTTTGTGGTTTCCTGTTGTTTACTTGCTCAAAACTTGTTTTCCTGTCAGAGGCTGAGGATGTGCATGGAGAAGGTGGATGAAAGGGCTCCAGAATACATCAAAATGGCAGAGTCTCTCAAGTAAGTCCCATTTAAAAAAAACAAACATAAAAAATGTTGATTTCTAAGCAATTCTGATATGAGAAATAATCTTTGGATCTTTGATTTAAACAAATGTTGCTTACCCCCATGGCTTTATGCTTTCACAGTGCAGGAGAAACCACATACAACCTTGACACTGCTGGTGGACTGAGACTGGAAGTACAGAAATACTACGAACTAATCGATGCCTTGAGGTAGATGTCAGTCCTAAATGAGCTTTCTGTCACGTTTGTCTTTTTTTAAAAAGATCACACAGAGTTGTGTGTTTTCTTCTCAGTAAGAGGATTTTAACACTAAGAGCAAAAGATGATCCACCACCGCCTCCAAAGGCCCTCCAGCTGCAGAGGATGGTCCGCTATACAGCCACGCTATTTGTCCAGGTGAGACCCAGTTCAGACAATAAAGAAGAAGACCCCATTCGGACAGAGGAAATATTCTGCGGGGAGGTTGGCAACAGCATCTTTCCCGTCCCTGCTTATACCACACATCATCATTCCAGTCAGCATTTTAGTCACTGGCCAAATACAGGAGCTGGTTCTGTCATAGACAATGATATGCTGTGGGAGCCTGTGACCTTCTTCAGCAGCAGGCTTATTTTTTTTTAATAAATAGCATTAAAAATTAGGAATTATTTAGCTGTAACTTCATTATTGACACAGACAGCTGCACACTCCTATGTTTCTTTCTGAGTGTCGATTAGGCTGTGCTGCTTTCACAGTAAGACTGGGACTTTTGTCTGCAGCAATCTGATATACATGCTGCTGCCCACTACACATAAAATCTGTTTAGCTACACAGACAGGTCGACTAGCAAGACAGAATTGCCTTTAACGTGACACTGCGGCAGTCCATTTGATGAGCGTGTCGCTTAAAGGTCTCACTTTTTCTTTCCGTGAATGTTTCCGCTTTGGTTATCACACTTTGAGCTGAGCTGATGACACTCAATAGCAGAAAACACATCTCTATGTTTAAAACTTTTAAAATGCAGAGTTTCTATCCCAAGTAGACTTAACTTATAGGAAGAGCAGAGGGTTGGTAAGTAATTGGGGGTGTAATTAATACAGGGTTGGAAGGTAAAAATCTCACACGTACAACACATGAAATCACCGACCAGCACAGGCAATATTAAAATCACCTCCCCTCCCAGATGTCCGAATGGGCTGTACAGTATTTTTACAATCTGTTACATTTATACAGTACATCTGTATGTCATGCTCCTTTGATCCCTCCCTGAATTCACTAATTCTTTGTATTCTCCTTGTTTCAGGAGAAGCTGTTAGGTCTCATGTCTTTACCCACTAAGGAGAAATATGAAGAGCTGAAAGAAAAGAGGAAACAGGAACAAGAGAAGCGAGTCCAACAAGAGAGACTGGTGAGATTGTGTACTGGTACTTCTGCGTTGAATTTTCATACACAAAAAAAGTTATTTTATTTATTCATATATTTTCCCTCCTCAACAGGCAGCCCAGGAGACCCTGAAGAGGAGGCAGGAGTCTGAGAAAAACCGTCCACCTCCCAGTACCAACGGAGAGCTGCCGCAGCCTCCTAGAGCTCCACGCATGACCAAAGCTGGTGGTTGGTTACCCTCCGCAGACTCCGTCCATGCACGCAGCGAGCTGGAGGACCCCCTCCTGCAGCAGATTGAGAACATACAGTCATTCCTTCGTCAGGCACGAGAAGCAAAGAGGACAGACGAGGTAGCCATGTTGGAGGAGAACTTGCGTCAGCTGCAGGATGAATACGACCAGCAGCAGACCAGCCTGGCCATCGCACTCTCCCAGAAACTGGCAGAGGAGCAGAGCTTGCAGCAGGGGGAGTTCCACCGCCTGGAAGCATGGGAAAGGGAGGAGAGGGAGAATTGTGGCCCCACAGTGGGCTCCACCCAGCCTCCCATCACCTGGGATAGGTCTCTGGAAATCAGTCCGGCAGGGGCCTTCCAAGGACAGGAAGACACTGCCACAGAAGACCTGACTCCTAAAGCTGACAGGAGTCCATCCTCTGTAAGAGCGTTCCCTGCTCTCACAAGCCAGGAAGAGTCACCTCCCAGGTTGAGGAGCTTAGGGGGGCATGTAACCCCCCCTGGTGGTGAAGGACAGAACAGCACACCCCTCAACCCTTTTGATGATGAGGAATCTACTCCCATTGAAGAGGATCCATCTAATCCCTTCTTCGAGGACATCAAGAAGGAACACAAAGAGGTAGCCAATGGGAAGAAAGAATACAACCCATTCGATGAAGATGATGATGAGCAGGAGGACAAACAGACCGCACCTGGCAACCCCTTTGAGGAGGACGGCGACACTGACACAGGCAACCCTTTTCTGGAGGCTTCTGGGAATTCTCCAGGAGTCTCGACCAACCCCTTTGATGGGGACAGTGACGACGGGGTTTTGCCCGATGTGGACATGATAGAGGAGGAACTTCTGCTGCAGCAGATTGACAACATTAGGGCCTACATTTTTGACGCAAAGCTCAGTGGCCGTCTCGACGAGGTGGAGCTCCTGTCACAGAACCTGAGAGAGCTACAGCACACCTTACAGGAACAGAAGAGAAAGAAGCACTGACACCTTTCCCTCAAAATCCCTCTGACTACCTGCTACTTATCAAGTCCTGCAAGGCTTGCTCACTTTATGTGACTAATGAGCCCACTAATTCTAGTTTGGGTGAGGTCTGCTGCACCACGAAAAGATTAGGTTAGTCCCAAAACTAAACACATACTAAAGCTCAGTAGTCTGAAGTGACTTTGTTCATGTCCAAACGTCTTTCTAAACCACTAATCCTGCACAGGGTCATGGGGCTGGTGCCTATCCCAGCATGCACAATATAATATAATATAATATAATATAAGATATAAGCCATGTTGTATCAGCTCAAACACAAACAATGGAAGTATGGCAAATTTTTAATGGGACAGTCAGATGGTTGTTTAAATTGAGTGTAGCTGTGGTCTTGTATCAGGGTGTATGATTGGGCTCTCTGTTAGAAGGCTTGAGAAAAGTTGAAATGTAATTATGGCTAAGGGTGAACAAATGAGACCCACAAAGCACGTTATGAAACGCATAAATTCATAGATCAACAAATCGTTCCAAATTAGGTTAAAAGAGTACTCCACCAATTAAGGATTACGAAACATCTCATGATGGACATTTTTTTTAACCAAGGACCAAAATAGATGCAGTAGATGCATTCTTCTTCCTGTTGCCGAAATTACCCAAAATGCAATTTCACGGTCTGAGATTTGGGTGTGTTGTGCTAATAGTGGCTCATGTAGTGGACGACAGAGGTCTGGTAAGCTCTCTTCTTCCCTTCACTCCACACCTCCTGAATAAGTTTCTTTATTTAAAACGCGTCAGCTTCGGCCCCAGCTGACTCGGACTCAAGTGACATCACTTGAGGAAATTCATCACATTTCATACAGCTCCACCTGGAGAAACAAACTACAGGCTACAAACTAACTGTTTCACATATGCAGCAGTACTCTCAAAGACCCGTAAACAGACTTTATTGTGTTAATTGGGAGTTCCCCTTTAATTACACTGACATTAAAGGAATCTTGTTCTTGTACCTACTTTACTTTATTAATTAATTAATAATTACCAAAGAACCAAACCATGCATTACTGTTCTAACTGGGCCATTAACAACACTCAAAATAACCATCTGATAATTTAATGGGGAAACAATTGGAATTAGACTTTTACGACCATATTTGGGGAGCCTAAACTTTGAAGGAAAGTGTTCATTAAAGTGTTATATACTAAAAAGTAATCACAGGCTTAAACTACTAAACTATAGTTGCACCACTTGTTGTTGGCAGAAGCTGTGAGCACTCTGTGTCATAGACTTAAAGGAGGGAAGTTAAAGGCACATTACACAGATTGAAGACATTCTTGTTGCTCCTGATCCGTAACCGTCACTCGTACTGACCGTCAGAAGGAAAACTGCTTTTAATCTTTAATTGAATAAGTATTTGTTTTAACACCTGTTAATTTCTGTTTCAGTGGAAGTTGCTTTTTTCTGTAAATGTTTCAAATGAACATGTAAACCTATGGTCCCTGCTAGGCGACACTTTGTCTGCATGGTTTAGATGAAAGTCTTAACTGTAGTGGTTTCGCTTCACTGGCCATTTTTTTGTGCATCCTGTCATGTTTGTCTTGGCATGGTTGTATTTTAGATCTTTGTTTTTTAAGCATCTTTAATGCCACAGTGAGCCAAATGAACAAAGCATTTTACACGTCCAACGGTGCGGCCCCTGAAGGTTATGACCTTATTGTTTACAGTGGAACGGCTGATCCAACTGAGCACTTGGGTTGCATGATTCATGTCAGCGTTTCTTCAAAGTGCCGTTGGACGCTGGTCTTTCTATCGGTACAGTATGTGTTCGGACATACTGATAAAATCAATCGACATGTCGCTTTTCCATGCTGCTCGGTCAAGATCTGTACTGAAAGCATGTTATCCGTTCAGTGGTTTCTTATAAGAAGTCCAGTCAAAGTTCATCCACCCAACACTCCCCATAAATGTACTAAAAACAATTTGCCAAGGCCCATAGGAACATCAACTAAATGATTTGGTCAAAACATTTTTTTTGTCACATAAATCAACACTACATGAATGCCAGCAAGTATTATCAGTCACGCAGCTGCTAAGTCATTATATGAATTCATCATCGTGCTTTCCTGTCAGTCAGAATGTCCATATTCCTCTTTATAGAGACAGAAACGGTGTGTTTTGCAGTCTGTTGATCTCACGCTGCTTATCTGTGACATCCACAGATTTTAAGTCAAACGTGACACTGTAAATGTTTTGTGACTGTGTGAATACCTTGAGGAGCTTCTTAGTGTGTAAGCAGTTGTTTTTCTGCTAATTCGGGTAACACCTCTGCATTTAAAACAAATGATTTTGGAATCGCAGACATCAGTTTATTTCCATCTCAGCACCAATAAAAAAGTTGTCTCTGTAAGATGTTTGCATTTTTCGTTCTTGTCGTAAATCTGGTGACATAGCCTAATCAATTTCAACTGATCCTGCCTCTTGCATGAAGACAATGCGATTTAGATTTTTCTAATGTTTTACATATTTAGCAACATCTACAGCCACACAGGCAAATTAATTTTTATTTCAGTGTTTACATTGCAGTGTTGACATTGCGCTAGGTGTAAAATGCATCCAGATGTGTGGATTCTTCAACGAGGTCACAAGGTCAAACACCAGGTCAAGTTATCCAAACCTGGAGCAAAGTATTGACTGCACAAAAACATGATTTGGTAGGTTGGCGGTAGGTTCCTGCTTCTTATGGTGGATTGGAAGGTCTCAGTTCAGCCGGTGGCGATCTTACAATGCACACAGCATAGTGGGCCCCCATATAGTTACATATATTTACATTAAAATACGCAATGTGGTAGTCCTTTTTTGTTATACAAAACCAAAGCCAACATCACTATGCCGCAATATTGTCCAGTGAATCTACAACAGTCATCTCCTTCTCAGCTTCTCACTCCTGCGACGCCGCCATCTGGGCTCGATATTTGCCCGTCATCTCCTTGGGCAGCGGCGTGGTGCCAGGACACGGCACCTGGCCCTCGACTTCACAGATACACTCCCTCAGACAGTACTTTTTTGGCCCAAAATTTGCAGGGTTGGAGGCCTGCATCTTGGCTCGCGCCTCCGCTTGTAACACATCTCTGTAAGCAGGGAGGGAGTACAATAAATGCATTTGTAGATCAGTGCAGGAATGAGCCTTTTTTAAGGCAGACATTTGTGATGACTGTGAAGCATCCATGTTACCTGGTCTTACAGGCTAAAATTCTATTGATGGATACAGTTTATATTAGCTAATTGATCTTGCTATGTGGAATTTGACAATTATATCTACATTACTCTTTAATCTTTGAAAAATCAATGAGCACCAATCACTGTCACATTTTCAGTATCAGTAGCCAAAAGTATGTATCACCATCCCTAATCACAACAAATAATCATGTGAGTGTCATGAAACATGGTCCACACTGAACTCAAAATAATTCTGAATATCTTACTCAGATTTGCCCAAAATCTTCTTCACATGGTGTGAAATTTGTTTGTAGTCCTTCCCTTCCACATCGACCAGAACTTGCTCCCCGTCGTCTGCAAAAGAGACAGAGCCCAAGCTACATCATCATCATCATCATCATCATATTAATAATACAGGTCAAATGTCAGTGCAAGTCTACACACCCAGGTAAAACTTCAAGAACGGGGTTGGTGTCATATTTTTGAACATCATTATTTGGACCCACGGGTTTTTGTACTGAATCTGAGGAATATTGAAGAACACAAATTTCCTGCAAAACACAAAGAGAGACAGTACACAATTTATGAGCAGCATTTTAACTATTATATTATTTAACTATATAGCTATTGACTATTTACGTACATTATGTGATTTGTTATAATTTGAAACACTAATTCAATCCAGAATTATACATGTCACTACTGCAGCCTGGCATCAAGGGATTTTGAGATGGATGTGTTTGCACTTTTTTGGGAGAAACAAGTGCTTGTATTTGATGACTTCACCTAGAAGAGTTTAGATAGGAAGAAGACATAATCTGGGGGTTAAATCAACAAAACAAATTAAAGCTGAAACGATTAGTGGATGGATCTATTAGTCAGTCAATCATCAGAACATTTATTAGCATCTATTTTCTAATATCTAATTAATTAAATCTCTGGTTTCAGCTTCTCTAATTTGAAACGTTGTTGATTTCCTTTGTCTTCTATAATAAGAAACTGAATTCTCACGGGCATTTTTTTAAATATTTCACGGACCAAAATTAATGGCCGATTAATCGGTAAAACAAGAAAATACTTAGCACAATTATAGATAATGGAAATAATCATTAAGCAACAGCCCTGTAAGAACACAGCACTGACATTTCCCTTCCAAGTCCATGCCGCTTTTTCTATTGCACTGTAAATGTAATTACATTTATATTTACTCATTTGGCAGACGCTTTTATCCAAAGCGAAGTATTAACAGAGCATCAAATATGGATCTACAACTGACAATACATACTTAGTAAGAGCAGCAATAATTCTAGTAAGAGCTCATAGTACATATCACATCATTGGGTAAATACCTAGGGAAGGAAGTAAGAGTTAACAGAAAGTGCAATCAGAACAAAAAGTGCAGTCAATACAAGATTATTGTAGGGGATAGAAGAAGGAGAGCACAGGAAGTGCATGTTAGAGGTTAGTTCGTTCGTTAGTTAGAGGTGTTATAAGAGGAAGAATAAGAATTATTTCAGTTAACTTATGTACATGTATTCTATGAAATATTATGTCAAACTGAGTGAAAGAATTACACGCGCACAGGAAACTGGAATAATCAAAGTGGTGGTGATGATACTTTTGAGACAACATTTTCTGCAGCTGTGTTTAATCTGTAAACGTGCGTAGCTGTTGTCGGCTCTGACCTTGCCCCGTCGCTGAGCTCTCCATGTGTGTTGTAATTAACAGTCATGATCTTCACTCTGTTTTTAAAGATGATGTCGCCCTTCTGGAGGTAATCCAGAGTCCTCCTGATGGGAAACCTTCCTTTCATAGGCATTTTAAAGTCCTCTTTTTTTCATTTACAAAATACTATTTGAAAATCCAATGTGCCTGTTCGGAGTCGCACAGCAAACGGAGAGGCGCCTTTTGATGACGTCGAAAGTCGTCAACCGAGGAGCGACCATAATATGTTTTTTTTTCCAATACTGCATGCATCTATTTATCTGTCTACCAGTGTAGCGATGAGAGAGAAAGGCAAATGAGAAATGAAACAATTCATGCAAAAATTATACTTAAAACATTAAAAAACACTTAGGACTTCTAATGGTTTAGAAAAGGGGTACTTACTGACTGTAATGCCATAAGGTCAAGATCCCAAATTAACTAATAACGTATTTAATGTGTATAAAAGCTTTTCTGGATTTTTGATGGAGGACAGACATAAGTGTTCACACCCGTGGGAAAAAATCTTAATATTGGCTTTTTGCTGAGACATCAAATCTTTTTAATGAAGTCTTTGCCAATAATAATCTAAATACATCTTTCACTTAACTGATGACAAAAAATCTGGTGGGATGTTGGGTGCTAAAGATTTAATACGAGAAGGGACCTGGTCAGAACCCCTTCATATCTCACAGGTCATAGATTGTGCCATTTTAGCCTTTCATTTTCTGCATGAACAGACTCAGCCATGTCATATTTCATAATTGTTTATTTCTGCTATAATGCTTAGCTTCAGAGAAGCCAATCTCAGAGACTGGAATGCCGATACAGGAGCTCAGTCGTTAATACATTTGTTTTAAATCTTTATCGGTGTGAGGTAGAAATGTAGGATTGTGACAGAATTGAGCAAAACATGAATGTTTCAGTGTTTTGAATCTCTTGATAATGTCTGAAGAAATACATTTTTATGAGCAGAAAAACAAAGTACATTTACACAGTATAAAAATTTTAACCATAGGATACTCAATTCACAAAGCTGAAAAACAAAATTCTGATCTATTATTTTCGAATGTGGGAGCTGCTCATGGTAAATATTTTAAAGCCACAACATTTAAATTAAACATTTTTCATACAGCATTTCATAAAATGCACTTTAAGCAACTTCTTCATGCACTGCAATGCACTATAAAAATTATATCAATGCACCTTATTAGGGCGGACAGCCACAAGATTGTAAAACCCGCCTTAAAAACAACATGCACTCATTTTTATGAAATTACATGTACAAAGGTCATTTCACGACAGTGCCTTTACAAACAGTCTGTAGAGGTTTTAAACCCAAATATTACAATTGACATTTATTTCACAAGACATATTCGGTGTTGACTTCTTTATGTCCCTGTTATCATTCACACTGCTGTGGATGCTTATTCTAAACCTTTATACAGGTGGGTAAGCCGTCGCACATACAGTCTTCAAGACGTCAATGCACACGAGACTGGCTATCCACAAAATCTCTTGTTTTTGTTGAAATCAGGGAAACCTGCCCAAAAGTACTTTAAGTACACTTAGTATGCAACAAGCAAATTTGTTCTCAACAAATTAAAAGTTTTTAGTAAACATTAAAAAAAAGTTTTAGTCAGCATGAAGACAGTGGAACACCACAAACGCTGATTGATGTGCACTTAGCAGAGTACAAATGCAAACAAAAGTACAAAAAACAGCAGCATAGCTACACGTAACATTTACGTAACATTTCTGAATGCAAAATCTTTAAGAGAATTTGATTCCTTAAAAGAAATAATTGCCATTGATAAATACACATACAAAATGCAGATCGAAAGAGACATTCATGACACTGATGGGACAGAAGGAAGTAACATATAATCGATTGTCATAAAGGGAAAAAGTGATGAGGTGATTGCACAGGTTCTATTAGCAACACATTCATGATAACCCAGAAACAAGTGTACCTAAATGTAAAAACACACCCAAACTTAAAATCTGACATGTCATTCAGTATATAAAAAAGATGGTCACGTCGGAATGAGCTAAGAATGTAGTAGCTCAATGCTCGGATAGCGAGGCAATGTGAATACAGATTTAGCATGAATTAATTGAAGTTTAAGTTCATTTTTGTACCTGATTGGAGATATCATTCCAACTAATATTTACATTTATTTAAAGTAAAGTACTGTACATTAATGTCTTGCAACTTCGAGAAAATTCATTCGGTCAGTTTCAAAATTAAAAAGAAAGGAAATTATTACAAAGCATATTTCAATCCCTTGTTGTATAACAGAACAGTCATACTTGGTCTTTGTAAAAGCCTGAATTCTCAATTTGAAAGCAGAGCCACTGAAAATACCAGTTTAAACTGCGGCAATGTTCCCAAATACCAAATAAACAAATATTTTACAGCTTCCAAGTACACTTTTAAAGTAAGTACTCAGATTTACTTTAGTCTTAAAGACTGGGTTAGACTTTTTTAAAAGGTGGAAATTCCACTTCCTGTTTGTTAGATTAAGGACTCGGCTTCTTAGCTCATCTGATATTGGCAACAGCAGCTAGTGCTAAACTATGAATGTGATCAACATGAGAGCGTGGTAAGGCTTGGATAAGACTAAAACTATTTAAAAAGGCTTAGGCCAGATGGTAAAGCTTGCATGAAGTGCTATAAAGATATTAAAGGAGATGAGCACAGTTGCGGCTGCAGAGGATTCCTTTTTTCGTTCAGCTGAGAGCGACTGAGTTTAGGTCAGAAACTGCAGACCACACTGCATCAGCTCCAGAAAACATTCCAAGTGTCATCCTGGCTTTCAAGTGCCAGTTTATCTTACTTTACCAAGGAGTCCTGAATGACTTTGCACCATGCATCGTTAGAAAACAAGGGGCTGCTGCAGGATTTTGGACAGGGGTTCGACAGTAAACCCCTCACGAGACAAAGACAGTACTTGAAGTGGAGACTCGCTTATCTTCAATTCAACAGTTCTGGGTGCTGAAGTGATGGGCTGTCCTGGCTGCTGTACTCAGCCGTCTCCATCTTGAGGATGTAGGGAATGATGCTGTCAATAGAGACGTTACCTATCAAGCCAGTGAAGAAGAGCTCCTCTGTGATGCTGGAGTTCATGAGGCGCAAGGCCGGGAGACGAGTCAGGATACGGGTCAACCTGGGGAAACAAACACACAGCAGTTCCTGCAAAGTCACTTTGATATTTGCTCACTTTGTTTTTCTGCTTCCTTGGCGTGTGCACACATTGCCACAGTCTTCATGAGCCAAATTTATGTCAGCTAGCAAGAAAGACACGCGTATACCAGTGAGTATTTATTGACAAGTCTTGTCTATAGTTGACTGATCATCCAATCATGAGTGTGTGTGTGTGTGTGTGGTTTGGTTATTGGTTATTGTGACAACAAATAAACTAAAACACAGCCTCACACCATTTTCCTCAAATATAGGGATATGTTTTTTGTTTTTTTTAACTAAATCATCATGTTGAGCTACTCCACTATCTTCCCATGTTCCCTCGGTAACTGAATAAGTTCCCCTTGGGGTACACATACTCCATAGATCGGATGTTTGAATGTACCTGTAAGTGTCATCAGTGTAGGTTTTCTGCACGTAGTCCTGCAGCTCCATCAAGGCTTTCTCCTGGAACTTCTCAATTTGCCCGCCGCTGTCCACACTTGGATGATCTGACAAGTTAAACACAAATCCAAATTGAAAAAAAAAACAGGCCATTTAATAAAATCATTTTCACTCGTCCATGGAACTCTCTTTATCTGACTGATAGAAGTAATGAAAGTAATTTGCTTTAAGAAAAGCTGACACTCTTCAGAGCAGGCTCACCTGGGCTGAATAACACTATAGCTTTCAGGTAGGCATATTCGTAGCTGTCAATGTCCAACCTGGTCATGCTGTTACAGAACTCCTGGAACTTCCAAATATGCTCCATCACCTGCTTCACCCGCTCCCCTGAAAGCTTGTCTGGGAGAGAGGAAAAAGCCCAGTTTGATATTTCAAGATTCATAATTTACTTTTTCTGACGTGACAAAAACATTCTGACACGTCATTGTCATCAAAACGTGCAATTCTGAATCACTGCTAGTTTTGTCAAGTTCTTTTGACATGTAGTTTACATCAAGTTCAATTTTGGCATCTGAGCCATCATGTTTGACTCATGGACAAATAATAAACAATAATCTAGCCCCATCTGGAGCTCATACTGGAATGTAAAACAATAGAATGGTATCAACAATACCTACAATGCCACAAGTGCTCGACAAATGAATGAAACAACGGAAGAAAACTTATCTACAGCCCGTTATCCCGTCCCTCCCGCTGGAAAGCCAATCGTCTACTTTTAACAGCCAAAGCGGGAATCATATTTCAGCCTAGGGATGGACGATATGGCCAAAACTGTTATCGCGATAAAAAAGTTTCATATCTTTCAATATCGATAATTATCACGATAAGTATCAAATCGTTATTTCTTTCGAGTTTAAAGGCTGATTTTTGCTCCTGAGTTAAAGTTGAAGAAACCAGATGGTTAATTGTGGTTTAAACTTTCCTTTATGGTCAACACTTGATGCCAGACAGTGAATCACTTCACAAATCTGAGGAAGAACATTCAAAACAATTATGAAAAAATCTTTGTCAACAAATATGCATAAGTAAAATTAAGTATAAGCTTTTTTCAGTCCTTTTTCCTCAACAAAATAAACATCTTCATAAAAAATAAGTCTGTATGATTCAAGTGACTAAAATAATATTTATTGAATATTTATTGAACATTTGTTATATTGTTATAGAAAAAAGTTATATTGCGATAATTATTGTTATTGTCCAGCACTATTTCATGGTGACGCATGCGTAGTACAAGTATAACCGGTCGGGAAAATCGCTTTTAAACCTTATTTTGGGACAAAGTTGTCAATCTCTTTCAGCGATTTTTATCAGATTTTAATGCTGATTCTATTCATGTAGTTTTTATGTCTTGGTGAGCAGTATAAGGGCAATTCTGGCTCTCTCCCCTGTCATTTAGATTGGAGCCTGGTCTTGTTGGTCTGAAACAGCTGCCCGGAAGCGTTGCCAAGATGGCGGCCAAGTGCAACTTAGAAAAAAATAAATCTCATTCCTTGAGTCCTGCTTGTGTTCTGTGTGTCCTACTGAGAAATGACGACGAGATCTGTGGTCCATACCGTCCTGGATGCTGCTCTGGAGGTGGTTGATGATGGCAGTGAGGATGGTCGACAGGTTCATCACATGAGCGCACTGAGCAAGACCCAGAGTAAACAGCTCATTCCAGCAGGCTCGCACCAAACTGGTGTTTGCCTCCTGACTGAGAGACCAGACAAAAAAGTGTAAGCACTTAGATGGAAAATAATCAACTGTAAAATAGACAGGAGCGTGTAGTGTTATGGTATTTCCTACTTTTACAATTTGTTCATTTCTTCCCTTATTCAAATATTGTGCAGAAATTTATAGAAGAGAGAGAGAGAGAGACAGAGAGCACGGCGGTGCGTTAAAAATGTTACAACAGCTGATCTTTCACAGGCTACTGCAGCACTGATAGACGAAACATATTTTGTCTTTGAAACCTTAATTTTGGACTTTTGTCAGCACAAGGGGCGATCGCTCTGCTTCTCCCAGTGAATCCACTGAAGCATTTCACACCAATTTCATCATTTAACATTATTTAACAGCAAATCCCTGGTCTGTTTTATAACATCCGATATGAACAAGCATCGAAAGACGGAGCATTAAGTTGGGACATGTTTAATTCCATTTTGCTCACATACTGTAAGTAAAGCCATAGAAAAAAATAGAGAAGGTGTGTTTTTTAACCTCCTTGTTTCCTGGCACATCACAAAGGGAAAATACTTTAAAGCTTTTCCTAGTTTTTAAACTGATTTTTGTGCATAAGAGATGGTGATTGAGATAATACATTTATTGCAGTAATCTTATGCACAATCAACGTCTCTTTCTTTGCATGTTTTATCTTGTGCTTCTGCAGTCTTTACGTTAATCTGACAGCAATCTATTCTTGGTCTGATCTAGTAAGATTGCCATTGTGACTTCTATGTAAAAGTGACCAGTCATACATGAGACCAATGTGTTAAATTTCTATGGAACTAATGTAAAGGGGTGCATGTCTGTAAGGGACTTAACACTATAATTTAAGACTCACCCAAGAGCAGAGAAGGCAGGGATGGAGCGTGCCCAGTGCATGGAGAGAAAGAGAAGTCTGGATGCTGACTCACAGATGTAGTGTACATTCAGATACTCGGGCATGGGGCTAGGCATGGTCAGCTGGACAGAGAGGAAAAGAGAGAGATACAGGACATAGGAAAATAGATTATTTTTAAAAATATGAGACAAATGAGTACCAGATGCCAAAGTAAAAGGAACGCAAACAAGTGTCTCGATTGGACTTAACAACAAGCCACTT
This sequence comes from Lepomis macrochirus, assembly GCA_024633595.2. NCBI lineage: Eukaryota > Metazoa > Chordata > Actinopteri > Centrarchiformes > Centrarchidae > Lepomis > Lepomis macrochirus. The sequence continues at coordinate 19,835,846 of JALXJV020000014.1, read as the reverse complement.
TTTCTGTATGTTTTGACAGAGAAGTGTTCAATATACAGTAAAACCCTTGGTAAATATACATAATGGTCTTTTTTTTGTTGTTGTAATTTCACAACACAGAAGGCATTAAATTTTTTCAGGAGTCAATTTCGCTCTCAAGGAAAACAATTTGTATTCCTAAATTATTAATAATGTCAGTCTGTTATTCGAGCCATTAGCTGTACGAGGTGACTCCACCCACCTTAAAGCCGACATGGCTGTCTGTGAGCAGTGGTCCTTCCACCTCAATGATGGGGGTTTCCTGGTCTCGACCAATCAGCTGGATGGTTGTTCCACCGACACATTGTGACTTATCTGCCAGACTCTGTCTGACCCCTACTTCAGGTGGGTTGAAAACTTTAGCCAGGGTGTCAAAGGCACTGTGCACAACACACACACACACACACACACACAAACACACCTTTAAGTCATTTGATTTGTGGAAACTCTGCGAAATAAATAAAAATGTGTCTCCTTCTTGTGTATGTATAAAGCAAGAAGAAGGTAAAATGTCTAATGTCAAAAATCACTGCAGATATTATAATTCAAAACTTAAGGTAAATTACTTGCATTAAATGTTAGCTACATATTAAAGTGTCATATCTAGATTTAAGTATAAGGTTAATTATTACTTCTTACAATATTAGAAGGCCAATTAGGGTTGGGATACCTGTAGTCTTCTGGAATTAACTTATACATAATACTGAAACTTAAATTACACAGTATACATTACAATTGAAAATAGAAGAAAGAAAACAACCCTTGATGAAGTCCTTGTTCTATCTGTCCTTTTAAGCCTTTTTCTAGCCTCTATAGAGATAAATCTATTCCATTTTAAATAATCTGCCAAAGACAGACCATGAAAAGATGAGAATTTATGGAGGGTCTGGTTAAAAGTGAGTGACGAGATGGTGCAGATACCTCTCACAAACACACTCCCCTCCTCTCTGTGCACTGCTGACTGACCGTGTTATCTCGCTGGCAGATTGCTCCTCATGTTGGCTGTCTGAGGTATCACCATTGTTTAGATTCTCTTTAAGGGAGTCGCTAAGGTTGGCCAGCGATGTCACCACATTGGCTAATGTCCCCAAGTCCCCCTGCCCAGACTCCATCTAAAGACAAACGAAACATCGCACATTATTTTCCATCAAATAGGTCAGTCGAACTGGGATCCTCTTTAGACACAAAATAAGGGGATCCTAAGCTGGAGCAAAGCACAGAAATGTGTTGCCTGCAACAAAAAGGGATGACAAATGCTCCTTAAAACATATTAATAAGATAAATAAAGATTGAAAAAACAAACAGATTAAGCTCGATTTTAGCCTCAAATTGGTCGCCAAAGTTTAGAATCTGATCAGAATTTCTGCCAGATGGGTTGTCATTTGACACAGAGTTTAAGAGGGGTCATAGTGCCTGTTAAATTGCCTGAAAAATCAACGACCTGGCTGTCAGATGACCAGATGAATTTCTAGCAGGTCAGAAAGTACGCTTGGCTGTCTTACAGTTTGAGGAGTCTAAAGATTCGTTATAAACTGTAGTGAGCTTGTTTTAATATTACATGTTGTCTTGACTTGACTAAAACTAAACTTACATAACATACAGACTATATCGTCTGCATCTTCCAGGCATCTGCAGCTTTTTACTTTCCATTCATAGCAGAATTGCAAGTAAGGCTGCCATTCTCTCTTTTTTCGTCAACATTGAAGACACGATGTACCTTGTTTGAACAAAGTTTATTGGTATTGTCAATGGACAAAACCGATGAGTCGATCTGTACAGTGTGAGCATAAAAATCGCAGGTTCTGGCCGTGCAGACAGGCCGATTAAAGCGTGAAGTGTGAGTTAACACAAAGTTTAAGATTAATAAAAATGCACAGTGTCTTATACATTTCAAGCTCGAACCCTTTATTTTGTTGACCCTGTAATTCTAAGCACCAAATATAACAGCTTCACAATGCAAGAGCAACAAAACCTTGCAACATCTCTGTCTAAAGGATCCTAATTCTATTACAAGGAGCAGAAGGAGGAAGGCAGGGAGATGTTACATTTACGGGGCCTGCAGTAACAGCTGTACCTTTGAGTCACTGGCCAGCAGCAAAGTTCCATCACTCTGGATGACCGGCTGCTGGATATTAACCAGCATCCCCTGGTCCAGCAAGCTGGATCTGCACATGACACAGAGCATCATCAAAAACCAGCTCACATAACACCGACATCACCAGCTGAGAGCCCAGGCCTGAGGTTTGTCTGTAGATTTGTTTCCCACTGACCTGGAGCCATCTGTCTCTGCATCCGAGATAAAGGTTGGTGTGGCGATGAGCGGGCTGTTTAGGTCCTTGCGAATGTAGATCTTTTGGGTGGAGGCAGCACAGTTGGAGTGCTTCTCTCTCGGCACTATATCGATGGGCTTCCTCTCACTCTGGACAGCTGAGGATAAACAGCAAGCAGACAACCTGTATTCACTTTTTTTCGAACGGCTGTAGCTGAACAGTCATCATAATCCAAGTGATCATAGAAGAATATTTTTCTTTTCTTGTAGATCAATATATCACAGTAATAAATGAATCCACTAGACACTTCTCTGTGACAGAAAATTGACGGATGGTTTAACCAATTAAAAAATAACTCTTTGATTTAAGTTAAAATTGACTCCTACTCATAATGAGACGATGAGCTTCCTAGCTACTATAGTTAACGGTAGTGTTAGTGTTTGCTACAGATCTGATTGTACTGACTGAAACTCTTCCGCAAACTTGCAACCACATACAAGAATTAAATTTAACTATTGTAACTGTAAATGTCAAGCAGGAAAATAAAGACATTTTACGTTTTTTTAGGTAGCTGAATTTGATCTTTTTGAATACTTTTAATTGTCTGTAGCTACCCTGATAATACCTGCTTTGTTTCCGAGTGGCAATATAATGGTATACACCGTGCAATTAGGGATGGATATCGCTACTTGATGCCTTTATGGTATCGAGCAAAACTGTCGAGTATCAAGTGGTATAAAAACGTCTCAGTCAAACCACTACTTCATTCAATACTTTCTGTAAACAGATCATGGCAAAAAAATACTATGTGTAAGCTTTTGCTTGCAGATAAACACGCAAGTAACACAATGAATGAAATGAAACTTGATGTGCCTGCCGCTTGTAAGTCCATGTGTCATTTTAACAGCCCCTTCACCTTTGGCTGCTCAGGCATGTTGCAAGGTTGGTATCGTTGATACAATTCTATTGTCACTGTTGCAATTTGATCACCACAAGCTTGGCTTTCCGTTGCTTTCACCTTCTGGTATCACTGGTGTGTTTAATTGTTTTAAACTTGTGAAAGCACTTTGTAACTGGTTTTTGAAAAGTGCTCTATAAATAAAGATTATTATTATTATCACTTAACACTACTCTACATTTTTATTTGCTATTCATCAATCACTGCGTTCCATCATATCAATTAAACGCTTTTGTGGCGCAGCACCGATCAGCTGATTTTTCTCACAGAGCCTCAGGCTGCAGCTACAACAGATATCAGATGTAGTCTGTGTGATCATCTGGATTGCAGACTCTCTTTTCCTCTGTTTGCTTCTTTAGACTCTTTAGTGCAGTTTAGTGACTTGTTTAGCCGACTCCTTTCTTATTTTCTACTTCTGTCTTCTTCTACTACTGTCATCTTTTTTAAGGAGGTTCGCGACTTGCAACTAAAGGAAAAAAACTTGTGGAGATCTTTCAATTCAGTTTATTGATCGAAAGTTAACAAAATAATTATCCGTTGTTTACTTTTAACAAACTGTAAATGTAACTTTAATTCGTTTTCCACAATTCATGTGGTCACTAAACTGTTTCACTCCTCTTTCGTTCATACAAAAAAACTCCCTGAGGATGACCAAATTAGGATGAGAAGGGATCTGATACAATTTCCCAATATGTTATGTAGCAGTTATTTGAAAAAAGAAATGGATCTTCTCGCTTGTCCATAACAACAATAAAATAATTTTAGGCTACCAATCAACTAATATGGCTTCAACAGGTGGCATTTCACGCAAGGTATCGATTGTACTGAAAGTACTGTATGGGTATCAGTATCCCTTTAAGGGTCCTGGTTTTGGTACTGGTATCATAAAATTTTAAATGATACCCAAACCTATGTGCAATGGTAGAAATGTGTCAACCAGAAGAGATTTGGCATTAAGGTTTCAACCGTGGGAGCTATTTCTTAGTTTCTCTATATATTTGGGGCAGGCTATGTAGCAAATCAGGGTTGGACTTTCGCGTGATCTCGCAAATCCAGCTGCCTTGCAATGTAACGTGACTTGGAACTGTATATCACATGCTAACAGCCGCAGAAGAGAGTTTTCTTATGGTCTCCTGGATTTGGATCCAAACTCACACTCAGTCTTCATCCCCATCTTAAGGCATTTCCTCAATCGGCAGAACTGGCAGCGATTGCGGTGGTGTTTGTTGATGACGCAGTCCTGTTTACTGCGGCAGCTGTAGGTCAGGTTCTTTCTCACGCTCCGCTTGAAGAAGCCTTTACATCCCTCACAACTGACCGCTCCGTAGTGACGCCCTAAATACAAAGAAAACTGGTCAGAACGAATGAGTCACTGTGTGTGTGGGTGCACATTCAGTTGTTCAATTGCTGACAATGTGCAGAAAAACACACTGTGGGTGGGGTTTAGCATCAGGATACATCATTCAAAATACATACAAAACCACACATCGCCAAGTAATGCAGCTGTAAGTACCTGAAGCCTTGTCCCCACACACCAAACAGTACTCCACTGGCTGCGGCCGGCTCAGGTCCCCTGACTGCCCTAACAACCGCTCCATTGACACTGGATCTGTGACAATCTGAAAAGAAAAGTCGAACAGAGGCCATTAATCTTGTGTTTCACCTTAACACAATGTCAATAATTATAATATAATATATAATTATACCACTGTGAGAAAATAACAAGTATCAAATATCAAGACCAAGATACTGACAATAGTATCGTCATTTACCTGGGGGTGATATTATGAGGGAACTGTACCTGTATCCTTCCTGGCATCAGGCTGTCTGCAGCAGTAAAGATGAGCTGCTTAGTGTTGTGGCTGTCTGGCGAGGCCAGGATAACCTTGCCTGCCCCTGAGCTGTCAGCCGTAGTCAGAATGAACTGCTGCTTGGGAGCACTGGATGGCTTCATTGCTGTCACTATCTGGATCTTCTGACCTGTCTGCTGGTCAGTTACAATCTGAGGTGAGATGGAAGAGGAAGGTAAAGAGAGAGAGAGGTGGAAATGAACATGCACCAATGGGGTTGAAGTAAAAAAACAGAAGAGAGTGACACTGGAGGTGGGAGAGCTAAGTCATATGTAACATCAACTCGTTCAGAGCTGCTGCTTATGTGCTGAAAGAGGACAACATCAACAGGCAGCCACAGCGCCACATTCTCTGAAGCCAACTAATGTTGAGTGCACAGCAGTTACCTGTATTCGCTGTGGTGTTGTGGCAGCCTCAGTGGAGATGACCTGAAAGCGCTGTGGAGACTCATTCATCATTGAGTCTGACGGAGAGGACGACACCTGCAAGTTGAAACACATTTCAACAAACACCTAATTATAATCAATAAGTCTGCAATATGCAACACTTGTATAATTTACTTTAGGTAAGTACAAGTCAGACCTGTCTAGAGTACCTCTAAGTACAGAAGGTATGTCTCTATGGCAACAAGTCAATATCCACTAAGCACACAGCCTGAGAGAAGCACCACAGTATTTCCACGTGTAAAAAGCCTTCACGTGGGTTATATGGAACAACTCAGACTGCCAGCAAAGTACATCATTAAAAGTCTCCCTTTGTACACTCACCTCTGCTTCATGCTCAGAGTCCACTTTCTGCTGAGAGAGCAGATTCAGGTTGGTCGTCATGATGCTGTAAGGTCATTAGTGAGGTCTGTTTGGGGAAGATGCCACATAAATTAATCAACCACAAAGGTACAAACTGTCACAGAAGAGCAGGAAACAGTTTTATAGATATAATGCTCGTCCTGTCACAAAAAAAAACACCTTCGCTCAGGACAGCAAAATGAAAAACTAATGTCTTTTCAACATGCAATCATTTAATGGTGACAAACATTAAATTAAAATTAACAAAGTATGTATAACATCTGTTTCCTGCTTCATATCTTATCTCCTCAAGTAAGCAGATAATAGCTTTTCTCCCACATCACACCTGCTGTAATATTTTTCCTGTTCAAACACCTTAGGTAAATATTTTGTGTAACTGAGTGTGACTGGGACCGGGAGATTTGAGAGAATGATGATAAATCACATTACACCACAGTCTGAACCTCACACTGTCCAACAGGACACTGCAACAAAGGTGGACAATTCATGTCCATCCATAGAAATGTACCCCCTTTTATATGCACATCTCTACATCATACTAGTTTTTACCTATGACCTGGTTTATCCCTTTTACATGTGACTTCATACTGATTATAGAGTCAAAAGTGTTACCTCTGTACCTCTGCATATTTGCACTCAGATAATTAGCTGACATCATAGAAATGTTCTTTTTTCAGTGGAGACAAGTTTGTGACCAGAAAACTGAAAGCTGAGTGTTTACACTTTAGTTAAATGTTTTGCAAGCCATGAAACGTTTGCAAGAAGGAAAAAGTTAATTGAAAACATCTTAAGTTGTGATCACTGCATTTGAATGCAGATGGAAGAAATGCATCAAAACAGTTTAAATGTAACACCCCTAATGGCACATCAAAATCAGGGCCACAGACACAATCCATTCATATTTGATACTGGTATTTCTTTGGGTATTTCACATATTTGTTGTTTTTCCTCTATAATTGTATATTTTATTAAATTTACATATCCGTAATTTGTCTGCAGAACACAAACCCGGCATAATGCACATGAAAATATCTGCCACATTGTTCTTTCTCCAAACATAGTTCAATTATTCTTTTATATTCTGCATCTATTCCATATTTACATTTTTTACATTTATTTATGTCAACGCTATGTTTGTCTACCTGTAGCACCTCATCACCAAAGCAAATTCATCGTACGCGTAAAATACTACTTGGAAATAAAGCTCTTTCTGATTTCTGACAACCTATACACCTGTATATCAAGTTTTGAGTGGCCATAGTGCATTTGGGCATCTTCCTAGTCAGATTTAAGTGATAGCATAAACTCCTACCATGAATTACCCCCTTATAATAAAGAATACGATTTGACAGCAGATGTGAAAACTGATTAATGTGCCTGCAGTAGTAGCTCCACAAGCTCACTGACCAGGGGTGTGTGTGGTGGGGGGGACGTGCTGCTTCATTTTGTTTACCGATTGGTCTAGCAGAGCCCATCAGTACCTCCTTGCTCTAACGCAGAACAAAATGGAGAATCTGGCAGTCAGCCAACAACACTGGAGACGAATCGTTATGATAAATATGTTACGAGAAATTTTCTTTGCATACAGTAGAGTGGGGGACGGTGTGCTGGATGTAAATGTAAAAATGCAGCTTTGGTGAATAAAGTCAACGTCACTGTAATTTCAACCACTTCTGTCCCCTAGATGGCAAAGGTAAAAGGGTCGAGTTCATATGCAGCAACTAACACACAGCTTTCCAATGTTAGCTGTTTAAGCTAGCGCAATGCGAGTAAACGCAACAGGGGCTGCAGCAAGAGCCGACTGTATCCGTCTCTCTCCTTGTATCTCTCATTCTAGCATGCGGGGGTTGCTTCAGGTTTAATCGACAGTAAAGCCACATTAGGTTAACTGTCTGTAAAGCACATCAGCGTAGCCGGAGCAGCGTTTCACGTCTCGTGCCCAGATCCCGAGTTGCCAGAGTCGGGCAGGAAGGGAGCTGCGCATCGGCTGGCTAACAAGCTAGCGGGGTCATTAGCTGCGCTCTTTTATCATCCGGTATCACGGAGAGCTAAATACGGTTTTCTATCCGGGACTGAGACTTACCTCCGAGAAACGGTGGTCACGAATTTAGGGCTCTCTGCTATTTTATAAAATATATGTTTTGGTTTTCTTCTGTTAAAGGTCATAGTTCGTGACCCCGCACCGCCAGCGCGTCGACGATGGTTGAAGGGTTTTTTTTTTCCTCCTTCCTCTCTCTCTCGCGTCCCCGCGCGCCTCCAACCCCCCACCCTTGGCGCGAGCCAGACAGGGCTGACGTCATCCTGTCTGACAGTCCAGGGACTTTGCTTTGCTGTCAAGATATGTGATAGAAAATGAACACAACAAAAGAAAAAGTGTAATAAGGGACGCATTAGAGACAAACTCTAGTTGTTTCTCAACCATTAATGTATTTCTGGTCTGCTCTCCTCAATGAGACACAATGTCACAAAGCTTTGAAAACGGTGGGACAAGAAGGTGTCATATAGGCCTATAATAAAACAAAATGATAGCCTATATGCCATTTGTAATTCCGTTGTTAATACAAATATTTCTAAGCATACAAATGTTTGGTCAAATTCCAAGTAATTATTTTCATTATTATTGAATTTATATTGTAGTTAGAACCAAAGGTCATTTGAATAGCCTAGTTAATTATGTTGTCATGTCTTCATAGATAAGATAAGATAGGATATTCCTTTATTAATCCCACATAGAGGATATTCATGTTGGCACAGCAGCACAGAGGAAGGTAAAGAACCAAACTTATTCTACAGTAAAAGTAGAATAAGTTAGGTTTCTTATGTAAACATATAAATAATATAGCTACACACTATACACACAATATATAGTTCCGTTGGAAAACAAATGCAGCATAACATTGCTACTGGTCCCTCTTTTTTTAAAAGAGCTTGCAACATTGAATTTTAAGCTTAAAAGTGGTAAACATGGCCACATAATAAATGCAAACAGCTCATCTCTGCTGTTGTAATAAATGCACTTTGGCATGTTAATATTATTGCCATCAATATTTCAGAATCAGCTCAAAACAATACAGTCTTGACAGGTTACACTCCCTGAACTCCATGGATTACTGAGCTATCGAACTGCAAACTCAAGTGCCAAAACCATAAAACATATAGACAGAGCACAACAGCAAACCTGTTATTTTAAAAGTGTGACATTAAAAATAAGGCACTTGATATCTGGAGCAGAAGTTTAACTATTATGGGCCCTGGTTTACAGTGAAAGTTGATTTTTCAGAGTTTGAATTTTGGGTGGCAGCTCACTTTTACCAAGATTGAGCATTACCTGCTGAACAAAGCTGAAAGTGTTTTTCATACACTTGGGGTAGTCCAAGTGCAAGGCATAAATCAGTCCGAAAAACAGACAGAAGGCCTGAGGTAGGTTGGCCAGATTGCCCATCACAACACCCCTTCCAAGACTATCCCAACTCTGGATTGAGCGGAGGACTTTCCTGATCCACACAGAGGATTCCCACTGGAGTCTGACTGTACATGGCGTTGTCAGTTACATCCTACAGCGCAAGACACAGATTGACAAGTACAGAACATAACCATACCAGTTATCACAGATAATTCAGTGTTGTCCTCCAAATATAGACTGTTATCATGAAGTGTCATACAATATAAACTGCACTTGAAGTAATTATTAAAAAGAACAATACATGTCTTGGACTTTCTGCCTGGCAGCCAACAACACTTTACTCCCTTTCTGTCCCAGTTGTGTATAAATGATTAAATATTTCCCAAAAAACTTTGGTTTTGAGTGTGCTTGTTGATAAATTAAGAACCAGCATTTAATGCAAGCCCACTCAAAACTCCTATTTGAGTTTGGAAGTCAGAGACACTTGCCCAACTGGTGATAATAAAAAACTCAACAGTGGGTAAGCTCTCTTTAGCTGCCAAGCTATAATTGGTGCACAATCTTAAACCCTGACTTGTAATGTACAGATCCAAATAAGACAGTTGACAAAAAATCATTTTCAATCTAAACGCAAGCATTTAATAAATATTATCGCATGTCACACAAGCTGACAAAATAAAAAAAAATGATGTGTAATGTTAATTTGAACAACTTTTTTTACATATAAATCTCAACAGATGTTTTCAGTTTTAGTCAAATCAATTATCCATATGTTAAAAAATCTGTTTTATTTTTTTTGGACAAAAAATCTCCAAACAAGTCTGGAGACACTGAATGATGATGAAATTACTCAGAAAATTGACATGTCCTCCTTGATGGCTTAAAATGATATACCGTAATAACTATGCACCTGCCCCCAAGATGACTAGCAGTCCCCGAAGAGCAACGCACCTGATGTCTGTTGGCTCAGTGGTCTGGAAGATAGTGCTAAATTACAACATACGGTTAGTTAAAGATATCAAATACACTCAATAACTTTGCAGAGTTCCAGTAGGGCTGGCCCGAATGTCATTTTTTGAGCTTCGACGCTTCGATAGTAATTAAGAGCTAATAATCGAAGCTTCGCCCCTTTGGGGGGATGAGTTTACATGCAAATGCTGCGTTCCATTTACCTCGGAAGTCGGAGGTTGGAGCTGGGAATGACGTCAGACCCGAGTTGACGGCGTTCCAGTTTACCTCGCTCGGCCAGCTGTTTGTTTACAACTAGCCAAAAAAACGCATTGTGCGGTATTTACTCACACTAAACACTGTTGCAACACGACCACAGACAGCTGTTGGACAGCACTTTGTGTACGAACATTTATATGAGTACACAGAAGTTCTAATTAACAGTATAAACTACAGCTTTCAGTAACTGTTGATACTCCGGCAGCCATCTTGGATCACGAAGTCAGGGTAGTGCAGGTTGTCCCGACTTCCCGAGTCGGAAATCCGACTTCAGGGGGCGTTCCAGTTGAAAATTCCAACTGGGAACTCGGAAATCCCGACTTCCCATGTCAACTGGAACGCACCAAAAATCAATGCAAAGACGCGTAGAGCCGCGATTTCCTGGTGCGGCACGAAGGGGGCGGTGCCGGCGACGCGAAGGCAATGCGAAGGAATTCGCGTGAGTTGAATATTTTCAACTCAAGCGAGACATTTGCGTGAAGTTGTGTTGCTATAGCCTATCGACGTTGAGATTGTCCGTATGTCACTGACAGCTTCAGAGCGTTGTGTGGAGAGGGCCAGGCAGAGCAAGTGATTGAAAATCTGCAGTAGTCATGGCAAGTTCGACTCTTTTGACAAACTCGTTCATTCAAATCTCGTTCATTAAAATTAACTAATCTTTTTTTGTCATTTCGTTCATTTGAACTAGGCTGGTTATTGCAGTTGTGGGACGTGGCTCAGGAGATGGAGCGGGTTGGCCGTTAATCGGAAGGTCGGTGGTTCAATCCCCGGCTCCCCCCATGCTGCAGTCGAAGTGTCCTTGGGCAAGACGCTGAACCCCTGGTGGCTGTTCCGCCAGTGTGTGAATGTTAGTTTCCGTTTGAGCACTTAGGCTCAGTGAATGAATGTGGGTGAATGAAGATAGTAGTGTAAAAAGCGCTTTGCGTGGTCAAAAAGACTAGAAAGGCGCTATACAAATATGGAGCAGCGTTGCAGCCCTCTAGTGGGCGATTAAAAAACAGCGCTATTCTCAAACACGGAAGGCTGCCTGGCTTGCTTTAACTGACTAAGTATGATGTAACTAAATTCGCCTCTTGATCACTCTCTAGTATATAATCATATATCAGCATCATATACTTTTATAGTAAAAGTTACGTTGCATTCTCTGGCGGACCTGGATCAGCTGTTAGCTGTAACATACCACAGGGAAACGTAAGTTTTTAATGGCCGGGTCTGTTTGTTTTGGAGAAGAGACGACCTCAGGGGTAATCCGGCTCCCGGTAGAGCTCTGTCAGGGCTCTGAAGTGGAGCGGACCCAGAACAACTCTCATCAGCTTTTAGCTGTAAACACTAGCAGGACTAAACACGGTACGGCTGTGTTAAAACTATAACTTCACTGCACAACATAGTGTATTTTGGATCTTCACCAAGAAGTGAAATGAGTCAGTGGAAACAGGAGGTTTTCTTTTAACATCTATTTGAAACCAGCAAATTCACTGAAAATATTAGACATTTTCAAGGGCTGTAATTTCAAAATACTATCAGATTGCTCTGAAATTGACAGAGGGACACTCTGAGGTGGTCTGCTATTACTGTGAAGTGAAACGAGTTGCAAATTTGGTGAAAATATTAGACACTTTCAAGGGCTGTAAATTTAAAACCAAACATCAGATTTATTTGATATTGACAGAGGGTCACCCTGAGGTGGTCTGCTATCACTGTGGAGTGAAATGAGTCAGTGGAAACAGGAGGTTTTCTTTTTACATGAAGTCGAATCTTGGCTGAATTTAGTAATCTTTCTGTGAAAATGTAATATATTCTTCGGATACTTGTGTTGTCTTAAGGATTTATTTTTTTATTCAATCGTTTCTGCCACATCTGTTGAATTATGTTCAGCAAAAGCTCTTATTTTGAAATGTGCTGCGACCATAGACTGTATATATAAAAAGGCTGCGACACGATGTTACCGTAATGCCTAGAAAAAAGACGCACCGCAAAACAGCGCAAGGGTTGGCTTCACTTTCGTTTTCGAAGTGGAGGCTGGCTTGACTTCAGTCGTTCAAGCGTCACTCTTCTCCACCATCAACGTAAAAGGCGAGCGGTGTTTTCCTTGTTGGTTTTAGTGGTGGACTACCGGACAGCGCCACCATCTTCTTCTTCTTGTTCTTCTTCTTCTTCGTTCTTCTTCTTCTTGTTCTTCTTCTTTTTCTTCTTCTTCTTTATGGAATTTAATTGGCGGTTGGCACACAACGAAATTGTGCATTACCGCCACCAACTGGTATGGAGTGTGGATCAGAATGACTACTACTTATTTTATACTAAACTAAACTAAACCAAATCAACAGCGCCACCTAATGTACTGTACCGGATATGTAATATTTTGGACAATAAAACAGTTCCAAATGTTCAAATGACACTTTTTGGCAGAAAACCATAATCATGTAGTGTTGTTTATTTATCCACGAAACTCCATCCTTCTGTGTTGTTCAGTACAAATGGGGAAAATAATAGGGAACTGGGGATCCTCTTTTGAGATAGAGTTGTGACTTGTGGTCGTAAGTAAAACTTAAAAATGTTACTCCATTTTACTTAAAGTCAGGCCCGCCGTTAGGAATTTTGGCCAGGGAGGGACAACATTTTCCAAACTGGGCCCCTCATCGACACCCAATCCAGCACCACCTCGACCAACCCACCCTTAGGTCTTATACAAACATGGGAAATTTCAAAGAAACTCTTGGCCATTAGCCTTATAGTGACACATATGGAGTCCCTAACAACCTTTTCCAAATTACAGTGTTATAGACTCATCCCGGCCACGCTTACATATTCAGTTACTAAGTATGATTATAAAGCACAAAAGGTCATTACAGTGTTTTGAACAAATACACATACTTCATCTATCAAATTCAATCTTGAGGACTACATTAATCAAAGTATTGGTCAAATTATGTACAAAATTGAAATATTGTGAGTGTATATGTCTTTGTCAGCTGAATTGATGATCATAATAATATTAATAAAGGTTTACCAAATGTTTAGCTTATTATAATGTAACCATATTTGCAGCTGTATCCTATGACTTGTGATGTGCTGCTAACTCGTGTTTCCTGTAGGTCAGTTTCTTGAGGCTGTTACAAGGGAACTTGTGGGTGTTAATAATCTTTACAGCATTATATTCTATTGTATTTGGAAACGTCACCTGCCACTTGAATTTTGTTTCTCTTTCCCTTTATAATAATAAAGATCCCAGGCAATGTGTTGCTTTTAGATATAGGCTTCTTTTCTCCTGTAGTTTAAATTTTACAAGGTTGTTTATTTGTCATTATACACCGCAAGGTTGCTGTATAATGAAATTAAGTTTGCAGTCCCTTCATGCTGCGCACACAGAATTTAACAAATGAATATATTCAGTGAAATTCAAATGAATATAATTTGACTTAATATCTGATTACAATTATAATTTAATATCTGAATACACATTAAATGTGTATACAAATATGTTATGTCTTTGTTTTTGTTTGGGGAAGTAACCTCTTTAAATATGACTGTGGCACCTTTACTCACCTCAATGATATTATATCATTTTAATTCAGTTAGAAACTCCTGCACTTTAACTCGTGTGTTTCAGCATGTTCAAAACTTTCCTCACATTCAGAATATCTCCCACATATCTGTGTTCTCTGACAGGTCCAGAAAAAAAGTGATAATATTACGAGAATAACGTGATCATTTATGAAAATTTATAACATTTTTAAACAGTCTACCTGCCATAAAATATGCTGTGCATAAGCCTACGATGTTGCTCTGCTGATTTGGCCCCTGCAGACCGTCAGAACTGTTTGGGACTGTAGCCTACTGGATCAGAGGAGGAGGTGGATAAACTAAACTTACTAAACTACACTTTTAATCAGACAGAAATATCACCACAAATCCACACAAATGATCACTTCAGCACCTCAGATAAAATTCAGCTCACAGTCCCAAACAGAGACAAAACTTTCAGTTATTTACCACGACTCACAGCATGAGATCGCATCGCATCAGTTGGGAGGAGTTCACTCGCTCCGACTCCTTATCAGTTATACATTTGTTTTTCACTGGCTGAGAAAATCGATGTGTAGCGTTTAAAGCCCCCCTCCAGTGTATTTTGACATTTCTATGATATTTCATATTTTTCTGAGTCATTTCCTTACAATGTTGATTACCCACATAGTTCGCCAAATATTTTTTGACAAATAGCTTAATTTTGTGCTCAAAGTTGCAAAAGTTGCTTAGTTGTTAAAACGGGTGGTGACGTATGACTATAGTAAATTCTATAAGTCATACGTAATTCTCCAAGCTTGCGCAGGCGCACTGTCATGCCTCGTTAAAAAACGACTCCACGGTGTCAGAGCATCAAACCGATAAACATCGTTGTGAGCTAGCTAACCAATCTATCATGTCATTTACAAAAACGCGTCGCACTTTCACCTGCCACCGTCTTATATACAGTCTGCAACATGCATTTTACTGACGGCCGTTTTACCAATGCATCGGCGGAGACACCCCCCACACCCCCGCGGTAAAGTAAGCGCACTATAAAAAGTTGTGGGAGTTATCGTGTGCAGTGCGTGACAGGACCATCGACTGTGTGATTGATAACAGCTGATATGCGCACATTAATTCCTATCATGGTTAAGTAATAGCTACTCCTGCCGGACAGTAAAGTGTACTAAACTTTACAGTGTAGTGATGTTAACACAGCACGTCGTTAGTGAACACTACAGCCGGTAAGTTTTTGGTTGTCATGGTAATGTTACGTCCGACTATTAACCACACCCCCATTCTCTGTTTGAGAAAGAACGTTCGCTAAAAACGGCAGTTAAAACTGGCTGGAGGGGGCTTTAACGTGTGAAAATTGTCAACTGCTTGTGTGCCATGCTCGATGCCTGAGAGTTGCAGCTCGGGTGTAACATTATTTAAAGGTTAAGCAAGCTAAAGTTTTGCTAGTCTGCCTGTTAGCTCCTCACCTTCACCTGTCAGACATACATGGTGCTTCTGAACACCAGAAGATTTGGCAGAGATTTGGCCATTGATTCTCTATGATTTTATTCCTCTGTTTGTTTTGGCTACTCGTTTGTGGGCCCCTGACAGCCTGCAGTGTTCGCCATTGTTAGTGTTAGCGACTCTCTTTACATTTGCTGGTCCTGGGCGTCTGAATGGCCAAATGTTTCGACCGTACCATTTTCACAATAACAGCGGGGGGCGGGTTATCAGATGACAAGTTTGAAATATGTTTTCATGATAATAATACATGTATTTATCATGTAAATAAAACGAAAAAGTTTTGTTATTTGTAAAAGACAATAAGTAAAGTGTGTAACTTGATCCCATTTAAAGGTTAACATTTGCTTGTCCCTGCTGTCACTAGCCCGGATCGTTGAATCTTGTTGAGTTTTAAAAAGTTACAACAAACTTAATGTATTCCAGTATTTCAGTGTTTTCCTTCAAATGTAAACCTGCTAGGTTTTAGGCCAAACCATTGCATCAGAATGTTAATTAAACCATTGTTTATCTCCTCTGTTATTGAATATGGGAATTGACACCTTTTTCTGTAGTGCCAGAGGCCAAGGATTCTTTTGTTTAACTGTTTTGCAGACACTTAAAGTCGGGTGTTGGCCGTGCTGGACAGCCCCTGCTGTGCCGTGTGACTAGTTGGTAGAGCAGAGTCTGCTTGTTCTTCTAAGATCTAAAGGCGTTTCACGTCTGGGATCGATGCTCTCTTGTCAGACCAAAAGTGACAAAGAACAGTAGGCTACACCCTTCCTAATTGGGTGACGAAGAAGTTAACCAAACAACCAATGGCTATGGTCCTAAGCCATTTGGAGGAAAAAAGGACCCGCCCACATACATTAATAATTCATTTTGTGGAATCAGGACTGTAAGCTGTGAATCTGTGAGGAAAAGCAACTTTCCGGTCCACTGCTGGGGGCGGCAGTAACTTGGTGACTGGAAACTGTAGATCTTCACAGGGAAGCTTCTTCAGTCCACTGCAGTGTTTTTGTTTGGTCATCTCTTCATTCACTAATTTTTTGTAATTAAATCCTTTTGTTAATTTTCATTGGACTGAGCCTCTCCTTGATCAAACAACAATCTCCAAAAACAGATGCAAAACAGATTGACATACGCGTGTATGTCAATCTGTTTTGCATCGTGAATATTGTTGCATCAGTCTAACCGTTTCTCCACCGCCTCAGCAAACAGCCTGCAGCCTGGACACTTCCACGCTCTCGTATTTCCCCCTATTCGGGATCTGGGGGAGAACCTCTGCCTCGAACCTCTGACTTCCCCTGCTCATTCTCTTTTGAATAAACTGTCTTTACTCAGATCTGCGTTTTGGTCTTCTCTGTCTGAAAACCTCACACCTGCTTAAAGTTATCCAGACATCGAATTACTATAAAATGTAAATGTATTCCACCATGAATTTGTAGAATGTACTTACCTTTGCCAGTAATGCAATCAAACTTAAATAATTGATGTATACTTAATTGTTTAATTAGCCTACAAATGATATCCAGGCTAACAGTGTAGTTAACATTCTACATGGGAGTAAAAATATATATAAACACTATATAAGCACTATTTACAATCAATATAACAGTAAACAATAAAAATAATAATTACAATCTGATATATTCAGAATAGAGTCATGAATAGACTACTACTAGACTCCTGAGGTTTTCTTGATGAATGGCATTCCTCCTCAGTCTGTACACTCATACTGTCATTTCTAAATTTAAAAAAATGCTACAGTATTACCAGGACAAAAAAATATGGATTGTTTTATCAATGACTGCCACATAAGCGTCTACACAGTTAGCTGCTGCTAATGCTAAGGAGTAACGTCATGGGATAAATATAGCATCATTTTACAATTTGTCAATATGACTGTATAGACATATTTTTACAATATAACCTGGCCTCCTTTCACTATGATCAAAACAAATTATGTTACATCACCTCTTCCTGTGCTCTTGGTGTGAAAATTTACCAGTAGATCTTAATTTGCAACTGCATTCATGTTACTACATTGCTTTTTACCAGGAAAAGGCCCTCAGTGAGATTAACAATTGCTCTTACAGGAGTGTCCAGGCCAAGACGCATCATATAGAACATAAAACGTCAACAAACACACTTAAAACAAAATAAAGAGAATAAAAAACACATTAGGCCTACATCACAATGGTAATAGTACAGCTTGATAAAATGACAACAATAAATATACCATAAAAAGTGATTTAAAAACAGATATGCCCAGTATAATTTTAAAAAATAAAAATAAATCACACAATGGCTTCTTAGAAACATCCTTCAGAAATATTTTGCTTTGCTGCTGGATGGTTAATGGGAATTTGCTATATAGGATTTAGTTTGAATGACCTAATTAATCCACCATGATATTTCATTCCAAAATTCACTTTGAACACCATAACATTGCTATAACATTTAAAAACTGTCTCAGTTAAGCTTTAATATATCATTGGGAACTCAGTTGACAGTCCTCAGATCATAAAGAAGGGAACACTTCATGACATCCTGCAGTCACCATCAGAGGAAAATGTAAGCTCACAAAAAAGGCTGAGACAAGCGAAATTGCCAGGTGTTGTTGGTCCCTGTGGCTGCTGTCAAAAAGCATTTAGGAACTGCAAAGAACTTTGCTCAAAGATGGTCTGACACATATTAAAACGGTCCACAGTGCTGCCATAGGACAAAGATGTTTGCTGCAGGGTTGTTATTAAAATGATCAGCTCTAAACAATTTACAATAGAATTAAAAAGGTGATTTACATTAATTTACAAGACATTTATACAAACACGTAGCCTATTTGCCATGCAGTTTCCAAGAGACAGGTGTATAAGTGTAACATTACCTAGGGGGTTACCTAGGCCTACTGGTAAACAAATAGAGGTCATGTAGTTTTGTTATTTGCACTGTCTCCATCAAGTAAACAATTACTAAATAATATACTGTATATATACTGTGGCCTATGGACATCAGTAGATTGGGATGATGCTGAGGTCTTACAGGACTCACTAACTGGACACATTGTCTGTAACTTCTGTCCCTTTTACTTTGTTCGTAAATCAGATCTCTGCAGGAAAGAAACCCTTAACATTTGCTTAAGCTATTTTGCCTACATTTGCGTGACCTCCTCCAAACTCAACACAAAACAAAAAGCGTACCTGTGATTGACCACCAGGTGTCGCCCTGCGCCATCAGGTGCGATAGGACCGGTGTTATGCCGAGTTTTGCCTGCCTGCCGAGAATTGCATGCACCTCCAAATAGGCCTACTTCCTTTTAAATGCTATTGTTTGTGGGGTTCAACAATGGTGATAAATGATTCGAAGTATATATTTTACGAACGTTTAGAGTTTTTAATATTTTAATACACTTAGTAGAAGTAGGCCTACTGTTCCTTGACATTCAGTAAATATATTTGCTGATAACCGCGTTTGATTAATGAGAACAGCAAAGTGTCTGAAAAGGACCTAAAGAGGTGGATGCATAATTCGACAGAACAAATTTTGTAGGCTACCTGCTGAGATTTGCATCCACTTCATTTCTCTGTATAAATAACCATTGTCACTCGAGAGGTGCGTGCAATTCTCGGAAGGCAGGCAGAATTCGTCACAACACCTGGCGTGCAGAATAGGAGCACGGCAAAGCGGAACAAATGGCCGTGATAAAACATCATTATCTCGCTTCTCTCAAACAGGAGTTTGTCCATTTAATATCCTTTATGGACTCCGATTGCGTAAAGGCTGCAGTATAGGCTACATTGGGCATTCATCGGTTTTAAGATCCCTCCTTCATCCCTCCAGCCAATGCCTCGCCACTATCTGCCCATATTGCAGCTATCGGGATGTGAATCTGTTTTTTGGGCAAACCTCAGAGGAGCTCTACTATTGAGTCTGGGCAGAGAGATAGCTCCGGGCTCCTACCGGATCGATCCTTTCCTTTGCGCAGCTGCACAGGCTACCCCACTTTTGTTCAACTGACTGGCTGGGCTGCAGCATCAACAAAAGAGCAACGGCCCCTAGATCCATCCCGGTAGAGAGGCAGCTGCGCTCTCCCCCAGCTGCTGCGGGGTACTGTCTGAGCAAAGGAGCGAACGAGAGGGCAAGATCGGAGGAAAACCAGTGATAAAGGGATTTCAGTGAGAAACGGACAGGGGTAGCAGTTACTGCGCAGTGGAAGCGGAGGTTGGTCATGGTCGGACGGGGACTGTGGACTACGTGTAAGCCTCGGTTTGGAAAGCGAGGGAGCAGGCTTGGCGTTTTGCCTTATCTGTGCGCCGCGATAGCGTGCGCAGCCGTGTTAGCACTGCTTTTTTTTGACTTCATTGACTTATGGGTCACCTCCATGGGCATGAACAAGGCGGTGGAGCCGCACGCAGGCATCATCCCCCCGCAGAGCGTCCCTCCCACCAGACCCGAGGAGTTCCTGCTCATGCCCAGTCCACTGGTGTGCCAGCGTGCCAAGCCTTACCTCATCACCATGGTAACCTCGGCCCCTGCCAATCAGCGGGCCCGCCAAGCCATCAGGGACACCTGGGGTGGGGAGGGGGATGTAAGGGGCCTGCGAGTCATGACCCTCTTCATGGTTGGTGTGGCGTCTGACCCTGGGCTGGGCAAGCTGCTGATAGAAGAGGCCAGAGAGCGAGGAGACCTGGTTCAGGGGCGTTTTCTGGACACCTACTCCAACCTCACCCTAAAAACCCTGTCCATGCTGGGCTGGACCCGCCGGTTCTGCCCTCAGGCTCACTTCATGGCCAAAGTGGATGATGATGTCCTGTTCAATCCCAGCGTCCTCCTGCACTTCCTGAACAAGAGCCGTAACCCCTATGAACAAGGAGACTTGTACCTTGGCAGGGTGCACCTCCACGTGGCTCCGGACCGTGACCCGGAAAGCAGGCAGTATCTCCCTGCAGGGGCCTATCCACCCTCCGTCTTCCCAGACTATTGCAGTGGTACAGCATATGTCCTGTCCCGCTCTGCATTGCTCAAGATTTCCCTGGCCGCCTCCGCATTACCTTTATCCACACCCCTGCCCCCTGAGGACGTGTTTGTTGGTCTTTGTGCCCGGGAAGCTGGTGTGCTGCCCTCCCACTGCCCACTCTTCTCTGGTGGCCCAGTTTTGCCATATGGGCGCTGCTGCTATCAGGCTATGGTGTCCATCCACCACATCCCACCCAAGGAGATGCTGCACTACTGGGCTGACATCCATTCACAACAGCCCTGCTCATGGCTGAGTCTGCGCGCTTCTCTGGGGTTGTGCAAAATCAGGGCGATGCTCGGGACAGCACTGGGACTGGAGCAAGGGTTGTGAGGGTTAATAAGGAGGAAAATTGCACTCACTGGGGCTGTGCCTCACTAGAATACTGTGAACAGCTCAAGTGCTCTTCAGGCTGTGAAACTAAATTGAGAAAATGTCAGTTTATATTTATAGATTTTATTTTTTTAAGCACTTCACTGTATTCTTTGCTTAAAAGGAGATGATCGGCTGGTAGTAGGCTACGAAGAACTGTCACACTTCTCTTAGACTGTTAGCATCCTCCATTATTACACTGACATATATGTAGATGTGGGCTAGAAAAAACAACATTGGCATGCTGATAGTATACAGTGAGGAAATACAGCTGCTTATGTGATGAATGCATATTGAAAGTATTTCTATCAACACACCAAGTCTGACATCTATACACTGCTACTTTCATGTATTTAACACCCATGTCGTCTATCACCAGGTACTTCAATTGTAGATTTTAGTATGTTAAGATGCCTAGATGCATGATGTTCCAAACAATCTGCAATAGATATCAAGCTTTATATATCCAGTAGGAAGTAATTAAAAAATAAAAATGTATTAGTGAACACTTTTTGTATTCCAAAAGAAAAATAATCATCTCATTACAGGATGTACCCAAGTACTTTCAATAATAATAATACTTCTTTTATTTATGTATCCTTTCAAAACAAAGTGCTTTACAGCAAACGCAAATACTAAAAGTTGAACGAAAATCCAAAAAAAAATGATGTAAAACAAGATAAAATTATCCAGTTACTCAGCTAAGAGAAAGCCATAAGATCCATGAAACTGACAGCTTTGGGCTGGTGTGTCTGGCCTGGGTTCGGCCTCAGTACATTGAAAGACAGTTTAAAAGGTGTCAGAAGACAGCCTCACACGGTCCTACTACACCCGTAATGGATAAAAAGGGATAGTCCATGTGTCCACTATGGAAATAAGCTTGATTCAAATACTGTCACCAATAAACCATTGAGTGTCTGTATCTGTCTAGTTTGCCTGATGTCTTTTATAGAAGAGAAACATACATACATACACACCTACTTTGCTTAACTACTCATGTGGAAGGATTGTGTCCATCTATCACGCTTCTTATATTCTAGTAGAAAGGTGCTTTGTTATCAGACACTCGTCTTTCCAGTTTAGAGTTACTTTGAGGTATTTTAAAAAGCTCACCAATCCGGTGACTGAGCCTGTTTCATTTTGACTTCAACTGTTAAGACAACATGCAGTGCTCACATTACTTCCTCAAACAGTTAAGTGCCTTCCCCTACCACCTTCCTCTTATATGTATATTCAGAAATATGTTGTAGTCCTGTGACTGAGCCTGTTTCATTTTGAATTCAACTGTTAAGACAACATGCAGTGCTCACATTACTTCCTCAAACACGTAAGTGCCTTCCCCTACCACCTTCCTCTTATATGTATATTCAGAAATATGTTGTAGTCCTGTGACTGAGCCTGTTTCATTTTGACTTCAACTGTTAAGACAACATGCAGTGCTCACATTACTTCCTCAAACACTTAAGAAGTGCCTTCCCCTACCACCTTCCTCTTATATGTATATTCAGAAATATGTGTCTATGATTTACACATTACTACAAAACTTTTCCACATGACCCAGTTCACATTCTCAATGTTGACTCTCGAATGGACTCACAAATACGGCAGCTGATAAATTTGGGAGGGATGCGGGTTGATAATTTTTAAGATAATTTTTTAAACAGTCATTCTGTTCACAAGAGAAACAAAGTCTTGACAATGTGTGAGCATATTTTACATTCAGTTGTGATCTAAAGCAATTCAGAAGGTTGGCATTATGTATTTATTTTTATAACATTTATATAAAAACATCTTGACATACGCTTAGACAGTTCAGCTACCGCAGCACTCCATTAGACAATGTCAAACATGAGTGAAAAAAATTGTCAGTAGGGAGAATTAAAAGCACCCCAACTTGATGCAAATTCTGGCTGACACCCATGTCAGCCAACACTCTTCACATTACCCAACCATGTAGACAGGATGTGCTTCAGGGTACAGGCATTAAAATAGAACTGTCCAATAACTGCACTCAACATTGATTACAGATGAACTGTTATTACAATGACTCTTTACTAGCTAACTATATCCAGGATTTCTGCAAGTTGGTGTTTTGTTCCCACAGTGAAGTAATGTGTCCAAAGGAAGGTTTATGGGAAGTTCAAAGGTCATTCTCACAAGAAGCCGCTGGGTTTTTGGCCTGCACAAGGGTCCTTTTTATTTTGTGAATCTGTCCAGAGCAGATCTCTGGCTAGACAACACTGCAGCCTTCTTCTCTTTGTCCTTGATCTCTTTTTCCATCTTCATTTTGTCATTCACAGTTTTCCTGATTACTTCCTGTGGGACAAAAAAAAAAAAATCAGAGACATGAGCAAAGCACTGCATATACTTCAGAAAATTAACGGTATTGCATCAACCTTTATCGTATATTCTGGATTACTTACCCTCTGGTCCACATGAGCCACTTGTTTCTTGCGCCGTTCAACATTCCCAGCAGAACTACGACCCTTCTTCTTGTACTTGGGAGTAAATCTTTCTTTGGCAAGTGGGTCAAAGCCCTAGGAAGACAAAAAATGCTTTTAGAAGTCTGTAAACAACAGTAAATCTATTATGATCAAACTTCCAGACACTAACCAGAGCTTCGACTCTGTCTTGATGCCTTTGCTCAAAGGTGGCGAGGTCAACCTGTCCCAGCTCGGTGGGGTCGAGGCTGATGAGCTCTGGCTGGATCTTTTCCAGCAGGGCTTTAACCTCCCACTCCTGCCTCTGTTTTGCACTGCGGTATGGATTTGCATCCAGACCATCAAAGTTGGGCTCTCCCGCACCTGTAAATGTAAATGCAGGGGAAAGGTCAAAAGTTTGAAAGGCACAGATTATTAAGTGTTAAGTTACATATTGGCAGCTCTTACAGCTTGTTTTACCCATCTGAAAACACACATGAAAACCAAGCTGGATCACCAGTTTTCCTCCAATCATTCTCAACTGCTCATTTTGACCCAGTTTTACTCAGTGCAGTCTTGTTGTTCAGGCTATTTTTAAATATGTAGGTAAAATGTGAAATTGAGTAGGACCTGGAACGAGCATGCTGGTGAAACCGTCTCCATGTCCCACTCCGAGGACGTCCTCAAAGGGACAGAAGTGCAGCCCCCAAACTGTTGTTTGAACTCTGTGAGCCATGTAGGGTTTAGTCACTGGTGTGCTCCACACGTCCCTGTACACCTGCAGAGAGACAGTTTTCACAGAAAGATAAAATGATATGACAGTGAAATATGTAAAAGAACCATGGCAGATTGTATTACTTAAAGTAGTACACCAGACTTAAAAGACAGTAGGGTAAGAACAGGGCCGGCAACACAAAGGAATTCATGTGAGTTGAATATTTTCAACTCAAAGAGAGAAAGTTGCATGACGCAGAGTCACGATAGCCTATCAGTGTTGAGATTGTCCGTATTACTTGGAAAAAAGAAAGCGAGGAGGTTGAACTACCTGGTGAGTTCAGAAAACATGTGTCTAACTTCCAGCTATCATTGTACTTTACTGTGACCAAGTTAGCATAGAATAGCCCTGATCGATCCAAACTCCATTCACAAAACAAACATTTTAAAAGTTGTCCTGCTGACAGACCTGACAACGCATGAATGTTTAACAAAGTGCATCATGTTGTAGTTATTTCGGCATCAGTTTGATCCATTTATTGCTATTTAATCACAGCAAAATGTTTACTTTGGGTTCATACAGCTGTAGTAATGGCAAGTTGTGTTTATTTACGTTATCACGTTAAAATCGCCTTCTCGCTGCGAATGTACTCACGCAAGGAAGCGTCGGGAGGAGAAAATTTGCATTTGGTCTCAATGCCGCATAAGACACCAGCAAGAGAACAAGGATGTTTTTTTTTTTTAAAGGAGGAGGTGATAAATACCTGAACAATATCCCCGGTGGCTGCAGACAGCAGCCCCCTCTGGCTCAGTGACAAACAGGAAGCTCCAGCTGGGAGGAAGTATGACTGGAGGGGCTTGAAGGCTCTAATGTCATATACCTTCAGCTTTTTATCCATGCCAGATGTCACCATGTATCTGCCAAAAGAGGAGACCATAACAACAGATTGCTCTCTAGTGGATGCTGAGGGCACTGCAGTTCATTGCTCAAAACAAAAAATGTAATAGTTGCTCAACCTGGCCATAAAGCTGTTTATGATTTGTGGATTTATTCTACACACTTTGACTTTTCAACCACCCACTGTTCTGCTTTTGTCTTTGTGGTCTTTTTAATAGGATCTCCCATAATAAAAACTTATAAAGTTTTTCCTGGGACTATTGTAATGCAGCACCTGCAATAATTATCCACTGCTTATTGCCTCAAGTGTTGTGCAAGGATGCGTTCATGTTTTTGGCTGATATGATAATGAACACTCATGCACTGGGTTTTATGGTGGCCGGCATGCTGAACAGGTGTTGCGCCAAATTTTGTCACCCATCAGATTCTTTGTCTTGTTGGTAGAAAGGGCTTAAGGCCTAACTTCCCATTTGGGTTACTGAATTTGGTGGACGACAGAGTTGAAGCATCCGACCAGTTTTAAAATATCTGTGAGTGAACAATGATTACAAGAATAAGAAAAAAAAATTAACAAAAAGGCAAGACCACGAGCCAACAGCCGCCCAAGTCCAACTCACTGCATTTTGTAAAGGACGACTGGGCTCGACATTAACGGGACCTGATGGCCTAGGGCCAGTAAAAAGTAACTTTTTGATTGTTGAACTAGCAAGTCACTGACCCAACCAAAACATTAGTATTAAAAAAACTAAAACAAAAAAGCATTACAAACTCAACATCCTGCTGGTGTTTTGCAGCTCTTGGCACACACCTTTGGCTAATCAAGAGTTGCAGTGGCGTTACAAGTGGCTGTCAAAATGTTAATTCTCTAATCTCAATCAAGCAGCAACCTCTGGGTCTGAATAGTGAAACCATCCAGTCAGAACTTAAACCTGCATTCTCTCTGATGACCAGCAGGGTGCGAGTCTACTGGTTGCAAAAAGAAGTCTGGTTCCATTAGAAAAAAATGGTCAAATGACCCTCCCTCTCAGCTGAATTATTCCCTCAGTAAACACTTTCATAATGCAGCTTATAGTCTCAGTCGCTAGTTTCAAGTCTTCTTCAACATAACATGATGTTTGTTTAGTAAATGATGGTCCTATTTAGGGGGAAATAGACCAGAAAGCAGTATATGCTATAGGATGGGACTGCCTTGTGATTAGGTGCGTTTGACTTCATGCAGTGCTGCGCAGCACTGACTTAACGTGATGCATGCTGGACTTAAAATAAGGCATGCTGGCTCGCGTCCGACTTTAGCAGGCATTGCAAAACATCACCATGTCACATGACATTAAAACCTCGCAGGAGCAAGGCGAATGCAGGCGTCAAGTCCGGCGGCTGCAGTTGCTTTTCTCAGGCTGCACAAAGTTGGAACCACACTTTTGCCGGTCTCGCGGCATTTTTCTTTGCAATTGCCACGAGATCAGTCCTTGATCTCAGCTCACAGTAAGCTCACGCAGCCAGAATGTGTCAGAACTTTACGGCGCCGTTTTATACCTCGCCACTGCAGTCACCTGCAGCTCACGTTAGACTAAGACTCAAGTTGGAGAAAGTCAGCCGCCGTCATCTCGAACGCACCTATTGACATGTCGCTACCATGGCGACCTGTCAATCAGGATAGAGGCGACTCTTATCTGCTGCTCTGTGTAAATTTTTTTATGAATTGTCTGTCAGCAGGAGAGCAAGCACGGCATGTTTGAGTATGTTAGTATTTTTTGTTTTAAAAGTAAATTGCTTTGTTAACCTTTTATTTTTTTAGAATTTTAACCGTGATTACATTTTAGTTTATTTTTTTAAATGTTCAGGATGTTTTTAAAAAATGATTAAATGACTATATTAAGAGCATAACATAACTTTTGGAGGGAGGGACAGAAAATATTGTCTTGGGGCCATTAAGTTTCAAATCCACTGGCCCACTGGGGCAAGTTGCAAAACGGTTCAACACTGAGCCTTGGACAATAATTCAAAATTGAAAGTGAACTAGTTTTAATCTGTGTGAACTGAACTTTGAGACAGCTTTTGTTAAGCGTGAACTTGCATAACACTGATAAACAAAAATAATATGTTGTTCTAAGGTGACTCACGTGCCCGTCTTGTCTACAGTGACAGAGCGCACGCCGCCCTGGTGACAGAGCATCTTGACGAGGGCTTCTTTCTGGTTGGGCGACCAGAGGGTCACCGTGCCATTGTGATGACCCAAGTGGATGATGGCATTGTGAGGGTTTTGGCACATCACGTCAAGCCGGCCAGTCTTGGTGCAGATGGCAGCCACCTCCTTCCCCACAGACACATCTAGGTACTGAAGGAAACTTGTAGCACTCTGAAGACAAGGGGGAGAACAGTTAGGTTAGTCAGTGCCGATTGAATTCACATTTTAAATAAATGATCTGGAACACATCGCGCTTGGTCAATGTGTTTGCTTTTAAAATTGCACTGATTTTACTTCATCAAATTTTCAAAATGTGAGGCGCAGAGGGAGAGCAGTTTGGTAGGTTTGTCCTGATTATCAACACACACAACTCATGGAGGCAATTAAGACACTTAGCCTTAGCATCCAATTCCCGCAATATGTATCCAAATGGTTTATTCCTTTTCAGAACTCAAATCTGAACATACACATACGCGATACGCAGTTTTAGTTAGTCTTCCAGAGGAAAGCATTATCTTCAGTGTCTGTTGCAAAGACATGTCCCATAAATCTGCTTAGGAATCAAAGCAAAACATGATCTTTGTAACTCCAGAACTTGTGAGAACCATCACATTTTTAAGTTTCCTTCAGTATCAGTGACATTTGTCTGTATATCCACGGATATTTTGCAGGAACTGTTAATGGCTGCTGTGGGATACTTTTAATAATTGTGGCAATTTGCTTATAAGTAATATAAACAAGGATAGGCTTAAAAATACTTTGAAACTTCTCTAAATAGTTTTGAAAACTCAATATATGCTTGTGCATCATAACGGTATACTGTCTATAGTCTCTTTTAGTGTTTGATAAGCTGTTGTTAGTATTTTGTCATTATTGTAAAAATGATTTGATGCTGCCCTTTTGGCAAGGTCTCCCTTGAAAAAGATTTCAGTCTGAATGAGATTTTTATTTATTTATTTTTGTTAAATAAAGAAGAGATAACAAACGTTTAATTAAAAGAAAAGATCTCTCAGTTGAACATTAATACACAATGCATCACGCACAAAATTATAAAAACTTCAATGAACCTACCGCTGTGGCTAGCAAAAAGTGATGGGGGAGGAATTGCATACGGAGAACGTCATTGAATTTGCGGATGCAGTGGAGCTCTATTCCATTGGAGTCATAGATATGCAGCCACTTCTTCTGAGCCACTGCATACATGGCCTCACTATGGAGCCACCTAGGTAAAGGCAGAAATTGGCTTTATTAACAGAGAGGAAGTTCACAGCTGCTGGTAGGCAAGGCCCGATAGCAATATGCACCGGAGCGTGTTTCGTGTTGTGTTGCATGGTTGGATGACTTACTTTACATCGTTGACAGACTCCATCACATTTATCTCACACATCAGCTCTTTGGACTTCCAGTCTATACAAGCAACGTGGCCTCTCCTCCCACCAAGTAGCAGGTGCCTAAAGTGATGAAATGACATGACATTGCGATAAATGTTTCTGTATCAACAAAGCCTCAAATGACTTAGTATAATGTGAAAGGCCTCACTTTAAACGATGAACCCACAGAGAATTATAAGCAGTTTCCCTCAGCAATGACTATCTGGAGTGGAGCTAAAAGAAAAATTAATATATGCCAGGTGGACACAAAGACAACTCTGAATTAATTATAACCTGTTTGCTACCACATGTGTAACTAATAATATTTATGAGCCATTAATGTTAACCAATGGGCCAATTTGAATGATAACAGGCAAAACTGCCCCGCACTAACAGGTGCAACAAAGCTAACAGGGCAGGACATCCGTGTCAACTCATACAGCTTTAAATAAAAACTATATGGAGTTAATGTTCTTTTAATGCTGTTCTAAACTAACTCATACCATCTTGCCTGTCAATAATGCATGTCAACTTCCATTAACATTTAACCAAAATTACCATTCGGTGATGTCAACATGAAACACATGAAAGCAACCCCAAGGCAAACACTCCATACGTGGTTTGACGTATGGTACGATGAGCAAGCAGAGTGTGACACTGACCGTCCAGTCTTGCTGTAATCCACTCGATATGGTCCAAACTGAGATAGTTTTAGATTAAAATACTGAGGAAGTGAGAGAGAGGGACAAAACAAGTAAATAAAAAGGCAAATAACAGAAGACCTGGGAACCTATCAATAAAAGTGCTCTTGAAATTCAGCTTAAATGTACTCCAAGCATCATTCGCCACAGTATGCCTATGATGAACCCTTGTCATAATGATTCCTCCAAGGGCAAGTGCAGAGGGCAAGGCAACGAGGGTATGTCAACGACTAATGAGGTGACATGGCTACTGATGGATGGGCTAAACTTTGGGATCTTTAATGCTCGCTAAATGCCGTTGTTCTTGGGCCAAACTATTTGAAATACTAATATAACAGTAGGGAAAAAGAAAAGAAAAAAACAACAAATAAGTCATCTCAGTCTTGTTCCCCCCGAACACACAGTGTTCTGCTTGTTTTCTACTAATAAAGTTAATCCCTCATACATTATGTATTAATAAGTAAATGAGTTGTAATAAAAATAAAGACATTTTTAATATAACTACAACATGTACACCAGTGTCCCGACAGTGTCCCACCTTTGCCCCAGATGTTATATCCACAGCATCAGCAATATCTTCCTGAGAGATCGTACACGTGTCCTCATCTTCATCTCCTTCCAGAAACCTGAGATTAGAGAGAAACGTGCCACAACCACACTTTTAAGAGGTGGCCTTTTTCCAACACTTAATCTCAGCGATACCAAGGCAGCCTGAAACTTTAAGAAATTACCCTGCGTCCTCTGGGAGTAGAAGGTCAAACCGGGCTGCTTGTTTCTGGGCCATTTCTGAAGCTTCTTCTGAGCGAGCTATCATGTCCCGCAGCTTATAATTCTGGCTGCGAGGCTGGGATGAGAAGAATAAAAGGAATGAGATGTTGGCGAGTGGCAAAGAACACTTATTTACTAGAAACACAAAAAGAAGAAACACTGAGTTGCTTACCTTTTTAATTTTATCTTTTCTCTTGAACTTCTGCACTCTGTCTTCTGGAATAGGAGCAGGCCCAGGGAAAGGGTCTGATTTCTGAGGGAGTATGAACAATAATCAGAAGAAATATACTGTATTTACTTTGTTAAACACTAAAATTATCTAAGTTGACAGAAGGAAGCTAGGGAGATATATTGATATAATATTAAATCTGGAGTATGATTATGTATATTATTTTGAATCATCTGGGGCATTGCAATATTGCTTAAACATTCCTCTGGCTGCGAGACTCCAAAATTCATCCTCAGCACTGCACTATGTAAAACTGTTTTATTTTTATCACCTCTTATTTTTCCACCCATCTAGTGGACTATAAACCCATCTTGTTATACAACCCTGTGTTATAAAATTATTTTAAAAATCTAAGTTGTACTTTTTACATTAGATTCTTCTGCACTGGAATACTTAGTACAGCACTGCTGACTCAACATGGATGTATTTGTCAAATACACCCATGCGCACTCCATTATTTTATTCCACAGTTCCAAATATAACTGAGCTGAATTTTATGCTACATTGGACACAGAAATGTAAGCATATTGTTCGGCAACACTCACTATTGCTGTATTAAAAAATCTTTAACCATCCCAAAGATGCTAAATATGTCAGGATAGATTTTGGGGAAATGTGTCTAAAATGATCCACAAACCATCAAACCTATTTCCAATTAATGGAACAGGGTAACTGTATTGTATATATTATACTATGAGGCAGTGTGGAATATAACAATTTTTTTACTTCTAAGGGGTTCAACTAACCACCCATAAATTGTTAGGCCCTAAAACATGCCTCTCAGAGTAGACATCCATATAATCAAGAATAGGTAGTAACTCATCACAAGTAACACACATGAGTAATAAAAGGTTTTTGGAACTTCACTTGCAGGTTCCTTTTTAAAACTGTACTTTTACTCAATTTCATGGGGCCAGAAACCTATTTTTATCTTCTCTACATTTATCACTCATACCTTTGTTACAACTAGTCTTTTATTGGCCTTTTTTTTACCTACTACTACTACTGGAATTTTGACACTATATGTGAAAATAGTGTTACATATGTTTAAAAATACTAAAATTATCCTTTAAAAGGCATATTTTGTCTCTGTTGTGTAGAGCATTGTTTTTTTAGATAGAAATTTGCCTATATCTTCCTGCCACACGCAACACTTTCTGCATAGAGCCACTCAGTCTGTCTGTTATAAAACATAATAAAGATAAGCTCAACCTTGGGTTATCTAACAAATGTGCACCATCATCATCAAATCAGCTGCGTCAGAGAGTCGACAAGACAGCAGAGAGGAGAAACAGCATCCGAACTAAAGAGTTGAAGAGTCCCTGGCTGTCACCACCTTTAGCGAAGCAGTTGACCCTATCGTGACCTGGGGAAACCTGTGTCACACTACCCATAACCTATTCCTATTCAGGTCTCCCTCTACATGTAGGCTTGTATTCCTTCATTCAACAACAGGCTGCTCCCATGTTATTGCCACAGTAATTCTTTACGCTGTAAAGCTTATCTTCTTAGACACTTTAGGAACTGTTGTATTGTATTGGGTGCCTGTGCTATCGGAGAAGGCAAACCATATGCAGTGCCCTTCATATAAAAGCAAGCTCTACAGTCAACACTGGTAGGCTAGGGAGCTATAGAGCATGTATGGTATTTTAAAGTTATCTTATTGATACCGTCATGCAGATAAAGAAAAAAGATAATTAGTAAAATAACTATATTTAACGGAAAAAGCTAAATTAGAGATCAGCAGCATGCAAAGCAAAGTACATTCCTTAGGGGGAAGAAAATATGCTGCACAGCGAATATAACAGTATTTCATTCCAAAAAGAGACTTGGCTTGGACATTGGCATGAAGTGACTTGTTTAGATCTCTGACCTGCACACACTAAAATAATACTACATTAATATTAAAATACAAACTAACTTGTACTTTGATTAGTTTATTAACCAAGTACTTTTAGGGTTAGGGATAGTACTTTTATATAGATGTGGACAAAATTGTTGGTACCCTTCCGTTGAAATGAAGAAAAACACACAATTGTCCCTTAAATAACTTGAAACTGACAAAAGTAATAAGTAAAATTTTACTGAAAATTATCTAATGAAAATCAGACAGTGCTTTTGAATTGTAGTTCAACAGAATCATTTTAAAAACAAACTAATGAAACTGGCCTGGACAAAAATGATGGTACCTTGAACTTAATATTTTGTTTCACAAGCTTTTGAGGCAGTCACTGCAATCAAGGTATTTCAATGAGACTTCTGCACTTGAC
This sequence comes from Lepomis macrochirus, assembly GCA_024633595.2. NCBI lineage: Eukaryota > Metazoa > Chordata > Actinopteri > Centrarchiformes > Centrarchidae > Lepomis > Lepomis macrochirus. The sequence continues at coordinate 19,803,372 of JALXJV020000014.1, read as the reverse complement.
AAAGGGTATTTTGGCCCACTCTTCATAGGCAAACTCCTCCAGCTGTTTCAGTTTTAAAGGCTGCCTTCTTCAGACTGCATGTTTCGGCTCCTTCCACAGATGTTCAATAAGATTTAGATCAAGCCTCACAAAGGCCACTTCAAAATAGTCCAATGTTTTGCTCTCAGCCTTTCTTGGGTGTTTTTAGCTGGTTGTTTTGGGTCATTATCCTGTTGGAGGAACCATGACTTGCGACTGAGACCAAGCTTCCTGACACTGGGCGGCACATTTCGCTCCAGAATGCATTGATAGTCTTGACATTTTATTGTACCCTGTGCAGAAGACATCCTGTGCCAGATGCAGCAAAGCAGCCCCAAAATATAGCCATCCCTCCTCCGTGCTTCACAGTAGGTACGGTGTTCTTTTTTTTTGTATGCTTCATTTTTGCGTCTGCAAACATAGAGCTGATGTGATTTGCCAAAGATCTCCAGTTTTGTCTCACCTGTCCAAAGGACAGTCTCCCAGAAGCTTTGTGGCTTTTTTTGATTTGGTGTCCTCTTGGTCATCTTCCAGTAAGTCCACTTTGGCTTAAACAGTGACGGACGGGGAGATCTTACACGGATGTACTTTGACCTTGGAGTTCACTTCTAATGTCTGTAGAAGTTGTTCTGGAGTCATTGGTTACCATTCGCATTATGCGTCTCTTCAATTTGTCATCAATTTTCCTCTTGCGGCCACATCCAGGGAACTTGGCTACAGTCCTGAGAGGCTTAGACTAGTGTTGTAGTCAAGACAGCCCAAACCGAGACCAAGTCGAGACCAAGACCTGTTCCCCACATTACATGACACACGATAAAATGTGGAACGAGATCATAGGTACTTCTCAAATTGATCTGAAAGATCCAGATTCCCTTAAAAACACCCACATACAAACACTAAGAGGCGAAATCAACATAAGCCTTTTTATTCAACGCTCCTTTTCCATGCTTAACATCGTGAGGAGGGGTGACAGTCATTAACGGGAATAACACACTTTTAATTAGGATTATTGGTTACAATTGAAGCAATACTCTTTACATCCAATGAAAGTTAGGATGTTAACAAATAAATCAGACAATGCAAAAGCAATTTATTGATATTTCCAAAGTTACGGTCTGACTGGTCTTGATATAAAATCCAGAGTCCTCAATGTCCGAGACCGAGACAAGAGAGTACAAATGCGGTCGAGTCCGAGACAAGACCAAGACCGGTCTCAAGTACTACAACGCCAGCTTAGACTCCTGAATATGTGCAACTGTAGTCACATGAACATCAAGCTGCTTGGAGATGGTCTTTTAGCCTTTACCTTTAACATGCTTCTCTATAATTTTGTTTCTAATCTCCTGAGACCGCTCCCTCCTTGGTTTTCTGTGGTCCATTTTCAGTGTGGTACACACCATCAAAACAAACAGCACTACTGACTACTTTTCACGCTTTGAATAGGCACACTTAATGATTACAAGTTTGCAGGCATGTTAAGCACCTTAGTTTAACATGTCCCAATGGTCAAATTATTTCCAATCTTGTCTACGGGTACCATCATTTTTGTCCAGGCCAGTTTCATTAGTTTGTTTTTAAAAATGATTCTGTTGAACCATAATTCAAAAGCAATGTCTGATTGTCATTATTTAATGTTCAGTAATTTATTATTTATTATTACTTTTGTCAGTTTCAAGTTATTTCAGGAACCACTGTGGGTTTTTCTTTATTTTAACAGAAGGGTACCAACAATTTTGTCCACATCTGTACTTCAGGCTTGGAAAATAAATATTTATTTTATGGGAATAATTGTACTTTTACTTGAGTAAAAATGTTCAGTACTCTTCCCACCACTGCTTACAGTTAGAATCATAATATCGCTGGTATTATTGGTATTGAAAACACTGTGATCTTCTGAAGACCTACCTGTCTAAATGACAACATGATGCTGATGAGTCACAAAAACAATGCCTTTCATTCTCGTTTCTCTTACCCCTGATATGAATCTCTTTCCATCGCTCTGATCCCCTTCTTGTTTTCTTTTCTTTGCTTTCTGTATCTTTTGCTTCTTCTGCTGCACAGCCTGCTCAGTCTGTTCTCCGCCTTTCCCCACTTTGTTCTCATCGTTGCCCTCCTCCTTTGGCTCCTGCCAGTAACGAGCTGGAGGCTGTTAGAGGGGAGCAAACGGTGGCGAGTTAGCAGCGGCGACATTAAGGAGAGGACAGGAAAAAGGAAGATAATTAATACGCATAAAATACATGACCATTGTGTGACACTGTTCACTGTCAGTTGCAGACAGTGAGGTCAGATTGGACACCGCGCTACTTGCGTTAGCTACTTGATGCTACGAGGTGTCTGTCAGTCTGAAAAGGCAAAAGTCAGCCTTAGCTGGCGGTATCAAAAGTTTGAAACGTTTGCACTGACGTCCCCTTGCTTATGACTTATTCGTAGTTACCTTCTTCTTTTTCCCCACGTGGGGATCATTCACAGTTGCCTCGCTGGAAGACGCCATCTTTCTTGTGTACCTTTTCCACGTCCGGTGTCGTCACATCTAACTACGTCACATCCAGTTTAAGGTTCTTCTTCTTCTTCTAAGATTTCGGCAGTGTTGATGCTGTTAAGCGTATTACTGCCCTCGATAGGTCAGAGCTAGATCTAAATTCTCACATACAATCCTGCATCTTGCAGAAACTGCAGAACTGCCTTGGAGATCAATTTGTGTTTTTTACTGTGTCCAAACAAAGATGCAACAGAAAAAGCCTCAACTTCAAGTCCTGACAATCTAACAAAGAGTAGCCTACCTTTCTTTCTGCCCTATACTTTCTACATTTTAGGAAAACATGCCCTACTTTCAAGGATCCCACATTCACACAAGCCTGAAACATGTTTTCCTACAATGCACAAAGAATTACATAACCCCCAGTGGCCCAACCTCAATCTACAGAGTTTCACTGAGTCCCTATGGGACACAGAAGTACAAAACATATTTTCCTAACTTTAGGTTGCATAGAAAAGAAACATCTACCTCGGACTTCCCTTTGCGACGTGGTCTGCCATTCTTTAGTTAAGCCCTCTTTAATTATTTCCTTCAGTTCCCCTATTTTCATGGATAAATGGACATCTACTTCTCTGCTTAAGCTTTCATTTGCAATGTGGTCCACCTGCTTATTCACCCTCACCCGGCATGCCCTGGAACCCAGCAGAAAGTGATGCTGCAGGCGAACCCAATTCTAAAAAACACATACTCTTATCTTATAGAATTTTATTGGCAACGAAATGACTCCCACCAACTGGTAGTATTGTGGCCCACATTAGTCACAACTGCCTGTGTTATGTTTGCCTATTTTGAATAAAGTGCTGTTTAATCCCCTGTGCCCAAATCTAAGTCTTGATATGATTTAACTCGTCTCTCCTGTTCCTTCCTGCACATATAATTTCTCCCATTCTGCTCTATATTTTGTAAAACCACCGTCCTTTTCTCTACTTCATCATCCCCCTTTGCTTTTGCCACCTTTTCTTCAATCTCTGTTGAAATGTAGTGGAGTAGATTTAGGCCTGTAAAGTGGCACGAAAAGTAAAGTACAAAAACTTCAAATTTGTACAGTACTTGAATAAATGTACTTACTACATTCTACCACTGCTTATTACTTAAGTAATTGAGGAAAGAAACAATTTAAAAATTAATCGTATTCTTTTTTTCCATTTATAGTAACTTGATAGTGAGTTTATCCTCAATCTTGGAAATTTTATTTACTATTTTGACAAACAATGTCAACCGTTTTTTTTTTTTCAGGAGCTTTTAATCGCACCTCCCGCAGACCATAGCCTGACCAGTACGGGGTTTTTTAGGTCAACACTGATCAATATATTGACATATAAAAAAAGAACACCAACTCTTAAGTGGCATTGGTTGGCAGTGTGAACTTTATTTTTTAATTTTTAAATCCAAGGTATGATAATGCTATATCGACCAATTTTCTTTAAATTTTATTTTAAGAATTTACTTTAATTAGCTATCCAACAAAGGTTAAAGTCAAGGGCAACTGGACTTGATTGAAGATACTGGAAGACTTTTCGTCCCTTATCCAAGGAACTTCTTCATTTCTGACTGACTGGAAGGGAAACTCAGCTATTTAACCTTGGTGGGGTCAAATGTGAATTTGTGCTCATCAGTAGGTCTACATTTCTACATTTCTACATTCTACATTTGACTCTTTGGCATATCTGGACTTTTTCAAGCAGTACTCTTTCCTGCCCTCTCCACCGGTAGAAACTGAGTAGGGAAAAGACTAGAAAATCAAAACAAAAAAACCCCAAGTACTGTAAAAAGTATGGAAACACAAAAACAATTCTTCAATGAAAACATGACAGAATATTTTAATGTGAAAGAGCAAAGTTGACATATTTTAGAAGAAGGTTCCTCCCCCTAACACACTGTGTCAAATTGTTTACTATCACGCCTTGATCACTTTGTATGCCAGACATGGAATTTGACTGGTTTCCTTTAAATATGGCATGACACACAACATAGAAGTGTCCCTGAAAGGCTGTAACATCACAGCAGTATACTGCTCTTAGCCCTTATGTGCTCACCGACAAGAACTGTGCTCATGTGAGGATTTTGTTTTCATTTCCTCCTAAGACTTGCTGAGAAGAATTTTTGAAAATGTGCCAATACTCTTATAAACACAGGGGGAAGGGGAGTTCTCTTGGACACATACTTTTCTTTAATTTGCCAGAGAAAAAGAGCTATGCACTTTGATAGTATGGCAAGAGCTGTAGCTCTAAGAAAAACACACAACAATTTTTTTTTTTACATGTTCTTCTTCTTCCCATGTGGTAGGCTATAACCTCATTGGCACTTTAAATGACAAAGACTGGCAAGTGTTTGAGTCAAACACAAACACACCGACAATTCCTAAGTGATTAACATTGTTTAAATGTGCACGCAATATGTTCAAAACATCAGTTAAGTGACATGACCAACGACCTCCACAATGCAGGGGTGAAGGTATCACAATCCACTGTTCAAGAAGACTCAGAGAGAAGAAATATAGAGGCCTCCCCACAAGAAGCAAACCCACTCATCAGCATTAAGAAACGGAAGGACAGATTGAAATTGGCAATGAAGTAACAGAGATGAGCCGCAAAATGTCTGGAACACGATCTTATGGACTGATAAGACCAAGATTGATCTCTACAAAGTGATGGAAAGGCTTAAGTGCGGAGAAAGAAAGGAACTGCTTATGAGCCAAAGCATACATGCTTATCTGTGAAGCATGGTGGAGGTAGGCTAATGTCACTTCTCGTCCAGACTTTGTCTTGTAGGGGACAGATGCTGCGTAACTGGAACGCAGCAATACAACCTCGCTCGGCCAGCTGTTTTGCTGCGTCCCATTTACTTCGGAAGTCGGAGGTCGGAGCTGGGAATGACGTCACACCCGAGTTAACGGCGTTCCAGTTAACAAGTCGGAAAACCTCGCTCGGCCATCTGTTTGTTTACAACTAGCCAGGCTAGCTATTGATACGCCGGTTGATTAAAAAAACACATTATACGGTATTTACTCACACTAAACACTGTAGAAACACGTCCACAGACAGCTGTTGGACAGCACTTTGGGTATGAACATTTATATGAGTCACAAGTACACTGAAGTGCTAATAAACAGTAGGCTATAAACTACAGCTTTCAGTAACTGTTGATACCCCGACAGCCATCTTGGATCACAAAGTCGGGGTAGTGCGGGTTGTCCCGACTTCCCGAGTTGGAAATCCAACTTCAGGGGGCGTTCCAGTTGAAATTTCCAACTGGGAACTCGGAAATTCCGACTTCCCATGTCAACTGGAACGCAGCAGCTAGTTTGTTTACAGGTAGCCAGGTTAGCTAAAAAAACACATTATACGGTATTTACTCAAACTAAACACTGTAGCAACGCGTCCACAGACAGCTGTTGGACAGCACTTTGTGTAGGAACATTTATGTGAGTCCCAAGTACACTGAAGTGCTAATAAACAGTATAAACTACAGCTTTCAGTAACTGTTGATACCCGACAGCCATCTTGGATCGCAAGTCGGGTAGTGCGGGTTGTCCCGACTTCCGAGTCGGAAATCCGACTTCAGGGGCGTTCCAGTTTAAATTTCCAACTGGGAACTTCGAAAATTCCGACATCCCATGTCAACTGGAGCGCAGCATTAGTTTATAGCTAGCCAGGTTAGCTACTGCTACGCCGCTTCATTAAAAGACGCATTATGCAGTATTTACTCACACTAAACACTGTAGCAACACGTCCACAGACAGCTGTTGGACAGCACTTTGTGTACGAACATTTATATGAGTTACAAGTACACAAAAGTGCTAATAAACAGTATAAACTACAGCTTGTTTCAAACTCTGCATTTGTACTGAGGGCCTTTATCTGACATAACAGTCTCTGGTATTCCATGTGTGGCAAATGTTGCTTTCAGCTTGTTTATCACAGGAGCAGCTGTTGTAGTGCACAGGTTGTGAAGCTCAAAGTGTCTGCTGTAATAGTCCACCGTGATTACGTAGTTCTCGCCGTTCCATGTGAATAATGGCGCGTTCGAGACTGGTCGTAACTGGGATATTTCCCAGTTGAAACTTCCGACTTCCGACATCAAAGCGTTCCAGGTGCATGGTGGTGCATGACGCTGAAAGTGAACGAAAATCATGGGTGACCATGACAAAGTGAACACACAGTTGCACCCTCAGCAGTGCTTTAGGTGTTAATTAAAAGGATGGCAGTTTAACTGCAACAACTGAAATAAATAGCCCATACGATACTAGTTCTGTGTACCCCTCTGGTTATATAAGTTGGTAGCCCTGAAGTCAGCCAATGTGGTCGGTTACACTTCCTAATGTTTTGGCATTTTTAACAATAACTTTTGATTCTTTACTGTAGCCATCTACTGTATGTGTAAAACATATTTCTACATCAATATAGGCCTACATGCAGAACAGGTTTTACTATGATCGTATGTATTATTTTAATTCAAATACATGCAAATATAGTTGTTGACGTTTAGTTTATGGTTTACCATTTACAAAGTGTGCTTCCATGGGCGCTGACATTGTTTTCTGACGTCATTCAGCTGCTACTCGTGAAGTCGGGGTACAAATTTTTTCTCCAGTTCACAAGTAGGAAATCCGACTTCAAGTGGCGTCCCGGGGTACTTTTCCTAGTTGGAGGTCGGAAATTTCCCAGTTCCGAGTTGCCGGGAACGCAGCATAAGTCTGTAGCGATGGTTTGCCACGGCCGATCTGGGATCTGATCATGGGCTCCGTGGTGTTGGAAGGCCTGTGCTCAAGACAGGTGTGACATTTTTCAACTATCTCCTCGACCTACTTGTTCATCCCAGGCCAAAATAGGATGTCTCCTGTTCTCTGCTTGCATTTCTCCATGCCCATATGTCCTGCATGTATTCTGGATCTCATCTCTGTGCACAGTGAGGTAGGAATGATGATTTTCTCACCCTTGAATACAATGTCATTCATCTGCGAAAGCTCGTCTCGATGATTCCAATATTCCGCTATACTTTGGGGGCATGATCTCCTTTCTTCGGGCCATCCTTCATTGATCGTCATTTTAAGTAGAATGAGCTGTGGGTCTTTTTCAGTCTCTGTTTTGATTTCTTTCAGAATAGTGTTGCTGACAGGCAAGCTGCTATATACTGTGTGCACTTGTATGTCCATGCCTTCCCTCAGACTGTTGTCTTGGTCAGATAGTAACTTTCTGTAAAGAGTATCTGCAACAGGAATGTCTTTGCCTGGTTTGTGGAGGATTGTAAAGTTGTATCTCTGCAGCTGAAGTATCATTCTCTGTAGCCTTGGAGGTGCAGCTGCAAGTGGTTTCCGCATGATGGACTTGAGTGGCTTGTGGTCAATCTCCACAGTGATGTCCATACACATACTTGTGAAACCTCTTGCATTCGAATAAGAAGGCATATAGCTCTTTTTCAATTTGTGCATAATTGACCACTTTCTGTCAATAATTTCGATGCATAGCCAATGGGCTTGCCTTCTTGCAGTAGGACTGCTCTGAGTCCATACTTCGATGCATTAACTTGCAGCCTGAGCTCTTTGTTGGGGTCAAAGTATGTCAAGACTGGACCCAACATTTGTGCGATGAGCCCCTTCATCTTCCTGAATGCTTCATCATGTTGTGCATCCCATTTGAATTCACTAGACTCTTTTAACAGATGACGCATTGGTGCATTGATGCCTGAGGGTCCTGGGGCAAACTTTGACAGATAATTAACCATGCCAAGATTGTTTCTAGCTCACCTTTGTCTTTGGGTGGCTCAATGTCTCTCACAGCTGCGATCTTGGCCGAATCTGGTTTGATTCCATTTTTGGTGATGAGGCCCTGTGAGATCTACGAGGCCCATATTTATCGGAAAGGCCTTAAGATCCTTCAAGATGATACTCACCCTGCCAACTCCCTTTTCTCCATACTCCCATCAGGGAGAAGGTTGAGAGCTATTCAGACAAAAACCTCCCGCTTCCTCAACAGCACATACTGCAGAGCCATTAAAGCTCTAAACAGCTCTCAAAACCTGAACCAGTTCCTCAGGGAGAAAAAAGGTTCTTTTAACGAGTCTGCATAACTTGCACATTTTTTTATAGCGATTTTATTATACCTTTTCATATGTTCTTATACCAACCATGTTGGAGTTGTTTTTTATTTATCTATTTATTGTAAAATTGTGGATTTCTTAATAATCTTTATTTATTGAGCACTTTTCAAAATCTAAAGTTATAAAGTACTTTCACAAGGGCAAATACAATAAGTCACAAAAAAAAAGATAAAACAAGAAACAAGATAAAAAAAGAAAACAAGTACAACAGGGTGTGTGATATGGTTATTTGGATCTAGAGGATCTATATCAGAGGATATATTTAATGTTTAATCATACTGTACTACCACAGAGAGAGAGAGGCAGGCCCTTGCATTGCTATTTTTCATTGTCCACCAGATGCCCTTGGACTTTCTCTCCTTTTCACATCACGTGACTGCTCCACCCATTTACACACCTGTTCACCTCCTTATCCTATCTCCCCTGCAGTTACCAGGAGCAGGTTTAACCTGAAAACAGTGTGCACCATTTTGCAGTTTCTGGACTGGGCGACATGTTTCCTCAAAGCGGTGTGCAACAGGCTTGTATGTAAATATGTATATATACAATTCCTTATTTTATGTAACATGTAGCTGTCATTTTCATCCTTTAGTGCTTTTTAATATAATTTGTTCTATTTTATTGTTTATTTTCTATTCTATTTAAATATTGTAATTCCTGATTTATAAAATGTCACACACAGAAGAAAAGAATGTGAATGAGCTATTATTGTTTATATGCAAATTTAAAGAATGTGAAAAACACTTCTGCTATCACATTAGATGCTACTGAATACATTAGGTACATCCTTTTACAGAAATGCCACATGTCTAGCCAATCATGTACCCTTCTCCACATAGCCCTGTCCAGTGTTCAAATTTCAGTGCGGAACTGAAGTGTGGGGTCCTTCATCTTCTTCTTGTAGTCTTCGTCAAACAGTTCACTCTACGCCACAGTGAAATGGTTCTTCCAGTCACCAACCTTCCCTGCAGAACCACAAAAAAACAGTCATGTATTGTAGCTACGGTGGATATCTTTGGATCTTTGGATATCTTTTTTTTTTCTTGTCACACATTTATTTATTTTTTTATCAGGTTACCTTTTCTCATGAAAGGAGAAATTTTGAAATCCATAACTGGGAGCGTAGAATAGTTGTTCATGTCGTCCTTTTTCATACTATCAAAGTGCACTCTGTTCATAACTCTTTGTTTCTCCTCGGCTGAAGGAGACAAGCCGAGAAACTGGCAGAGTTTGTCTATTTCCCGACCAGTATCCTGGGAACACAGCAAGATATTATCATTGCATTATTACTAGCTAGAGGAGAACTTTGGAAAAGTAACCTGAATGGGAAGATGCCCATAAAAACAAATACATTACCTCAGTCAGATCTTCGTAGAACATGTAATGGATTTTTGAATAAGTCTGTTTCTTCTTCCACCAGCCGTTCACATGGTCATACCAGGGTCCAAACACCACTGAAGCCACAGAACAATACATGGAAGCACTTCAGTAGCGTTCAGTAAAACTCTGTGCATCTCTGTACCAATAAAAGAACAACTCTATTGTTGCGGTATTTCATACATACTCTTTCCCTCCATGAATTTTTGGACGTAGCTGTTCCAGTCTCCAGGCTCTGGTTGGGCCATGTTCATTCGTTCAAAGTGAAAATAAGACACCATGTTGTCTTTGGCATTGCGGGCCACGTAGATCATCTACAGAAGAAGAAAACACTTTTATCTGACAATACATGAGTCATAATATACTTTTACACACCTAAGCGTTTGTTGTGGTAACTGAAAATAGACATGCTTCAAATTCTGTTGTTTTTCTTTGTCATCCTTAAGCCTTTAAATGAAATATCTAGGGCTGGGCACGTTAAGCATTATTCTCGCGTAACCGCCTAATTAATGCCAACAATTAGCCTATTTAATTGCATGTTAATGCAGTTTTTATTACTATTATCATTTCGAAAGTCCATTGCTCACTGGCTCTGAATACACATACAGTCAAACAATGGGTCACAGGAGGAGTGGGACGTTGATCAGCCTGCAAATCACCCACCCAAACAAACAGTGGAGGGAGTTGGAAAGTACTGGGACTGAAATTCAGCCCGTGACTTTGAGACGGAGAGGCCTTTTAGGCAGGCACCTAAAGGAGAACACTTCAACTCATTCTAACAGGAATTGCTACTGAACATAGACTGTTTATGCTGCTCCCTGATAAAAGAAACATGTTTCTATGGATACCTTTTCAGAAAAAAAATGTTAACCTGTTGCTCAGAAGGTGCCAGTTATGATTTTATGATTGTGGCTCTGAACAAGCTATAAAAGGTAATGCCCTGGCAGTGGCAAATAGCTTTGGTTTAATATTTGATTTGATTACATTAATGTTTAAGTTGAGATTTACAAGAAATATTTTATTGCTACTGTGTAAAGGGAATTCTGCTGGTAAAAAGCACACTTATTTGTTTAAAGTGTTTGCAAACCACATGTACTTATGCACTTACTGTATGTGTATATAGCAGTACATTTAAATTAAAAGTGCGCAATACACTACTTTAAAATTAATTATTTAATTTTGCTCATAACTATGCGGTTAATCGCAGAACAACATGCCATTAATTGCTATTAAAAATTTAATCGTTGCCCAGCACTAGAAATATCCTTATTGCTGCTGAAGTTACCCTTTCCTCTATTTCAGCATCATTGCAAATAACATGCAAACTACTGACCCTGCAATTTTGCTCCCAAAAGGACTGTGGCACAAACTGGACTGGAAAATGAGTTTTAATGAGGCGGGGAGAGGTGGGGAGCTTGTCCGCCAGATCTTTTCCTAAAAGAAGAAGTAAAAATACATAGATTGATAAAGTTTACCAAGTAAGTTTAACTTTAAGCAAAAGCTAGCAAATCACAACACAGTATACTTAAGGATAAATAAATTAAGTGTTTTTATGATTTGTGCGCCATGTATGCGAAAAATGGTGAGTATGTTTGACCGTGTAATCAACCTGAAACCAAAGACGGGATGGTGAGCTCCAAGAAGGGCACTCTCTCATAGATTGGCATAGATGTCTGACGCTCTGAGGATGTCTGACCAAAATACAGCAGGTCAAGGATGTAGGAGACCCAGGTGGTTCCTAAAAGAAAGATGGAGGAAAATGAAAAAGACTGATTTAATCCAAACCCCTCACCTTAATACATGTTTATTCGACAGCTACAGTATAAAGTCCATGTTTGTGGGCTGACCTGCTTTTGGGTATGTTGCAATAAGTACATCGTCTGGTCTGGCCTGAAATTTTTGAACGTTCGCCCAGTTGTCTGTAAAAAAGTGGACCATTGAGACTCCATGGAAATCTATCACTTCTGGTCGAGAAGGTAACTTAATCTACAAATAGGGAAAACAAGAAAATGGAAGATAATTAAAATGTATGAAACACATGACCCTTGTGACACTGTTCACTGTTAACAAACTTCTACAAAAAGGACAATAGTGTGCTCAAAGATTAAGTATATATTGTTCAAACAGATATAAAGCCTTTTATATGCACTTTAAAATACTTTTTATACTTAAAATACTTTTTACTTTAGTCTACATAAATGTTCTCATCCACTCAGCATTACATGTTTAACAAGTAATGAGTCCTACTTCAAGGAAAGCAACTCTTTGAAGACGAGCTGCAGTGATTCATTAATTTAGACAAACCTTGTCCACATCAACTGACATGCTGATCACAGATGGTTTCTCTGCTGTATGTCTGACACTCTTCTCTTCTTCTCCTGCTGTTATTTGCCTTCCTCTTTGTTCTCGTAACAGGGTTTCGGTTGTAATTCAGTCTTGGATGAAAACAAAAGTTCTGGCTCCTCCCTCTCCCTACAGATTTTCATGCCGATTTCCGTAAAGGCTTTAACCCTTCACTGCCCTGTTTTCAGAGTGTGACATGCTGTGCATTGTGAATTAATATGCACAGGAAAGATGCATTGATAACACTCCGCTTCAGATATCCCAAATAATCCTGACAAACTAGTCGTCCTACTTTACTTGTTATATTTAACTGTTACATAGGTATTTGGTCTGGAACAGGCATGTGTAGAGGGGGGTGCAATGGGTGCTTGAGCACCTGCCCTTTTGCCCTTTGCTGCCGAAAGTGCCCTTTTTTCAAACGCAAAATTTCCTTCATTTTATTTATTTTAAAATTTGTAAAGGCTCTTTTGCGAAGGCGCGCCCGATCAAACTATAAGTAAAATTAATTAATAATAATTTCGCACTAAATAAAATGACCCAATTGATGACCTTTCACCTGATGACCTCATCCGTGACGAGCCCTCCCGTTCAGACACGTTAGTGATTCAGCAGCTCTGCCTACAGGACGCCTTCGATTCCGCCGGTAAGAGGGGTTTGCCGCAATGTGCTTGTTGTGGATTGTTGCAAAGAGAGCAGCACAGTTGTGTGTATACCGCTGTGTGTCGCCTGCCTGTAGAAGTAATATCAGCTGTCAGCTAACACGCCGACAGCTAACGTTATTTCTACACTATAAACAAAGGTGCTCTGTTCACTTCACTTCGAGAGGTCCGATCTTTTCTATGTAATTTGACTAAAATCTTTGCACTTGAACTAGGATCATTAAAGTAACTTAATAAAAGCCTTGTGCTTTAAAATAAGTATAACAGCATTGGTAAAATTCTAAGCCTATTCCTCTGACTTATATCTTCAGCCCTTTAAAAAATCAGTATTGAATATATTTACATTTTGACAGCAACAGCTCAACTACAATAAAAACTCTATAACTGGAAATACATATAAAAATGTCAGTGCCAATGTAAAATAAAAAATATTTCTGACATCAAAGTAAAGAGTGAAGAAGAAATGGCCCAATAAGATTTCAGAAAAATGGCACGATGAATTGTTAAAACAAACATAGGATATATATTAGCTAATTAAACAATTATGTGACCATGAAAAGATGTAAAGATTGTTGAGTGGTTGGGACTGGCTCACTAAGCCAGCTGCACACTTAAAAGCTGCAGGAAATAAGATACCAGATTCACATTCATACATTTTTATGAAATCTAACAGGGCCGTTTCTGTTCTTCACTATTTACTTTGATGTCAGGAATATTATAAAAGACTAATGTTAGTTTATTTATTGAGATATATGATTAGACAAATAGTCAATAAAAATCCAAATATATCTCAGATTCACAATGCAATATATAAGGTCATTATCACAATTTTACATACTGGTAGACACACAGCAAGCAACACAGACACACACACACTCTGTCTATAGATTTGTTTGTGTCACTCTTACCCCTGCCGTGGCCACATTCTTTCCCCATTAATGTTTCCTTCTCAGATCATTTTCCACACTTTTTAAAATCTGGTATCTTATTTCCTCCACCTGCAGCTCTTGGTGTGCAGCTCTGTGAGCGTCTCCCCAGCAGTCAGCCTTGGTAGTGGCTGCAGTATTACAGCAGCTCAGTCACTGTGAGCTAGTCCCAAACACTCAACAATCTTTTTATGGTCACATAATTGTTTAATCAGCTAATAAGTTATAAGTTATGCTAGCCCAGTGTTTTAAAGCTAGAGTTGCGTATCCCAGTTTCTTTTTGCGTCACAGGATTTGTTGATGTATCGATACAGAAGCATCTGTATATGCGTGTGAAACAAGGAATACATAACGATATATTTCTGTCAATTGTAGGAGAAGAGTCCTATTTAAATACTTGTTCCATGTGCCCTTTTTATACTTTGAGCACCTGCCCTTCCAACAGTGTTTTGGGGGGTTTCTTCACAGCTCTCACGATATTTCTGTCATCAACTACTGTTGTTTTCCTTAGCCGACCTGTTCGACGTCTGTTGCTCAGTACACCAGTAGTTTCTTTCTTTTTCAAGACATTCCAAATGGTTGTGCCTGCTATGCCCAATGTTTGTCCAACAATCAATTTTCCTTCATTACTCAGCTTGACAATGGCTTGCTTTTCTCCCATAGACAGCTCTCTGGTCTTCATGTCAGTTTATCCTCCTATAAAGACTGCATTTCCTTTAACAGGAAAAGCAGTCTTTACAGGTTTGAACCAAGAATGAAAACTTAGACTAGTCAAGCAGAGCTATTTAATGTTGGGACAATCAACCTAAAAAGCAACACCTGGGCAACAAGAAACATCTGTCAGTCACATGTTCCAATGGTTTTGCTCACTTGAAAATGGGTGGGTTCAAACAAAGAGTGGTATGTCCTGAGTTGTTTAACACATCTATATGTGAATACAAGGAAATGAGAGCTGAAATTCTGAACTCTTGTCTCATACTCATCTTTTGATCTTAAACCCACATACCTTCAGTGAACAACAAAAACAAAGAAATTTGCCTTACCGTTCCAATACTTTTGTAGGGGACTGTACATAAAGCAACCTGCTGTGCTCAGCTGTTAGGAAGAGCACATTTTGAGTCACCATATTTTATTGAAAAATGTATTGAACTTAACCTGACTGAACCTGCCTGTCTGCCTACCTGTACCTGTCTGTCTGCTTACCTGCCTAACTATACTTGCCTATAAGCCCTCTATTTTTTCAGTAAATCGCTTAAATCATTCCTTGCTGCCTCACACACACCAGCCATGACAATAACGTATGTTCAGTGGAATTTGTCGACAGTCTTGAGTAAAAGGCATATACCATTTTCTGTTCAAGTTCAAATCAAGAGTTAATTGACCTTGCGTGACAAAGGAATGTTCCTTCCTGTCTAACAGTGCCTCACAGTTTTTTTTCACACATATCATTTGGTATGTCAGGCAGCCAGTTACACTTGTTTTTCAAAGATGGGTTGACATGCATTGATCTCTAAAGAATCATCTGAAAGAGCTGCAGACCTAAGAACACTTATTGTATACTGTAACCCCAAAGACACTTTAAAGGAGCCATTTGTTTAAATGAGCAGTCAGAACAAAGTAAGGTATGAAAGTAAAAACAGCAATTCACATAAGCATAGCAACATACAGCACACCATGTGAACAGCATACACTCACTGACCACTTTATTAGGTACACCTGTTCAATTGCTTGTTAACACAAATACTAGTCAGCTGGCAGCAATTCAATGCGTTTAGGCATGTAGACGTCTGGTCTGAAGGGATTTTCACACACAACCATCGCTAGGGTTTACAGAGAATGGTGTTAAAAAGAGAAAATATTCAGTGAGTGACAGTTGTGTGGACGAAAATGCCTTGTTAACTTGTTTGAGTTAATGGAAACTCAAATAACCACTCGTTACAACCAAGGTATGCATATATATATATATTTATTTAAAAGTAAAATTTCCACCGTGTCCATCTAATGTAATAGCAGACAACATTTTCTCTTTGTCTCTATCCAGAATTCTAAAGTGGGTTGCTAAATATACTTTGGCAGGTGCTAATAACGTCAGACATTTTATTTAACGTAGTGGTGGGTCGTTATCGACGTTAACGTGCTGCGTTAATGTGAGACTCTTATCGGGCGACAAAAAATATATCGCCGTTAATCTATTCTCAAAGTTGGGTTGGGAGCTGGGTCTATACTACACAAGCTATGATGACTTTCACCTTGATATTTTAGCGCAGATGTATACCTAGCCGAATTGCACTGTAGGGGGCGAGAACAAGTCTTTGAACCTGTGTGTATGCCTACTGTAAGCTAAATGAGTAAATGTAAATGATATAACCTGGATTTGTCAGGACATAGATTATACTTCTAACCTGATACCAGCAGTTCACGTTCAGCTTTAAAAGTATAAGCTTGTGTGAAATGATACATGCCAAGAGTAGCTATACACGCCTACATTATTTCGGGAAGGTGTCACAGTGAGTATTACACAACAACCAAACTGACTTCTTCAGTGAGCATGATCAAAACAATCACTGTTTTGGGAAATACCTACTCAGCAGGGTGAGTGTGCAAGCTACTTTGAACTCGATTATTCACAAGAAGGAGCCTGGTAGGGTTATAGATATTAATTTACTAGAGTTTATTTTTTTCTAGCTTCATGCTTCTAAAGTTAGGTCAGGTTAGACACAGCAAACATAAATAGCAACTTAATAGTTAAGTTTAATACAAGTTTGTCTACCTACTTACCTTATTCACAATTTGACAATAAATACAACATATACAATATTATACTAACATTAAATTAGTGGTGGGCATAGATTATTTTTTTAATCTAGATTAATCTAGATTAATCTTGAAATTAATCTAGATTAATCTAGATTAATCTTGAAATTAATCTAGATTAATCTAAATTAAAATGGCTCATTTGAATTCTGCCGAAGGCATTTAAAATATGCGAACGGGTTGCGAACGGGTTTCAAGCCAGGTTTCAAGCCAGGTGGCGCATTAGACCAGGGGCTCATCTCCTATTTCCAAAATGCATCACAAACTGCTTGAGAAAGCTGTTGTACTATGATAATTGGCGATGAAAATAAATCATGTTCAATAAGATGTACTTGTGTGTAGCGTGTGATGTGCTTTGCGTTTATGTGGTAGGCTACTTGAGACTGTAAGAACTCCTACAGTAAACTAATTCCGCATTGCACAAGGTGCAAACCCGGCGGCTTCAGAAATGTTCGTACGCAAAGTGCTGTCCAACAGCTGTCTGTGGACGTGTTGCTAGTTAGTGTGAGTAAATACCGCACAATGCGTTTTTTAATCAACCGGCGTATCAATAACTAATCTGGCTAGTTGTAAACAAACAGCTGGCCGAGTGAGGTTGTAACTGGAACGCCGTCAACTCAGGTGTGACGTCATTCCCAGCTCCGACCTCCGAGGTAAATGGAACGCAGCAACAGCTGCATCCATGTTAGCACGTCAAGTTTGATGTGGTAATTTACAGTAGGCAAACACACAGGTTCGAAGACTTGTTCTTACAGTGCCTCCTACAGTGCAATTCGGTATACATCTGCGCTAAAATATCAAGGTGAAAGTCATCATAGCTTGCGTAGTATAGACCCAGCTCCCAACCCAACTTAGCCTATAGATTAACGGCGATATATTTTTTTGTCGCCCGATAAGAGTCTCACGTTAACGCAGCACGTTAACGTCGATAACGGCCCACCACTACATTAAATAAAGTGTTTGACGTTATTAGCACCTGCCAAAGTATATTTAGCAACCCACTTTAGAATTCTGGATAGAAACAAAGAGATAGATGTTGTCTGCTATTACATTAGGTGGACACGGTGGAAATTTTACTTTAGGGAGCGACAGTGAAAACACCACTGCAGAAGGTGGGAAATTACCTAGACGAATACGATATACACCACTACCGACCTCACCGCCACTGGCAGCCGCCACCAAAGGCTACACTGTCTTAATTCACTCTTGAATAAGTCTATGAACGAATGATAACCTGAAACGAATTCATGATGATTTCCAAGATGATCAGTTGATGTAATTTGTTTAAGTGTGTTCATATGTCATTTTGGTACCTATTTTAGATTTAGATTAAGTCACTTTTGTAGATGGAGCTGCCACCTCGTCCAACATTGTTT
The DNA here is from genome assembly GCA_024633595.2 of Lepomis macrochirus. NCBI lineage: Eukaryota > Metazoa > Chordata > Actinopteri > Centrarchiformes > Centrarchidae > Lepomis > Lepomis macrochirus. The sequence goes on along the minus strand of JALXJV020000014.1, from coordinate 19,785,224 downwards.
GACTTCCATGGAGTCTCCATGATCAAATACTTCACTGACAACTGGGACAGCGTACAGAACTTCAAGGCCAGACCAGATGATATTCTTATAGCTACTTACCCTAAAGCAGGTGGGGATGTGTGAGTAAGAGCATTGAGCTTGTGGCATCATAGTCATAGGTTACATTTAGTTTTATGTTGAACACAATGTATGTTTGTGTTTTAATCTCAGGAACCACATGGGTCTCTTACATCATGGATCTTCTGTATTTTGGACAGACGTCTCCAGAGCGCCAGGCGTCCCTTCCTATTTATGAAAGAGTGCCGTTTCTGGAGATTTACGTACCTTCTCGACTCTCAGGTTGAATCATGGGTCTAATCAGATCTTTACACTGTAAACAAATAAACAGAAAACTACACTGGTCATTTCCTCCATAATCCCTTCATTAAGGTTGCTGAGTGTTTAGAACCACAGTGACTTAAATTTATTTTACAGACACTGTACAAAGTCCTGATCAACAAGTTTGCCTCAGGGTTTTGGTGAAAGGGTGCTGCTGGATGTGTAAATCAGCAGCTCCTTGATTGTCAGTCAAGTGTAAAGGGTCATAATGTGTTTATGGCCACTTAACGGCAGCGGAATCATTTTGTGAACATTTAAATATCAGCTTTTAAGTTAATTCTTTTAGCAAACAGTTGCTTATTTACACATCCAGCAGTTACAGAGTCATTCATTTGAAGTGTCTTTGGCCATCTAGTGAAATCGATCCAATATTGAAACAAAACAGTTATGGGCCGAACAATTAAACAATGAGCGGAATCATTATGATGCTGTCTAATGCCAAGTTGCCAAGATGAGCAACTCTCACTAGGTTCATCGCTACAAATGACGCCTTTCAAAAATCCTTGTTGTTTCCCCATTAACATTTGATTAATTATTATCATATATTTATTTATCAAAATGCAGTTTTTCAGTTAGTCAACTCGTGCCAAGTAAAATGTGTCACAGGCAACGTACTGTACAAATGCATCTCTTCACAAAGGTAAAGACTTGGCAGACCAGCTTCCCACCACTCCCCGTCTCATTAAAACTCATCTACCAGTCCAGTTTGTGCCAAAGTCCTTCTGGGAGCAGAACAGCAGGGTAAAGCCATGAACATACTGCATTTATTCTGTGAAATTTGTGAGTTATGAACCCCAGAGTTTTCTCTTTGTGTAGATAGTCTATGTGGCTCGTAATGCAAAGGACAATGTAGTGTCCTATTTCCACTTTGGCCGGATGAACCTTATCCAGCCAGAACCAGGTGACTGGAGCACGTTTCTAGAGGATTTCATGGAGGGAAAGAGTAAGTTCAAAGAAGTTTTAATCTAAAAGGAGGCACAAAATTATCTCCCAAATGTTCCCTCATATGTTATTCTGTGGCTTCAGCGGTGTTTGGGTCGTGGTATGAGCATGTGAACGGCTGGTGGAAGAAGAAACAGACGTATTCAAACCTTCACTACATGTTCTATGAAGACCTGATTGAGGTAAGCTAAGGAGTGTTTGTGTTGTTTTCAAGGGAGCTTTGAAAATGTTTTACAAAGTTTTATTCATTCATCTGCTGGCCATTAATATCTACAGTTTTTGCTGTAAGTCGCTTTGGATAAAAGAGTCAACTAAACAATGATTAAATGTAATGTTGTTTGCTTAAAAACATGCTGTATAATGAAAAAAGTTGTTTAACATTTTGACTTTCTTGTGGAAAGTTAGATAAGATGTATACCACTCGTATTAAGAATATGGTTAGCTTAGCTTAGCACAAGAACTGGAATTAAGGGGAAAAAGCTGGGTCCTCATTGCTGAGGCAGCGAATGTTTCTCAGATCACGGCATGTGCTGCAGTGTTTGTGTTTCGGTGTTTCAACCACATCCATCAACCTACAGAAGCTTTTTCATTTCCCAGTATCTCCAGGCAGAGGACATTTAGAGGAATCACTTTTTCTGACGACTACAATGACATATGATTTTACTGAATAATTAAATAGATACAATTTCCTAATAAATATAAAGAAACCTTATGTCTTGACTGGCTACTCTCTGCTGTCTCAAAAGAGACACCGTTTGTGCTGTGTCAGCCACCGTAGCTACCCTCGTGATTGTTTTTTTTCTTAATCAGATCAGACTTGAGGAAAGGACAGAAGACATCATGAGTCAACCATGTGAACATCATAACCAGCAGGGGGGAGCATCTCTGTTGTATAAAGATGTGTTCATAAGAATAACAGCCTTTGAAAGTCATTCAGAAAGATAACTATGTATTGTTATTTTAATTGTCACAAAGGATGATGCTGAGATTCTTACATTTTCTGCAGGACTGTGGACGAGAGATAGACCGTCTCTGTTCCTTCCTTGGTTTGTCACCTTCAGCTGAGGAGAAGGAAACAGTCATAAATCGAGTGACGTTTGACAACATGAAAGCAAACAAAATGACAAACTACTCCACTTCCCAAGCTATGAATCAAAAGGTGTCTCCTTTCATGAGAAAAGGTACAGTGAAAATTTGTACTTGCTAAGTTTTTGTCTGTTTATACTATAATCTGCTCAAACTATATATTGATGATTGATTTTAAATCAGCTGAATAATTGTCTCTGCTTCTCCAGGGAAAGTTGGTGACTGGAAGAACCATTTCACTGTGGCCCAGAATGAAAAGTTTGAGGAGGACTACAAGCAGAAGATGAAGAATCCTACACTGAAGTTTCGTACTGAAGTTTAAGTGTCAGATCCTTTGCTTAAGTAAAAGTAGTTACCTCACTGTAAAAGTACTTATTTACAAGTAAAAGCACTGAAAATGTTAAATTATAAAAGTACGTAAGTATAATCAGGAAAATGTACTTAAAGTATTAAAACAAAATGCCCCCGGTGATTGACACTATTATAAATCATTAGATTATTATTACTGCATTAATGTAAAAGCAATTATTGACCTTTTTCATTGAAAAAAGTAATAAATTGCAGTGTGATGCAAAAAAAAATATGCTGATGATTTTCTCTATTAATCGATTGTAAACATTTTGGAAATAGTGAGAAATGTTGTCACAGCAGAGACCAAAGTGATACCTTCACAATTCTTGTTTATCAATTCAAACCTCAAAAAGATTAAAAGTACATTAAAATAATCAAAGGGAAATGCAGGAAAATATTTCTATCTGATTATAGAGGAAAAATTACTTACACGATCAAAATAGTTGCCAATTAGGTGTCTGTCAATCCATGAACGTAGCCTACTATCTGTCCTTGTATAAACTGTGGGGTCTTTAATTTATTAAAAAGAAAAACTTTTTACACTTTTTAAACTCTTTATATGTTTTGTGTGTAAAAACCTTACTTTGTAAAGTAACCTACTGAAGCTGTCAAATCTTTATATGTTTTGTGTGTAAAAATCTTACTTTGTAAAGTAACCTACTGAAGCTGTCAAATCTTTATATGTTTTGTGTGTAAAAACCTTACTTTGTAAAGTAACCTACTGAAGCTGTCAAATCTTTATATGTTTTGTGTGTAAAAACCTTACTTTGTAAAGTAACCTACTGAAGCTGTCAAATAAATGCAGTGAAGTAAAAAGAAATTCTCACTGTTGACTGAACACTGTTTACTTTCATAACACTTTCATAAGTTGATCCCTTGTTGACACTTGTGAATAACAGCTGGAATCAGTCTCTTGGAAATAAATCATTAATAGCATTAATATAACATTAAAGCAAGTATCAAGCTTGTTTGTCTTGAAAGCTAATGTCTTATTAAGGAGACCCTAGCTCCCCCTGGCTCCTCCGTAGTTCACGCCCTGCTGCCCTCCCAGTCTAGAACCACCAATGGGCAACCTGCTGCTGTTTTTCAATTGTAGCCTAGGTCTGTTTGTTTCTATACAATATTCAAGTCCCCCAGTCTGTGACTTTTCCTAAGAGTGTGTAGCCTAGGCTATACCACCCACTTTCATTAAGAGGTGTCACTGTCACACAAGATAAAGACTGAAAACAGCATTTATGCATAGGCGGCGTAAAAATTACGCCACATTTAACTGCCCCCTCAGTCGTTTCATCCTGCCGCTTGGCCTGCTGCTCTGTTTGCTGCTAAAACAGATTTCTCTCACTTGATCAGAAACAATAGAAACTTTGAAACACAATGATAAATTTCTGCACCACCTTTAAGACTGCTATAGTTACTAAAGAAACCGCACTTTGAACCTTGGTCTTTTAATAATTATCCTCTCTAACCTTCCATTCTTTTAAAAAGTACTAAAAAGAGTTTGTCTCGGCAACTTCTAGTAATCTTTTTGAATATTTTAAAACTGCTTTCTTTTCACCTTTTCACTCCACTAAAGCTGCATGAAAGTGGTGAATGATCCATGGATTGTGATTCCACCTCAGTGCTTCTACACGACTGTATCTAATGAGTTTGAGAAAAAAAGTGTTTAAAAAAAGGATAGAGTGGGAGATGGGGAATTAAAGGAGTAAAATAAGCAATGGTGATAGACCCGCCTGTTTTTATTTTCTATTTAACTCTTTTGAAACTTTTTTGTATTTCCTTGTTTTATGTAAAGCACTTTAAATTACCTTGTTGTTGAAATGTACTATACAAATAAACCTGCCTTGCCTTTCCTTCTATGGATCACGGCTTTAGACTTACTGACAAATCTGTTTGGTGTCTCTGGCCTGGTTCTTGCATGGTAAAAGTATTTCCATTTCCATTAACTGCCATTTTAAAAATCTTGTTTAATTTTTAGCAGGTTTAAAAAATGGTCACATTTCTCTGCTCAAGACAGAGAAATGTAATAATACAAACAGTATTAAGTAATAAGGTGATGATTTTTGTGTGTCTTAAAAGAAACATTATGCTCAATTACCTAAAACAAAAAACGTGATTGTTACAGGTGATGTTAGCTTGTTGGAGAAGCTAATATTTATGTACTTCATAAATACATGTGAAACAGATTGTAGCATGACACTGTGCTCCAAACCCTTTTCACAACAGACATTTCAACTTGTCAGAGCAGGAAAAGCACAGGTGTAATTTATAACATTAACAATGGCACCATTGCATTAAGTGTCCTAGTAAGCTGTGTCAGTGGGTACCAGAATACCAGAGCTCCGAGACTGGCTCCCCTAAACTGAATGCAGCCATCATAACATTATAAAATCGAGTTGTGCTTCTCCTGCTTTGACTGGTCAGATTGTGGTGAAAAGGCTCTATTAAATGAATTGCTGGTGAAGTGGGTGTGTATATTTAATCTGCCAGTCACAAAGGCAAGGTAACATAGTGCATGTTTTATGCCTGTAAAAAACAGGAGAATAGAGGCAAACGACCAATGAAACCCAAAAGGACAGTGAGGGGCTGGACAGTCAAATCATATCTGCAACTGTACTTTCTGTATGATCACAGCAGAGACAGAGGTCAGTTTGCAATGAGAGGGGAGGAAAGGTAAAGATTTACTATTAACACAAGAAACACACTGGTATAAGAGAAAAATACAACCAGGAAACAGCAGTCAGAGGACTATCAGTAATGTGGACAAGGTAGTGTTAGTTGTCAGATAACCTTATTTTCAAGTTTCTTCTTTTTTTTTTTTTAGTTTTTTCTAATTTAGCTGACGCTTTTATCCAAAGCGACTTACAATTGCATATGTCAGAGGTTGCACGCCTAGGAGTTGAGTGTCTTGCTCAGGGACACATTGGTGGACGTGTCACACATAAGTTAGATAAGAGGATCCATAGGCCTACCACTCTCATGACGTGACACCTACATTTTGTGTCCAACTAGATTTTTTTCACAAAAAAAAGGTTGAAAGCATAAAATCATACCATATAAATACAGGACCTCTCCCATATATGTACTCACCTTTAACTTTAAAAAAAACATTAGCTGTTTGCTAACTGAAGTGTCAAAATGTCATGCGGTGCAACCGTCCGGCCATGACTGCTGTTTTGATAACTTCTTTGAAATTACTTTAAATCTATTCAAAATTGTGTTTTGTCCTATTTGGCATGATTTCCAAAGTGTTTTGTAGTCCTCTTCAAAATTGCAAAGCATCTGTATTTTTATTTCCATAATAATACACAAGCAAACTTTGTCCGATGATGTCCATTTTATGAAATATCATATGGTGCGACCATAAACAAACGACCACTTTGGGACTTTCACGTTGAAATCCATTAGACGAAAGGAAGTTGAATAATATACCAATTTGCCAAGGACCCATTGAAACAGCAAGCAGGTTTGTAAATCTGGAAAAATGTAAAATTGTAACAGCTTGTATGTTGTTGACACTTTTGGATATCATGCGGTATGACGTCAGAAAAACAATTACTATAAAGTTATTTCTACCAATATTTGTTTTGATTATAAATTTCATGGAGTCCTTTTGTAGGAAGCTAGCTTGATTTGTTTAGTTGGCCTGTTCTCTGCCTGTAAATTTTGACTAAATTAGAAAATATCATGTGGCGTGACCGCTGAAAAGTGGTTTCCATGATTGGCAATTTAGTTTTTGTCCTTTTATTTTCAATTTATGACTTTTACATATAAAGTACTTTTATTGTAGTTTAATTTGGAATAGATGTTTCTGCAATTTGACACACTTTTTCTTACATTTCAGAAACAACAGATTATTTTTAGTCTTTGTACAATATCATGAGAAAAATGCCCCAAAAATATTTAGAACTTGTAATTTCACTTTGGTAACTATGCAATATTAGTAATATTTAGTTAATTATAACTGTTTTACCAGATGCCACTCCCAAGTAAAGAAAAACTGCTCACCATGGCCAGCATGTTAATTTTGAGCCTACAGCAAGAGCGGAGTCGCTAAAAGAAGCAAAATTGTTGCATCTTAAAGAAAATTTGAAATGAAAACTATATGAAGCAACATGTTGCTCTTGTGCGTGTTTCCATTTCCTAGAAGGAAATGCATTTTTTTGTGAACATGTTGGTGTAGCAGCCTGTTGCCTTGATTTATTATGTTGCTTTATGACCCATGTTTACGTTTTAACAACCTCTGTTGGCCGTGTTGGCTATGTCAAACCCAGAACTTTCACACAGGAGAAGCGCGTTCGATTCCCCTGTGAAATCAAGTAAATTTAGAGTTATTTTCAGTTTGAAGCCAACTTTAGTCCTAACAAAATGTAGCAAAGCATTTATTTCAACGGAAATGGTGGTGCCTTGAACATCCTGTTACGTACACCAGCCACTGGACTTCACTGTCTTTTAAATGTGGCTGCTGATTGGGTAACACCTCTGACACACCCAACAAATGAGAAAAAACATACTTGCAGTTAACACCACATGCCTGCAGTTAATGAAATTTTATTAAATATAAGTTATATGTACTGCACTAAAATAAATGTTTATAATGACGTTTTAATCAAAAAATGTTTATGAAATGTTTGTGTAAATTTTAATAATGATTACTGGTAAAAATATTTTTTTTATTTAGAAGTTTTTGTTTATTTATCTCTTTAAATCTATATTTTTAATGATATGCAGTGTTCATGTCATTTGGAACGACCACTCGACATGTGGTCCGACCAATAATAACAATAACTGTATTAAATTAAAAATAAAACATCTCATTCCTGTGACTGAAATATTAAATACTGATACAGTATGTTTAAGTGGATGGTATTTTAAAAACATTTTTATCAGTTTTATGCAATTTACAGAAAAATGAATCAATTAACTACATTTAAGAAGGGGATTGTGACATTATAGAGCAAAAATATAAGATAATTATTTATAAAAACCTAAAAGAAAAGCAAATACATTATCTAAAACCTTTATATTACTGAGAAGTTGTCAAAAGTGTTTAGCATGTTAAGGAAATTATTAATTTAAAATAAATTATGGTCGCACCACATGATATTCTGTAAGGCCACAGTTTATGTAACTGAAAAAACAGTGTTTGTGCTGAGCTAGAGAGAGTAGTCTGATTACTGTGTTTCACACAGTTAAACCTGATAACTATAGTGTAATCTGATTACTGTGTTTTACACAGTTATACTTGTTAACTAGAGAGTAATCTGATTACTGTGTTTCACACAGCTATACCTGATAACAAGAGAGTAATCTGATTACTGTTTTATAACCTGATAACTAGAGAGTAATCATATATTTTTGCATTGAAGATTTCTTCTAAATGATGTCAAAATGTCTCCTTTGTCCTTGGCACACCCCCTAATCTGTGCACCTTTGTCCCCAACACTTTTCAGCACAAAGTCCATATGGGTTACTGTATTCATGACTAGAGTGGACTGTACCAAAATTAAATAATCACAAACAACTAAGACATCTGTATTTAGGTAAAGGGCAATGAATCTTATTTCAGTACAAATATTTTATAGAATTGAGATTTTCTGGGCAATGGCACTCATAACCGTATATTTGTGTAATTAATTAGGGATCCAAGCTGCTGAAGCCCTAATGGTTTTGTTCTGATTGTTCTTCTTCTTCTTCTTCTTTCTTTCTTTCTTTCTTCTTTTTCTCTGCTACAAGTGTTTGGGCAGCAAAAACTGCTGGAGAAAAACTCACCAAAACTGGCATGTAGGTTGCAAATTCCATCCATTAATTAGGCAAAAAAATGGCACTTGTAGACCTCATGGTGGCGCTATAACAATCACCTTTACATTTTTGTAACTATCTCAAAAACAGCTTTGTTTAGAGTCAAGCTTCTTTCATCACTTTCATCTCTGGATTCATCTGCATCTTTGTTCCAATGTCAAATTCTGTTACTTTTTATCACTTTTCTCTATAACATATTTTTGTGAACTTGCCCCAGATGGTTTGCCAATTGACCTGAAACTTTCGCAGGATCATCCACGGACGCGCTGATCAAAAGTTATCAAAAGAATTTCTGTTCATCATTCCGTTTTTTTTCCATAATTTTTTACTTTTGTGTCTTTATGTACAATTTTACATAAATGCCCATAAATCAAAATTTACTTAAGCTATTGTAACCAAACTTCATGTTCAGGTGATCGGTCCAAGCTATGGTCAATTCAGAAATCAGTCACTCTGTATTTTCCAGAATATGCTAATTCAATTAACATCTGTCTCCACAAGTCTTTCTTCAAACACTACCAAAATCAACACAGACATTTTATGTGGATCCCTAGCACTTTCTCCTTATTTTTCTCTGCTTAAAAGAGTTTAGGTAGCTTAAAGTTTAAATCTTGGAAACACAAAATGTCGCAAGTGGGTTGAACATTGATTTCACGCAGTAGTCAGGTGCACATAATGACTCTGATGACTTTCTGATCTCAAGCTGATGCTGTAAACTTCAAGTTTGCGTTTCCCCTGTTATCTCAAAGTCCAAATTCTGTCATTACTTTAATCGCTTAAATCGTCTGCGTCTGTTATTCTCGACTGAAAATTTCAAATGTTGCATTTTTCACGACTTGCTTGGATCCCAATCATTGCTGCTCGCGGTTATATTTTTATATTTAGAATTGTCACCTGTCACCAGGATTCTGTGTTTCCTTATAGCCTAAATAAAGACATTTCCTCAATAAATTAGTGCAAAAAAATATTAAAAATAATATTATCAGTGTTAACTTATCAATAGTAATTATAAAAATCACTTTAAAAGTATTTATATGGCCTATGTTAATAATTAAAATGTAGCTCAATGATTTATAGGTAGATATAAGGTTCAGTCTGACAAATGGAAGGCAGACAAAGAAAATCACAGTTGATAGAGTTGTGCATTTTTTTCTAAAATTTTTTTTGTTTTTGTGGATCATACAAGTAGAGGTCATTTACTGGGAAGGGGTTAAAACATGAAAGATTTCTGGGCTGGGCTAAGCCCCCAAAGCTTCAAGAGCCTACTAACGCTCCTGATGGGTGATACGAAGCTGTATCACAGGTTAATCTGGGCGCTCCACCACAGCTAACAGCGGTCGCCACTTCGCGGTGAATCTGAGCGTCAAACACCTGCAGCCTGTTTCCCTTGAGTAAGTAACACATTTAAACAAATTATTGAACGGTTTACTGACGCTTTGCAGTGTTTTGAACAGCGACACAGTCACTTCCATTATCACGATCAAAGTCCTCGCTTTGAACTGTTTTGCAGGTGGGAGAGGTCTCTGTGAATCATCGTGCAGCTAACAATGTAGCCTACAAACCACACTCAGAAGCATATGACGATTGAAAAACTTTTAAGATTTACGTGATTTTAAAAGATAACTACAGACATAGGATAATCATTTGTTGTTGTGATCAACAACTCACGTGTGTGTTCTACCAGGTGACATTTTGTAAAACGACTGCAGTTTCATCTGTATGCGGGACAGATGAAACACAGGGGTGTGAGGGAAGAAACACAACGATATACATTTAAATTGTGTGTTATCCTGGTTTTATTTAAAATGCTTGACAGTGTCCTTCTTAATATGTAACCTAAAATAGGCCTAAACATATTAGGTCTATTTTATTTTTCTTAAATAAATAGCATAACTTTTAGAAAATCAAACAGTTAATGCGAATTTGGATTATATCTCGGCTGCCCTTTTTATGGTCATCTGAAGCCTGTTTTCCTTGTGAAGACCCTATTTGGCTGTCAGTATCCTGGTGGTCTAGCCTGCCTAGTGGACTCTGCCCCCTCCTACAGAATCTAAATAGGGTAGCCTAGAAAGAAAGGCAACGTGACTCTTGTCTTTTAAACTTAACTAGCTTCTAAACTATGATTAAAATTTAAGGATGTGTTAAAGTAGGCTACTAAATAATCTGTCTGAATGACTATGACCATAGCACATGAAACAGGCTAAACAGAGTTAAAAAAAAGAGACAGCTTGATTAAATTTACTTTCCGTGATTGAAAACAACTTCTTCCGTAGGCCTATAACTAAAAAGTGACATATCCACCTGATTTTTGCCGTTCTGATCAATAGCCTACTGTATGTGCTTAGGTAGGCTATTTTAGATATCATATCAGACTTGTGTGGACTCGGAGAAATTTGCCATGTTTCATTTGTCCAGCATTTCAATCGTCCAGGTGTGACACCAAAATGTGTGACCTATTAGATTCTGTGATCCAGATGGGAAGTTAAGCGCCAGAGGCTTTAGTAACGATTTGAAGATGTTGGCAATGCGTGCAGTTTGGTTAGGTTTAGGCACCACAAGTAGGGGAAAGCGGGGCACAACACACATTTTGGTTTGACTAAATAATTCTAAAAATATATTTGAGTTTGCCAACACCCACATCTCTGCTATGAATGAACACATCCATATAACCTTCAGCCAACCATCCATTGTGAGTCAATAAATAGGTGGATTGATCTTATCTCTTTCCATCCATGATAATATCTGTCATATAAGGAAAGAGAGATGTCTTTCCATCTAAATCATGGTCTGTCAGGGATTTATATTCAAATGGATGGACCACTGGATAGATGGATTATTATTAACACTGTGATACAACTAACCCCGCTCTGGTGTGGTGTCTTTAAACCTCATTGACAGTTGCCAGTAGATGGTCAAGTGTTTCAAAACTGCACGTTTTAGGCAAAAAGATTGGTATTAAAGTAATCCATGAATGGATTCAGTGACTTACACACACAGCTCAGTAATCAGAAATTTACTTCTATGCCGCGAAAATACCCTTGCCGTGTGTCTTGACAATCTCTCTAAAACGTCCCTGGTTACCAGTCAATAGATCCTTAAGTCATGTCTGAGACACATCTGGGACTATAAACAGTTAATCTAGCCACCACTTAAATTGTCACATTGACACACTGTCCAAATGAGCTGAACAGTCCGGAGAGCGGGTGTGCCGCAATTTTCAATTCACTTTTGAATAGGCCTATAAAAAGAACAACTGATAAATGGTCACAAATTCAACATGATTTCCAATATCACAAACTATGTCTAATTTTTTTTGCGTCGAAGATGGATCTGCCATCTCGTCCAACGCTGTTTGACTTCCATGGAGTCTCCATGATCAAATACTTCACTGACAACTGGGAAAGTTTGCAGAACTTCAAAGCCAGACCAGATGATATTCTTATAGCTACTTACCCTAAAGCAGGTGGGGGTGTGTGAGTAAGAATATTAAGCTTGGCATAGTTATACTTATGTTGATGAATGGATTGATATGGTCCCTATGTTCAGGCACAATGTATTCATGTGTTTTAATCTCAGGAACCACATGGGTCTCTTACATCCTGGATCTTCTGTATTTTGGACAGACCTCTCCAGAGCACCAGGCGTCCCTTCCTATTCATGAAAGAGTGCCGTTTCTGGAGAAAAGCGTACCTTCTCAACCCTCAGGTTGAATCATGGGGTCTATTTAGATCTTTACACTGTAAACAAACAAACAGAAAATAACACTGGTTGTTTCCTCCATAATCCCTTCATTATGTTTGTTGTGTGCGTATAACCATAGTGAGTCAGATTTATTTACACTGTAAAATAACACTGTACAAAGTCCTGCAATGAGATTCTGTAGGATAAACCAATTTGCTTCAGATCAGTTTGGGTGACAGCAGCTGTTTGCCATCGGGTTTGCCAAAACAACTTCAAGGGTGATAATGTGTTTTGGCAACTTGAAGGCAGCAGAATCATTTTGGGAACACAATATTTAAATATCAGCTTTTAAGTTCATCCTTTTAGCAAGCAGTTGCTTATTTACACATCCAGCAGTTACAGAGTCATTCTTTTGAAGTGTTTTTGGCCATCTGGTAAAATCAATTCAATATTTACTCTCTTTGTGCTCTGTTTTTCGTCTCTACCATCTCCAGTGGAAATCTAGCCCTTTAGCTGTTAAATGCTATCACCAGCTAGCTGCTAACTTGGTCTGTTTGCTGTCTGGTGCTGAGCAGGTAGAACAGTAGGTTTAACATTTTTCACTGATAACAGCCTTTTTCTGCAGTTACAAACACTATGAGAGTGAAACAAAACCGTTATGGGCCGAACAATTAAACAATGAGCTGAATCATTACAACGCTGTCTAATGCCAAGAGGAGCAACTCTCACTAGTTTCATCGCTACAAATGACGCCTTTCAAAAATCCATGTTGTTTTCCCATTAACATTTGATTAATTATTATCATTTATTTATTTATCAAAATGCAGTTTTTCAGTGAGTCAACTCGTGCCAAGTAAAATGTCTCACAAGCAACGTACTGTACAACTGTTCAGGCTATACTCTGGTATGTTAACAAGTTTTCTGTCTCACTAATGCATCTCTTCACAAAGGTAAAGATTTGGCAGACCAGCTTCCCACCACTCCTCGTCTCATTAAAACTCATCTACCAGTCCAGTTTGTGCCAAAGTCCTTCTGGGAGCAGAACAGCAGGGTAAAGCCATGAACATACTGTATTTAGTCTGTGAAATATGTGAGTTATGAACCCCACTTAATTATGATGCAGATAGATTACAATTGAGTCTTTTCTCTTTGTGTAGATAGTCTATGTGGCTCGTAATGCAAAGGACAGTGTAGTGTCCTATTTCCACTTTGGCCGTATGAACAATATCCATCCAGAACCAGGTGACTGGAGCACATTTCTGCAGGATTTCAAAGAGGGAAAGAGTAAGTAAAAGTAGTGTTAATGTAAAAGAAGGCATAATGTCGTATCATCTCCCCAAATGTCCTCTCATATAATATTCTGTGGCTTCAGTGGTGTTTGGGTCATGGTATGACCATGTGAACGGCTGGTGGGAAAAGAAACAGACGTATTCAAACCTTCACTACATGTTCTATGAAGACCTGATTGAGGTAAGCTAAGGAGTGTTTGTGTTGTTCTCAAGGGAGCTTTGAAAATGTTTTACAAAGTTTTATTCATTAAAAGAAAATGTTTTGTATCAGACCTGGTCATTAACTTTTAGTTGTTACTGTAAGTCGCTTTGGATAAAATAGGCAACTAAAAGACACTTAAATGTAATGTTGGTTGCTTGAAAACAGCTTAGCTCTGCGTAAGGACTGGAAACAAAAGGAGAAAGCTGGGTCCTCGTTGCTAGAGTCGGCCAAAAAACAGTCTGGCACTTAACCACCTGTTAAACTGTGACTGTCAGGATTTGAGTATGAAGCACACGATTAAGGATTCAAATGCAGACAAAGAGGCAAACTTGTAAAGCAGTAAACTTAATGAACAATCCAGGCTTAGAGCTGGGGGTCCAAAGGACCAGAGAATGAGGAGCAGAAAGGCTGATTTAGTTAATGTTAAGGCATAAGGGGCTGGTTTATTACTGGTTGGCTGACTGGGGAAACTGAGGTGTCGGTGTGTTGACATTGTGATGATCGGATGACAGGGAAAGTTGGCTTTTTGTAGTCCAGCTTCTGAACATTGTAGTTTCATCACGGCAGGTCACACCAGTAACATCCAGCGTTGCATAATTACGTCTCCTAGAAAAGAGTAGTCGGATTCTCTGAGCCTCGCGGTCCTCTTTTCCTAAGTCCTTATGGATTCTCCTTCACATCTTTTCTTGACCTCATGACGTTTTCCATTAAGGTCAAGGAAAGGTGGTTAGGAAAAGAGATCTTTGAGACTTTTCGGACATAGTCAAATTTAAATAAAACTGAAGCAGCCTTTGCGACAGCATACATTATTATACATTATACATTTTACTTTTTGTACAAATTAAATAAAATTATATACATGTTCATTTGTGAGCTTTGGAAGGTGCTAGTAGAGGAAAATATTTATTCCTTTGGACAGAGTTAGGCTAACATATTCCTTCTGTTTCTTGTCTTTATGCTAAGCTAAGCTAACTGCCTCCTAGCTCCAGCTTCATATTTACCGTACAGATAAGAGTATGCTATTGAATTTTTCTAACTTTTAGCAACATAGTCAAAATGTGAAAATATTGTTTAATATACCATGGACCTTTGGCGTGTTATTACCCCCCCAGAAAGGCTCTTTACAAGAGAGGCCTAACATAATCAGAAGAGTCAAGGAGTTGCAAAAACCATCATTAAATAAATTATGAAAAGTGCCATTGTTGTTTGTTTATTTATATAGCACATTTAAAAACAATGTTAATTGACCAAATGCTTTCCAGGTTCAGAATACACAATATATATACATGACGACGACAACAACAACAGTAGAAAAGGTCAATAATGTCAATGTGCAACTCTGTATGAAAACCAAAGAATAGAGATGGGTCTTTAGCAAGGATTTGAAAGTCTCAGCAGTCCAAGCATTTCTTATTTCAACAGGTAAAGTACTCCAAAGATTAGGAGCAACTTCTGAAAACGCTCGGTCATCCTTAGTTCTTAACCTGGATGTGCCGACATCAAGGAGCATCATAAATCAAACCCAAACAACAGAATAACAGGTCTGATGGGCTGGCCAACAGTAACAAAAGAAAGGGAAGCCGTCCAGACCAGACCACAAAGGATCAGGAGTCTTCTCTTTACCCTAAACCAACCTTAATTAAACCAAACCAAACGGAAAGAAAGTCATTAAAACAAGACTAATGGATCCATGACAATACAAAAAAATCACCAAGAAAAACAAGAGACTATATAACACAGGTCACAGTCATCCACTGCTGCTGCCAAGGCTGTAAAGTGGACAAAAGAATCAAGGTTCCAGGCCTCTTGTCATTGGTTTTTCCTTAATCTGACCAGACTTGAGGAAAGGACAGAAGGCGTCATGAGTCAATCATGTGCACATCATTACCAGCAGGGGGAGCATCACTGTTGTATAGAGATGTGTTAATAGGTGCGTTTGACTTCATGCGGCGCTGTGCAGCACTGACTTAACGTGATGCATGCTGGACTTAAAATAAGGCATGCTCTGTCCAACTTTAGCCGGCGCTGCAAAACATCACCATGTCACATGACATTAAAACCTCTCAGGAGCAAGGCGACTGCAGGCGCTGAGTCCGGCGGCCGCAGTTGCTTTTCTCAGGCTGCACAAAGTTGGAACCACACTTTTGCCTAGTCTCGCTGTATTTTTCTTTGCAATTGCTGCAAGATCAGCAGATCTCAGCTCACAGTAAGCTCACACAGGTAGAATGTGTCCAACTTTACAGTGCCATTTTTATTCCCCCGTCCCTACAGTCACCTGCAGCTCACGTTAGACTATGAAGTCGGTGAAAGTCAGCCACCGTCATCTCAAACGCACCTAATAATACAGCCTTTGTACGTCTCGATGTTGGTCAGAAAGATAACTATGGATCTTTAATTTATTTGTCACTGAGATTCTTACATTTTCTGCAGGACTGTGGACGAGAGATAGACCGTCTCTGTTCCTTCCTTGGTTTGCCTCCTTCAGCTGAGGAGACGGAAAGAGTCACAAATGAAGTGAAGTTTGAAAATATGAAAGCAAACAAACTGACAAATTGTTCTGCTGTCCAAGCTATGAATCACAAGGTGTCTCCTTTCATGAGAAAAGGTACAGTGAAAATGTATTTTTTTTTTCTGTTTACAGCAGGGGTGTAGGAGCGATTTTGAATGTGGGGGGGACGCAGAAATGCTAGGAGGGTTCGGGGGCAGGGGCCTTGTTAGGATCTTGAAACATTGGGGGCTTAGCCCAGCCCACAAAACTTCATATCTTCACATAGTAATTGAAACCTCCACCAAGCATTAAAGCAATAGTAAACATACTCTACTTATATGGCACAATAAGGCAACACTTTTAACTGTGTCATGTCTGCTAAATTGTGATGTTGTGTCTAAATCCTATAGCCATATATAACAACAAGACTGCGACAGTGTGAACCCGGGGGGTATGGGGGTCCTCCCCCAGAAAATTTTGAATGTTAAACACTTAGTTTCCTGCATTCTGGTGTTTTTTTTACACCAATTTCTGCATTTTCTGCAGAGGTAGCCCACAGGGGGCTGTATCTTTGTTTCACTGTTGCTTTTAAATGACTTGAAGGCTGTAATTCTGCCTTCAGATGCTGAATTGTGGTGAATATTTGAGAACATTTTGACATTTTACGTCCTTGTAACTGATTATTTATTCCCATCTTAAATGATCAATTGTACTCCTGCCTGCTTTGACCAGGACACTGTTGGATAAATATTTGTTCTGGTTTTATGAAGGTTTAATAAAACAATTCAAAATCTAAAATTGTAACAGAATATAATGCAGAGCAGCTCTCAGCTTTCAGAAATGTTTCTCCTGTAAAAAATTTAATGATTTTAATTCTGTTAAAAACTCCTGGACTTTAATAGCTCCTGTGTTTCAGCAGGTTTTCTGTTCATGTTCAAAGTTCTGCACAGAATCTAACTGGCTTCTCTGGCATTTCCAGAATAAAGGAATATTTTGAGAGGTCAAACAGGATAAATCATAAACTTTGCAATCAATCCGCGGTCCACCTGCGTGCTGCACCGTGTGGATCGGGATCCATACCACGGATTCTGCAACCCGTTGCACTGCTACTGTCCATGGTAGTGTGGTGATGTTTTTTGTGCACAGGATCACAGCCCTGATGTGTCCACATCAGGAAAGGTCAAGATAGGCTAACAGAGTAAAACTGTTTATTGCATCAGACTAGGCAACTTGATAAGTTTATTTTTTAAGCAGCCCATTAAAATATTCCTGCAAATGCAGTGAAAAAGCTGATTATCTGTAATTTAGCTATTTCTACAATTATTTTCCTTTTTAAATCTCCATGACGGTGTTGATAAGATCACTTTAAAATATCACTTTTGCTGCCCAGCCAACTTTGTTACCAACTTGTTACTTGTGCCTTTTATTATGGAGATGTAGGCAACCAAACCGCTTGTTCTGCAGCAGCACAGGCTGCCAATACAATCTGATTATTCCTCAAGCATCTAAATAATCTTCACAGCAATTGTGAATATTATTGTGGCAGTAACATGAGAGCAGCTCGTTGTTGAAGCAGGGAAGCTGTTCGTTATGCCAACCTCTCTCTCTCTCTCTCTCTCTCTCTCTCTCTCACACACACACACACACATCGCCATAACACACACAGTAACTGATGTGAAAAAACAGGGTCATATCCATCAAAAGAAAGCGATGCTCATTTCAACAACAGGATACTGTTAATGTATCAGAATCAATCCAGTGATCATCCAGTGTTTCCCATAGAATGACTGTGAACTGTGGCCGGGGGGGGGCGTGTGTGCATCGACATTGACTGCCAGCTATATTCAGCGTGCTAGCCTCGAAAATCCAGCTGCATTCTAACATTAACTTAGCTCTCCTTATTAGCTCGGCTCCTTGCATGCTGGCTAATTGACTAAAGACGCTTTGAATGCGCCGTTAATGGAAAGTGAAAGTTTTATTTGCAGTCTTGTTAAAGAGCGATACAGGCAGCTTTCCAACACGGCCAGCAGTGCAATGTGTGCGCTTTTCAGGTATATTATAACAATAAAGCCTTAAACTGAAAAAGCATTTGCCCGATTTTCTAAATGTTTGCATCTGCCCCGCTCTGTCACTGAGGAGCTCCGACACCAGGCGCTCTTCTGCGTAACTGCGCGCACAGACTGGATCATTTCGGTTAAAGAAGCAAAAAGCAGATTACAGACGGTTAAGTTATAAAAGGTATGAATGGAAAATGAAGCGAAATTAAAAGTAGATTACTGGCCTACTGGAGTAAAGAGTAGGCTATAAAGGTGCAGTTTTTAAAAGGTGTGAACGTGAAAAGGTGCCGATTACCTTTTTTAAAAAATGTATTTATTTTTGCAAATTTGCGTTATTTGTAACAAGTTCCTACCCACCCTGCAGAGGGGGTCCTCACAGCTGTCTTCAGGTAGACTTCAAGTAACAGCAGCACAAAATAAACGGAATATTGAGGCACTTTGCTGCTCCCTCCTGAGCGACCTCTTTTTTTCTCCCGTAATTTTTCAGCTCCACCTTTGCCTTCTGTCGCATGTTTTCTATCGACCGATATGATTTCTGTCGCGTTTCAACCGTTTATTTAGTCTATTTCTGATGCGGAGTGTGTGATTGATTGATTGACTGTCATTCAAACCGCTATGAGCCAACTCCGAAATCGCCGGGGGAAAAAGTGAGGGGGACAAAACATAGATTTTGAAATGTGGGGGGGACATGTCCCCCCCATGTATAATGGCTCCTACGCGTATGGTTTACAGCATAATTTGCTCAAACCATGTATCGCTGATTGATTTTAAATCACCTGAATAATTCTCTCTGCTTCTCCAGGGAAAGTTGGTGACTGGAAGAACCATTTCACTGTGGCCCAGAATGAACAGTTCAATGATGACTACAAGCAGAAGATGAAGAATACTACACTGAAGTTTCGTACTGAAGTTTAAGTGTTCAGATCCTTTACTTAAATAAAAGTACTAATACCTCACTGTAAAAACACTCACAAAATTTACATAAAGTATTAAAAAAACTGCACCCAGCAACTGAAACTTATATATCTTTAGATGTTTATTACTCTCATGGATTAATATAAATTCAGGATTTTAGTGTTGTAGTTGGTTGAGGATAAACTATTTTGCATCAGACTGCAATTAATGACTTTTTTCCATCATGGATTAATCTGCTGATAATTTTCTCCATTAATCAATGGTAGAAATTTTGAAAATGTTGATGAAAGTGCTGTCAGTCCAGAGCTCAAAGTGACACCTTCCCAATGCTTGTTTTGTCAGTCACTGCAGCATGGGTCCTATTGAAAACCTGTACCATTGACTGAAAGGGAGACCTTATTAGTCTCCTGGGCCCAGTTTTTCAAAAAATGTAATTTGGATCAAATTGATCCAGATTTGGAAATCCCATGTTTTGCTATCCAGGATCACCTGTTCCATTTTAGTTTTTACGCTAGTTTTTTTAAAGGAATATTGGATTGGATCACTGTGATCCAAATACCAAATTTCAGGATTACCAAATCCCATTTACCAGAGCCTTAAATGGAACCAACAGTGTAGCCTACTGGCTTGGCAAAGAACAACAGGTAGGCAAAATACCGGTAGCGACAAATAGCCATTGTTTATTTTAATTTTAAGAAACAGAAACACTGTAATAAACATTTTATTTTCCTTATTTTGTTATGTTAAATAACAAAACAAAAACAGGCATCACGTTCTCTTGATTATTTTGATGGACCTGAGCCTGATGTAGAACAAGAACAGCCACCAATGTTCTTACCTAATGAAGGACACACTGGACATGCAATTGTGAGGAATTACTTTTAACTAGACTGAGTATAGTTTTTGTTGTCATTGCCATTAATATACTATGAAATTATAGAGCTGTGAGCAACAGTGACGTTTATTTGACAGCTGATAGCTTTGAGATTTTAAATTTTTTTGTTTACCATATCATTAGATGTGACATGCTTCATATATGCTTCAAATATGAAGAAATGTATATATCATCAGTAAACATTGATTTTGTGATCACTTAAATAAAAAAAACTCTGGTTTTATTTGGTTTGAGAAATCACAACTGAATCAACCCTTCTGATGGGATCAGGATAATCCTGTTTTTTGGATCAAATAGATCCCAAACTGAGTTCAAAGTTTTGAAAAACCCAAAGGGCAGGTTTGATCCAGATCAAATCTCAGATCGGATTACATGCTCTGATCTTAGTTCGGAATCCCTCTTCTGCTTTTGAAAAACCCATTTCCAAGATTTGTTCCAATCCGTGATCTGAAATCCCTCTGGATTACTTTTGAAGAACTGGGCCCTGGATTCAGTTGCATCTCTTACAAGACAAAGAGGTTGTCACCCTGGTTGACTATGTGCCCTTAGGAAAGCTTGCAGTATACTACCTCTGCTAATGTGCGTATTGAATTTTTAACTGTAATCTCTAACCTTCCATTCTTTTTAAAAGTACTAGAAAGAGGTTGGCTCGACAACTTCTAGCCCACATATTAACACTAATCTTTTTGAACATTTTCAGTCTGCTTTCTTTTCACCTTTTCACTCCACTGAGACTGTATGAAAGTACCAGGTGTAATGTAATGTAATGTTTTTTGTGGGGTTAAAACTAGCTAATATTCCGTCTTGGTATGCCTTAAAAGAAATATTATGCTAAATTACCTAAAAAATACATCTTCAGGTTGCAGTTGATGCTAGCTTGTTGGAAAAGCTTTATGTACTTTATTTCTTTTGACGTTTATTCACTCTGTGATGGAAAGATGGATACCTCTCATCATCTAAAAAGGCTAGAGCCAATCAGCATATTGGAATAGTAAAGAGGGTGAACAGTCTGTATGTATGTCTATGTGCAAACTAATTTGAGAAATAAATAAATAGAAAGTTTTTATCTTGTGTATCACTGACATCTTTAGGAATGCTGTTTAACCAGATATAACCAGGATTTGTGAGGACACAGATAATAGCTCCAACATGACACCAGTGGGTTCAGCTGTAAAATGATATACTGATAAACTGACACATGGTAAGCTATTGGCCTGTACACGCCTACATTATTTCAGGAAAGTGGCAGAGTGAGTATTACATAACAAACTGACTTCTTCAGTTTGTATGCTCCAGACACAACCACTGTTTTGGGAAATACCTACTCAGCAGGGTGAGTGTGCATTAGAGTACTTGAACTTGAACATTCACAAAAAGGAACAGGATGGGGTTATAACCTATCTGTATGTAATTTGGCAGATTATTCATTGACCAGAGGTAATTCTATGTTTTCAGCTTCATGCAACAAGCCACTTTAACCTTTTAATGCTTGTTTGTCTACATAACCTATATACCTCCAGTCGCTGTTGAAAATAGCCTGCTAGTTCAAATTTGATAACATTGTATTCAGATTGGATTAAATAATCCGTGTATCATTTGTTCTTTTCGCATTAAATACCGTATCCAATATCGGAATGAAAAAAAGGTGCTTGTTTTTTTTATAGTTCGACCGGCCGCAGATTTTGATACGAGTCCAATTTGTGTGACCAGGAAATTGCCGACTTCTTTGTGTCTTTACATCTACAGCCTACCTTTGCAGTAAATAGGCTGCACTTGGGCATGGCGCTCCATGATAAAATGTAACAAATATAATCTTAAGCATTAATGTGTTTGTTTTTTTGTTTTTTGTTTTTTATTTTTTAAGTATTTTAAAACATGTCACTTGTGTTCTTACACGCAACAGGAAGTAAGTAGCAAAATGCTGCCATGGATACAGTGAGTTAGACTTGTACAGCAGCATAGGCTCCGTTTTAATATCTACATTTTGAAAAACCAAGTTTGCCAAATAAACTGATAGGCTAACAGTTACATTATTTTTTTCTATGTAGGACTTGCCATGTAGGCCTACTGATATCTATCACTAAATTACCTACCTATCAAAAAATGATTTCTGAAGAGTTCACATTCCTGTCCCAGTAGCAGGAAGCCTACAGTAGCCTAAGTAAGTTGCTAAACCAGGAAGTCCTGGTTGCACAAATCGCCAGTTTAAATCTAATTCAGTCCAAGGTCTGTTTTTTAATTTCCTATTTTTGACTTGAGTAGGCTAGGCCTATAACCAGTGGTGAATTGAAAAATAATAGATGCACTATCCACAACCTGGATGAGTGACTCTAGCCTATAAACTAGTGTAGGCTATTAACATCATAATATTAAATTAAAAAAATAATGTTAGTAGGCTATAATATCAATAGCCTATATTTATAGGTTACACTTTATTTGGATTGTCTATTTGTAACATTTCAGCAGCTTATGAGTTGAGATTCAACAATTCACCTGTTTCACAAATAGAACCGTTTTCTGATATTACACCAGTGTGGTGGCAATTAGGGCTAATGGTAGTGTATTCGTTATAATTTCACATAGGCCTGTAGTATAGCCTAGGTCTACAGTATATTATATATTATATATATAGGCCTACAGCAGTTTAATTTTGTGGGTTGTTTTCCTAATGCTCTACATTGCGATTAGTCTCTAATTTGTTAACTCATCAATAATCATAACCATTTATACATGACAATCTCAACATTTCAAACGTTTGTTGTAGCCTACAAAGGCTGACTGCACGTCAACCTTTATTTAATTACCCGCCCCACACAGGCTCTCATTGGTCGGTTCACAAAAACTGACGAGCAACTTTACGGGAACAGGTGAGCGTTGCATTAGTGCACCCTGGGTAATGTAGTTTATGTAGGGCCATGACTCGCCCAGAGAACCTGATATGGAAAACCGAAAGTTTTTCTTAACCTTTCTTTATTCAAGTGCTGTATGATCACTTTCCACACCCAGATTTATACTGCCGGTCTGGGGAATGAACCGGCGACCTCCAACTAACAAACTAATCTCTATGCCACCACTGGTCTTTGAGCTTGTGAGAAGTGTGCACAAAAGAAAGTCACCTTGCGCCAAAGAGTAAAATGTAGCCACTTCAGGCACTGAGCATATCATCGAAAGTAGGCTATAACAAACGACCCATTAGTAGTTTCCTTGTTGGAGTCATAAATGAATAATGAAATAACATTTCTTTTTAATTCAGATTTCAGATTTTTGATTCCCTCTTGAATATGAAAAGAACAATTATACACATGATTACTAACTAATTTGTTTTAGTATGACTAAGCTATATAATATTCAAAATGTAATTTTGGTTCATATTTTAGATTTTTAGACTAAGTCACTTACGCAGATGGAGCTGCCACCTCGTCCAACATTGTTTGACTTCCATGGATTCTCCATGACCAAATACTTCACTGACAACTGGGACAGCGTACAGAACTTCAAAGCCAGACCAGATGATATTCTTATAGCTACTTACCCTAAAGCAGGTGGGGATGTGTGAGTAAGAGCATTGAGCTTGTGGCATCATAGTCATAGGTTACATTTAGTTTTATGTTGATGAATGCCCTGTATTGATATGTTCCCTATGTTCAGGCCACTGAACACAATGTATGTTTGTAATGTGTTTTAATCTCAGGAACCACATGGGTCTCTTACATCCTGGATCTTCTGTATTTTGGGCAGACATGTCCAGAGCGCCAGGCATCCGTTCCTCTTGAATTCAGAGTGCCGTTTCTGGAGATCAGCGCACCTTCTCAACCCTCAGGTTGAATCATGGGCCCAATCAGATTATTACACTGTAAACAAAGATAAAACAATAGCGATTATTGTCTCAGTTATACCTTCATTATGTTTGTTGTGTGTTTATAACCACAGTGACTCAAATTTATATTTTACAGAGACCTGAAACTGGATTCTGTAGGATCAACCAAGTTGCCTCAGATCTGTTTGGTGCTGCTGGATGTGTAAATAGGCAACTGTTTGCTGTCAAGGCCTGTGATATCAACTTAAGGGTGATAATGTGTTTTGGATACTTGAAGGCAACGGACACAAGTTGTGAACCCAACATTTACATACCAGCTTTAAAGTTCATCCTTTTAGCAAACAGCTGCCTATTTAAACATCCAGCAGTTAAAGCAACAATTTCATTCATTTAAAGTCGTGTTTTTGGCCATCAGGGACCTGTTTCAGAAAGTGAGTTTGTTAAGCTTGCTTTCTGAAACAGTGCTCTGGTACTCTGGTCTCTAGAAGCAACGTACTGTATAACTATTCAGGCTCCTCTGGGATGTTAACAAGTCTTTCTGTCTCACTGATGCTTCTCTTCACAAAGGTAAAGACTTGGCAGACCAGCTTCCCACCACTCCTCGTCTCATTAAAACTCATCTACCAGTCCAGTTTGTGCCCAAGTCCTTCTGGGAGCAGAACAGCAGGGTAAAGCCATGAACATACTATATTTAGTCTGTGAAATATGTGAGTTACGAACCCCTGAGTTCAGATAAATTATGATTGTTTTCTCTTTGTGTAGATAGTCTATGTGGCTCGTAATGCAAAGGACAATGCAGTGTCCTACTTCCACTTTAACCGCATGAACCTTATCCAGCCAGAACCAGGTGTCTGGAGCACGTTTCTACAGGATTTCATGGAGGGAAAGAGTAAGATCAAAGAGGTTTTAATCTAAAAGGAGGCACAATATTATCTCCCAAATGTCCCCTCATATGTTATTCTGTGACTACAGTGGTGTTTGGGTCGTGGTATGACCATGTGAACGGCTGGTGGGAGAAGAAACAGACGTATTCAAACCTTCACTACATGTTCTATGAAGACCTGATTGAGGTAAGCTAAGGAGTGTTTGTGTTGTTTTCAAAGAAGTGTTTTATTCTTTAAAAGAAAATGTTTTGCATCTGACCTCTGCTGGTCATTAGTGTTTACACTTGTTACAGTAAGTCGCTTTGGATAAAAGCATCAAATAAATAAATGTAAACGTACATTAAATGTTATGTTGGTTCCTTAAAAACATGCTAAGCAGTTTAACATTTTGACTTTCTTGTGTTATTTAAGATGTATACCACTCACATGTCTGTACGGTAAATATAAAAGTGGGAATAAGAATTAGTTTAGCTTATTTTAGAATAAGGACTGGAAACACAGGGAAAAGGCTGGGTCCTTATTCTGGTGTCAATCCATCACTTTATGATT
This sequence comes from Lepomis macrochirus, assembly GCA_024633595.2. Classification (NCBI taxonomy): domain Eukaryota; kingdom Metazoa; phylum Chordata; class Actinopteri; order Centrarchiformes; family Centrarchidae; genus Lepomis; species Lepomis macrochirus. The sequence continues at coordinate 19,759,891 of JALXJV020000014.1, read as the reverse complement.
CTGAAAAAATGAAAAATGAGGGGCAGGGGAAAATCAGGGGACAGGGACGGGAAGGAAACTGCCATCTTGTGGAGAGGTTGTGAATAGTGAGATGATAAGTTGCTTAGAAGGGCAGGGGCTTGGATGAAGTGAGCAGACAGGTAGAATGTGCAGTACAATTGAATCAAATGGAAGCAGCCATCATGACGGCGGAAAAATTAATTAAAAATTAAACAAAATTTTATAACGTGTTAATTTGTGACCATTGGAGGTGCTAGTAGAGGCAAATTATTTAAACATTTGAAGCCAGGCTAGCTGTTTCCTCCTGTTTCCTGTCTTTATGCTAAGCTAAGCTAACTGCCTCCTACCTCCAGCTTTATATTTAATGTGTCAATATGCTACCAAATTTGTCTAACTCTTAACAAGAAAGTCAATATATTGTTATTATACCATACCCGCACCTTCCTCATTGTTTTTCCTTTAATCAGACCAGACTTGTATGGAGGACCAGCTCTATCATATTTAAAAATAAATACATAAATAAATAAATGCTCAATAAATAAATAAGCATACAATTAATTGCCCCAAAAAATACAATAAACATATAAATGTAGGTAGAAATTAAATTATACAGTGAGACATAAATGTATATATCTCTTTTAATTAGCTACTTTATTTATTCACCTTTGTAATAATTACCTTATTTATTTTTTGTCCGTTATAATCTTCAACTTTATTTATTAATTACTTATTTTTTTTAAGTATTTATTTATGTGCATGTTATAATTTTTTTGTCTGTTTTATTCTTCCTTTGTATTTTTTTTACCCTATTTATTTCTTCAATGCTATTTATTTCTGCCTGTCGTTTTTACATTTCTGCCTGTCGTTTTCACATTTCTGTATGCATTTGTGCCTCATTATGCAAATGAGGAGGGGCAGTGCCTTAAGGGGTCAACTTCTGCCCATTGGTTGGTTAGCATTTTACTGCATCGGTCGAATCTACATGGATTTTCCCCACCATAAAGCATTGTTTAGTAATGTCAAACTCAGCAGGCAGACGTTCAGTGTCCGACCTCTTAAGGGAAGCTGCTAATAGACTGGAAGAATTAGAACGCTGTAAGTTTGAGATCTGAAACGTTTTTCTCTGGTCCTTTGAACATTTTTTCCAAGTATATCCAGCGGCAGCCCGCAGACCGTGAGAAGCCAACAACAGAACTTTAAATACACTTAAATACGCTAACCGAGCTAACCGGAGCTAGCTAGCTCCGGTTAGCTCCCCCAGGCCCCTTGCTGACAGCCCCTCGATGTATATTCCTCTTACCCTGACCATCACAGGATGTGTGCCTAGAGCTACTGATTATATGCATGTCGACCGGTTAACCCATCTGCTAGCACGTCGGCCTAAGGCCGATGTGCGCCGCTGTGTTGCTGTGCCTCCTCCGGTAATATTACTGCAGCTGTGTAACACCCGTCGGCACTACGGTCGGCACTTGCGGAGCTTCACAACTCGAAAACCGTTGAACACATTTTGGATTCGCCACCAATTTTCGTTAAAACTGCAGATATTCAAAATCTACACAGTTGATTTCTCGCCAAAAAACTTCTCAGAAGTGTATTTAAAGTTCTGTTGTTGGCTTCTAAAGAATAAATCAGTTTGCATTAGGATCAATGCTGTACGTGAGCCGAGATAAACATCATCACGTCAACTTCCGTCACGATCTCACGGTCCGCGGGCTGCCGCTGGATATACTTGGAAAAAATGTTCAAAGGACCAGAGAAAACGTTTCAGATCTCAAACTTACAGCGCTCTAATTCTTCCAGTCTATTAGCAGCTTCCCTTAAGAGGTCGGACACTGAACGCCTGCCTGCTGAGTTTGACATTACTAAACAATGCTTTATGGTGGGGAAAATCCATGTAGATTCGACCGATGCAGTAAAATGCTAACCAACCAATGGGCAGAAGTTGACCCTTTAAGGCACTGCCCTCCTCATTTGCATAATGAGGCACAAATGCATACAGAAATGTGAAAACGACAGGCAGAAATGTAAAACGACAGGCAGAAATAAATAGCATTGAAGAAATAAATAGGGTAAAAAAATACAAAGGAAGAATAAAACAGACAAAAAAATTATAACATGCACATAAATAAATACTTAAAAAAAATAAGTAATTAATAAATAAAGTTGAAGATTATAACGGACAAAAAAATAAATAAGGTAATTATTACAAAGGTGAATAAATAAAGTAGCTAATTAAAAGAGATATATACATTTATGTCTCACTGTATAATTTAATTTCTACCTACATTTATATGTTTATTGTATTTTTTGGGGCAATTAATTGTATGCTTATTTATTTATTGAGCATTTATTTATTTATGTATTTATTTTTAAATATGATAGAGCTGGTCCTCCATAGACTTGAAGATAGAACAGTGAATATCATGAGTCAACCGTGTGCACATCATAACCAGCAGGGGGAGCATCAGTTTTGAACAGAGATATGTCAATAAGAATAACATTGTTCAGAAAGATAACTTTGTATCTTTATTTTATTTGTCACATGGCTGATGCTGAGATTCTTACATTTTCTACAGGACTGTGGACGAGAGATAGACCCTCTATGTTCTTTCCTTGGCTTGTCTCCTTCAGCTGAGGAGAAGGAAAGAGTCATAAATGAAGTGACCTTTGACAACATGAAAGCAAACAAATTGACAAACTATTCCGCTGTCCCAATTATGAATCAGAAGGTGTCTCCTTTCATGAGAAAAGGTACACTAAAAAATGTCCACCGGCAAAGAAACCATGTATCGCTGACTGATTTTAAATCGCCTGAATAATTGTCTCTGCTTCTCCAGGGAAAGTTGGTGACTGGAAGAACCATTTCACTGTGGCCCAGAATGAAAAGTTTGAGGAGGACTACAAGCAGAAGATGAAGAATCCTACACTGAAGTTTCGTACTGAGGTTTAAAGGCTTGATGAAGAGTCCTGAACTGTGATTCATTTGATGATAATGTTGATGTTATGAGTCAGATGTTATGTTTAATTGTCAAGGACAGTGTCTTATTAATGTGACAAAGTTATCTTCATTGTGATGTCGACTGACAACTTTCATATGTTTATCCATTGTTGTATCTTGTAATCAACAGTCTCTTGAAGAAGATTCACCCATGTGTTTTATAAATGATTATGTAATACATAAAACAATTGTCTGGATTTTGTGATCACTTTATGATGTCATCTTGGCAAGTAAAATTTAAAAACCAGTGAGTTAAACAAACATGGCCCTTTCTAGTCTTCTGGATTCAGTTGCATCTCTTACTACCAAAGAGGTCATCACCCTGGTTTTCTAATAATTGTGCCCCTGAATAAGCCTGCAGGAGACTACCTCTCTTGTAGCATGAGTTTGTATTTAATTACAAGTGTGCTCTTAAAGCACAGTCCTATATTTATTTTTGACGCTCTAGCTGAACTTACTTCGCCCGAGCTGTCTGTTAGATGCTCAACATTCACTGCTCATGATTTTTTGATTTTTGGTTTCTGCAGAAACATAAATGAGGTAAGAGAGATATGTTATTTGGCAGGTTATTTATTGACCAGAGTAATTATATCTCTACTGTGATTCTTGCTTTTACACTTGATGTGTTCACGTCATTCCGCCCCACTGAATGGCATACACTGATTGACTGAAGCAAGGAGAGTTAAGCGCTCCACTGACTGCTGTGAAACTAGACCGTGCTTTTGACCTGGATCAAAACTTTAACTGTTTGATAAGTAAATGAAGTACTATCTGTCACCGATATTGATATTGCTCTACTGACACCTGGTCATTTTGCAATGGAGAGTGTTACGCCCCAACCTTTGGTGGCAACATGGGGCGAACAACACCCCACAACTGACCCAAACTCAACACAAATAAACACCTTTAAAACAACAAAATCAAGGTAATTTATTAACATAACAAGACAATAAATTAAATACACCAAAACACAACAACATAACACAGAAATGCCCCAGCTGAGAGGCAGCAAGACCAGCAGTCCCAAATCAAGAAAACCTCCTCTGACACTTGCACAGCTGCTTTTAAGGACCAGCTTCCAAGGCCAGGTGGACCTCATACAGCAATTAATTGGAGAACTCCTGCAGCAAAACTAAAAGACAGAAAACATGGACACAGCACAGAGAAAAAACATACAGCCGTAACAAGAGCCACCAAAACTCATACGAATGTCGCCAACCACGTACCTCTAAACAGGGTGCGAATTATACAGTGACAACCGGGGGGTTCAGTTTCTTTCCCCCCATGCAGGTCAAAAAGAAAACCCAGTACAGGGCAGGCGCAGGCTTCAGTAAACTAAAATCCTCCAATGCTTAAAATATCATTGCTTATTTAACTAATGTGTGCAGCCTGTAGATGATGATAAATCAAATTCATAACACCAGTTGATGGGTGTCCCATAACACACAACATGTAGTCAGAGGTCTACACCATTCTACACCAAGACTTCCAGAAAGTCAGACCCACAACAGCAGACCATCATGACCGCATCAGACCTACACAATGTTGAACCAGAACCAAAGACACTGTCAAAAAATAGAGTCTGCATTATTATCTCTAATTCTTAATTCTTATCATTTGAAGGTTCAACTTTTTTAAGCAAATATCTCCATTCCTCTTGCTCATGTTGACTGTGAATGAAATGCAAACTGTGTTCAATAAAGCAGTTGTCATACACTGTTGGGGAATTGGGAATTTTTAAGTCTCTGTAAATAATATTAAACAGTACTATCTAGACCTGCTCCATATAAAAGTGCAACGAGATGCCTTTTGTTATAAATTAGCGCTATATAAATAAAACTTAATACATTTTAAATAACACACCTGGATTTTAACAGTTACCTAGCCAGATAAAACTCCTGAATTCCAGAGTGAAAACAAATATCATGCTGATTGTAGAAAGACACTCACAAAGTAGCCTACTTAAAATGAAATAATAATCTCTATATTGATGTCAAAATGTGTAAAGAACAATAACTAATCCTTAATTTCACCGTTCATGCTGATGCACCAGTGTTTGCTAATCCCCCCAATTCCACACCGTAATTCAAACCATGCCTCTAAACCAGTGGTTCTCAACCTTTTTTGGGCCAGTACCCCTCTATCCACTATCCATATCCCTTACCGCCCCCCATCAAAAAAGATGTTGACTATTTGCCCTAAATATATTTTGATTTGTTTTATTGTTACTATTGTTATTTAAAACATGAAAAAGGTAAGCAAAAAAGCCATGTAAAGAGTAATTATATTTAACTAACTAAGTGAATGCTCCTCCCAGAAACTTTGTATGAAGCAAAATACTGTTTTCTTGGATGGGGCACTTAATAAGCGGGGTTTAAGGATCCTCCCCCAGAAGATTTTGAGCATTAAACATTTAATGTCCTGCATTCTGGTGAAGATTTCTCCCCTAATTTCTGCCTTTTCTGCACCGATTTAGGGTGGAAATGTCAAAAAAACTCAGGTGACAATTCAAAATATATAATTATAATAGAATACAATGTAGTGAGGCTCTCAGGCAGTTTTCTTGCTTTTAAATATTTTTCTCCTGTAGATCAACTTATTTAATATCATCCCTGCAGAGTCAACACACATGATTCAGTCTTACCTCCTCTTTTGTGGGGAAGTAACTTATTTAAATGTGTTTGTGGCCCCTTTTCATTTCAGTGATAAATTAATCCGTTTTAATTCAGTAGGTTAACCGGACTTTGGCTCGTCTGTCAGTGTTTCCCACTGAATGACAGTGTAACAGTGCTGCAGCTGTACAGTGTGTGTTGAAGTACGCCGACTTCCCCGAGTCCGTTGATGAGAAATGATCAGAAGGAGACAAGTTATCAGATTCTTACAATATTTTATTGAGCTCACAAAGCAGATATATATCTGGAGACTCTGCTCTCTTAACCATACGAGTATAAGGTTCCCCACAAGAGTCTGAGATTCTTCCTGGTAAGCAATTACTATATAATGGGAACCGCACCCAGATGCACATCTTCCTTTGGCCTTATTTAGCAATGTCTGGTAAAGATGCCATGGATGACCTATGACCGTGTGTAGTCGTGCATGAACCAGACAGAAGATTCTGGACAGTGTGCAGTGTATGGTGTGTGTGTGTAAGTCTTGGGGAAGGACAGTGTATCGGTGTGTGTGTGTGTGTGTGTGTGTGTGTGTGTGTGTGTGTGTGTGTGTCTGTTGAGTGATGTATAAGTGTGAGTGTATGCTCTGTATGCTGCAGGGTTCACTGGTTCCTTTCTTATCTCTACAATCTTAAGCAAGTATACTAAAGAGCAAAAGCAACCCCTTGATAAATGTATAATCCCACACGCGCTAACCTCGAAAACCCAGCTGTACTTTAACCAGTCTATGATTTTAACATTAACTTAGCTCTCCTTACTAGCTAGCCCCCTTACATGCTTGCCAAGAGAGAGAGCGATAGATCTAGGGAGGGGTGAGAGAGAGAGAGAGAGAGAGGGACGAGCGAGAGGATGAGCTCCGCGAATTCGCGCTGCCTGCAGCTCTGCAGTCAAATACGATTTTAAATAGGCCTGGTAAAAAAAAAATCAATATGCGGTCAGCGTTGATATTGTGGCGGCCGCAACAAATAAATGAACGTATGGGAAACACTGTCACTTATCTACTCATGTTCAAAACTTTCTGCACATTCAGAATCTCTGCCACAGGTCTGTGTTCTCTGACATGTAAAGAAAAAAGACGTTATAGCAGACTAACGTCATTAGCCTATTTAAAGAGAATTCATAATATTTTACTACATGCCCTATACTGCATGATTCGCTCGAAGTATCCCCTCTCCGTCTGACAGACAAAAAAACTGAATGAGAACGAAACTAACAGACAACACCTGTGATCTCACATAAAGCTCACGAATAATTCCGCACACCTTAACTTCAGCACCTCTGATAACAGGCCTAACGGTCTCCACAGAGCGAGACCGGGCTTCAGTTTTTAACGTTACATTTTTATAGCCGAATGAAACTACCTTTATGTCCGCTTTGGCACAAACTGTCTGCAACTCACAGCGAGGAGGGTCGACGTCACTCGTTGATGTTGCAGCGAAGTTGCTTTCAGGGTAAGTCCGACAGCTGAATATCGCACTTGTAAATGTGTAACCACTGCGGTAACAAGACGTTCACGGTGTATTCCTCAGAGAAATTAAACACTTTCCCACCTAGAAAGAGAGCGTCGGTTTTCTCGAGTTTACACAGTAAGCGCAATGTGGGTAACATTTTAGAGATGATACTCTGACTTCCCGTTCCCTTGAAGGCAGCACAGCTGCACCACAAGTAGCTGATGGAGAAAAAATGCACAGTCTCGTCCAGTCGCAGTGGACTAAACTGGGAGGTTTTAATGTTGCAGACCACAATTTTTGCAAGTAGTTCAAAGTTCAAACTTATGGAAGCCCATTTCCGCCAGTAAAATAAAAAATAAAATGAAAACTTAGCCCGGAGAAAAAAATAAAATATCAAATTAAGTCAAAATTATGAGATACTAAGTCAAAATTATGAGATACTAAGTCATAATTATGAGATACTAAGTCATAATTATGAGATACTAAGTCAAAATTATGAGATACTAAGTCAAAATTATGAGATACTAAGTCATAATTATGAGATACTAAGTCAAAATTATGAGATACTAAGTCATAATTATGAGATACTAAGTCAAAATTTTGAGATACTAAGTCAAAATTATGAGATAGTAAGTCAAAATTATGAGATACTAAGTCAAAATTTTGAGATACTAAGTCAAAATTATGAGATACTAAGTCAAAATTATGAGATACTAAGTCATAATTATGAGATACTAAGTCAAAATTATGAGATACTAAGTCATAATTATTATGAGATAAAAAGTGCACATGTGCACCAGTTGTGCTGTCTTCAAACGTTCCTTCATCACCTCCCTGGCCTAAGCATGCAAACGATATGCAACTCTAAAGGTAAGATGATTACAGGTGACATTAGTAAAAGTACAATATAAGGTATAAAGTAGTGTTTTAATCATTCCAACTGTGCTGTAGTTTTAACAATATATTTAATATTATTTTAGTTTAAAACCATGGGTTTGTTGTAACGTGTACACACCACTAGATGGTGTCCCTTAAATGTAAACAGCGTCAGTAATGCTACTGCTGAGTTGCTTCGTGTTAATCAAAGACTGCGACACCAGCCTCCACATTACATTAGCTCTTTAATCATAAATTGGTAAGTGTCAACATAACAAGTAACATTGCCATGTAGATCTACAGTTTGTTAAAAAGTCATGATTATAGTGTACATACATGCATTGTGTTGTCCTCTTTCGCTTTCTAGTTGACTAACTTTAGCTATTTTTGGCCACATGCTAACTCCCATTAACATCATGGATATAAGCTATGTTGAGTCGAAAACCACATACAGACGCTTGATAATAAAGGGGCAGGAATGTGTCTGTAATTGTTTTCAACCAGCTCACGACTCTCCAGCTGTGGAACGTTAAAAGTATGTACGTGTAATGTATGTATGACCACAATCCAACTCTTGATTCTAAATAAATTATTCCACATAGCCAAACTTCAACCAAGGAGGCCTATAAATGCGCGATGTTGTGTATCAATGTTTACTAGAGTTGTACTCTCTCCTATTCATCACGTTAATAGGAACTACATTACCATGTCATGACATTAGGCACAGGCATATAAGATATGTAAAACGGAGAGTTCAACATCTAATGTCATGACATAGGCCACACACCGGTTGTAATTCCGAGGTGTTTGTATGGCTCATCCCCTCACACCAGCCATGGACGAGGCGTCTGTGGTAGGTTCAATGGCATTCAGTGGTAGTGATAATTAAATCTTTTATGTAGTAGCAGTACTTCATTAAAATACACAGTGTAACTAAAATATTTGGTTACACAGTGGTTAAAGTCTGACAGTAATTTATTTAGCAAAAAATATACATAGTAGTTGATTGTTGCCATTTGTGTTTTAATGCTCTTACGTATCACCATTGCAGTTGGTTGTGTTCAGTTTTTAATAACACCATGCATACAATAAATGTATACATGATCTTGACTTAGTATTATAGCTAATTGATTCTTATTTTATTAATACAAGCTGGGTCATAATTCACTTCTGATTCTGGCCCATTGGCGATTTGAATTGAGTCCCTGGTATAATTTCACCACTAAACCGGAAACAGAGCACCTGAGAATGCCAAAACTACAAACCAAAACAATTATTAATATGTATTTTATTTCTTTAATGTCATATTAAACCTTTGATTTTATTCAACAGAGGTTCAGAGGTGTTCTGTCACAAAATGGATGAGTTGAGTGACTACTTAAGGTCACGACATGTGCCTGAGGAAGACATACAGCGAATGGAACAGGAGAAGGTAGTTAATATAGGAAATGCACATCACACATAAATCATCACATATAAATATTTTTTTAAACCCAAAGTTTCAAAGAGCTTTGTAAATAATAGCTGGTTTGATTTACACATTTTTTTATGGTTTTAACTTAATGCATTTGACCTAGGAATTCATGAAATATTTCTTCATTGTAGATTGATTCCAGTGTCATACGTTTCATGACAGATGACCAGCTAAAAGAGTATTTGCCATCCTATGGTGATCGACTGGCTGTTTTGGATACTGCAGGCGGAAAGAAAAGGAACCTAGTAGTCGCAAGTCAAAGATCTTTGAGCGACTTAGAGGAAAGCTTGCAAGAAACAAAGGAGATCAGGTGTCTGAGAGAGAGCGTCAAACACCTCCAAAGAATGCTGAGAAGACACAGAGAAAAATTGAGCTGGGATGGATGCATTTCAGAGAAGGGGAATATATGCAGGTACGCACCAAAAAGGGTGGGGGAACTAGAAAAGAGAGTGTCTCAAAGGACAGTAAAAAACAAACCTTGATTGAAAAGGCTGTGCAGTTGTTTTTTCCAGGTGGAAAAAATGCAGAGGGGAGCCTTAGTGATTTTGACACTGATTTAACTGACTTTCAGCAGCATTCATTAGAGGATAGTGTCACAGTCGGGGAACTTTATGAAAAGACAAAGTTACCTGTTCTACGTTTCTATTTAACAACCAAGAAAAGAGACATTGCCAGTGACATAAATGAGGAGGAGAATAGTGATGCAACTTCACAAGAAGGTGAAAAGACACATGACAGACTTGATATCCATCACCCCTCTCCAGTCACTTCTACGGCAGACACTGTGGAGCTAAATACTACAGATGTTCTTTATGTTGGAAGCAGCACAGTATTCGCAAATGCAAGCAGTGAGAGTGTTTCCTTTCTTTACGCCACAGTCGAGCCAACTGGTGCATCTACTTTACCAGATCATGAAACATTGCTTCATGCGGATGCTTTCGAGGATAGTGGAATTATAACTTTCCACACAGAAAGCATCTCTGGGATGGAGTACTCCAGTCTTGATGATACCTTGCCTCTCCAACAAGAACTGTCTTTTGAATCACCCTTACCTCCTTCCATAGAGATGTTGCAGGAAGGAGACAATCACGGAGAAAGAGTGAAGAAAATTATTGTTCTCCACCGTGGACAGATTCTTAGAGAACTCATTCAAGTCTTTTCTGAGCAAAGTATCATGGAGGAGGACATGTACTTTAAAGTTATTCTTCCTGATGGAAAGCTTGAAAAGGCTGTGGATGATGGAGGTGTTTTGAGAGATGTACTGTCAGAATTTTGGAATGACTTTTATGAGCAGTGCACAATAGGAAATGCTTTTAAAGTGCCATATCTACGTCATGATTTTGGTAAAGAAGAATGGGAAAGTGTAGGCAGAATAATTACATTTGGCTGGCAAAGAGAAGTACCTTCCTATAAAACTAGCACCTGTACTTCTGGAGCAAGCCGTTTTGGGCTTTGTAGAGAGTGATCTTGTGGACAGCTTTTTTAGTTATGTGTCAGAGTCTGGCGAGTGATCCTTGAATCTTGTCGTTCAGATTTTGATGGAGTTGACCAAGAGGAATTGTTGGAAATCATGGATATTCACAACTGTCGGAGGCTTCCAACAGCAGACAACATTGAGAAAATCTTGAGGGAGCTTGCACACCAAAAACTGATTCAAGAGCCTGCCTTTGTGATTGAACAGTGGAGCAACACACTTGCACCTGTAAAATCACAGCTGAAAGGGATTGCAGCCGCCTTTGAAGAGTTACAACCAACATCACGAAAGATCATGAAATCAATTACTTACCCCAGTTCTCAGAATTCCCAGGAGAAACAAATTGTCAAGTACGTAAGTGCGTACCTTAGAGAATCAGACACCCAGCATCTGTCCTCTTTCCTAAGATTTTGCACTGGATCAGATTTGTTCACAGGAAGAGGATTACTGTCAGCTTCACACAACTTCAGGGATTTCAAAGAAGACCTGTTGCTCATACATGTGGCTGTTACTTGGAGTTGCCTGTCAGCTATGACAGCTACCCAGATTTTCGACATGAAATGAACAAAGTCTTAGAAAGCAATGTCTGGGTAATGGACATTGCTTAAAACACAAAGACTTCCACCAACAAAAACTTGACTGGCATCCGAGGTTTATGTTTAGGCTTTGTAGGTACTCCAGCTACCTTATTTAACGGTCACAGCTTTCACATGCTGTCCACATTTTCTGCTGCTTATTGCCACTTTGAACAATGTTTTCTATTTAAAAACAAGTTATTTTAAGTGGTATGTTTCAATGCAAAGACCTCACTGTAAATACCTCTGTTAAGGAAGTAGTTTAATACTGATGGTTTGCTACACTTCACCAATAACCTGAGGCAACTTTTATTGATATGGATATTAAATTAATAGCGTGGTGCTAATATCTAGGGTAATTTGACCTATGAGGGCAAAATTTAGGAACTTGACTGTTTCATGTGATGCATTTACAACTTGTGCAAATTGTGTTTGTTGAAACTTTGAAACTTGAAAGCATTTGCACTTCATTCAGCCTCCATAACCCCCACCCCGCCAACACACACACACACACAGACACACACACACACACACACACACACACACACCAACTACACCAAGTGTTCTTTTTGAGAAAACACCACTTTACTGCAGGTTCAATCTACTTCATGTGTGGACATTAGTGAGCTGCACAGAAAGATACCAAAAGAAAGTGCAATTCATTGTTGCAAACTAATACTAAGACGGCTTACTTATAGTTTTTATGTTTGTTATAACATTGGTAATTTATTACCTGTTATGTTCACATAACTGCTGTTTTTCAATAATTTCCATACTGAAGCTAATTTCTGAAAGAATTGTTTCAGCACAAAAGGAGTACATGTCACATTATAGTCCAAGTTTGTTTCAAGGTAAACATTGTTTATTAATTTCACATAATAAGCACTATTTTAATTTTCAGGTGCTGTTTTGTTTTCTTGTATTCCAAAGACAGTTTTGCACTGTCAACCGTTCCAGATGCCTAGAGCTGGTTTACTCTAAAAGGCTCCCTGCTGTTGGAATTCAGTTGAAAATGAAATCATATGCAATTTTGTATTCTGTGGTTGCATTAAATTGCAATAAATGATTCATTTAATAAATGTGTGGATTTTTTACTCAGTTCTTAGTCAGTGTTGGGACGATAATTTATGTGTACCTATATTTTGTTCAAAAGAGTATTCTTTATGTGTTTAAATACCCACACGATTAGCATTCATCATAGGTTGAAACATTATAAATTTGGCGACTGCAATCAGTTACATTTCAAAACAGGAAACAAAAAACATTGACATACAACATGTGGCACAGACACAGGAAAGTTAATGATCTAGATCTAGTTCATTTTTTTGTCAGCTGTCTGAGTTGAATATACAGGTCAACTGTTTCAAACACATCATTTGTTAATTTCAGATTATGCTGTGACATTAGGTCCACACAGATATGGAACAGGTCTTCATCACATGGAAAGTCTTTGAAAACACATTCTTCAAGGCAGACTTCAATCTTCTCCTGGTCCACATGGTGTAAACAGTCTCGGCCTCCATAAAGATGAGGGACGGTGCAATATGGAGGGGCGTCCATGAGGTGATCAGTGAGTTGTGGACTTGGCCGGACTCTGTGGTTGTTCCAAGTCATAACAACCTGATCAAGTTCTTCCTAGGACAAAAATAGTATTCAGTTAGATTATATAAAAATATTGAGCATATTTGATTAATGCCATATTGAAGTAGCCCTGACCCATGGCTTTTTTTTATTTGTGAGATTTGCCTTCTGGTTGTAATATGACAGGTTGGCACAACAGCATTATTCAATACCTTATAATATATATTCAATATATATAATATAATACTTATATTATTATAGCTATGAAAATGTGGTGGAAGAACCAAAAAACTGAAAAGGGGCTTTTACTTCATTATGTCATGCTATTTATTACACAGGGTATTTCCTATTTGATGCATAGCTACACTGAACACCTGAACCCACATTAGTGCTTTTGACAACAAGAAACAATCATTTATGTATTATTCACACAGCAATGACATTTTAAGCATGGTTATTTGAGGCTCTTAAAAATATTATTGAGCAATCTTGTATCTCCTAATGTGAAAGTAAAACAATACCTGTATTGTTTGAAGAAAACAAAACTGGATCAAGGACTTGTCCAAGAAGTTGTCTGAGAAGTAGCCATCTTCTCTCAGTTTGTCAAATAGGTCTATCCAAAACTGGACACACTCACTGCGCTAAGATCAACCACCATCTTTCAATCCGCTGATTTCCAGTGCTGGGACCAAAGGTAACACAGTCTGTTTCAGCTTGGTTCTCAGAAAAATGCAAAAAACGCTGCATTTCAGCCATAAGGCCATTTTCTGTTCCTAAATCAAGTCTGAGTCTGGCAGGACACCCACCAGCATTGATCACGGCATCCATAAAGTAGCCTCGCGATGATCTTTGGGTCATTGTTTGTTTTGTAAGCTTCAAGCCATATCATCTTTCTAGAAAACCCATCAATACATCCACTGATTCCGATTCCAAATGGCTTAAGCTTGTAGTAGCCATCAATGTGCCAGACATAGTTTGGACCACAGCTGTGGTAAAGGCGTCTTAAGTAGTCTGTTTCTTGACCTCAGATCAACACCTTCACCATCCAATAACTGTAGCAATATTCGAACTGTTTCTCTGTCAGTTACAATTCCATGTAACCAACATTTTTGGTGCATCCATCTATAACCATGAGACTGACCAGATGTTTCCAGTTGTTGTTCAATGAAGGTTGCCACATCAGCCACGTCGGTTTTATTCTTTCTACGCCACAGTTGCTTCTTGCTTAAAATCCTTTCAAGGGTGCGTTTACTTAGTACAATCCCATGTGAATCAGAAAGCAAATGAAGTATTTCATCTGTTGTAAAGCCACGTTTAAAGTAGTCTTCAATGTACTCACAATCCATTTCTGTGTCAAACTGAATATGAGAATTGAAAGAGCTGCTACTTTGACTGTTGTGTTTACTGTCTCATCTTATGACTTAGTATCTCATAATTTTGACTTAGTATCTCATAATTATGACTTAGTATCTCATAATTTTGACTTAGTATCTCATAATTATGACTTAGTATCTCATAATTTTGACTTAGTATCTCATAATTTTGACTTAGTATCTCATAATTATGACTTAGTATCTCATAATTTTGACTTAGTATCTCATAATTATGACTTAGTATCTCATAATTTTGACTTAGTATCTCATAATTTTGACTTAGTATCTCATAATTTTGACTTAGTATCTCATAATTTTGACTTAGTATCTCATAATTATGACTTAGTATCTCATAATTTTGACTTAGTATCTCATAATTTTGACTTAGTATCTCATAATTATGACTTAGTATCTCATAATTTTGACTTAGTATCTCATAATTATGACTTAGTATCTCATAATTTTGACTTAGTATCTCATAATTATGACTTAGTATCTCATAATTTTGACTTAGTATCTCATAATTTTGACTTAGTATCTCATAATTATGACTTAGTATCTCATAATTTTGACTTAATTTGATATTTTATTTTTTTCTCAGGCTAAGTTTTCATTTTATTTTTTATTTTACTGGCGGAAATGGGCTTCCA